>CM060622.1:25453904-26053904 GCA_030578275.1 Meda fulgida
ATATATATCTGTCTTCATTTGTTTGTTGTATGTGTATATTAACAGTCACTGATCATTGTTTTTAAAGTGATTTTTGTCAGTTTTTAGGCATGAGCAAAGAAAGGACAAGGAGGTACCGGGAAAGGTTAGCACAGGATAAAGCCAGGCATGAGGAGATCCTTAGGGAGAGACGGAAAAAGTAAAATAAATTTATAATAGGGAAACTGAGTTGGTGAAACATTCTTTAAGACGTACACTTGTATAGAAAACATGTAACAGAAAACATGTAACAGCTGTGTCTGTCCCATCAACAGATATCAAGAAAAGAAAGCTAAAGGACATAGAAGAATTTGACAAACTGCTCCCTCCTGTGCTCCCTGCTGTGAAAGGCATACTAGGTACACACCAGATTTTCTCTACAACACCAGGGGAGGTGTTTCATAGGGCAGTAAGTTGCTTCTGCAGCTACCCAAAAGTGTGTGGCTGCTTCAAGGTTACAAAAGTCACAATGGCTGGTGACAATCCAGCTCGAGAGATTACCCCTATCGCTACCCCGTCCTTCTTGGATGAAGATGTTGAAAGTGACCAAGACCAAGTGTTTGAAGTGGGAAAGTTCATCATTGTAAAATATGATGAGAAGCGATATGTGGGCCAAGTGTTGAATATTCAGGGAGAGGAAATACAGGCGAACTGTATGGTTCAACATGGAAACAAGAATGCCTTCCAGTGGCCTGACAAAGAAGATACCATTTACTACTCGCCGAGTGACATAATTGGTTAGATTTCAGAGCCTGAGCCCCATGGTCGAGTTGCGAAGTTAACGAACATGGACTGGCTCATGTTCAACACATAAGTTTGCCATTTCTCCTACGAAATAATTTCTACTTTTTTTTTTTTAAATAAAAGATTGGCTCTAACAGCTTGTCATGTTTATGGTCTGATTTTTTTGTTAGTGACGACTCCAGAATGTCAAATTTCTCTTTTTCACTGGAATCTTTGTTCAAAGAGCTGAATTGATTTTAATTATTTTAGCATGATTTTAATGACTTTCTCCTGAGAAACAAGATATTTGTTTAGTCTTTTAAGTTAAGAATAGAAATGAATGGGCTTTATAACTGGGTCTAATTTTACACCTCCAAAATGTTAATTATTCAGTATATCTTGTTCAGTTTTTTGTTTAAATTCATACACAAAGTAATAAGATTGTACTGATATGTTATTGATATGTTATATCAATAAATTTCACCATAAATGTTCATACAGTGTCTCATTTCGTCCTGTGGTGTGACGGGATGTCCTGTGATGTGGCATCACTTCAAACACAATTAAACGACTTTTACTATGTTAACTAGCTTAAATAATTATATGCATTTGAAAGCATTGCATAATATAACTATATATAAAAAATAATAAACATTTTCAAATATTTTTTCTCATTTTACACAATATTTCCACTGGAGTGAGTGGTAAAAGATGGCACAAGCAAAGAATATAATCGAAAAACAGCTGTGAAAAAAAATACATGCAGAATTTTAATGATCAATCTTTAAGAATACATGTTAAACAAAACATATCTGATTTGTATTTGAAATTAATAATATTTCAATATTTGAATTTTATAGTACTGTCATGTCACACCGCAGGACATATTTTGCCTGGGGCTGTGAGAAAGGCTTAATAAATTGCATAATGAGGAAAAAAAATCTGCTAACCTCTAACAGTTTCAAAAACAACAGTATTTTAACTTTACAAATTCATACAATTCTCAAGCAATTTAGAACTTTGTTTTTAAAAAAGCTGTTTCACCCTTATTTGTCATCTACCCAAATGCACTTATTTTTTTACAAATGTAGAGGATGATTCGAGAAATGTATCAAAGCGACAGATAAAAACTGTCTACAAAAGTACTACAGAACATTTGCTATAAAGTTATTTCAAAGTTAACTGCATACTAATTACATAATTATCTGGATACTAATTATTTAAGTACTTCTAATAATTTAACACTTGATTTCTAATAGATAAATTAATAATAAAATGTACTTAGAAACGGACACAAACCCATGTATTCCGACCCACAAGTCCAACAGGAGATTCTTGTCCACAAAAGGAGCAATGATCCTTGGGGTTGAAAACTGTAAATAGTTTTTTTGCAAATCAGTGCTCTATTTGAACTGTTCAGATTTTTAACTGATAGCCAGACAGACAGACAGATAGATAGATAGTTAATTCATGGTTTATATATTAAAGCTGCAGTCGGCAAGTCTGGCAGATTGAGTGGACTTAGGCAAAATTTTGAATGTTTACAACTCTCATGCCCCTCCCCCACTATCAACGAATACCCTCCCACCGAGTTCGTGCTCGTCAGTGTGTGTGCACCACGAACCTGCCCAACAAGTGCTAACGTTAGCTATCCATACCAACACATTTGGGCAAACATACTTAGATTACTAACATAACACAAAGAAATAAAGTAACTGGTTGATAAAGCACAATTACCTGTCGAGAATAAATGTTGCAAGCTCTGCATCGAGCTTGAACCCAATTAAATCACGTAAATCTCTCCACCTTTCAAATGCTGATCCGATGTTGATCCTGGTTTCATTACGGGCTTTACTTCTTTCTTTTCAGCAGGTGTTCTCTTTTCCTGTGTTGTTTTTACCTCCTAGCTCTTGAGGTTAACTGAATCTTTTGCCATCACTCTTCGTTACTGCACGAACTTCAGGCGTGTGCATGTGATTGTAATGTGCGCGAGGGGTGGCGTGTGCACAACCTGTGATTTACAGTCAGATCTCACACCCCCCTGCGCTGATTGGACACAATGAACCGGGAGCGGTGGATTTTTGCAAAACAAATAACGCTCCAGGTGGAGTTAGAAGCTCGTTTTTTTTCTAAAACCACTTTATTTATTTTGTTCTGTCGGATTATAGTGTCGATTTCACTGAATATGACAAAAAATGTTGCCGACGGCAGCTTTAACTTTTAAATGATAAATATATTACTATATTATATACAAATATTGAATTCTTCATTCCTTTTCAGGGTAGAAATCAAATTATTTTAATTAGGTCATATGTAAAGACTAAGATATTGCTTGAAGCCATTATAACAACCAATACAAATTTAAACAGTATGTTTCCATTACCATTGTAAAGCCAACATAATAATACAAATCAAACTCGCCACTCAAAATGATTATAGATCAGTTTGTGGGAGCCTTGGCTTTTCATGCCCATGTGTAGTAAAAGAGCACTCACACTGAAGGATCAGTGCAAGATTCTCCTTAATGGTGTGCTTACAATACATATCTGATGCTTCTAGGATTGTTCCAGCCACCCCCTTACGTAGCTTGGACAGGAGACGCATACGGGAAGGTATCATTATTTCAGATGGTGTCACTGGAAATGCCTCCACCACCTCCTTAGCCATCTGTTTGGTAACATAAATAGCATAAAATAAACTTTCAAAATACATTCGCCATAGCAGAATAAGAAATTTAAATATTACACTGTCGAGGTTATGTAAACCGCGATAGACATTGAGATGTTTTTTTTTTCTTCTTCCATTGCCTGAATAATTTCCTGATAATTAATTTCCCCATCCCCCTTAGGTGTAGTAGTAGATAAACAATTTAAAGTTCGTGGATAAATGTTACTTCATATGTATTCACTTGCCACATATCAAATTATTTCCAATTCCTCAAAAACGTTGTTTAAATATTTTGTCTCGTTGCTTTTATGGACTCTGTCTAGAAGCCATAGGCTGACTTTAGACAGTAAAAGACTGCATGCGAGACTGTGCGAGCTTCTCCTCCTGTCTCTACGGTAATGTCTCTATTGTGCGACATTAAGTCGCGTGGTTATGACGCAATTTTTAGCCTATTTTTACAAGAATGGCTTTTACGGGGCCATAACGTAAGATACAAAGTAATGGAGCCTTTTATACATTGTCGTGTTTCTTTAGAAATAAATAATGGACAAATGGAGTCTTTGGACGCCTCAGATGTAAAGTTATTCGCTGTCAAAGTGACGCCAAAATGAATGGGAGTCAATGGGATGCTAACAGCAGGTGATAGCCAGCTACAATGGCGGCCCCCGGAGGCAGCTCAACTTCCGGCTGATGGATTACCCCCTTGGTTAAAAATAGAGGCTGTGAAAGTTGTCCCCTGTCCTCCTCTACTGAATGACACTGGTTTGATGTCTCTGTCTGACTCAGGGACAAAGCTATTACAAAAAGAATGTTAATTTTGGACATGCGATACCCATTTGAGCCAGTAGGGGTAAAGGAGAGGTTGTTAATGGTGCCCACTGAGGCCCCCTACCGAACTGCACTGGTCTCATGTCAATAGGCCCTTTAAAATCAATAAGCCATTACAAAAACACACACTCTGCGTTTACCTTAAAAACGAAGAAAAAGTGCACTTTCCCCACGGTCCCTTTCTCGCATCTCCGTCAAGAGCGAGCTTTCCCGGCGAAACTCACATTGCGCGGCTTTTGACGGGCAGTGCTTATTATATAGAGCGAAAATACGTAAAGTTAAGCTTGTGAAACATTGTTAGCCTTGTCTTTTTAGCGACAATAGGGTTTAAATAATTGTTGGCCAAGTCGTTCAGGAGGTATTGCCATTTTTCAGCGAATGTCCGGGTAATATCGAAAACCAAACTCTTTACCCCGCTTGTGTAGGAGGCTGTGTTTGGATTTCCTGTCGAGATTTTAATAAAGGTCGATAGGGTTGTTCAGTTCAACTGCCATAGCAGGTCACACAATCGTTCAGGGAGGAAACTGAACAACGGAATACTTTTTTCACCTTTCTTTCTTGGAAAAAAACAACAAGGGAAGCAGGTCGAGGAGCTGGCGAGAAGACGCCGGATCGCGTGGGGTCCCGCAATCATCAGGAAAAACTGAACTTACTGTCCTCCACTGCATACTACGTTTGTTAAAGAGCAACGTGCAGGTTGAATTTATAACTGGATTAATACTTGATATTGTCTGAAGAGGTCTTTTAAAAACACATATGTAGAAATTACTAATGAAATCTCATTTGATGTAGAGATTTTGATGAAAATGTGCTAGGCTCTGGAATACGCCTTTCCCCTATCAACGCGTCATATGACGTAGGCCGAAGTAAACAAGAGCTCGCGTTCAGCTGTAGTTAGAGCGGTAGTGAGAGACAGAGAAAGTTTTAGATCGAGTTTTAGAGATGCCATAATGGTAAATTGTTGTGTTTGTGCTTGTTGCACGAATTCCAGCCTGTCAGGACATCGTGTCCATCATTTTCCTTCTAGGAAAAACAAGGCTGTTAGTTTTTGGGTGCGTTTTGTGCAGGTGAAGAGAGCAGACTTCACTGCCGCGTCTGTCACCACACACTCGGTCGTTTGTAACGCACATTTCACTCCGGATAATTATAGACCTGGAGATTTTTTGCATCACAGACAGATGGTTTAATTAATACGGCTTTGAAAACATTGCATTATGCTGTCGTGCTCTGCGGTGTTTCCAGTGTGAAGTATTTACAAGCGAACTCGTTGGCAGTTCAATGCTATCCTACTTGCTGGCTGCAAACTGCGGAATGGATTTCCTGAGGGGGGTCTCTGTGTCTCATTGAGCCGCGCCTCCGTTCAGGAAATCCATTCCACAGTTTGCAGCCAGCTAGCAGACTGGCCGGCGGGAATCACTTTTGGAGTCATTTCAGCAGGATATCGGATATCTCCACAGGTTGGATCGGGACAATCCGTTACATGAATTATACTGGTATCTGTCCCGATACTGGATCGGATCGGCCCCATCCCTACCTGTGGGCTATCATAGGCATGCTCGTCAACATCGGAGAACTCGGTTTCTTCATTCACATCCATTGTAACCTGAGCTTAAACTTGACCAGAGTCCCTCGCCCATCGTCACTTCCGGTTAGTGCTTTATAAACGCGGAAGTTATTTTATCACAATTTATCTCAAAATATCGTTAATGGCTAAATATCTATTACTCCATTTCAGAAAATCTAGTTGTTTTATCATCAACCTACACTATGCTATATTGGGGTGTCCAACCTGCATGTTGCTCTTTAAAAGTTGTACAAAGCAAGAGGTTGTGTAATGTATATTCCTCGATGACTGACAGTTAGGAGGATAGTTGATGAATGATGTTTAATTTGTGGTTCATGTTAGCAGATGATAAAGCCAGGACACAATGCATGAATCAAATTATATTTATTTTGTTTTCAATTAACAATTTGCTTTGATATTCTGTACATCTTTTTACATGCCTTTTATAAAATGTTTGTGAATAATGTTGTTATATAACTGCTTAATAAATACATTAAGTGACTTCTCTGTTTCTGTACTGATAGCATCCACAAAGACCCTTTAAGTACACATAAATGGGCAAAGATACATCAAACTATTTTAAAATAAACGACCAAATACCCTCATTTTTACACGTGTCAACATTGAATGATGACAATAAGGCACAGTTGTATTTAACAAGTAATGTAAAAAAAAAGAAATTCTTGCACAACCTATGAAAACTTAACATATGCTGAAAATAGTAAGCTAACATTAACTATGAGAGCTGCTTTTCAGGTAAAATAGCTTGAACTTTATGTACAATAGTAATCAACTTGGCATAGGCTTTGAACACCAAAACTAAATCTGATATATCAACGTTGTTTATCGCGGATTGTTTGTCCAAATAACGTTTTTTGGCAGTGCCATTTAGTTTATCCCGGTATATAGGGTCCCTTCTCTTTTTCTTTAAACATCTCCATTTCTTCCGTTCTTCAATTTTACCTCGTTTTAGCCAAACACCTACTATTATACCGAAGGTAAAGAGAGATCGTGCCTGTAAAGATGGCGCCCACGTCCCATAATGCAACACGGCGTGATGTACCTCCGCATTCCCTATTGCCGCATGGAAATGTTAAGGTGACGTAAACCTGAACTTGACAGCATTGATCATGCTTATGAAAAGAAATAAAAAATTCCTTGCGCTCAGGTAGTTTGGCGTGACTGGCCTGGAACGCTACAAAGTCGTGAGTCGTGGTTTGAAGTCAAAAACCTGCCTGGAATGCAGCATAATTATTAATCAAATAATTGTTTCAGAGGCCCTTTGCGATGCTTATACTGGTCTTCATTTGTACATGCACAGCGTAATTATTTATATTTTATGTTGGTTGTTTCAACCAATCTTCAAGCACTGCCTGCTAGATAGTTAGCTAGCACGACTTCGTCAGCTGTGACAGTAAGAGTTCGGAAATGAATGAAGTAATCTGAAAACCTCTCGGATTTCATCAAAAATATCCTCATTTGTGATCCAAAAATGAACAAAGGTCTTATGGGTTCAGACCGACATGAGGGTGAGGAATCAGTGACAGAATTTTTTTTTTGGGTGAACTAACCCTTTAAAGGTAATTTCGAACGATTGCCATCAGAGGGTACTAGTATTCTGGTACTGATGTGTGTCTGGTACTGAAATGGTATCTTACTGGTAATAAGACAGACTATTGCGTGTTTGAACAGCACCTTTCTGTTTAGTGGAAAATTGTACTTGTAATTTTACAGTAATTTACCAGGCTTACTGTGTTAAAGGGACATAAAAATAATAAACATGAGCATAATTTATAAAACATTTAGGCCTATACATTTTATAATATGGTATACAAATAGAAAGGTTGATATAATCCACAGATAATGTAAACACTATCAAATATTTTTCTTTTGCAATAAAAATCTGTTTTTCTTATATGTTGATAAAGCGCAAAACTTGCAGTGAGACATTAAATATTGTGCAGCACATATATTTATTGGGGTTATACATTAAAGAACTACCTGTTTTGTAGAACTCCCCTCTTAGGCATGGCCAGACACATTGGTCACCATATCCAACCGCTGGGTACCACTTCCACCTCATTTGTTTCCAAAAAAGAAACGATGTGGAACATTCCTATTGAACAAAAAAAAGAAAACGTACACATTCTCAAAACTGAAAATATTGTTCACATACTCCAAAATGAGTTCCACAGAAGTACATCATACAGGTTTTGAACAACATGGCCTATCAGAGGTGCTATACTCAGAAAGTCAGAATCCGCTTAACACTGCTAATCCTTTCATTAGGCTAAACAAAAGTGTAAATTATGTAAATAAGAGATTTATTGTATAATTAAAATATATTTAATAATTTTGGTACTCCTATTAGGGCTAAACGATTAATTGCATTTGCGACAATATCGCGATATGATGAAACGCAATTTTTTTTAACCACAAGCATTAACTTGGCATATAGGCCTGGCAAACAGTAAAGAACAGTTTGTTTAATTTATGTGATATTGTGTTATAGATTCTCTCTCTCCAACAATTATGGATCAGAGAATTTCAGAATCGAGTCTGAGCTTAGTTTTTAAACACGGTGATGACGATGCGTGTGCTTTAGAAACAACCGTATTCTGATTGCTTCTAATTTCTCTCTCTCTCACACACACACACACGACACTGCTCGAACCTTCCGAAAAATAATCTTTCATAAAGTTTGGGGTTTAAGCGAATTACATGGACATTCGCGGGCTTCATCGCTCAGGTTATGCCGCTCTGCTTGATGTTAACTCTTGCAGTCCGCGGTCTTGTTCATTAAATGCTTAATACAAATTGAAATATGAAAATTCTGTCATTTACTCATCCTCATTTCATTTCAAACATGACTTGAATTTAAATTTCACAAAATGAAAGTCAATGGGAACTGAAGCAGACAATATTGACAATTTAGTGTGTATAAAATATAACTTTTTATATTGATTCTATTAAATTTGCAATCTTTATTTAATTAGGCAAGACACAAAATTAAAGTTCTGTCGTTTACTCACGCTCAAGTTGTTTCAAACCTATATGAATTTCTTTCTTCTGCTGAACACAAAATAAGTTATTTTGAAGAATGTTGGTAACTAAACAGTTGATGGACCCCATTCACTTCCATAGCAGGAACAAATAAATACTATGGAAGTTACTGAGAAATACAGCTGTTCATTGTTTGTTCATGTTAGTTCACAAACATACTAACGTTAACAGGTACAATTTCTGATTTGAATGTATTAGTAAATGTTGAAATTAACATTAATACATGCTGTAGAAGTGCAGTTCATTATTAGTTCATGTTAACAAGGTATTTTAATCAGGTAGGCCTATTGTATCGAAAGTCATAATTTTGGTATTATGACAACAGACTACAACTTCATTTTAAATAGGGAAAAGTCATGAGAAAAAGTCTTGGTCGAATATTATTTCAGAGTTAAATAAAAAGATACATATAATAATGCACACGTAAACACGTGTTTATTCTTGTTGGCATTTTTATTATTATTATTATGACTAGTTAGCTAAATGATTGTGAACAAAAATTACAATTTCGGCTAGGTTTTTTTTGAAAAAAAGTAACATCACCGACGTTGGACTTCACAAAATGCTATTACACATGACATAAGATACTATTTTATGTGTAACACAGTCTACTGTTGATTTATAGCCAAAAACATCTGAATTTAAAACGGCAATCCAGCGGACCGCTATCCGGTTGTTAAGTCATGACGTAACCACTCTCCGATAATACTGTTTCCGGGTCCAAAGGCCGGGTCCTCTCTACCTACCTTCGACTTTCGCTTGTGTTTTTAACCATGCCGCAGTGCTGTGTCCCGTGTTATTTAAACAGATCAGAGTTAATTTTACCGCTTTCCCTGTGACGAAAAAGAGAAGAGGAAATGCCTGCAGGTGATAAGGTAAGTTACAAATCTTAAAGTGTAAATTGCACGTTAACCACCACAACCAATTAATGTGTAAATAAAAGCGCTCAATATGTATATATTTAAACCTTTCTGTCTTAAAATGCGTTAAAATAACATTTATTGGGGTTTCTTCAAAGGTAGCATGTTTTTTACAGTAACTGAGTGATGACGTCATAAGAGGGAGCACCGGCGGTATACGTTGATTTCACGCAGCCGCCATTTTGAAATCGAAAGTCAGGCTCCGGTGGGAAGAACCCCGGAAGTAAAGATAAACAACAATGCCTTGGACTACCAACCTGAAGCTGCTGCCGCGATTTACACTATTGGATGTTAATATCCAATATAGGATATGTATATAGTTCGTTCCTGCTTCTTTTTTTTTTACTTTCTGAATTATAAATAAAAAAATATTTTATTTATAAATTAATTTCACTGTATAGTATAAAGTATGAAAGAAATGTATGTACAGTTTTAGAATAACTAATTTCTACATTAAACAACAATACGCCATCGCATTCGCGACTCTTCTGTGATTAAAGGCGACACTTCCGGTTTTCTTCCCACCGGAGCCTCGCTTTCGATTTCAAAATAACGGTTGCGTGAAATCAGCGTATTGCACTCACTCTGTGTGTGCGGATTAAGGGAGAATAAATCAATTAGAAATATCTGAATAAAACAAAATAGAAACGATTTACTGGCCAGAGTTTCTAATTATAACATGTTTGCAGCGTTGAGCGATGTAGCCAATCACAGACATATGTGTTGATTTCTTGAACGTAATGGCCAATCAGAAGAATTTAAAGGGTAACTAAACCCTAAACCAACTTTTTTTTAGTTAATGATCTGTAAGAATGGGGCTTTATTAGTGCTGTTCATTGATTCGAGTAACTTTTTTGATATTTGGGTATAAAGTTAATTCTACAATATATGGTGTAAAAACGCCCTCTACTGTGCTGCCC
The DNA here is from genome assembly GCA_030578275.1 of Meda fulgida. Taxonomy (NCBI): domain Eukaryota; kingdom Metazoa; phylum Chordata; class Actinopteri; order Cypriniformes; family Leuciscidae; genus Meda; species Meda fulgida. The sequence goes on from CM060622.1 coordinate 25,464,608, forward strand.
TCTTCAGGTTGAACGGTGGCTACTGCAGTTGAATTTTCCTATTGGATGTTTGCGGATGTTAGTTAGTTAGTAGCATAGTATTGCATCAGTTAGGATAGCTTCAAGTTAGCGTATATGTATCTGTATTTACTACAGTGGTCAGGTTGGTAATGCAATAGAGGTGGAAATGGGCTTCTCCACACAGCGGGCGCTGAAAAGCGACGCAGTGCCAAACGCTGCTCCTCCTGCATGGACTCCACCACCGCAGTGGCGTCTTGATGTGAGTGATCATGTATATTTTAATCACAATTTATGGTTAGGCTAAAGTTAATCCTCTGGGGTCGACAAACGCTCCGGCGCATTTTGCTGGATTTTTTCACATAGCGGCAGAATATGAATATGCCTACAGAGAGTGCGCGCTATTGACATCAACTCGACAAAACTCATCAGATGCCGATCTCGATGCAGGAGTTAAGACTGCAGTTTGAGCCAGCGGCTCGAATTGATATGGCCCTGTGTCCACAGATAATTCACCCTCCTCCACTTCATGTGAAAAGCTGGGGGAGTAAAGTCCTTGACTTCAAATGACTGCACTGTTGCAAAGCTACTTGCGTCACTCCAGTCACTCTCCATTTTAGAGTCTGACAGCAGCTGTCAATCAATCCATCACTGCAGGTCTCTCCACCCCCCCACCCCCCCACCCAACCCTCGGTTCGTCCCCTCTATCGAGTAGGAGGTCTCTGCGGAACAAAAGTGGGTGTTTCTAAATTTGTGGGTGTTTTCACACTGGTGGGTGTTTATAAATCATGCAATGAAAATGATGCCCTTCTCCCGACCCCACCGCTATGACCTACCCACACTGTGACGTGGGCAAATCAAGTAACGCGGTTGAAAACGCCCCTCTGTTTATGGCCTCGCCCCCTGATCTGGTAACTCCTATTACCGTCTGCAGAGACCTCTATTTGGCCTCTATCTCTGCTGGGCTCTGCCCACTTTTTCAGCATTTTTCAAATATTGCAAGTAGGTGGAGTCAGGCTCTGACCAGGGGTTTAGTTACCCTTTAAGATAGACATTTATGCTTGTGTATGGTGGCGACACGTAGGCAAACTTGAAAGTATTTGGAGGTACAGAAAAAAAGTATTTTTACGGGCAGGAGCGGGACAAAACATAAATGTTGCGGGCGGGAGAAAGTAACATAGAAAGTAGTTGAGAACGTCAGTTCTAACGACCCACGTATTAAAAAACTAGTCGGGTTTAAATCGGGCTCATAATTAGAGTAAATGTTGGACCCGATCTAAGCTCTACCTCGGGTATGCATGCTAACATTTACAGGGACAAATCAGCAGTTTGTCCTTGGGGAACTCGTGGAGCCTCTCCCCTGTTTTTGATGTATTCGTACATCCCGCACAAACACAACGGTTAACCATTTTTGCTAGCTAGGTCTCCATAACTGCTAGCCTACTTGCCGTTAGAATTATGGTAACTTTAGGCTTAGAGTCCCTTTTATGACGTCACGCCCAGCCTAGTGGAAGGGAGGGGGAGTGCTTAAAACCACTGTAAAAAGTACCAACTTTTCATATTATATTCAGCATTTTGGTATAAAAAAAACATACAAAACAATGGTGGGCGGTTCTTATCTTTATGTTTAGTAAGCACATTGAATTATCTTTGTGAAAAATGTAACCTGCAATTTACACTTTAAACGAATGAAGAAACTTTGAGAAAAAGGCTATGTAGTCTATCGGTTTTATATGTAGTTTGTTGCTAAAACCCCAAATCTTGCATCATGTTTTGGTTGTCAGGCATTATGTGCCGTCTAGTTAAGATGAAACTAGCTAGCCATGGCTAACTAGCTAAGGTGAAGCACCAGGTTTGTGTACGTAGCAAGAAAAAACACAAGATGAGTTAAAGTATGAAAATCTGCTAACGTTTCTCATTTCTATAATACATCCAGGACATTTTTTAATATAACTTCGATTGTGTCCGTTTAAAAAAAAGAATTAGGATGGTTTCAAGGTGAGTAAATCATGGGCTAATTTTCATTTTTAAGTGAACTATCCCTTTAACTGAATTGTACATACATGAATTTCTGCATATTTGCTTGCAGAAATCAGATTAAAAAATTAAAAAAAAAAAAGGTGTGGTGTAACATTGAGAAACGTTAGCAGATTATCATACTTTACCTGGTCTAATGTTTTTTCTTGTTATAGTATTGTTGGAAGGAGTCTGAGATATAAGATCAGAATCATGATTAATGACCTGGTATGTTAACATATTTTACACTTTTTATAATTGTTCTGTGTATGTACACAGAGCAATGTAAGATCAAACAGGACAAAAAGCTGAATAAAATCACAAACTAGTGTACAATACACACACCTGAAACAAAACATTTGTAGACAGCAATTATTGACAATGACTGCTTTACTGTTATTGTAGTGCGTTCACATGACAAATAATTTAAGCAATATTTAAATATCTTTTTTTCTCTTGTTTTTTACAGAAATGAAAACTTCACCCCAAACTGCAACTCGAGGGTGTGCTGTTGGCATTTCCCTAATGGAAAAGTTGCAGGGCCAACGCGATGTGCTTGGAATGAGGGGAAGGCTTTCCAATTCCCAGAGCACCTCAGCCATCTCTCTAAACGGAACAAACAAATGGTCCCTAGCAGTGGTGAAGATGAGGAAACGGATGCTGACACGGTAACTTCAGAGACCCCATGTACTTCAAAAAGTATTGTGGCACTTGAGGTGGAGAATGACATGCTGAGGGAAGAGAATGACAAATTGAAAAAACTATTGGAGAAACAGAAGCAAACTTTTTCCTTCAGTCAAATTTCTTCCAGCCCTGACAGAGTTCAGTATTTTACTGGATTGCCTGATGCTGCCACTGTCCTGTTTTTGGAAGCACTTCTTTCAAAATTCGAGCTACAATATCATTCTGATTGGACTGTCCAAATGATGCCCTTAGTTGATCAATTGCTCCTGACCTTAATGAAGCTTAGATTAAATTGCGGCCACGTAGACCTTGCAACAAGTTTTAATTGTAGCACAGCCACAGTAACCAACGTCTTCGTCACCATCATTAGTGCCCTGTTTGACGTTTTGTATGTCGGTTTCCTTGAGAACAACATCCCCTCCACAGCCAAGAATCAAACATCACTGCCTGACTGCTTCCAGCCCTTCCCTAACTGTAGAATTTTACTCGACTACACAGAGATTGCCGTCTCTAACACAGAGAGGTTTGATGCACAGTGTAATTTGTACAGCCAGTATGAAGGACGAACCACACTTAAGGCTTTAATCGGTGTTGCGCCTAATGGAGTTATTACCTTTGTCAGTGACCTGTACGATGGGAGTGCCTCAGACAAGGCAATAACAGCTGACTGTGGGCTTCTCCAACATTTACACCCTGGTGATATGATTATGGCAGACAAGGGCTTCACAATTCGGGACATTTTGCCAGAAGGAGTTTCCCTGAACATCCCGTCTTTCCTCATCAATGGACAGTTTACGCAGGAGGAAGTGAACAATAACCAATTAATCTCGAAAGCTAGGATACACATGGAGCGTGCAATTCAGCGACTGAAATCGTTTCACATTTTGGACCATATTCCATACCAGTTCAAACAAAATATAAACAAGATAGTTAAAGTGTGTGTGTGTCTTACAAATTTACAAACACCCATTCTCCGTTAAATTGGATGAGTTAAAGGGATAGTTCACCCAGAAATGAAAATTAGCCCATGATTTACTCACTCGGAAGCCATCCTTCACCCTTGACATTCACCCTTGAACTTGACGCACAACGTAATGATGAAGACGGTTGGCCAGCCCTGTTTGTTTGAACCGTGAGAAGCGTCAATTGCCACCATTTCTTTGTGCGTCAAGTTCAAGGGTGAATATCATATAGGCCTAAGATGGCTTCAGGGTGAGTAAACCTTAACCTTAACCTGTATTGCACATGAATTTCTGCATACTTGCTTGTAGAAATAAGTGAATGGGTGTAATACAATGTCTGTATATAAATAGCTGTATATATAGTTTTATTTGGTTACTCTTTATTTATATAATGCCCTTTATAAATATAATGGTATAATGCCCTTTTCACAAGATGTAAAATGTTTGTGTCCCTTTAAATGCAAATGAGCTGTAAAATAAAGTGTTACCTTTATAACTTGTGTGTTTGTGCAGCATGAATGGTCTACAAACTTGTATAATAAATAAATTAGTGTGACTATTTTCAAGTTTAACAGTACTTACAGCTGTGAGAGAATGTGTGGTAGGAAACAATCTTTATAAAATGTTTCCAGAATGTCAATGTTAACAGCCCATGTAGGGTCTTTAAGCACTGGCAGAAGGACAAGGTCAAGAGGAGTCCACGGGTTTCCCTGGATCTGATGCCAGTAGTTGTGAGTTTGTTTTAGTGTCAGGGAATCAAGCACTTCATCAAACTCCAGGAAAAAGTCCCTATTCTCTGCTGCCTGCAGGATAGTTTTGGTTCTTGCTGACCACGGAAACTTGACTTCAATTGCGCAGTTTCCAAACACCGTCCCATCCGGAGATCCACCAAGCAGGCCGCTATCAGATAGGAACAGTCCCCTCTTTTGAATAACAACACCAGTGCGCTCAGCGTATTCCTCCTTTGCCCGTGGCTCATGGAGTATTCCCCAATCACATGCCTTTGGGAGAGGGGACAAATATCACTTAGTCTTAAGTGTATTCTTAGCCACAGAGGCCTTCATTTTAAATATACACTTATTAACCACATCTTACTTTAGATCTGTCTTTGAGGTTGTACTGGCCAAGCAGAGTTTTGAATAAGGAAGGCGGGCTTGATTGCTGCCAAGACTAAACCAAAGTTACTCGCTGTTATCCTTTACTTGCGATATGCAAACCTGTTAAAAGAAACCAACTATGAGAGACCATTTTCGCTCAACACCACAAAAAAGCTTTTTTACCATGATGCGTTTGTCACCGATGTTAAGGCCAAGGGTTATTTACCACACTCCGGAGGAGCAGACACCAGAGGCAGACAACCAAGGTAAGTTTAAAAGGTAAGTTTTTTTTAATTAAAATTAAAAGGGATAAAAGCAGGGGCAGGGACGTTCGTGGCTGTGGCTTTGGTACGATACGGGGAGGGGAGTGCTGGTAGGTACTCTTCCGTTCTTCAAGTAAGTATATCCCTCTCCTGATGGCTCATGGGACGGGTAATGGCTCTTCTCGTCGTCAGACTCGTTGAATAAGCTCTTAGGACAGACAGTGACTTCTCTCGTCGTCAGACTCGTCGAATAAGCTTGTGGAACAGCCAGTGGCTCCTCTTGTCGTCAGATTCGTTGCATAAGCTTGTGGGACAGACAGTGACTTCTCTCGTCGTGTTGTTGTTGCACTTGTTTCTCTTTTCTGTATAGGATGGATGAACCAAAGAATAGTGGACTCAGAAGATGAACATGGATTCAGCGATCTTCCCAGCCGCTACTGTTACTGTCAACAGGATAACACACACTGCCCACAAACACAGGTTAGTCGTACACTGGTGATGGCAATCTTCACATGTGTCTTTCTCTAAAAGGTGAATCATAAAAAGGGGTACACTTAACTTTTTCTCAGTGAATCGCGTGAATCCTGCAGCGGTTTTCGACTCTCTTTTCTGCCTGTCACTCTCCTTCTTCCTCTGTGAAGTTTTCTCACTTACTTCGTTGTGTTGCTGTTCGTGGTTTCTTTAAAATGACTCACTTAATGAGCATGTCTCGGGGGACTCAACATAGAACACCAATCAGGTCTTAAACCTCTGCTTGCTGCACTTGTCACTGCCGCCACTGCTGCTGCTGCTGCCGCTGCTGCTGCTGCCGCCGCCGCTGCCGCCGCCGCCGCTGCCGCTGCCGCCGCCGCCGCCGCTGCCGCCGCCGCTGCTGCTGCTATCCATTCAAGCACTCCTGTAGAGCTTTCCTACTGCCAGAGCATTCTTTCGCACCCTACTGTGCTTCAAACCCCTCTCTTTATACTCCTTTTTTCCCGGGCACATACTTCAATGAAGCGCTACTCACTGGCTTCAGCTGGCGCTTGTTATGGTCGGCGGCCATGACAGGTAAACCCAGAGCCGGCCCGATGTTACACCGGCATTTCTTCCCCCTGGAAATGAGTCAACAATTTTTTGGTTCCCGGCTTGTTCACCCGGTGACACGTTCTTAGCCTGGCCAACTGTTGCTTCCTCAATCTGCTGCTTCTCCTGGTCACTTACAGCAAGCATTGACCGCACATATAGAGCCTTGTCCTCAGCTTGGACAAAATCTGGGCTTGTAGTGGAGCGGCTAAGTGATATAATCGTTCAGTTTATGATACAAGCGTGAAAATTGGCACCATTTACACAAGAAAACAAACACACAAACAATAAAAGAGCTTTTGCAGTCTCTATACTGCATTAAAAGCCAAAGAAAAAAATATTTTTTTAGCTTGGATTTAAATTCAGAGAGTGTCTGAGCAGTTCTAATACACAGTGGGAGACTATTCCACAGTTTGGGGGCAGTAACCGAGAAGGCCCGATCCCCTCTCATTTTTAGTCTTGCCCTTGGAACAGTCAACAGCCTGTGTTCTGAAGATCTGAGATCTCGATGGCTTATGAACAGACAGGAGACTTGACAAATACACAGGCTCCATGGGTCACTTGACAAGAAAATTGTCAGAGCCACTTGAAATTTCAAGATGGCGGCCATTTTTCAAGATGGCCAACACCTTAGTGGAGCAGTTAAGTGATATAGTGGTTTATTTGGTGATACAAGCATGCAAATTGGCATGAGCAGTCTCTGATGGTCACTAGACAATAAGCCACCCATAGCTACTTGAAATTGCAAGATGGCGGCCATTTTTCAAGATGGCCACCACCTTAGTGGAGCAATTAGGCTTAAGAAATCATTTAGTTGGTGATACAAGCATGCAAATTGCTATGAGCTGTCTCAAAGGGTCATTTGACAAGAAACCGCCCATAGTAACATAAAATTTCAAGATGGCGGCAATTTTTCAGGATTGCTGTCGCCCGCCATGTGCATCTTTAAATGATACATCTAGCGATTAGCAAGCTAATAATATAATACGCATATATTCATGAATATGAGTGCTATTTTATGTTTAATCTTCAGTGATGCTGAACTTGCTCAGCCAGCTACCCATCGAGTTGTGTGTGAACCGATCAATTTTGTAATGATTCAGTTCAACTCCCAAGACAAGACGATGCTCACCCTGCTGCAAGAGCTATTCTATTCCTTACAATAATTTTTTTAAAAGAATTCAAATAATGTTTCAAGAATAGTTATTTTTTTGTTTGTTTTCTAACAAGACTTAAGATAATATCTTTGTCAGTACCATAGACAGTACTCGGTAGGTACTCAAGATGGCGGCAGTCAACTGGAAAAAGCGGATGACGTAAAAGGTCACGTGACTGATATTCATGTATAGACCCTTTTACAGTTGGTAATCATTGTGATGTAATTGTGTTGGCGGGGCTTAGCTGGAGATTGCCACCTTCCATGCATACTAGCGTTAGTTGAAAGTTATACAGGTGACACACGCAGAGAGAACAGACAAAGAACAAGGCAAAACACAGGGCTTAAATACACACACGATACAAAGTAAACATTAATGAGAACAGACAAAGAACAAGTTAAAACACAGGGCTTAAATACATGGGGAAACAGATCAGGGAAATGAGACACAGCTGACAAGACTAACGAGGAGACAGATGAACTAATAATGATAATGACACATGACAAGACGACAGCAGGTAGACAAGTCCAATGAAAACAAACTAAACGGAACACAACTGTGACACTAATATATATGTTTGATATTTGTATTGATTATTAATATGATAGAATAAAAGGTCCATATTATTTGGAATACATATATTATATGTATAAAAGCTCTGTTTCATCTCTGTTTCTGCTAGATATGTAAAGAGTGCTGCTTTCTGCCCCCTAGTTGCACGCGCATCTCTGTGATGATGTTGCACAGAAAAACCTGTCTATAGTCCTCATGCTTTGCCTAATAACATCTGGCAAAGGGACTACCGATGAAAACTAGCCTTCAGCCTAATTTGGGTACATTTACATTCATGAATGTTGATTAATGTACACTGTCCCTTCTCTATATAAATAAATAAATGTTTCATTAATCTCTTGTCTGTCCCCTGTAAACTGCTGTTGGTGAGTTGTTTCTGTTCATGTTTAAGTTTATGGTGTCTAGTCTCGTCAAGCCAAGTCTTTATTTTGTATCTGTTCACATTTGGATTCAATAAACTGCACATGGGTTCACGTCAACTTGCCTAAAGTAGACCAACGTTACACATGTATGCATTGTTGTGCTCCATTCATGTGATTGCGATAGCGATTACATTGGCATAATGTTATTTCAGAAATCTGCAGTAAAGCACTTTACGTCTTCATATGAAGCCATATCGAACCTGAATATCCATGTCCAGAATCCATTCCCTTTGGCAGAACTGCTGAACAGGGCAGCTCTTCTTCATTAATATGGATGACTGAGGCCAGAAATGCAGAGGCGACACAGTCTCTCACAAACATGCCTGCTCTAGAGATAAAGAGACAGTGATGGACCAATACTACCACATTCATTCACATGGCATTCTTTCTCTATCTGCCATGTGAGCTGGAAAGTCCAGGACTCACTCAAATAGAGGAATATAAAGCTGACAATGCATGAGAAAATTTAATAGTAATCCATTGTTTGTGCTTGTTCCAAGATAGAAAATTAAAATGAAAAAACTCAGAATCTGCGACTTCTGATATCGTTTAACCCTAATGTTGTGTTTTTGGAAATTTTGACCTGCAGAGGATTCTCCTTTTATCTGTTATCACATTTCAGACCAGGGGTTGTGGGCATATAGCCCCACCAGAAATGTGCTTAGCACCGGCAAAGCAATGTTTTAAAATACAATTTTAATATAACTGTGGCAAAGCTGAATTTTAATTCATTACAGACTTCAATATCAATGATCCTTCAGAAATCATTCCAATATGCTGATTTGCTGCTCAAGAATTATTATCATCTTCTTATCATGCAGAAATCAGTTGTTCTGCTTAATATTTCTGTGGAAATCTTGATAGTGAAATATTTTGTCAGGATTTTTTAGTGAATAGAAAGTTCAAAAGAACATAATTTATTTGAAACAGAAATGTTTTGTAACAATTTCAATGTCTTAACTGTCACTTTTGATTAATGCATCCTTGCTGAATAAAACAATTAACTTATTCATTTCTTTCTCTAACTTTTGAACGGTTCTGCATGTCTTTTTGAGTATAATATAGACTTTCACTTTAAATTGTGGTCGTTTATTCTTTTTACTTTTAAAATCCTTAATTCTACTGTATATAGTTCAATAACATAGTTAACTTATGAACGTTTTTACTGTAGCATTTCTACATTATTTTTCATTTGTGTGTGCGTGTGTGCAGGAACATGATCTTATAGAGCATGGACAGAGTGCAGTAATGCTATATGTATATATTACCTATACATATATTCATTAACCTGAATGGTCAACCAAACACTCATATGAATAAACATATATTGTGTCTTTGTTCCATTCACACATTATCAGGATCTGAGCAAAGGACGCTAGGTGGTGCATTATCTGCACAGACAGGAGGAGTTAATGAACAATAGATGAGCTGGCCATGTTTGTGTGGAGAGTCCACACCTGTAATGTGAAAATCAATGGACCAATCTTGAGCACTGACACAGCACGTGGTTATTTTCTCTACATTTTCGGTGCACTAATTTTCCATGCTGTTCAGTGAAAGCTTATATAAATCAGCACATCTCTGCATACACCACCTATATTTGTATAGATGAGATCTATGTCTATAAACACAGACAAAGGGTAAAGTAAGGGAGAGAGGTGGGGGTAAGGGGCTGGGAAAAGGCAGGGAGGCTGCTGAAATCTGCTGATTATTTTGGATATTTGCCTGGCCGTCTGCCAGCACTGCGCTATGTCTCTCCATCTCTCCTAGGGTCTGGTGGAGCTGGGATGGATTAATAAAGCAAAACATTCCCTGAACATGTTGAGGCCCTCAGACAAAAAAATATATATATAATACTGTGGACTATAATACAATGATGGTAAATCCATGGAACTTTGATATATACCATAATATAAAATGATAACAATTTTCACATAATGATACATCAAAGAATACCATGGAATTACATGTCCAAAAAACATGGTACAACTAACCCAAAAGCATTGTATTATCATGATTCATGTTTCAATACTCCAAGAGTATTTTGGGAAAGTGAGAGTTTTTGAAGAGTCAATACGCATTCTGTCTGGTCACTAAGTCAGTGTGCCGATGGGATTTTAAAGAACGTGCAGTAGGAGGCATAAAGCAGCCTATAGTGTCTTAACAGTTAGCTTTCAGAGCCCACTGGCAATAAATCAAGCAAGTAAAAAGGGCCGTATTTAAGGACAGAGCAAGGCTCCATAGTGCCTTTGGTCGGATCTTCAGACTCATCCGTGACAGACAGGCTAGTTTATGGTGTGTTTATGTAACACAGCTGCAGTTACAGACACCCAGGCCTCTTTTTTCAGCTCTTTGCTCAGTGTCAGAGATTGGGAGGCCCAATTTAGGTCAATTCCTAGACTCACCAGAGAATTATAGTAACTGTTTGCTTGTTCGAGAGATTTCAGAACTGGTATGCATAGAGAGACAACAGAAGTACATTTATTAGAAGGCACATTTTTAGTAATGAAACATGCTGTTGGTTTGCTGGTCGGGGATTTATTAAGCTTGTCTGAACAATGGGACAGATCATGAACAGACTCGAAGTTCTATTATATAATCTGAGATGTTGCCGTCATCCATTTTTCATAGTCTTTGATTAGCACTTTCGTTGAACAAATGAGTCTCCTTTAATGTAAACTATTGTGAGTTTGCCCTGTTTATTTACCATACAAAATTCTCAGTTTAAAAACATCTGTACATTCATTCCATTTGGTATAAGTTTAAGTGGTTTGCATATTTTTGTGCAGAAATTGTGTGCTGTTTAAAAGTTTGGGGCAGTAAATGTTTTAAAAGTTTTTGAAAGAAGTCTCTTATGCTCAAAAAGGCTGCATTTATTTGATCAAAAATACAGTAAAAACGGTAATATTGTAAACATTATTACAATTTAAAATAACTTTTTTTAAATTAAGTTTTAAAGGGAACCTTTTGTGCCAAATTCACTTTTACATGGTGTTTGAACCATAGACTGTAAAAAAATATGGTCCGTACGTAGTGTCCGTGACATCATCCGTAGGTTTCTGAACAGCGTTTTTGAAGCCTAAAGCGGGCGGGGCCTGCCCCGATTCACATTTCACTTTTTTATATTGCGCAAAATGATCGCTGCTCGAAATGGAGAATCGCCTGTAATGGTGTGTTGAAGATACAAAAGCTCTTCTGAGCATGTGGGCAGAAGAAAGATTACAACGTCAATTTGACGGCGTGTGCAGAAACGAGGATGTTATCAAGTAACGTTACATCGTTGCTGAACTTGCTAAGCTAAGTATTCGCCGAACAACGCTCATCTTCCACCAAGCAAACACCAACAAAAGCAAACAAACAGACGCTTCGGTCCTCTCCATCTCGATCATTGTGTCTTGCCTGAATGAACTTCATAATCCCCGCTGAAATGGGTGCGGTTGTATGACGTTCGATCCAGGAAGGCGTGTTAAGGGTGGGGTTTAGGGCAGCGCAGCGGGGCTAGTGGCCCGGCAGTGGAAACGCAAGCCCGGTGCTTGAGGCCCGAGGCCATTGGCCCGGCTCGGCTCGCTGTTAGCCCTGGCCCGGCAGTGGAAACGCGGCTAAGGGAATGCTAACAGCAGATAAAGTTCTGCTACAATGGCGGCCCCCAGGGAGGCTTCATTTTCCGGCCGATGGATTACCCCCTTGGTTTGAACACTAATGAACTCAAGTCACCTTTATTTATATAGAGCTTTTTACAATATTGTTTCAAAGCAGCTTTACACCGATAACAAAAAAATAATGCAACAAAGTTTGTTTCTGCTGTACAGCAGATCTAGAAGAAAATAGCATCATAGTCCAGCTTAAGTAAGTTCAGTGGTTCATTTTTGTTTTAAAAAAGTTATTAATTTAGAAAATATATGTATATTGCTATATTGTATATTCTATATATTCTTTGCGCTATATAAATAAAGGTGACTTGAGTTCATTAGCGTTCAAACCAAGGGGGTAATCCATCGGCCGGAAAATGAAGCCTCCCTGGGGGCCGCCATTGTAGCAGAACTTTATCTGCTGTTAGCATTCCGTTAGCCGCGTTTCCACTGCCGGGCCAGGGCTAACAGCGAGCCCAGCCGGGCCAATGGCCTCGGGCCTCAAGCACCGGGCTTGCGTTTCCACTGCCGGGCCACTAGCCCCGCTGCGCTGCCCTAAACCCCACCCTTAACACGCCTTCCTGGATCGAACGTCATACAACCGCACCCATTTCAGCGGGGATTATGAAGTTCATTCAGGCAAGACACAATGATCGAGATGGAGAGGACCGAAGCGTCTGTTTGTTTGCTTTTGTTGGTGTTTGCTTGGTGGAAGATGAGCGTTGTTCGGCGAATACTTAGCTTAGCAAGTTCAGCAACGATGTAACGTTACTTGATAACATCCTCGTTTCTGCACACGCCGTCAAATTGACGTTGTACTCTTTCTTCTGCCCACATGCTCAGAAGAGCTTTTGTATCTTCAACACACCATTACAGGCGATTCTCCATTTCGTGCAGCGATCATTTTGCGCGATATAAAAAAGTGAAATGTGAATCGGGGCAGGCCCCGCCCGCTTTAGGCTTCAAAAACGCTGTTCAGAAACCTACGGATGATGTCACGGACACTACGTACGGACCATATTTTTTTACAGTCTATGGTTCAAACACCATGTAAAAGTGAATTTTGCATAATAGGTTCCCTTTAAAACTTAATTTTAAAAAAGTTATTTTAAATTGTAATGATGTTTACAATATTACTGTTTTTACTGTATTTTTGATCAAATAAATGCAGCCTTTTTGAGCATAAGAGACTTCTTTCAAAAACTTTTAAAAAACTTAACGCCCCAAACTTTTAAACAACACACAATTTCTGCACAAAAATATGCAAACCACTTAAACATACCAACTGGAATGAATGTACAGATGTTTTTAAACTGAGAATTTTTTTTATGGTAAATAAACACGGGCAAACTCACAATAGTTTACATGAAAGGAGACTCATTTTTCCAATGAAAGTGCTAATCAAAGACACTATGAAAAATGTATATATATATATGTTCTGTTTTTGGATGTACCAATGAACATAAGAGTCTCCCGGCATCTGAACCACTGCGGATGAATTTTTGAAGGAAGTGTGCCATAGAAATTAGGTTAAGTGTTATGTTCATGCAAAACATTTTACGGACTGCTTCGCAAACGAGGGTCATTTCACAAAAGTGGATTCTGAAAGATGGGTTGATACCAACTGTTCGTGCACAAACTTCATATCCAGAACAAATAAGTATTGCACTTCATGTTTTGTGAATGTTTCCAAATCGCATATCTGAATTTGCATGTTAGCATGTTGTACAGCTACACGTTCATCTAAGACATGAACGCTGTGGAAATATTATGGGATGAAGCCGAAGTCGCCCCACTAGACCGAGTACGCTAGAGGTCGCTCGATCGTTGCCCGATGCGCCGCCAGGCGCAAGAGGAACTAAGTCTAAGTATTAAGTGAATAATTGAACATCATTACATTATTTTTTTAACTGAAATATTAGGATATTTAACACTTAATTTAACACGTAATTACAATAAAAATGATTGTGAATACATGTAGGGTAAGTGCAAATGGGTGTATAACTAAGCTATCAGGCTAATCGGGATCTGTATGCTATGCTAGTACCCAAGCAAACTGATACAAACATTAATGGTCATTATAATGAAATTCAAACATAATTTATCATAACATGATTTTGTATGAATTGTAATCAGGTGCAGTAGAGTAATTTGAGCCAATGGGATCGCTTGGGGTCCTAACAGAGGCCCTATTTTAGAGGGAGGGCCTGATTTTTCACCACAGCACAAAAGAATATCCGAAGCACGAGCTGTAAAGGATCCGCCATCTTCTGGAGAGAGGGCAGGGAGCAGCGGCTCATTTACATTTAAAGGTACACAAACAAAATGGCTTGTTTTTGCTCACACCCAAATAGGGTAAATTGCAAATTGCTCAGAAAAATGCACAAATTACTAATTTCCACTTGATGATAAAATGTATAGTGTGCGTGCTTTTAGGGTTTTCAGTGATGTGCAGCATGTACATATCTGTTCGTATCTTAAAATAAAAAGTGTTGTGGGGTTTCATGACCCTTTAAAGGTGTAAACAGAACCTATGCTGATTTGGTACTCAAACTTTTTTTCTTTTTTTAAAAACAGTTGTACTGCTTTGATTAAAAAAAAGCTCAAAATAACCACATTTATTAATATAAATAATTTGCAGCAATGTAAAAGTCCTGTAAAAAAATGTAATGCATCCTTGCTGAACTAAAGTATTCATTTCTCAGATAAATAACACAAATATAAATCAGAATGTGAATATTGTTTACTATTTTAATTCTGCCAATGGTGTGAATTATGTATTCTGTACATTGTGCTTTACATTGTTGTGGACCAAACGCAAGATTTCCACACATCACTACACTTTTATACTGTGACCAAATATACTGTGAAGATTTTTTGTATTTCCCCTTCTAGTGTGTCTTGTTACTCTATTCACACAAACACACATTCATCAGCTCCAGCTCACACTGAGACCAAACATGTAACACACCCTAAACTGGCCACCAGAACCCCTTGTTCATTTTATCTGCGTGTTTCTGTAAACAATGGCTCTTGAGAAGCCATACACTGTAAGCCCTCCAAAGCAAACTACAGCTATAGATCTCAGAGTGTGGAGAAACCCTCAGCATCACGAAGACCCTCATTCTTCAGAGATGTTACAAGTGTGGCAATATTTATCTTTCCATGACAGCTTTGCAAGTGGAACCACCATATCCCTAATTTAAAAAAAATAATTTTTAATTATATAAAAATTGCATGTTAACATTTGTGCAACAGTTATAATATGCAAAACTACATTTACATGGTAATATGCAAAAATACATTTACATAGTAAAATAATTTAGCTGTATAATCTTTTTGGCCTATGTATTTGCATTTTTTACAGTTTACAGTGAGTGGTAATCGTGGTAATGCAAACACACAGAGAGTTTGTTTATATGCATTTCAAAAGTTTAAATTCAAACAGACAAAAAGCAAAAAATTGTCTTTTTAAGATGTCATATAAATCTTTAGTCGGACTGAAACAAATCTGTTTATGCAAAGTCAGATAATAGACCTAGATATTGTGATTGTAGTCCAGCTTGTATAGATATTCATTAGTGTTGTAGCAATAATCAGATGATCAGCGCAATCATGTGGTTTTAATCAACTAAGTCTCTAATTAAGTAAACACTCCTCCATTCTTCAGATTGTGAAATAAACAGATGTCATGGGACTTTTTAAGTTACTGATTCACACACAAGCAAATGGCGATGGGACTTAATTAAATGACCGATGCCAGAAGTGCCCCCGCGGCGTTTTTCGCTGATAAGTAATCACAGGGTCCTCTGTCTTACCACATGTGACCCAACAGGAGCACCTCTCTGGCCGGAGATCCCGTGGTGTCCCCTCTGCAGGATACCTCACAAACACAGACAACCTTGTGTAATGAACTGGTCATTGTAATCCAGACTTAAAAACTCATCAATTCAAAGAATACGCACACACATATCATTGCCCGGGAGGGGGGTGAGCAAAAGTTCACCACATCTTCACCAACGAATGACCCAGCCACATCCACAGTACACACACACACACACACACACAAGAACTTTTCTCCAATCTCCTCAATTGAGAGACTTGTACTATGATATATTCGAATGTTTTTATGTTTGCCCATGTTCCATTGGGGTTAGATGTGATCGTATTATAATTCTAAATGAACAGAGGTGCTTTTAGATGCATTTTTAATGTAACTGTGTTTTCCTATAATGTTTGTATGTCGTTCTTCACACCTTTAGAATCCTCTTGATCTGACCAAACCATATATATATGGGTGCAAACCGTAAAATGTATGTTACTATGTTTTATCATCTCTGGAGTAAAATTGAACGCATTTTTACATCACGGTCATGAAACATGCAAAGTCGATCTCGAGGGAACAAAGGAACACTTTCCTCCCAGCTGATTGGTGCATTCACGCCAGAGGAGGCGTAAACAGAAGTGTCTTTAAAGAAGACCACCAAGCACCTCATCTTAGAGAAGTGAAGTAAGAGTAAGGAGGGGGGAGAAAGAACTGCATCTTTGGGGGAACTCCCTTCTTCGAGGGAACTTCGACTTTGGTCTGGACTCTTCTCTCTCCTTCGATCCGATGTAACCATCATACTCGTGATCCCCCGCCCTGGGGGATCTTTCCTCTTCTTTTCTTTTGCTTAAGTTTGTTTTTCCTTTGTTCATTTCACCAGAAATGAACTTAGTCTGAATTATTTATTTGGTAATTTACGTCAAAGACCTTTAAGCCTTCTTTGAAACTGCGCGCTCCAGACCGCAGCAAACCACGTGACGCTCCAACGGAACACACAAAGACCAGCAGCTCACACACGCCGCAGGGCTCAGACACATGAGAACTATATGCAAGTATATTTGAGTTACCAAGATTTTAGAGCATTAAGACTGTTTTTCCGTGTTGTCTCTTAAAGGTTTAAATGTCCAGGTGAATTTTGCCAAGCTGTGATCCTACGGATCTCTCTCTCTCTCTCTCTCTCTCTCTCTCTCTCTCTCTCTTCCCAACTCTCTCTCCCTCTTATGTTTATCTTTCTCTCTCATCCTATTTTAATTCGTGTTTGTAATGTTTTTCGTTTTGTTTGTTTCGGGTGTATATACATATATTCTGTGTGAATTGTAGTTCGATGTATTATTAGTCCAACTATTAAAACCATTATATTCTTGATCGCCTTCTGTCTAAAATGCTCATTTTACAAAGTCAATGAGATCTCGATCCTAGCAACAAAGCTTTCATTATTGACTACGTTGCGTAGTCTAATTTTATAAACACAGGAAAATTAATGTTCACGGCCAGAAAATTGATATTTCTTGGAGTTTATAAGAAGGGATAACTTTGTTGAGAAGTTGATAAGTTAATCTTACGGCCGTTTGCTGGACAAACAGTTCGATAGCTAAATTAACTCCATTAAAGGTTATCTCATATAATCGATCTGAAAGTGGACCATTGACATATGAATGAGAAATTATAATTCGTTGTGATTGATCATTCGTGTGTACAATCAATCTATTTTCAACTTCAATAATTTAACTGTAATATGCAATATATTAATCATATTCATGATTAATTATTAAAATTCCCTATATATAATTTGAGCTAATTTAATGTAAAACTAAATGTTGTTACAGTTTGGTGGAGAGTGCGGGCATTTCAAACTTTGTTTTATGAGCAATCCAATTGCAATCTGTGTATATGATTATTCTTTTTTTTTTTTTGCGCGCTATGAAATTGTGAGAAGTCGCAACGCGAACTCACTCCTAACCAACCGAGGCAAAAAGCCGAAGTCAGTAACGTTACATTTTTAACAAGTTGCTAAAAATATGCCTAGACAATTGTTTGCACTGTTAAATTCTAAGACTGCAGTACTTTAATATTACAAATGTCCTGTTAAGAGATGAACAAATAACTCTGCAGTTGATACATTTCTAATATTTGTTTTAAATCGCTGTGAATGAAGAATTCTCACGTGCGTATTACCGGTTTGAATAAATATGTTTTTAAGCGAGACTCCTTTTAAACATAGGCCTTGCATGCAAATATCGTTATTGAATTCGGGGTTAACCCAGTTTTATTCAACAAAACGATAAACTCCTGGTCAAAAAAAATTGGCGTAGCTACCCAATTGAAGATCTAATACATTTAAATCATAAGTGCTATTGTGAAAAATGTTTATTGGAGTTCGAACCAACAGACGAAAATTCCTGTTGTCCACATTTGTGTATGTGCGGCGAAGAAATCCCACCATATACTCTTGTGCAGTATAGCACCAAAAGATCCCCAGAGATCTGAATTGTATACTTGTGATTTATTCCAGAAAATCAGTGCGTGACGCGAACTGAAAGCTCTTAGCTTTTGAATCACATTAAAAAGTGGTTGTAATTCCGCTGACTAAACACTAGAGGGCCGTTTCAGATAATGCTCTCTTACTGCTAAAAGTCCACCACCTAGTGGCCGCCTTCTAAGTCGGCTCACTCAACTCTCCTTTTCTCTCTTTTCAAATTCTGTTTTGAATTGCCTATCTCTACTTTTCTCTTTTGATTGTTTTATAGTTATTGATGATACTTTGCTCTTATCGTTAATTATTATAAAATATTATCCTGATTTTTCAATTCCCTTACACGCTTAATTAAATTTGGTTTTAAACCGGTTTGAATTTAAATTTACATCGTGTTTGCCTGTCAGTCACTGATACCCACTTAGAGGGACACGCACCCTTGTGGCATCCCCTGCTAAGACGGTGTATCACTTTTTCCTCCTTTCATTCTGTTTTGAAGTGGTATATTTCCAGTTTTTCAATGGCTTTATTTTATTTATCACTGATACCTTACAGTAATCGTGATCATCATCAGATATAATTTTGATCTTTACTTTTCTTACACTTATTCAAATTTGGTTTGAAACAAACGAATTTCGAATTTAAATTTGAATTAAGTTTCTCAGTTCATTTTTTTTTTTAATTTATTCTTCGTATTGGTACTTCATCACAACTGTATCCTTACTAGATTAGATGTACTTAACATCTCTTTATACACTTATTTAAATTGAGTTTAAACCGGTTTGAATTGCAATTTAAATTAAGCTGTCTTTGCAATCAGGTTGACCACTGAGAGGAAGTACGCCCCCTTGTGGCACAAACCCGCTACTATAGCTTGCCTCCTCCTGTGTCATCCTGCTTTACTTATTGATATCTCTTCTTTTGGGGATTAGGTGATTCTGATAATTAACATTGTCATAATTCCCTTTTGTTTTTACCATTATTTAGTAAAGCCCTTGCTTTTTATTTTCTACATAAGTACTCAATTTGGTTTAGACAAAGAAAGCCTTAATTCACTTTAAGTTTCACTTGTTCTTCATCCTGTTTTGTATTCGTAGGTAGAACACTCTCTTATGCTGTGGTGGTTTGACAGTCATCCCTGGTTGGTTTCCAGCGAGCGGGGTCGTCTGACCGGCGGTACCGACGCCTGCCGTGCGTGAGTCTCGGACCTATTCTGTTTCTTTCCATTGGTGCGGCACGCAATAAGACTCAGCAATTTGGCACTCCAAAGGGAAGTCAACCACACTAGTCGACACACAAGGCAATTTTGGAATAATTACTCAAACCAAGGCCCGAAGTGGGGCCACTCTTTTTGAGGGTTCTGGGGAAAATCCACTTTGCTGTGCCGTCTGGCAAGTTGACACCTTGGTATTGCCGGTTGTGTTTAAAGTCAAGTTGTTTGAGAGGGCGCACCTTGGTACAGATGAACGGAAGGGCCCGGGGACACTGCGGTCGAGTGTTAAGGGACGACGGAAAGATTGACCGCGACGCTGGCTCCGACCAGAGAGGACCTCAAATCACCCCAGGCAAGCTAACATAAGGTAAAACCCATCCACTTAGTATAGGCCACAGAATATTAGATATTCCCCCGGTCATTTAAGTGTTTGGCCCATCCCCTTTTCTCCAAGCCACACATAGCAGGCTCAGGCCTCCTTATCCCCTGTAACACTTCCCGTGTTATTATTCACTCCATTTCATTACAGACCTATTCACTTTAATTGTTTCATTTTACTTCAATCTTTCCCATCTTGCTATTTTTCTTTTCTGTTGTGATCTGTTCCTTTCAGTTCACCTAGAGACAGAACCTACGAGAGACACCAAGGAAAGCTAAATAACAGGTTGACAACCAAGCCGTTAGCATCAACAGATCACCCACTAGGCTACCGCCCTGTCAAAATCTTTATTTAGGCCCAACGCTGACCTACGCAAATTGTCCCCACATAACTCTAACTGCCTGCATCAGTTAGCCGAAATTCTTGTAGACGGCATCGCCCGTATTAGTATTATAGCTCGTAAACGAACTTGCATTGGTCTCTTTGTGTGTGCTGTGTTCCTCTCGCCCACAGTGAGCCAGTATGTTCCGGTCTTCCAGCCCCGCAGTCCACTGGGACAACCTCGAGACATGGCTGAAAGCCATGACGACTACCTTCCTGCCCAAGGTCGCCAGTGACTCAGAGCCCCCGAGCCAAGAGCAGCTGGACGCCGACTTGGACAAGCTGACGGCTCACGAACCGAGTCAAAGCTACAACGACAAAGACTGGGCCCGACACGTCGGAAACCTCGCTCACAAGCTCATTGCACAAGCACGCCTCCACGAAAGGAGCCGCATCGCCCTGGAGCATGAAGTAGCAACGCTAAAGATGCAAGCGGAGGAGGCCCAGATCCACAGTCGTCTAGAACAACTACTCCTCGAAACCAAGGAAGAGGATGACACCGACCCCGAGCTACAGAAGGAAGTGGAAAGACTTCAAACTGCCCTGTCTGATCTTCGTATACACACAGACCGAAAAGAGCAGTCAGAGAAAGGAACCAGAGAGGAACTCAACAAGAAACTCCGAAAAGGTGAAGCTCTCCTTGCAAGAGCAGAGACTAAACTAAAAGAAAGAGACACTAAAGCCAAGGCCTGCGAAAAACACTTGCAAGCGGCCCAAGCTAAAATCCACGAGCTTGTTCAGCAGAGACATGATCTCAAAGACGAACTTGACATTGTTCACAGAGAGCTGAAACACTCATATAGACTGCAGAGTGACCGGGAAGGGGAAACACACACCACAAAGTTTCTCCTGACCAACCGGTCTGCACCTTTCAGCCAACAACCCAGAGCTGAAAAGAAGGGCGAAAGCCCGCTGTTCAAAACACCACCAGCCAGCCCACAAGAATCCCAGTCAGCAGCGAGGGGGGGGGGCCTTTCCAAAGAACCGCTGCCACTAACCACGGCATGGCTCCCAAAGAACTTGACAAGCTGGCCAGAAACATCCCGATGTTCACTCTGAACCCTGCAGGAGGCCACAATGTGCACGCATACCTGCAAGACATTGACTTTCACTTACAAACTGTTACTAACGCGACCGCATGGAACAGATTGTACCTGCTAAGAATTACTTCCAGTCGTGAGGTGCACAGCTTCCTTGACCGTCAACCAGAGACTATCAAAACGGACTACTAGCAGCTGCAACAAGCTTTGATCCGTGAATTCTCTGATCCAGAATCAGACCAAGGGTTATATACCGCCATGGACCTCAAGCAGGCCCGACTTGAAACCCCACAGACCTACTACAGCCGACTCCGACAAGCCTACTTCGGAGCACGGAATCAGCCAGATATGGAAGAGGATGTCAATTTCAGAACTCTGTTCCTTCGAAATCTGCATCCCACAGTGAGTCATTACTTAGGCATCCTGGCCTGTCCCCGTAGCATGTCTACCCAACAGCTACGAGACTTGGCCCACAAAGCTCACATTAACCAAAAGACTGTGTACGAAAAGACTTTTAAAGACCCCACAATCTACTCTGTCTCTGAACACTACTCCGAGCTGCCTCTAGAGGGCGCCCCACAACACCACAGCCCTTTTTACAGAGAGTCAAGACCGTTCCAGGCCAGCAGAAGGCAGCACAGCCGTGACGGTGCTCGTCCAAGGCACCAGAGCGAGCGCACTGAAAGATTCTGGGAAGCCAGCCGGCGACCCAGAAATAGCCAACCCCCATCACCAAGAGACTCAAGCCCAGACAGCCCGGAGCGGTACCCCTCTCAACATGCCACTGGATGCTGCCGTGGTTTGCCATTCTGAGCCTTCAGCCAACCAGAGGGCAGCCGCAAACGGACAGCATCTCACCGGGTCCGGCATCAGGCATCGTCCTAACAGAACAAATGGGACTCCTGATAACCAACTGCGGCTCACACACCCATAAAGTGTATGTTCAACTGGACCCCCGTAACGTGTACCGAAAACCCTACCCCAGCACAGTAGCCCAATTCAGCTGGGCCAGTGCCCAATGGACAGAGGACTCCCTCGCTCGCGCTGAGGCCAATGTTGAGCGCATGCTCAACCAACTTGATAAAATGACTGTCACACAAGCGAACTTAGGTGGACACAACCGCCGTTCCAAACGGTTCCTGGGAGCTTTGCTCAGAGCCGCCGCTGCTGTCTGAACTCTGTTTAACGTTGACATATCCAGTGTCAATGCAGTGAACCTAGCCACCGTGAGACGGCATGTGACTGAAATTCAAACTGAGATCCCACTGCTAAAAGAGCAACTTACGACACAGAGTGCCTCCCTGCAATCACCCACAAGACATTTAAGGGAACAGTGGTAATTCTCAACACTCACAGCGTTCTGCTGAACCAGACAGTGAACTCCATGAAAAAGCTATTTACTGTCTCCCAGAATGACTTTGCTCAAACTCAGCTGGTCACAGCCCGGATGACAGACCTGCTGCGGGAGGTGAGCTCCTCCATTGACAGCCTAGCCATGGGTAGAATTCCACCATACCTGATACCCTTAAGCCTGGTGCAAACCATGCTGGCTCCTGCCATCACCACGCCAACTGACCCTCTACAAGCCCACCTTACCTACTCTCTGGGTAGCGCCATCCCACTCCGCGTCGACTCCGAGCAGAGGAAAGTGGGTTTTCTCCTGAACCTACCCATCATAGAGTCAAGCCGACTCTACCAAGTAAAAGACATTGTCAAGGTCGGATTTTTGAAAAGTGACACTCACATCAAGATTCGCACTCCAGACGTGGTGGCCTACCACGACAGCAACACACAGCTGTACCTGGCCCCGAACCTGCACATGTGCACCTTGACTAAAGACATTCATTACCTCTGCCCTAACAGACCCTTCCTCAGAGACAACACTGACGGAATCTGCAGGCTGCAGATCGGCGACACCCGCTGCCCTGCCGA
Source organism: Meda fulgida (assembly GCA_030578275.1). Classification (NCBI taxonomy): domain Eukaryota; kingdom Metazoa; phylum Chordata; class Actinopteri; order Cypriniformes; family Leuciscidae; genus Meda; species Meda fulgida. Next base: position 25,487,714 of record CM060622.1, read on the forward strand.
AGCAAAGCCTCGCACTCAAGGCATCGAGACCCAAGCAGAGATTGTAGGTGACAGGTGGCTTGCTAACACTCCTGTGCGCACAGCTGCACTCACTGCACCATCCTTCACCTGGACGACCTAGCCCTCTACCACCTTCCGAGTGAAGAATGCCAATCCGAACTGGAAATTCCATCCTTCTTCAAGAACCACAATTTCACCCTAAATCCAGAACTGTAAAAATGGATTGAGGAAGGGGGGGGTCATAGATCATCGACATCGCTCCCCTTGACACAGCCCTCCAAGCATTGTCCAGATTGCCCATCCTGAACATTTCACCTGTTGTTCAAGCATGGACCGCCGCTGACACGGCACTTTGCATTTCGACAATCATCAGCCACATCCTAACCCTGGGTTTGGCCTACGTCCTGTACCGACGACTCAACGAGATGAGAGCCTCAACAGCCAGGCTCACCCAAGCCATGTCCGGAGGGTTCCGTAGGGGCCCTCGGAAAGAAGACTCCCCGCTAGAGAACGCGGAAAACCTCATAGAGCTGAGCCCTCAGCCCTAACCATCATCTGCAGCATCAGACCTCCATGATTTACCTGCCACCTGACCAATGCGGTCGTGATGGTTCAACGAGGCCCACCCACACGGGTATTGCCGAACCATCAAGGGGGGAATGTAGCAATAATCAGATGATCAGCACAATCATGTGGTTTTAATCAACTAAGTCTCTAATTAAGTAAACACTCCTCCATTCTTCAGATTGTGAAAGAAACAGATGTCATGGGACTTTAAGTTACTGATTCACACACAAGCAAATGGCGATGGGACTTAATTAAATGACCGATGCCAGAAGTGCCCCCGCGGCGTTTTTCGCTGATAAGTAATCACAGGGTCCTCTGTCTTACCACATGTGACCCAACAGGAGCGCCTCTCTGGCCGGAGATCCCGTGGTGTCCCCTCTGCAGGACACCTCACAAACACAGACAACCTTGTGTAATGAACCACACTGGTCATTGTAATCCAGACTTAAAACTCATCAATTCAAAGAATACGCACACACATATCATTGCCCGGGAGGGGGGTGAGCAAAAGTTCACCACATCTTCACCAACGAATGACCCAGCCACGTTCACAGTACACACACACACAAGAACTTTCCCCAATCTCCTCAATTGAGAGACTTGTACTATGATATATTCGATATGTTTTTATGCTTGCCCATGTTCCATTGGGGTTAGATGTGATCGTATTATAATTCTAAATGAACAGAGGTGCTTTTAGATGCATTTTTAATGTAACTGTGTTTTCCTATAATGTTTGTATGTCGTTCTTCACACCTTTAGAATCCTCTTGATCTGACCAAACCATATATATATGGGTGCAAACCGTAAAATGTATGTTACTATGTTTTAACATCTCTGGAGTAAAATTGAACGCATTTTTACATCACGGTCATGAAACATGCACAGTCGATCTCGAGGGAACAAAGGAACACTTATCCGCACACTTTCCTCCCAGCTGATTGGTGCATTCACGCCAGAGGAGGCGTAAACAGAAGTGTCTTTAAAGAAGACCACCAAGCACCTCATCTTAGAGAAGTGAAGTAAGAGTAAGGAGGGGGGAGAAAGAACTGCATCTTTGGGGGAACTCCCTTCTTCGAGGGAACTTCGACTTTGGTCTGGACTCTTCTCTCTCCTTCGATCCGATGTAACCATCATACTCGTGATCCCCCGCCCTGGGAGGTCTTTCCTCTTCTTTTCTTTTGCTTAAGTTTGTTTTTCCTTTGTTCATTTCACCAGAAATGAACTTAGTCTGAATTATTTATTTGGTAATTTACGTCAAAGACCTTTAAGCCTTCTTTGAAACTGCGCGCTCCAGACCGCAGCAAACCACGTGACGCTCCAACGGAACACACAAAGACCAGCAGCTCACACACGCCGCAGGGCTCAGACACATGAGAACTATATGCAAGTATATTTGAGTTACCAAGATTTTAGAGCATTAAGACTGTTTTTCCGTGTTGTCTCTTAAAGGTTTAAATGTCCAGGTGAATTTTGCCAAGCTGTGATCCTACGGATCTCTCTCTCTCTCTCTCTCTCTCTCTCTCTCTCTTCCCAACTCTCTCTCCCTCTCATGTTTATCTTTCTCTCTCATCCTATTTTAATTCGTGTTTGTAATGTTTTTCGTTTTGTTTGTTTCGGGTGTATATACATATATTCTGTGTGAATTGTAGTTCGATGTATTATTAGTCCAACTATTAAAACCATTATATTCTTGATTGCCTTCTGTCTAAAATGCTCATTTTACAAAGTCAATGAGATCTCGATCCTAGCAACAAAGCTTTCATTATTGACTACGTTGCGTAGTCTAATTTTATAAACACAGGAAAATTAATGTTCACGGCCAGAAAATTGATATTTCTTGGAGTTTATAAGAAGGGATAACTTTGTTGAGAAGTTGATAAGTTAATCTTACGGCCGTTTGCTGGACAAACAGTTCGATAGCTAAATTAACTCCATTAAAGGTTATCTCATTTAATCGATCTGAAAGTGGACCATTGACATATGAATGAGAAATTAAAATTCGTTGTGATTGATCATTCGTGTGTACAATCAATCTATTTTCAACTTCGATAATTTAACTGTAATATGCAATATATTAATCATATTCATGATTAATTATTAAAATTCCCTATATATAATTTGAGCTAATTTAATGTACAACTAAATGTTGTTACAGTGTAACACTTAAAATATTTTTTTCTGAATACTAAATATATGTGAAATCATGAGGAATGTGCACTAGAATAGTTTGGGGTCGGTAAGAAAACGTAATATTGTAAAATATTATTGTAATTCAAAATAATTGTTACAGTATTAATATAGTTAAAATTTTATTTATTCCGGTGATGAAAAGTGGATTTTTTTTTAGCTGTGTTATTCCAGTCTTTAGTGTCACATGATCCTTCAGAAATCGTTCTGAAGCTGATTTAGAAACATTTGTTATTATTTTCAATGTTAAAAACAGTTGTGCTGATTAATATTTTTGTGGAAACTGTGATACAGTAACAAGATTCTTTGATGAAAATAAAGTTCAAAAGAACATCATGTATTTGGATTTTTTTTCTTTACTGTCATTTTTGATCAATTTAACGCATCTTTGCTGAATAAAGTATTAATTTATCTTTACAAAATCGTACTGACCTCAAACTTTTGAACAGTAATGTATTTAAACGTTTTGTGCATGTAAGCATGTGTGTCATATACATGCAAAACACGTAGACATGCATTAGCTGCCATTCTTATTACTGACGCCCCCCTTTTTTGTTTTTTGCATTCCCTTTCTCTGCCATCACACACACACACACGTCTTTGACTTAAGACTCTCCATAGACTTAATGGTTTTTATACTGTACAAACTGTATATTCAGAAAACGTTCTGCATTTTTACATTTCCAAAAAAACTCATTCTGTATGATTTATCTCTATTTAGGTCCCCACTGCGACACGAGTCCCCATGAGTCTATGCATTCAGGTTGAAGTCCCCACAGGATAGAAAAACATGAACACAGACACACACACACAAACACACTTACTCACACACACACCTGTGCTCAGTCACACACTTCCTGTTACTCAAACATGCTGTTTGAATTAATCATTCATAATTCACGTGCTGATAGTGGAGCTGTCTTTATTTCATCATCCTTGAGGCAGTGTGGAGTGTGTGAGAGAGTGTGTGTATCGCGAGAGGTGGGGGAGAGCAATCCGAAGCGCAAACCCAGTGACCCATACTGCAGGACGCACCTCCCCACTGGGTGGAAACTTTCTGGAGGCCATGCTGGGAAAACAAGAGCCAGAGATGGAAAAGACTTCAAGAGCAAGGGACTACAGAGAGAATTCACATATTCACATACAGTACATTGTCTTTTTCTCTTCCCTTCGAAAGTGGGGCCTCTTATCTTTACTTCAGAAGACTATATGGTCTGGGTCAGATTGACACATTTTATTAAAAAATCTCACCAATCCCAGCTATGCATGGAATTCCTTTTAATAACCAATGGCACAACCTTGAGGAAACACAAAGCTTGATAGTGCGCTTAGCAGGGGCAGCATCCACTCTCTCCCTCTGAACCTGTCTCTACAGTGAGGTGTTGATGAAAATGGAGAGACACAGAGAATTCCATAAGTGGTGTGTGGCCTGCACTTCTAGGGGTCATGGATAGAGCATGGTTGTTGCTATTCCTTTGAGAAATCACACCAGTAGGGGCAAAATCAGAGATAAAGTCACACAACTTCCTACACACAGGTAGAAAATAAAAGAGTGCAAAAGATTATCATGTGAATAGAAAAAAGGGGTGATTAAATTAATTTAAACATATGAGCATCTTAAAGGAGTAGTTCATTTTAAAATGAAAATTACCCCATGATTTACTCACCCTCAAGCCATCACCCTGATGCTTCCGAGCTTTATAATGGCAGTGGATTGCAACCATCAGATTGAAGTTCAAAAAAGGGAATCCATCCATCATAAAAGACTTTCACACGGCTCCAGGGGGTTAATACAGGCCTTCTGAAGCAAAGCGATGAGTTTGTGTAAGAAAAACTATGCATATTTAAAACTTTATAAAGCTTCTGGCCAAACGAACATACAGATTCGACTTAAGTCTAAAGCGCATCTTATGCCAATATTGCGACGCTCTGCTCATATTTACGAATACTGTGTTTGGCCAGAAGCTAGAATTTTACTTTGTAATGTGTTAAATATGAATATTTTTCTTACAAAAACTCATCACTTTGCTTCAGAAGGCCTTTATTAACCCCATGGAGCCATGTGCAGTTTGTTTATGATGGATGGATGCACATTTTGAGCTTCAAACTGATGGTTGCAATCCACTGCCATTATAAAACTGTGAAGCGTCAGGGTGTTTATTAATATAACTCTAATTGTATTCGTCGGAAAGAAGAAGTCATATACACTTATTGCTTGGGTGAGTAAATCATGGGGTAATTTTTTTTTTTTTCAAAAGTACAAGGAAGGACATCATACCTAGATCCTTATCTGGTGATAGAGCACCATGTAGCTTTACATTTTCTGTGATAATGCTTAGGTTTTTTCCTGTGCAAAACTCACAGTCATGATACTCTTTTGTAGTGTCTGCTTGCCAGGGAATTGCTGTATGGACATTAGGTGTTTAAATTGGTTCTGGCATGTTACACTTTGGTTGCTAGGGTGTTCTGGGCGGTTGCTAAGTGGTTGTTTACTGAACCACGTCAAAAGAGACCATTGTCAAGTTTCTATGATATTCTGGTCTCTATGGCTCAGATTCCTCCTTCAATGCAACTACAAAGAGCACCAGACTGCGACTAAAATAGCCGCAAATGCGACGATAAATTAAAAAAAATTCAAATCTAGTCATCATTGTGCGTATAAAATACATATTCACAACAAAGTTTTGTTGTAATAAATGTCCATGTGAAATTCCCCTTTAGAAAGCACCTCTAACAATTTAAGGCTGAAAAGTACCTGCTGAGAACAGCAAGAAGCCCTAGACGGACTAATTTCCAACAGACCTGGAAGCTTCTGTAGTCACTGAAAGCACTTTATGCAACATGAAAAAGATTAATCCAGGGTGTTGTATACGTGTGTGTGGATGCTGCCTGTGTGCATATGTGTGTGTAGATTTGTTGGGGTGTCTGGCTGTGCTGCTTTGCATATGTCAGCAAGCTTGTATACACTGTGCCAGCATAATGCTTGTGAGACCCACAATGCAGCAGTCAGCAAGAGAAGAGAGGGGGAGGGAACAGAGAGGACATGAGATGGGGACTGGGTGATGGGGAGAGGGGGTCGTGGAAGAGCCAGGTCAGAATCTTGATTTTTTTTTTTTTTTTTTGATGGGTGTAGAGATGTCTGTGTAGTGGACTTCCACAGCCACAGGAGGGAGCCGCTTCAGATATACCACAAAGGTTTGAAAGAAAACACATCCATGCACTAAGCTAAGCTTCATGAGAGCATCTCTTTAGAATAAAATGCTGTTTACTGAATACTGTGCACTGAACCTTATTTTGTTTAAAATAGTAAGTGAAACAGTAGGCATACTGCAACAATGAAGAGATTTCAAACTCTAGCCAAAGCAAATGCTCTATGGCCTTATAACATTGCATGTGAGTGCCATTATCTTGTAAATAAAAAGTTAATTTGCATTTTTAATCAAGTGTGAGTAAAATTTAGATCAAACCTATTCCAAAAGCTATTAGCTCCAACACAGCAGAGTTGTGCACAATTCAGAATTCAATTCAATTTGATTTGAGGAAGCAATTCACGAGTTCGCACTTACATAATTAGAGTGTATAAGGTTTAATGCGTATTTGTTGAGCTGTCCAGGGGGAGGGCTCCGAGCTCGGAGTTTGGCTAGAAGAGTGGAGAAGGGGCGCTGGAGGGATGCTTCTAAACTGTCAGTGGATTGAGGTGAGACTGCTGAATCTATATACACCTCTTATCATTGATTGCTGAGTGCTCTCCACTCGTGTTAATGAACTGAACGTGCTCCTCCCAAACTTTATTAATAAAACATAATTTTGCGAATAGTATTTTATGACTGAAATTCAAATGAATTCATCGGAGAGATTGACATTGTAATAATTGATATGGCAATGTTAATGTATTTGATCTTGGTGGAATAGAATTGCTACTGCAAGATTCACAGACATTGCTGTGAGCATTTAAGACATGCTGCTGCTGCATATGTAACATACATGATTTAACCCCCGTAGCAGATCTATACAGGTGGAGCTGGGGAAGGTGGAGGGTTTCTGAAAGTGCGCTGCAGACTGCTAATAGCAACACTACCGGTATTTGTTTGAATGTTGAGCCGCAGCTCATTGGCCACTGATCCATAAGCATTAGCAAATGAGTTAAAGACCTGTCAGCCTGCACCAAAACGTTCATGCCAGAACTTGGTATTACATGGATTTAGAAGGGTTAGGTTAGGAAAATTGTTAGTTCACCCCAAAATTTTAATTCTGTCATTAATTACTCACCCTAATGTCGTTGCAAACCCATAAGCCCTTCGTTCATCTTCGGAACACACATTTTTGATGAAATCTGAGAGCTTTCTGTCCCTCCATTGACAGCAACGTCATTGCAACTTTCAAGGCCCAGAAAGGTAGTAAAAACATTGTTAAATTAGTCGCTTCTGGTTTCAACGTCAAAAAGTAGGCTCACTATTGGCCGAGGCTGGTCATGTGTGTGATGCGTGTGATGCTGACCCAGGCGCTAGCCAATAATGAGCTGACGTTCTGACGTAGAACCCGGAAGCACTGCACTGTTTACACTACGTCAATAGCGTAGGAGAATGACGTGGAAGAGAAGAGATTGTTGAATAATGTTGTTATTTTGTGGGTTTTTAGCGCACAAAAAGTATTCTCGTCGCTTCATATTAAGGTTGAACCACTGTAGTTACATGGACTATTTTAAAAATGTTTTTACTACCTTTCTCAGATTTCATCAAAAATATCTTCATTTGTGTTCCGAAGATGAATGGTCTGACGGGTTTGGAATGACATGAGGCTGAGTCATTTTTGGGTGAACTAACCCTTTAATGATAGCTAACATGACAAAGCCATGTTTGAAAGTTTAGAAAGTTAAAAAGTTTTAGATTTTGAAGGGTTTATAGCAGTGGTTCTCAACCTTTTTGACTTAAAGCAGATTCTCTAATACAAGATTTGAATATTCGAAGTACGAGATATTTACACTGGTATTTCTGCTGTAATTATGACAACACTTTCTTTCTTTCTTTCTTTCTTTCTTTCTTTCTTTCTTTCTTTCTTTCTTTCTTTCTTTCTTTCTTTCTTCTTTCTTTCTTTCTTTCTTTCTTTCTTTCTTTCTTTCTTTCTTTCTTTTTCAGCCTTTATGAATAAGTCTTTTGACAGCAGTTTATGGGCAAAGTATGTCTTTAAACATGTTCTTTCAGCACTGAGATTGTGTTTAACTGCAATCATTTTTATCATCAAAATAATTATGATATGATTTTTCAGTAGTACCATGGCCTACCATGCCAAGCTTTAAAACAGTTCTTGTTTTTAATGCTGGAATTGTGGTTTAATCATCTCAGGGTCTGATCACATTGTTGGCCATAACTGAGTGTGTAATGCATGCACTCTCTTATGTGCTTTTCTCACTGCCAAAAACACTCTAGCACACTCACAGGAAGAGGTCAGTCTGCAGTCAGCTTTGTAATCCTAGACTATAGGGTGGATAAAACAACAGCTTTTTATTGTCTGTTATTAAGGGGATGTTATTGTTGATGCTATCGCTCACCTGCCTGTTTGAAAAATGTCAGATTATCAGGTTCATGCTCAACTTTGATCAGCACAGGAACAATCCTCTCACTGAAGGATATAGTGTTGTACAGAGATGACCTGCTTTTACTGACCGCTTTTGATTTTAAGGGAGCTCTGAATTTGGGTAGAAGGGTGTTATCAGAGGGGTGTTATTCTTCCCACCAGGCAGACAGAGAGACAGAGAAGGACCTCTGTTTCACCCCGCTGCATCAGTGCTGTGTTTGGCATGCTGCAGGGTCACGAAACAGGGATCAGACAGAGTTATGCAAGTGTTTGGGTGGCTGGATATTACTCTGTATGTGTGTGCGTGCAGGAATGGCTACATGTCTTGAAGGCATGAGCACTCTCTCACAGTGTGGTCAGTCTGTCTTTGTCTCCGTTGTCATCAGCGTAGGCTCTTTTTTTTTTTAATGGTTGCAGACTACTGAAAATTCAAAAACCAAATCCATCCTCTCCCCATTTACCTTCTCTCTTTCACTTTCATAAAAAGTGCTACTCAAAAAAATAAAAATAATAATAATTTAATTATAACATGTAATTTAATCCAAATTGGTTATCTTCAGCGGCTTTTTAGAAAAGCATAAATCCCATGCTGGATTATAATGAATTTGTGAGAGCTTAGTTTGGAAAACATATGTTAAAAATATTACTTTTTGTCCTTGGCAGCCTCATGGGAAGACAAATGAGGATTACATGTTTCGAGACCACAACGCTGAGTTTTTCAGATTTCATCACTTCCTTCTCTAGAAAAGATTGCTGCTCAAAAATATTTCCACAATCCCTGAGGCTGGAGTTGTTATAAACATAAATAATAATGTTTTAAATGCACTTGTCGTTTTGGACAAAAGTGTCTGCCACATGCATTAATGAAAGTGTTATCAATATTCCCAGAAATGTGTGCCACCTGAGTGACTGTATAATATGTTTAATCCACCCAGGTATTTTTTTTGCACGTATAAATCACATTATCATCTACTGATGAACATGTATTATGTTCTAGGTCTATTTGTGTTGGGGTGTCTGTGTTTTATTACATTGGGAAGTTACTTGTACTTTCATTTCCTTTTTATTTTTTGCTTTTGTTTCCTAATTTCCTTTTTTTAAACACCCCTTCTCTCTCTCTCTCTCTCTCTCTCTCTCTCTCTCTCTCTCTCTCTCTCTCTCTCTCTCTCTCTCTCTCTCTCTCTCTCTCTCTCTCTCTCTCTCTCTCTCTCTCTCTCTCTCTCTCTCTCTCTCTCAGTCTCTGTGAAGTTTCATTCTCTTTTTCTTGTGCTTGCAGATGTGGCGTATCATGTTTGCATACTTCCTTTATTCCTATGTTTATCTAAATACAGAACTGCTGAAAAGCACTGCAGGCTGTGTATGAGGATGTGTGTGATAACACACTTCAGTGTAATTGCTTTGTTGTCAGTAGTAGGAACTGAGCTGCATCAAAAAGACCATACGCTTTCTATAAAATCCAAACTTACTTTAAAGACTGTGTGCATGTACACTACCATTCAAAAGTGGTGGTCATAAAGGTTTATTTCTTATGCTCACCAAGGCTGCATTTATTTGATCAAAATATAGTAAAACCAGCAATATTGTGGAATATTACAGCCATATTATTAGGCTACTATGTTAATTTTCAAATGCAATTTAAACTTTTGAACGGTATGTGTCTGCTTATGTATTATACATTTGCTGTGATAAAAAGAACATGTTTAAACACATGATGAAAACAGCACATGACTATATCTCATTGCTGAATGCGATGTTTTACTCAAGATAATGCTTTATGAACAATTCTTAAAGATCTCTTTATATCATTTTGATAATGTGTTGAGATTGCATTAGAGTGACTCCTTAATGGGGAAGAACAAGAACGGCAGTTTATTCCTAATCAGATGATACTCTTTCAGTAGTAATTTCTACAATGCTGTTGTTTTTCAGACAAATTGCTCCCCTATTTCAAATTCTCCATCATGTCCAAGAGCATCTCATAGGTAGCAAGTCTTGCTCATTTTGAAGCTAGTGAAGGTAAGTAAGAGTGTGTCTTAGAGGAATTCTTTATAAACAGGGTCAAATTGACCCTGGTACCATGAAGACATGGTACCATTTAAAATATTTCTAATATGTACCATTTTGTACACTTTTGGTGCCATACCTTTAAGGTACTAATATGCACTCTTTAGGTACAAAGGTGTACCTTTTGAAAGGCTGACCCAGTGACAGGCAGCATTGTACCGTTGTTATATATTCATGTACAAATCACAGATGTGCATGATAACATGAAGTCGGTGAACGCTGCTTTTAAGAGGGTTAAAGTGACCCACAAGGGGTTGTCAGGACTCACAGGCCGCATGGTTCCAGTGGTTCTGATGGCCTCCTCAGAAACACATCCTATTCTCATTAGTTATCGTATCAGGCCAGGCCAAAGATTTCAAACATCCAGCAGAAAAAAACACACACATCACTCTTGCTTTCTCTTGTTTCTCCTCTCATAGTCTGTGTAATGATGTGAAGATAAGCGATATTAGCTAAAGCTTTCACGTGTCGACTCCAACATTTGTAATTGCCCTTCAAGTGGTGCACTCAACATGTCTCGATATAGGGAATGTTCACTAATAACTCTTTTTGTTCTCTCTCTAGTTCTTCTGTTCTTTTTTTGTGACACCTCTGCAGGATCAATGTTGCAGGAGGCTTGATAGATGTGGATTTCCCTCTCTACTCCATCCTCTGCTTTGCTCTTTGCACCTGGGGGCACGGCTGTGTAGGCATATGGCTGGGCGGCAGAAGAGGAGGTGAGAAGTGTGTGAGGTTGAGAAAGGATGAGGGAGTGACAGAGAGAGAAAGGATTTAATGAGGCCCAACCACCAGACTGGTAATCAGTGATCGCACTCATAGTGGGCCTTTTTGTTTGAAGCATCACCGCAGGATCTCCCTCCCTCATGTGCCAACTGCCTTCCTCTCCATTTATTCACTCTCTCGCTCTCTATCCTCTGTTTCTTCCTTAAACCTCTCCTTCCTCTATGACACTGTCTCTTCCTCTCTTTCAGTCTCAATGATGAGACATACTTACATATATTCCAAATATATATTTAAACACTACAGTTCTAAAGTATGGAGGCAGTCATTTAGAAATTGATACTTTTATTAAGCAAGGGTGTATTCAATTGAACAAAAGTGACATTTATAATGTCACACAGGATTTATACTTTAATAAATGCTGTTCTTTTGAACATTATATTCAACAAAGAATCCTAAAAAATGTATCACAGTTGCCACAATACCAATTTCAAATATGATAATAATAAGAAATGTTAGTATAAGGTCAGTAAGATTTTTATTTTACTCAATTTTTTTAAGTAATTAATTCTTCAATTCAGTTTCCAACAAATGAAGCACAACTGTTTTCAACGTGGATAATAATAAATGTTTATAAGCATATAAGAATGATTTCTGAAGGATCATGTGGCAGTGTTTTTTAAAACTGTACTTTAAATTGCACTAATATTTCACAAACAAATGTTGTATATTTGTATCAAACAAATGCAGCCTTGGTCAGCATAAGAGACTTCTTTCAAAACATTAAAAAATATATATCACTGACCCTAAACTTTTGAACTGTAGTAGTCTACAAATATTTTTTTAACTCTTTCCCCACCAGCATTTAAAAAAAAGTAGCATGAGCCACCGCCAGAATTTTGGATAATTTTTACAAAAGTTTCGTGGCCCCCAGAATATTTTGTCGTAGGCTATCAATATCTGAAGATGCCATATCAAAATAAAGTTTGATTCTAGCTTCATGGATTCTTTTTTAATCAACATTTGAATGCAGGTAAGTTGCATTTAAAAATAAAAAAAAAGCTACATTTTGAGCAAAAAGCTTAGAAAATTGAGTTGTTGTCCAAGAATATGTCTGGATTGGTTTTAGAAGGATGATCAAAACATAGCTAGATGGAGTAAATCGAGTCCATCAACACCCCTTATACATACTTTTTGACAAGCATCCTATATAATAAGAGTCCGCATATTATATATTTGGCGAAAAACAGTATTTGACAAAAGAAGCATGTCCGAATTCACAGCACTCATAAAAGAGTTCAAACTCGGATGACCTTATTCTTCCGCTGAGATTCTGAAGTGTGCATGCGATGGGCACTTTACTATCCGATGAAGGGAGAGGATTTGTGGCTGGCTACGCCCGAAATCGCATAGCCTACTCTCTTGAGTAGGTACTTATTTTGAATAAGTAGCTAATTACTTCATGCCAGCTAAAAAGGTATGTTCTGTCTATTATGAATGTGTGTAGTTTGAATTTAATTCATTTTTAATGAATTTAACTTACTACATTCGGCATGTTGTCATTATCAAGTGACCTTTCTCTCTACCCGCCCTTTTCCGAACTCACCGCATTAACCCAATTACTGCCGGTGCAAAATAAAAACAGCAATTTCACAACAATTATAGAGAGTCTGTACGCTGCTACACTATTAAAAGTTATTAACTAGGGTAGGACACCACTGAAGGTGTGAGATGCATGGCCCGCCACTGGTTAATAATGATAATAATTATGTTAACGCATTGAGAGCTGTTATGATCAAAATATCATTAAATGCTAAAAATGATTATAATAATACTTTAAAAGACAGATATTTCTGTTGTATGTTTTTGAAAACATTACGTTGTTTCAACGCACAGATCTTGTAAACATTTCATCGTTGATTAAGAAGTGTTTTTGTTAACCTTTTTCAACCATTTAGCATTAAACGTTATATCAACATTGTTTCACCATTGAAACAACAACCCACATTATTTCAACCATATTTCAACGCTGAAGGTCGATCATGTGCCGGCTGGGCTGTCAGCATCAGTTGCGTTGTTTCACTGCCATTCACAAATCCTCTCCCGTGGCCTCATGGGATAGTAAAATGGCCATTGTATGCACACCTAAGAATCTCGGCGGAAAAAAGTAATCCGGGTACCTTTTGGCTACTCTTTTAGGAGTATCTCGAATCTGGACATACTTTTGTCACACACAGTTTTTTTGCATTTTGCATATTATAGTGGGGAAGGAAAGTATACGATTTCGGATGCAACCAATGGCAGTGGTGCGACGCAACTGATGCTGTAGGTCACATGTATAAATACACATAGTAGATGTGAAAAAATACAAACCTTGATTATAAAGATAATTAAAAATGAATTAGCCTATATTTTATATTGTTGCATTTATTTATTTTTCCAGCAGAACTCCTACCAGTTACACTGCTATTTATCTCATAGATTGGTATGGCAATGGTGAAATTTCAGGTAGTTTATTTTAGCATCAACAAACATATCTTTTCTTGCACAATCTAAGGGGAAGAAAGAGCAGCACGCAATACTTAAGGTGGTGTGTGTTTCGTGGAAAAACATGATCCTGCTTTCTCTCTTGAGACACATTTGTCTGTAAATGTTGAGTGTCATTGCAAAGAGCTCTCTGAGCCTGAAAGAGGACATTACAACTCACTTTGAGTTTTGTAAACATAAATATAAGAATAATTTGCTTTCTGTTGTCCCCAGTGTGTTAGTACTAACCCTATAGGTAGGGTTGTCACATTCATTTAAAGCTTTTCAGATTCAAATGCCTGCTGATGTTTCAAACACAGATTCACTTTGAGAGGGTGAGCGCTTCAAATCCAGCATTATTTCTAATCTATATTTTGTTTCTATACACAATCAGGGGCGTCAACAATATTTCAGTTACGAACATCTAGATTGGAGGAAATAAGGAAAGACTGAAATCTCCAAAACTGATAACCAGGATTTTTTTCTAATCATAAAATGTAAAAAAAAAAAAAAAAAAAAAAAATCTGTCAATGTTATCATAAATTTAGCTTCTTAAGCTTAAATCATGTTAAAATGAATGTTTTTGAATGAATGATTTTTCATGCAGTTTCATATGCACGTCTAGTCGGGGGGAACAAAAAATGATCAAAAAGGCAATTGGCACTTTTAACTGTAATTGTTTGTGAAGTTGATTGTAATGTCGAATTGCTAAATTGCAGAACAGGGTTTACAATGGTGTACGAGGTCTCATGATCTGACCGACAGCTTTCTGTTTCACTCAGACTCCGTTAGTGATGGTGAAACTGATAGAGTTGTTGAGCTGTAACATCCCAGCTTTATCACACACACACACACACACACACACACACACACACACACACACACACACACACACACACACACACACACACACACACACACACACACACACACAAAGAAACTCTGTACATTGTACCTGCATCAATGGGCATTAGCATGTGTGTCCAGTGACAAGGTGTGACAAACCATAATAAAGAAAAAAACCCTGCAGAACAGATAACTGCATCACACAACATACAAACAGACATGACCTCTTATCTGGCAAGACACCTGGACACATCTCTCTCTCTCTCTCTCTCTCTCAGACTGTTATTTTACCTTGTCTCCCTCGACTCCCCTCAACTCTCTTCTCTCTGTCCTCGCTAACGGTCATCTAGTTGATAAATAATTCAGTGTGACAGGTTCTCTGGCAGCCCTGTCTTAAGTAAGCAAAGCCTCTGATTTAGCAGTGTCACCCTCATGCTTCTAAAAATCCAAGGTCATCTCTTGTAGACTGCAAGTCATACTGCTGTTGCTTTTTTATGGCTAAAGTCAAACTGCTAGTGCTTCATGATCAACAAATGAGACTAGTGAGTTTGCTCAGAAATCACAATAGGCTACAAACATAGTCTTATTGGAAAAACATGCCTATACCAAAACACAAAACAAACAAATACCTCCGGTGTTTATCGACCCGGGATGTCATTCACTACCCTTCTTCTCATTCTTTTTTTTTAAAGTTAGCTATCAACCTTCTTAGTATTCCTCAATCTATTCATTGTTTTCTAATACATTTTTTGTAAAAAGTGTATAGGGTCGCTGACGACCCGAGGTATGTAGTAGTGTAAGTATATTTTTTTCTGTGCAACAATAATTAAATCTCAGATTATTTATTCCTCAAGGTGGCAATGTCTGATACACAATGATGACATGTTCCACGCATAATTCAAGTGCTTGGGTACGAGCTCAGAGACTTGTAGAAGCAAGCTAAAATAGCAAGTGTGTTTTTTATCTCCCATAATGCTTTTGTTAACACTATCGGTTAGGTTTAGGGTAGGGTTTATAGGTTAAGTATGTTATTTTCAGACATTATTAAGCGTTAACCTTTTAGCGCCCCTTACTGGAAAATTATTTTTTCCCCGATACTACAACAATTGTATCTTACTAAATGTAGCAAAACGTTGGCAAAATCGGTTTTGGATAAAACTGAGCATGCTTTTAGTGCCACTCACTGGGCATTTCACTTTGAAAGTGTAGCAAAATATCCAAATGTTCTTTTTATTGTATGGGCAAAAACAGTCTAAAAATTCTTTCGAATTTCTTTTAACATTTTCTGCCAGATCTGATACCACCCCTGTAACTTATAGGTATGAGCTCACACACACAGCCTAAAATATACAATTATGCATTTCTCTTTATCTCACTCTTTCTTGCTGCCTTCAGGCCATGTTGAAATGATCTCATATAAAAGAAAAGCTCACAATGTCATATTTACCACTGGGAATTTCTTTAAGCCCAGACTTTTCAAGCTGTTACTGTGCCAGCGTATGAATCATAGTGGAAGTGAATTTGAATTGGGAAAAATTTAGTTTCAATTAAATGTAAATGTTGACTAAAGTTTTTGTGTACTGTTGATGAATAATAGTGATAAAGCCTACCAAATAAACTTATTTAATCGGATCGGATCACAAGTAGACGAGGCAGACACATACCTCTTTACACCTGGTATTTTAATCTGTCTGTTTTGTCCACTTTCAGCCACTTCTGTCCTGATTTATTCGAGGGGAGGTCTATGGGCGGGTAAATGTATGTGATTTTTCAGATCTTTCGATCTAATGGACAAAATTACCTTGTGCAATTTACATATGAATGCGCCCGGAGAAAACAGAAATCAGGAATGGTTAGAGAACATTGTGCTTGGTACGTTTTTCGTTTTCAAACCAAACTTGCATCTCCAGCTGGCAAAAGTTTTAATCCCGTCTGGCTAGCGCGCTTCCCTTGATATTTACCCGTTAAGTCAGTATCGGAGAGCAAGCAATCTTTTGTGGCTGTTCGAACACATTTTGACCTCATGAGCGTTTACACGAAAGCAGTCTGGTCAAATGCGTTTTCGACTACCTCTGGAAATAGTCGAAAGTGGACAAGCTCAAAATGTTTTAGACCCTGTTTACACCTGTATTTAGCGTCGTCCACTTGTGATCCAATTGACCAAAACGCATCTTAATACCAGGTGTAAACGGCCATTGACAACCCAGTTTATTAGGATGTATTTGACTAGCCTGCATGTGGATGTGGTTGTTTTGTTTTACCTGAAGTACTTCTGATGAGAGAGCACTGATACTTCCCTCTGATTACAAAATGACTGTACTGTAGGTTTCGAATACTTTGTAACGAGTAGACTGTTTTCTGCATGGAAGGGCAGGAATGTGAGATTTCAATGGCTCTCTGTTTCTAACCTGCCTACATTACTGAGAGTTTTCTCAAGGTGACTGAGCTCAACATAGTTTTAATATTTAATCTTAAACACACACACACACACACACACGCTTACATCCCAGTGCCACTGTTCACCTGGCTGTGTAAGGGAACAAGCTTGCTGGGTCATCCAAATGTGTTCAGGGTGCTGATTTTAACGATGACATTGCAGGATACAGTTGGAGTGAGGGGCGTCGCTAGACCTTGTAAATACTGCTATACCCCAGTAAATATTTCTGATAAATCCTCGTCTGAAGGTATGATTACCATACCAGCCTGAGAATCATTTTCCTAGATAAGATGCAGCAATCATGTCACATGTGTTTTCTCTCTGCTGTTTATAATCAAAACAAGCCATAACAAATTTGTGAATTAGGTCTGACAAAAAGGCTAGAAACACTCCATGTGTGTGTTTGCGTATCTAAACCTAAAAATATAATTTAACTTTATAGCAACTGGCAAATTTAGTGATTTTACAATCTATAATGACTGGAAAGAGGAGTGTAACATCAAACACAATCAGTTTGGCTGGATCGTTGCGCAGTTCAGGGGGAAATGAGCTCTGCTTACCATGTGGCTTCTGGTTCCTCCTTCCTCTGTTTAATGGTCTAGAATGATTGAGTGTTAGGGTATAAAAATCTCTCTCCTAATGGCTGAGGGTAGAGGGAAGAGAAGGGGGTTGGGCGGCACGACAAAGACACATCTTCCCCCATAGAGGCTCCATGCTGGGCCTGTCACCAGCTCACACACACACATACACACAACCTCCACTCTCACACTGTCTTCCCTTTCCTCAACTCTCAAATGTGAATTTGGCTGGGTCTGTTACAAAAGTGTGCTGGCCAGGCCGGGGAACTGTCCAATCTATATAGGCGGGGGAGGGAGAGAAAGCAATAGAGGGGAAAGGGTAAAGAGGCAGACCCAGCCCTCTCGGTGGCCATTACGCTAACTCGTGGATCAATACTGGTTGTAAGTATGACTGAGCTCACGCTGAAAGCCTTCTGCAGACCCGCATATAATGACAGCCCTATAGAGCAGCTGCAGATGGGCAGAGCATTGCCAGGCCATGAATCACAAAGGGAGTGAGAGAATAAGAGGTGAGTAGTAAAAACAATGGGAATCCCCCTTGGAGTTTTTGTTGCATTTTTTTAACACTTTGGTTTTTCTTTTTCTCCTGCATCTACTGCTGCAATACTGATCTGAGTGGACCACAGTCAACGATTGACTTTCATCTGTAGGGATCAAAAGGTCTTATTGCAGTCATGTGATATGGATTTAGAAAGAAACCACACTTTCTTTGTCTATGTCAGGGCGCTGATTTTTGTTCGCATTTCTCTCTCTCTCTCTCTCTCTCTCTCTCTCTCTCTCTCTCTCTCTCTCTCTCTTGCAGTCTTGCATACATCACCAGAGAGTCTGTCATTTCACCGGAAGATCGAATTATGACGAATTAAATAAAAAATTACAAGATAAAAAAAAAACATGCATGGCTGAATCATTAATAATAAGATGTATTTAGAAAATAGATAAAGTGAATATCCATTTCATGGCAACTTTAAATATTTTTAAATAACATAATACTTTTAATACATGTGCCAGATTTGGCATTGATTTATACCAATGAAGGGAATTTTAGATTATGGGGAGACAGGGAAGTGAAAGATCAAATGTCCTAATGTGTCAGGAACAGGAAAACACGTTGAGTTTTGTGCCAAGGCTCCAGTATAGAACACATAGTGCTGGTGTATCCAAGCACTGCAGCTGTGGCTGCACAACTATGCACTGTGTAGAGAGCCTTTAAATCAAGATGCAAGCAGGGCCTCTCATCTCTTGTGCATGAAAGCTAAGGAAAAGAGAGGGGGAAATAAGGGAAATAAGGGAGGAAGGGAGCGAGAGCGAAAGTTGAAGGAAGGAAGGAGCCTTGCTCCCCAAGCACAGTAAGATGGGATGAGGAAACTGGACACCTTGTACAGAAAATTCCTCACACTGGACCTCTCCCCTTAAGTCTGCAAACCAGAGTGTCTTTTTGATGACAAACAGCGGTTTGTGTAAAAAACCTTAAAAACTAGTGCAAGATATTACAGCGTTTTAAAAATAATAAGTAAAATATTTTGAACAATGTGTATAATGAACTTTCTTCAAAATATCAATATTCTTTTTTTGTTCTACAAAATAAAGGAAGTTATACAGGACAGGTTTGGATTGACAAGAGAGTGAGTAAACTATGACTGGTTTTCATTTTGGGTGAACTACCCCGCTACATGGGCAATGCCTCTGCACAATATTTGTTTAAATAGCGTTATTTCCCACATATAATACTATCCATTCTCATTTTACAAATGGTAAAGGGAATACGTTTTTCAGTGACTCTAAAAAAACACTGAAGCCAGTGAGTTCATTCACCCATCCCACCCCACCCCCCTCAGCTTTAGAGAACATTCCTTTCATAAATCTGTACGCCTGTGTGTTTTTTTTTCTTTTCTTTTTTTTTTAAGAAACCCGAGAATTCGTGCTTGGTATGTGGAGGAGCTCATTATAGTTCCTGCGCAGGGCACTTGGGAACCGTCAGATATTTCTAGCATCTTCTTTCGCAAAGCCTTTCTTTTGCTTCACACAGACACACACACACAGTGAAACAAAACAAACCCTGTAATCAGGTCTGTGCATTATAACTTTTTATGTGAAAAAGCCCCTCTTTTCTTTTAGATAGTAGGTGAGAGTAGCATGTTTACAGTTCTTGTTTTTTGAGCTCTTCATATTCCATGTTGTTCATTTGTCCATGTGTTTTCCTTTCTATGTAGAGGCCAGTATTTGTGTGTCAAGAAGTGTGTCAAGATTGTGTGTCTCCTCCTATCAAGAAGAGACCTTTCCCAGTCCTGTTCCCCCACTGCAATCTTCTGCATTGTGCTGCATCACCCTCCTATTATCCTGAAACTCTTTCCTCCTGTGAAGAATAAAAATCAGTTTCCCTTTTCTACCACAGCCTGATTGCTGAGTTGAGACTCTGAACAGACATTTGCTTTCATGGACATGTTCCATGTTACTCAAAACAACACGTGCCCTTGGCCCAGCCCCACAGAACAAATTTACAAAGTCAATGACTCTTGGGACATTGTTGAAATGGTGACCTGCCAGTCAGACCTCTACTATCACACAAAATGGCGGAAAACAGGCCTTGAACGTAACTGTTGCAGCTGTCTACAGAACACCACTTTTGTATCAATTTAGAGTCTAGGCTGCACATGCTGAGCACATGCTATTGAAACAAAATGTGTTTGCTCTATGCATTAGGTTCCATCATACATTTAATTGAAATACTCTTTTTATATTGAAAAACAGGTTCCAGCCATTCAGCACAACATTCACAAAAGTGCAAAAAAGAAAAACAGTTTTTTTAAGGTATAACAGAGTGTTTTATTTTCTAAGCCAAGCCATTAAGTTAAAATGAACATTACCCACAGATTCTCCCAACATGAAAATTTCAAAATGCTTCATCCTCAAATCTCCGTATTACATGACAGAAAAGTGGTCTAAATTAGATTATATTCTATTAAATCCTAATCCAATAAACCATTTTAATATGCATCAGGCTCAAACTCAAAAGATGATTCTGTTCATTCAGTCCGTTCATTTTTACCATTGTTACTGTCGTGCATTTCTGTTCTGCCATCTTGTTTTTTTTTATTTTATTTTCTGTTCATCATCATCTCCCTGGTTTACATATTCAGCCAGGCCTGCAAGCTCACCCTCTGCAATGACAGCAGGACACCGGCCACAAAGACTTCAAAGACCATCCTCTCTCTCTCTCTCTCTCTCTCTCTCTCTCTCTCTCTCTCTCTCTCTCTCTCTCTCTCTCTCTCTCTCTCTCTCACTCTCTCTCTCTCTCTCTCTCTCTCTCTCTCTCTCTCTCTCTCTCTCTCTCTCTCTCATTTCCTTTTAGGCTTTCATCCTCACTGTTTCATTCTTATTTTGTTTCTCACACTTAGCTCTTGGGTGGTTGTATTTCTTTTTGGTTAATCAGAAATTCCTTTGCCTGAGAGAACACAACAGGCATTTTTCACATTTTTTTTTCAGAAAGCCTATGTTGTTTCATTCGACGATTGTTTCATTTGTTTGTTTGCATCAATATGGGATTCACATTTAAGGTTTGTTTCTCAGATTAAATCAACTCACTGTGGCACCTCTACCATGTCGCCAATCATAGCTGGAACCTGAAAGTCAGCATCCAAACTCAAGTCCTTTTTCATTTCACAGTCACTCAGTACTTGAGGGGGTTCTTTGTCCTTCACACCATTTACACATGCCTCAACCGGGGACTCAATGACATCCAAAGAGCCTATGTCTGGTGCCTGCTCATGGCACTCCCCATTTACCTCAGGGGGAGCTGACACAGATTCCTCTGCTGAGCCAGCGCTCTCACAGTCTCCATTATTCAGCTTCTCTTCTATGACAGTCGGAGCACTTTCCTCAAGGCAGAGCTCATTGGTCGAGGTTGATTCCAAGATGACAATTGTGGGAATGGACTCCTCTGCAATCTTTTGCTCTGTCGTAGGTTCGGGTTGTGTTGGCTCTGTGGGTGGCTCGGGATCTGCTTCTGTTAGTGTGACCTCAGGAAGTACAGCAGTTTCAAATTCAGGCTCTGTGACTGTTGGGGTTTCTTCAGGGGAAGACACAGAATTCTCGACCTCTGCCGCACTCAATTCCTCAGGAACAGGTTCAGGCACTGGGGTAGACTCGGCGACTGGCTCTGGAGCTACTGCCTCAGTGACTGCCTCCTGTTCTATTGTGACCTCTGTGGTTTCACTGACATTTGCAACCTCCTCAACCACCTTCTCTACTGCCTCCTGTGTGGTAGGTTCTACTGGCGAAGCTGCAAGTTGAGGTGATGATACAGGCTCCTCTGGCACAGGGGCAGGATCCTCAGGTGCAGCTGCAGGTTCCTCAGCTTTGGGGACAGTTGCATCTTCCTCAGGTGCAGCTGCATGTGGCTCGGCCACAGTTGTTGGTTTCTCAGATAGTGTTATCGGTTCCTCTGCCACTGGTGCCTCTGGCACATTCTCAAGTTCTTCATGTGTTGTTGGAGGTTCCTCCTTCACTGGTGTCTTCACTGGTTTTTCTGTTGCAGCCATAGGTTTCTCTGTCACTGGTGCCTCTGGTGCAGCAGCTGGCTCCTGGAGTGTAGCTGCAGATTCCTCTGCTGTTGGTGCAGTTGTTGGTTCCTCAGCTGCAGCTGCAGGTTCTTTTGTCACTGGTTGCTCTGGTGCAGTGGTCGCTTCCTGGAGTGTAGCTGCAGATTCCTCTGCTGCTGGTGCAGTTGTTGGTTCCTCCGGTACAGCTGCAGGTTCTTTTGTCACTGGTTGCTCTGGTGCAGCTGTCGGTTCCTCAGCTGCTGGTTCCTTAGGTGCAGCTGAAGTCTTCTCAGCTGCTGATGCCTCTGGTGCAGCTGATGGTGTCTCTACTGCAGCTGCTGGTACCTCTGCTGCTGGTGCCTTTTGTGTTGCACCTGTTGTCTCTACTGCTGTTGCTGCTAATACAGAGGCTGGTACCTCTGTAGCTTGTGACTCTGACACAGCTGCTGGCTTTACAGCTGCCGGTTCCTCTGGAGCACTTGCTGGTTCCTTAGGTGCAGCAGTAGATGCCTCTGTTGTAGCCACTGGTTTTTCTGGTGCTGCATCATCCTTCTTCTCCTCTGCTTGTGCTGTTGAAGGAGATGCGGTTTTCTCAGCTGGTGCTTCAGACTCTAGCACTGGCGCTGCTGCACTCACTGCTGCAGCCTCCTGTGGTGCAGCCTCCGCCTCAGTCACAGGGCTCTCTGCCTTCTCAGATGGTTCAACTGCTGCCACAGCACTCTCCTCTTTCTTCTCTTTAGGGTCACTGACATCGTATCCCTTCTTCCGTTTGCTTAACTTGCCTCCCATGATGTCCTGTGGGAGCAGAAGAACATCTTATGTAAGCTATGCACATCACTGCGTTTCAATATATGCACATGTATTTGGCATATACTTTTATTCAAAGGAATATCCATTGCATTCGTTCAGTGAATACATTTGGTCTAAAACTCCACTGGGCAAATAACCAACCTTCTTAGACACTCATTATGGATATGAAATTGTAAAATGTAAAACTGTCAACATGACCCAGCCCATTTCTTCATCCCTCACTCATTCATTTCAAGCAAATGCAACCTCTGCCAAAGACTTTGAATGCAGTCCATCTCTGTTTTAACGATGAGGATAATGTGGCTTATGGAAAAACAGTGACTTGATGGGAATGTCACTTAGTTCAATAAAATGATTGAATATTATTATTGATTAATGAATGATAATTACTTAATATTATTCAAATACCCAGTCTTACAGTATTATGGCAGCATGTGATTATTGTATATATAATACAGCACTTTTAATGTCTGAATCCTTGAAATACAGCACTTTTAATGTCCTAATCCTAGCCCTAACCTATTGCTAAGTTCAAAACCAAAAGGTCAGTGTATTTTATTATATCTTAATTTTTAATTCTATCAGTTTGGATACAGTTTTACAACATTAAATAAAAAACAATATAATTTCATATAAAATGATCCTATAAAAGTCATTCACTTCTCTTATCATGTTTCATGTCTGGTTTGGTTAGTATAGCTGCATGGTTTGGGGAGGTGAAAAGATAAGATTAAAGGGAAAGGCTGATTATAGATAGCATGAATTGAATCACATTAGGCCACATTTGTCAATGCTACTGATGCTACTTAATTTGTTCTTTTGAAAATCCAATGAAAGCTTTTGTAACTGGCAAGGAATCTAATTAAATGGTAGAAATTTGATATGTTTAAATTAGGGCTGTGGAGTGATTACATTTTTTTATCTAATTAATTACATGATGTGCAGATTAATTAATCGAATCAATCGCAAATTAATAACACATCAGATTTGGCTGAGAAATTAATACCAAAATATGTTTTAAAGTCATTATTGTGTTACATTAGAAAAGCATCAAATATACTACAAAAAGTAGCTTTAAAAATAAATATTTTATCTAATTCAACTAGGAATTTATTACACATAATATATATATATATAAATATATATATATATATATATATATATATATATATATATATATATATATATATATATATATATATATATATATATATATATATATATATATATATATATATGTATATATATATATATATACACATATATGAAATTATATTATTATTATTATTTTTAATGAAATGATGCTCTTAATAACAAACTAAAACTTCCAGGTGGTGGTAAATGTCTAAATGACTAAGTTATTGAGTCATTCATTTATTTGATTCCTTCAAATGGCTGATTTAAGAATTAAGTAAATAGGTGTGTTGACTTGAAGCAGCGCTGCACAGACCCATCGGTGTATGACATCACAGTACCACAAGAGCGATTGGAGAGCAGATGGCTTGGTATGCTTTTGAAACGCTCTCGCTGTACTTTGATGTCATACACCGATGGGTCTGTGCAGCGCTGCTTCAAGTCATACGCACCTATTATGAATCGGTGTTCACCCGATTGATTCGGTCAAAACGTTGATTCTTTTAGTAACGAAACACTGCTGTGTGTTGCTCGGAGAAGCACAACAGTTATGCTTTGGCTTTATAGGTAATATTTTCGTTGGCAAAATTTAGCAAAAAAACAGACAATATTGTCTCGAAAATATAACACAATATTAACTTATTATTTATTGAACCGTTGTATAAAATCAATGTCACACTTGCACTCATGCTATTCGGTACAAGAACAGCACTCGTGTGATATTGCTTAACTAGCCTAGTATATCATATGATATACATGAGACAAAAACTCAAATAATTTATAATAACATTATACTATTATGCCCATGATATCTTGATTTTTAGGGGCATGAACTGCATTCTATTCGATAGGCTACACTGGCCTGCATCATCTTCATCACCAATCAACTGTAAGATAGGTCTGGGGCGGGGCGGGTGCGTTTAAATCATTTCAAAGCGTTATTTTTCCATAGCTAATTAATTAAATTTACTTGTTAAATCGACCGCCCTAGTTATATGTGGAATTGGTTTTAAATGTGGAAATATGAAAGTGTGAGGTAGATTAAAAATGTGTTTCTTGCAACTCATATGGTACCAATTGCAACCTTTTAAAATATGCAGTTATTGCAACTCAGTTGACTAAATATCACTTAAGCTGCAGCATGGTGGGGTTACAATAGGAGCTGTCCGTAGTACTGCACTGGGGCAAACAAAGACCGGATACGCAGTCATGCCTCAGTCCAACCTGCAAATGGTCCAGCTGCTGAGATGTGCTAGTGCCTAGTCAGCGCTCACTAAAGAGTTTTTATTACAGCCTCTCACAGCTCTCTGTGTCAATATGCTTCACAGCCTCCATTATTTCCTGCAAATCTAACTTGAGGAATTAAGTTACTCATTAATATGGTGTAAATAAATCTCCTTAATGACGGTATGAAAGTTATGTCCTTGAAGTCGTGGTGAAATAGAAGGCTACACCGAGTCAAATTAAGCCTATCCAATTGCTGCGGGGTTATAACAACCTATAATCAATGTGTAGCCTAATGATCAGTGCAAAAAAATGAAGAGCATAACACGAAAAATGGAAATCTCTAAATATATTTTTTATAGGCTATATAGGCTATATATATATATATATTTTTTTTTTTTAAGACATGTACCCCCACCCCCACGCTAGCAACCCCCCCCCCTTCATATCGATCAGCTGCTCCTTTCGTCTGAATAAGAATTTCTTATGCAAATTAACGCTATTTTCTTAAAACACTGCTTTCCATAGCAAGACGAAATACAAGGGATATGGAAATACAAGGGTTAAACAGCTACCTGTAACCCACAGCTCCATTTAAAGATAAATAAAATAAAAGCTTACTTAATTTACTTTAAGTCATATTTTCTATCTCTCTGTATACATTTAGGAAACCAGTCACACATTCCCATGATAATTTAGAAATATTAAAAGTGACATTTGTAAATTGACATTCAGATATTTCTAGGGAAAAACAAAAAACAAAATTCACGTAGGCTACTTAATAATCTAAATATGGTAGCCTAGCCTATTGTGCATTTTTAGTTTTCATATTTTTGACAAAAACGAGAACAAAGAACGGCTTGTGCAGTCTGCATTGTTCAACTCTATCTCCTGCACCAATAAAACGCTTTGTTTTATAAGTGATTTCCCCGTTATTTAAAGAGACTATAAAATCGCGACTAACATTTTACTAACCTGTTTCTCAGTTTCTGTTGAAATCCGTGTGAAAGAGCGCGTTGAACGTAGGCTACTTTCTTTTCTCCTGTAGTAGTGAATGTGATTCAGTCAGAGCCAGTCCTACCCTCTCCCTGAGGTCCAATCTGCGACTGGGCGTTTTTTCTTCTTTCACCCCTCCTGTTAAACCCACGGGTTGTGAGACATCTGTCGTTATCACAGCCTCTCCTGCCCACTGCCCACAATCCATATACCCTCCCACTCCTCCTCCCTTCCCTTCCCCCTCACGTTGGGTGCATATTTTAGCAAGATTAGATGGGCTTTATAATGGGTTTGGGGAAAAATGCCCCCTTTTCTTTCACTTTTTGAAGTGATCACTATAGCAACCGTGTCCCTTTGACTTGAAGTTGCTGCCTTTTTTCCACCTGCTTGATTGGTTTTAGCATGCACTTCTCTCTCTCTCTCTCTCTCTCTCTCTCTCTCTCTCTCTCTCTCTCTCTCTCTCTCTCTCTCTCTCTCTCTCCCTGTGTGTGTGTGTGTAAAGATGGGGGTTACAGCAATTCTCCACCCCCATGGCTGAAGGAGAGGAGAATGAAGTGAATTGTAAGCAGGGCGTCCACAGACTGATCCTGTCCTAAGCAGTTATTCTGTAAAAGGATGAACAACTTAATGTAAACATTACTTAAAGACATAACAGCAAGGCATTTCAGTTGTTCTTATCTTGATGACGTAGAATGAGTCAAATTCTCTGCGTGTCTGTAAACCACCAGAATATTGTTTTCTGATTGACATTTGTGTCACAAGGCAGAGAAGTCAAGAAAAGTGTAAGAGAGCCATGAGGTCATTTCTAATTATACATTCCACTTTAAGCGGTCTAATACATGGCACTCTTGTGTAATTTGGCTGCTTGGTGTTAATAGTAAAGGCAGAGGTGCAATGAAATTCTACTAGGCCCGTTCATGTGTGCCCTAGAAATATGTAAATAAAATGCTGAATACATATAAACATTGACTTTTCTTCTTCACCTTTTATAATAAGCTTCAGATTCAACAAGCATCTAATCTAAATAATGGTTTTCTAATATGAGCTCTAATATCTTATGTGCCCTCCAACCAAGCATATTGAATATTTTTTTTGAAAAAAAAAAAAAATTCAATCTGAGACTTGTTGTGATTTTGAACATTTCAATAAACTTAGAATCTTAATTTTGAAGAGCAATGCATAGACCAAACTATTGCAAAAACAGAAAAATACAAAATTATGAATTAGGCCTGCTGTTGCGCACAGGTGTACAACAAAGTGACAATAATAATCATCCTTATGTAGACAAGCCAATTATATATTATACATTTTATATAGTTTTTTTTTTTCTCATCAGGCTCATGATTAAATCACACTGAGGGGAGGAATGACCCAGCGCCGCCCTTTCATCACTGTAGACACATGGAATGCTATGAAACATGGTCGTGAGAAACCAGTTTCCCCTCTGTAGTTCTGCGTGTTTTACAGTACAGCTTGCATTTTTTGTCAAGATTAGAAATTCAACAATCTAACACAGGATTTTACTGTCAGATACTAAAAATATGAGCTTGTGGTGTCAAGTGAAAAGTGTAAAATGTTTTGTTTCGTTTCTTGACAGTTTCAATTATCTACATTTATGTCTAAAAACTGCACAGTGTTTTTGATTTCGGTCACACAGCTGGTTTGTTGGTAATTTGTTAAAATGCCCAACTATTCCAGGCAGAGAGTTCAAGGTTACAAAGTTCCCAGACTCTGTGAAACGCTGAAAGGTTTATGATCTGTGAGCTTCATGCCCTGTAGAATGTTTGGCAAGCATTACATATGTGATTAATTATAAGTCTCATGTCAATGAAAGGACAACAAAAATAGCTTTCTTTCTTTTTCTTTTTTTTTGGGGGGGGGGGGGGGGGGAGAGACAGCGGCCTCTAGTGTCTGAAGAATGATAGTGCATCTGGAGTAATGGCCAGCAAAGTCTGTGAACAAGAGGATGCGAATATTGATGAGATAGAATAAATAACATTTCAAAATAAGTCATTTTTGTTGCACAGCTTCAAGTGGAAGCCTTATGAAAGCTAGATAAAAAAGATGAATCTTGAAGATCTGAGATTAAGATTCACTGCAGTTAGTTATCATGGTTATTACCTATATATACAATAACAACTAATAAAAATGACAAAAACACAAAACAAAAGACATTCAATAATTCATTCAGATGTGATGTTTACAGTTGAGGGTTTGGTGCTTTGACTAAAGAACATGTTTTCTTGACAGCAGGGTGTTAATGGCTAAAGAATAAAAGGAAGAAGGTCAAGTTACAGGCCTCTATATGAGTCAGGGTTTTGGCATGCTAATTCTCCCAGGAGACCCCCAGTCTTACCCCTCCGTTCAGTGAAGCAGTTTCAGTTTGCAGGGCCATATGGAGCAGCCTGAGGGAATCGCCTCTAGATGTAATTGTTGCAGTGCCTCAGCTGTCATCCCTTCACCCCAACACATCATTTTGGGCCTGAATGATGTGGACCTTCACCATCTCAGCACCTATCAGCACACATACATTAGTAGTGGTCTTTATTTTCTATTCTTTCCATAGTTGCCTATATTGTTGTTGTAGTTTACTAGTTTCTTCTTTGAATGTTTATATAGGCCTACCTGTTTAACCAGGTCATAGTTTGATCATTTCTTTAATGGTGTAATGCTCACCCTGTGTGTTCAAGTAGTTAATGCTAATGGAACTTTTGTCTTGAGACACTTAAAGAGAAAAATTAACATGATGCCAAAAAAATATTTTATAACTGGATTTCTTTGTCCATTAATTACTTTTTCATTTACTACTTTTAAATTATATTAATTATTTTCGAATGTTTGTTTTTTTTACATACCAAAGTTATTAATAAAAACTATGGAGGTGAGATTCATCTTAATTCTAATTTGGAAAAATTATGGGTCTAAGCCTTTTTATAGTCCATGGTCTAAGCTCACATTGTCTTGTCATGTGATAGTTCCACCGGCAGATGTCGTCACTGCACTTTATCGATAAAGAACCTTTACTCGCTAAAAAAAAAAAAAACTTAACCTGCACTAACGACTAAAACTCAGTTCTTGAGAAAATGAGTTTTATTAGGTTAAAAAACTTATAGTATTTACTTATATATTATTCAATTTGTTACATGATATTTAAGTGCATTAAGATAGAGTAGGCTATAGCCTACTTTTCTAGAGTTGCAATTACAAAAGGTTAAAATGAAACGATAGATTCAAACTAAACACAAGATTAAAATCTGCATAAAATAACATGTAGTCTACATCCAAATGTAAAGACCGCAACTTGTAGGCATGGCCTACTATATAAATATAGGCGGTCAACATGTGACCTCTAAAGATAACAGATTAACACTTTTTAAACAGTTATTTCGATATCTTATTGTATTGTTTCTGTTTACATCTGGTACCAATACCCAAAACGATTTGTTATTTAGAGTTAGGCCTTCTACCAGTGGCGCTTCCAGAAATTTTTCATAGGGGTGGCCAGATGGGGCCACTTAAAATCTTGGGGTGGCACACCAAAACTATAAACCATAATTTCAGAATATTATTCTACTGTTGTAGTAAACCGGCCTGTAGAAAACTATCAGAAAGACTTAAGGAAACTCCTACTGATATACTTTGGTTTATTGTGTTATATGTAATGTTACTAATGATATTAGTAGGGCCCTACTAATATATATTATATTATATATAATGATATATACCATATAGATATGATATACAGGTCCTTCTCAAAAAATTAGCATATTGTGATAAAGTTCATTATTTTCCATAATGTAATGATACAAATTAAACTTTCATATGTTTTAGATTCATTGCACACCAACTGAAATATTTCAGGTGTTTTATTGTTTTACTACTGATGATTTTGGCATACAGCTCATGAAAACCCAAAATTCCTGTCTCAAAAAAATAGCATATCATGAAAAGGTTCTCTAAACGAGCTATTAACCTAATCATCTGAATCAACTAATTAACTCTAAACACCTGCAAAAGATTCCTGAGGCTTTTAAAAACTCCCAGCCTGTTTCATTAGTCAAAACTGCAATCATGGGTAAGACTGCCGACCTGACTGCTGTCCAGAAGGCCATCATTGACACCCTCAAGCAAGAGGGTAAGACAGAAAGAAATTTCTGAACAAATAGGCTGTTCCCAGAGTGCTGTATCAAGGCACCTCAGTGGGAAGTCTGTGGGAAGGGAAAAGTGTGGCAAAAAACGCTGCACAACGAGAAGAGGTGACCGTACCCTGAGGAAGATTGTGGAGAAGGACCGATTCCAGACCTTTGGGGACCTGCGGAAGCAGTGGACTGAGTCTGGAGCAGTGATGCGCAGGTCAATGTATAAACAACCCGCACCTGACCGACGTTTTCAACTATCCCGCCCGCAACTCGGACCGCAAAAAAAAAAAAAAAAGAAAGAAAGAAAATATTGTACCCGACCCTCTTCCTGATCCGCATTTTTTAAAAGTAGTAAATGCTCATCGTAGCGTCATTGGGCCATAGACGTCTAACACAAATGTGTAAATAGCATCGCAAGAAGTACACATGACAAAGCCAGCACTTTGGTCATCATCTTTCATTATTTCGGCAAATGTCTCCCACACTTTGCTCTTTCTATGTGTGTAGCTATTTGCGGAGCTTCCACTCCTCAGTCTTCACCTTTTCTCTTGCCGCCTCCATCTCTCCTGCAGACTGTAGTGATGGCCGGTTCATGAACGAATCGTTCTTTTGAACCAGTTCTTTTTAGTGAACCGGTCGAACCGGACTGAATCGTTCGAAACAGTTCGTGTCTTGCGTCAGTGCTTAAGCCACAAGTTACTAAAGTTACTCACTTTCAGACATGCCTGAGAGTCCCTCCGAATCGAAATAAACCAATATCCCGGAGTATATTTTACTCCAGTAACTCCAACAGTTCACTAAACTGAGACATGTTGGTGCCACTGCTGAGAGAACAGCTGATACTGCGCATCCGCGTGCTTCCGAACGCACAGGTACAGTTTTCGGATCCCACCAGTACAGAACCGAGACTGAGCTCGTGCGTTATCCTCGTGCCAGTTATTCAGCCAATAAAGTGTAGGCCTTTGTATTACATAGAAAATTGTGTCAAGTACTATATACAAAGGTTTAATTGGCATCTTTATTTCAAACGACCAGACCGAACGCGACCCGAATATCATTAAAACTATTTTTGGATGACTCGTAACTGCGGGTAACCGCGGGTGACCGCAGGCACCCGCTCATTTTGGATCAACCCGCGCATCACTGGTCTGGAGTAGAAACATCCAGAGCCACCGTGCACAGGCGTGTGCAGGAAATGGGCTACAGGTGCCGCATTCCCCAGGTCAAGCCACTTTTGAACCAGAAACAGCGGCAGAAGCGCCTGACCTGGGCTACAGAGAAGCAGCACTGGACTGTTGCTCAGTGGTTGCATGTCATTTGGAAATCAAGGTGCCAGAGTCTGGAGGAAGACTGGGGAGAAGGAAATGCCAAAATGCCTGAAGTCCAGTGTCAAGTACCCACAGTCAGTGATGGTCTGGGGTGCCATGTCAGCTGCTGGTGTTGGTCCACTGTGTTTTATCAAGGGCAGGGTCAATGCAGCTAGCTATCAGGAGATTTTGGAGCACTTCATGCTTCCACCTGCTGAAAAGCTTTATGGAGATGAAGATTTCATTTTTCAGCACGACCTGGCACCTGCTCACAGTGCCAAAACCACTGGTAAATGGTTTACTGACCATGGTATTACTGTGCTCAATTGGCCTGCCAACTCTCCTGACCTGAACCCAATAGAGAATCTGTGGGATATTGTGAAGAGAAAGTTGAGAGACGCAAGACCCAACACTCTGGATGAGCTTAAGGCCGCTATCGAAGCATCCTGGGCCTCCAGAACACCTCAGCAGTGCCACAGGCTGATTGCCTCCATGCCACGCCACATTGAAGCAGTCATTTCTGCAAAAGGATTCCTAACCAAGTATTGAGTGCATAACTGAACATAATTATTTGAAGGTTGACTTTTTATTTATTTATTAAAAACACTTATTTTATTGATCGGATGAAATATGCTAATTTTTTGAGACAGGAATTTTGGGTTTTCATGAGCTGTATGCCAAAATCATCAGTATTAAAACAATAAAAGACCTGAAATATTTCAGTTGGTGTGCAATGAATCTAAAATATATGAAAGTTTAATTTTTAACATTACATTATGGAAAATAATGAACTTTATCACAATATGCTAATTTTTTGAGAAGGACCTGTATATATAAGGGCCCTTGCCCTGCGGCAAATTTCCAGATACTTTCATAATTGTGATGAATTTAATCATTTTTAAGTTATTATTTTGCAGTGTAAGATTACAGTTAACACCTTTAAATATTACATAAATGTATTATGAATTTTTAAAACACTTAATGAGTGTATAAATCAGCAGCAAAAAGTAATTCTTGAAAAAATCTGCACAGTAAATTTATAAAATCTAAATATGTTAATAAAAACAAATTACTATTAGTTCTAAAATTAGTTATAAAATTCAATCAGGCAATCATACATTTCACAATTTTATATTTATATATTAATGTCAAGAATTCAGAAGTGCATATATATATATATATATATATATACAAAGAAATAATATACAATTAAATTATGCTTATTTTAAATGTATTGAGCAGGCTAGGTATAACACAATATATTGGCTTTTAATAATATTTCAGTGCGCAAACCCATGATAACATGAAAAACAGCGCACACAGCGTGTATGCGCATCGCGGGATTCGCGGGTGCAAAATCATGTGCTCAAAGCTACATGGAGTCACAGTGTGCAGCGCTGCATAAGTGCGCATTTAAAAGTTCACGTCATAAAGCGAAGAAATGTCGAGCGCACAAATCCTAGTGCGATTTGTTCCTTTGTTTCACAGTTTTAAATTACAGTTATTGTGCGTTTGATGCCGATTCATAGTCCTTGTGATGTGTGTGATCTAACAACCACACGGTAGTGAGTCGTTTAAAAACAGCAACAAACTCCAACAAAATAAAGTAATTTTATGCAAATCTACAGCCTTTTATCTACAGATCATGCATTATAATGTGAATATATCATATTGGAGAGAGTTTTACCGTGCATCCAAGTGCGCGCTGTTTGAATTTGAATGGAGAATGATTGACAGCCGCAGAGGAGGGAAATCGAGTTTCCGTATACTTTAATGATGTAAATAGACTTCTGTCCCTCACAATAAGCTATGGAATGACTTCAGATGACTTTGTCACACAAAAAAGCGGGAGGCGCCGAAAAGCGCGCTGTTTGCATCCCTTCTTGTCAAAAGGTGGCAAAGACTCATCAAAAAGCTGCTGCAACAGTATACTGTAACCATTTGGCACTTAAAAAGCACGTCACGACACATAATTCCCCGTCTTCTTTTACTAAAGAATATTTTTGACTTATTTATGAAATGCATAACTGATGCTACTAAAATGTATACTGGCCATTGGGGTGGCCAAGAGTCGGCCACCCTGGTGGCGCCATTGCCTTCTACCCATTCTTTGAAAACAGGTCCAAAATGACTAGACGAGGGTTTAGAGAAGATCGTACTTTATAAATCGTAACAGGCCAATATGCATTTAATTATGAAGAAATCCGGTTCATATAGTCTACAGACGGGTTTGCAAACCATCATCTCTAGTTCACTCTATATGCCGTGGACCAGTTTCCTCTCCTACATTTATATTTTCACCATGAAAGAGCAAACCGCACAACTGACCTCAGATCAGTGCGTTAATCATATTTACGCGCGCGGCAAAGTCTGAAATGACATCATTCAAGCCAACGCGGATAGTGCTGGCTTTTCAAATGCCTGATCATAATTACAAACATCAGGGCAAACGTATTTTATGATTTCATGTGTTCTGCATAGTATTTTAAACAAGCAAAGAAAAACCTACGTTCTGAGGAACCATTAGGTGACATGTTCTGTTCTTCTTTCGGATTTTTTG
The DNA here is from genome assembly GCA_030578275.1 of Meda fulgida. NCBI lineage: Eukaryota > Metazoa > Chordata > Actinopteri > Cypriniformes > Leuciscidae > Meda > Meda fulgida. Next base: position 25,521,924 of record CM060622.1, read on the forward strand.
TTAAGTTGTGTGTGTGTGTTTTTATATTTCTAAGAGCACTGTGCGCTAATTTATGACTCTTACTACGGCGAAGTCATTCTTCATGAATATTAATTTGGTCACGCTGTCTTTGATTTTGTACAACCAGAACCTGTCATGTGCCTAATTAATATTCATGAACTCACTTACAAACGTCTGCTTTTACTGGGGGGACGACAAGGTACGTACTTAATATTCATGAGCTAGTCCTTCGCCGTAGTAGGATAGGCAGTTCGCGGAGCTTCTCGTGTGAGGTCCTCAGGCGCTCAGTGTGCGCCTCCCTTTGTGCCTCTACACTCAAGATGGCTCCCGTTTTAGAGAAGAAGCTACTGGGCGCAGCCGGGACAGGCGACACTATGGAAAACAGTAACGAGGATGATGAAGGACAAAACCTCTGGTACGCCCTTACCCTCAAAGTGTCCAGAAGTGCAGCGGTTTGTGCAAGGAGTCTGTTTATTTGACAGTGTGAAGTGCTGCTTTGTCACCAGCCGGGTGCTGCCCAGTTCAGACGCCGGTCCCGGATGAGCCCAAAACACTTCACATAAACTTACAGCAAGGATTAGGATTAGTCTGGAAAGTCTGGATTAGGATAGACTAGACCTTTACGGCGGGCTGAATAATATAGAAAGTATTTTGGGACGTTAGGACGCAGATTGTCTCGGTTTATATGCTCATGTTATGCTCACTGTTGTATGTTGTGTGCTATTGGCTAGCATTTAAACCCAACGGTTTTCATATTTGTAGCGTTTAAGTCGTTTCTCATGAAGCTTTGCTTGGCTAATTAAATTGAAATGCGAGTGATGATTATTGTCAGTAAACTGACTGTTGATTTGAGTTTCTGATGGGATCTAGCTAACGGTTGATTGACATCCAGGTTCATTCTTGTAACGGCCTTTTTGTAGATGTTTTGGTAACATTACATTACCTAGTTGCAGGTATCTGCTGACAAAACTAAACATCCAATTACTTTATACGCTTTAAAGCCCATGTCTGCTAATGTCAAAGTGATCAGCGCTCATTTGTTTTGTTTTTCAGGTCTTCAATCCTCAGCGAAGTTTCCACACGCTCAAGCTCTAAATTGCCCTCTGGGAAAAATATATTGCTTTTTGGTATGTGACATTTGTTGTTTTCTTTAATATTGTTTTGAATCAAAATTCATAGTTTATTAAAAGTGCATTTATGTTTTGCGTACAATATCGACGTACGCCGCTTCATTAGAATGTGCAACCGTCAGGAAATTTTTATGCTTCTGTTCTGTGTCTTGAATTATGAGTGATATGATTTCTGGTCTTTTAGGGGAGGATGGTTCAGGAAAGACAACACTCATGGCAAAACTTCAAGGAGCCGAGCACAGTAAGAAAGGTAGAGGGCTGGAATACTTGTACCTGAACGTCCAGGATGAAGACAGAGAGGGTAAGTGATTTAAACTGTGTCAAAGAAGGTGATAAAATAATTAACAAAATAATATTTAAGGATTATGAAGCTTTGGCTGTTTTAATTGCCTTTTTTGTGTTAAAAGGCTGCACTATGAAATTGTATTGTTTTGCAAACAAATTACATAAAGTTTAGAATGACATGAAAAATATAAATAAATATTTTATTTTGGGTACATTTACTCCAGTCCGTATGTATAAAATGCAGTTAATTCAGTTTTAAAAAATATATATTTACAATAAACTCTTCCAGATTTAACTCGCTGCAGCGTGTGGATCCTGGATGGAGACCTGTACCACAAAGGCTTGCTGAAGTTTGCAGTGACCACTGAGTCGTTGAAGGACAGTCTAGTTGTGTTTGTGGTGGACATGTCACGGCCTTGGACCATCATGGAGTCGTTGCAGAAGTGGGCGAGTGTGCTGCGTGAACACGTGGACAAACTGAAGATCCCACCTGAGGAAGTGAGAGAGATGGAGCAGAGGAGTAAGTGCTGTTTTGCTTTTTTACTACTAGGTTGTAGTAGTAGCCTATTACACCTTGCTGTTTGGATGTAAGGCTCATTCAGATTCAAGTGATATTATGGGTGATTATAGCGTGTGCATATCGTCAACCTTCAGCTGTTTATGCTAGACATCTTATTCTACTCAAGTGGTCATGAATAGCTGCAGGATATTTGTTCAACTAGAGGAACTTTTGTGCAGCACCATATATCAACCCATATCAAGCAGGTGGGAATATGAATTGATACAGTTTAACATTTATATGTCCGTTTTCAAATGTTCCTTCTCTGGTGAGAATAGTTTCTTGTCTTGTATGTTTTGATCATATGTTAATGTTTAGATTGTGACAATGGTTGCTACATTTATTGACAGTACAGTCAATGACAGATTGTGCAGAAAGTTGCGGTGCAGTAATAAATACACTAATAAATCCGTTGTAACACAGCAGGTACAGAGCTTGATTTTGGTTGTTAGTTTTTTATATAGTTAAGAATGTAGCTTAAACATTAAATGCCTTTTTATGTTGATAATTACTATATAAAGTTATGTGATGTAAATATAAGGTAACATATGCTTTTTTTGAAATGGTCTAGTTTTATCATGAGGGTTATGAGAGCAGGAACGCCTGCACTGTAGGATGGTTTAATGACAGTCTGGATATGAAGCAGTCTTTGTGCTTTAAATTTGCATGACCCATGTTGCCAGACTCTTGCTGTTAGAATCAAAGTGGTCACAAATACTGCCTCACGAGGAAGTGTTAGTTCAAATTAAATATTTGCCGAGAATCATCATGGTTTTGGTAGTTGGATGATACACTGCAGTTCAAAAGTTTGGGGTCAGTAAGATTTTTTCTATGTTTTTGAAATCAGTCTCTTACCAAATCTTACCAATTTTTATTTGATCAAAAATACAGTTAAAAATTAAATTAGTTAATTATTATTCCAATTTAACTGTTTTCTATTTTACATCTCCAGTCCGTAACTTTTGGCACTCTAGCGGTTAATAAACAGAACTGCATGCGGTTGTCTTCTAAATGGTAATGCTTATCAGGGCTTGAAGTGAATATTTTGGATTTTAAAAGTCTAAAACTTTTGACTGAACATGCATTTGATGGCTTAAGGTGTTTTGCTTTATGAAAGCATTAAGCCCAATAGCGTTTGAGAAGTGTGACTGTGAAGAGAGAGGCAGAGTGCTCAGACATGAGGTGAGAGGCTATTTCTGAGGATGACTGTTTCTGCATGTGCTCTATAAACAGGGCTGTGACAGCAGAATGGAGAAGTGGCTTGGCAATGGTATTGTTTTTTAGCTTGCATATGAAATACAAAGCCCAGTGGTTTTACAACATTTGAATTGGAGTTTTTGAATCTCTAGCTTTGTTTGTCCCAGACAGTATGGCCACCTTATTGTGTGGCGTTCATCCTTCTGATATTTTTTCATCATACAGAACATGCTTTCTGTGATGAATTTTCAATGTTTATTTTTACAGTTAAAACGCGATTTTAAATGTTTCATGGAAACATCCATATCATCCCCATGTTTTGCAAATACATTCCCAATTTTAATCTATTATCTTGGCTGAAATAGGATCCACTGACGTTGCTATTTTGATTATTGGTGACCTATCCACTGTGTTTTCTCAGGTGCTAATTTCTGCTGTCAGAAATTGATTTTATTATATGCTACCTTTCAAAAATTTGTGGTTAGGTTTTTTTCTTTTCGTGGACAATTACCAGAAGTGACTGTAAAGACATTTATAATGTTACAAAATAGATCTAGGCTATTTCAAACAAATGATTTTCAATTGAACTGTCTGTTCATCAAAGATTTTACTGTTTTTGATCAAATGAATGCAGCCTTGGTGAGCTAAGAGACTTCTTTCAAAAACATTACAAAATATGTCTAACCCCAAACTTTTAAACACGGTGTATATTTTATTTATCAAGTTCACATCCCACAATTGCCAATGCCAACTGTTGGATGTATTGAATTGGTGTCCAAGAACATTAAGCAGCTGCTCTCAGCTTTGTAAAACTGACCCACCCAGAAAAAGGGCCGTTGCTTCCTTAAGGATTCACAGCCTCTGCTCACTCGTCACATCTGACCGGATTCAGTGACGTCAGCACTCTTGTGGGAAGGACAGTTCAGCCTCTCTTACAAGGCGTTGCATCATGGTCTGCTCACTCAGACCTTCCTGACATTCAACTCATTGTTTTAAACAGGGCATGAGCGCAACACCCAAGCACAACTCAAACCACTGTGCTAAAATATACCGTCTCACAGCTCTTAGTCAGCTAACACATTGACTGAACTTTTTTTTTTTTTTTATGTCGAGAGAGACATCTGGATGTACTTTGGAAATCCTTTTTTTGTGTTGTTCCAATGTTGCCTTTACAAAAACAACACTACTTAATTGTTAGGCTATTTACTTTTTTGTTTTATGTCATCATGATTTTTAGATGCACTTGTTAGCACTCTGATGGCTTGACACACGCACTTGGCGTGTGTTTTCTGTTGACCGTCCCCACCCTTGTTTGTGGAAGCTGGTCAAAGTCGAGAGTAGAAAGTGATTGTAAACTGAGGCTATTACATTGTCATATTGATTAAGAAAGTAGCATTAATTAAAATGTGTACCACACATTCAGTGTTGATTTTCTGGTGAAAACAGGCTGATCAAGTTATTTATAAAAAAAGGAAAAATGTTCACTGTTTTTCAGCTTGAGTTTGTTTAGAGAATTGTGGAGATTACACGAGACGGTAGAATCAAGGGTTGTATTTAAAAATGTCTGCAGATGGTGCCATGTGATATTGAACTCTTGCCTATTGGCTATTATCATTTAAGAAGAATCACTAGAAGGTTAACATCGGCTTGCCTCCTGGAAATAATTAAAATTTCCTAATGGACTCTTTGTCCAAAAAGAACACATTAGTTGATTATTTTGGTCTCTGACTCCTGTGGAAACATGTATACACTTCACATCGCTGGGTGTGGATAACTGAGTGTGATATAACTAGTTAAAAAAGAGATTCATGAGGGATGAATCCAGTTTATACACTACCGTTCAAAAGTTTGGCATCGGTAAGGCTGCATTTATGTAATCAAAAATATAGTAATATTGTGTCATACTATTACAATTTAAAGTAACTATTTTCTATTTTAATATATTGCAAATGATTTATTCATTCAAATTTTCAGCAGCCATTACTCCAATCTTAAATGTCATATGATGCTTTATTATTATTGTTGAAAACCGTTGTGCTGTATAATATTTTTGTGGAAACCATGATGTAACACTTTTTTCAGGATTCTTTGAATAGAAAGTTATTTGGAATAAAAGTATTTTGTGATATTATAAATGTTTTTACTGTCACTGTTGATCATTTGAATATTTCCTTGGCTTGCTGAATAAAATTATTAATTTCTTTAAAAAAAAAATTGTAGTGACCCCAAACTTTTAAACGGTAGTAGGCTATATGTTAAATCTGCTTTTAGGACTGGCGTGTCTGTTATTCCAGCAGCATGTTGTTCCATTAACAGTACGCTAAAGGAAGTTGAGCAGCTTGCCTGGTTTCTGGGTCATCTTGAGCTGCATTCTTAAGGTTCCTGAGGAAGTTCCTCCCCCTTTCCCTCCCTCACCACCTCCTCAATCTACCACCAATAAAAGACCATTCCAGCCACCTACTTCCGCACATCACCACCATGCCCTCTTCATATACTCCTGTGTATTTAACATTGTTTTGGGTTGCTGTTCCTGTGTTCTGTAATGTAGAGCTCAGACAGTGTCTTTAGAATGTGCTGTCAACTCTGTTCTCATCTGAGCTGCTCTTCTACAGGCATCGGCCACTCAAATGTGTCAACAAAGTCATGATTTCAGGCAGTTTGAGCTACACAGATAATGAACTGTTTGGGCAAAAAAACATGCTACAAATCCTTGCCAATGCTAAGATTTATTTGTTTTTCTTTTTTTAAATGTAATCTTTTTGTGGACAGACTGTCTGTTTGGGTCTTATGTAACCTGACCGGAATGTCCTAAATCTGTGGATGTTCTCCATATTTCTATGGCTTTTTATTAGTTGAGGCTATTTAATACTTGAACAAATTTAACTTTTGGGTGAACTATCACTTTAATTACTAACCCTCGTGTATTTTTTACATTTCGCTTGATTTAAATTTCTATTGAGTTCACACAATCAATTTCCAAACACAGTACACAAAGGTATCGAAAAATGGTAAAATGTAATATAGTAAATGGCAGCTCAAATATGCTTGCTTGATGCACGAAAACAAACCTCATTGGTTCTTGCATGTTAAGCATGTTTGAGCTTCCATGTTTATAAAGTTATCTATGAGATTTTCAAACATCGGTAATTTGATTTTGAGTACTCATACCTCTTCAAGAGCAGCAACATTAATGCATTATTGCTAGTAAGCAAACATTAGCTTGGATGCAGTCTTTTAGGCCCTGTTTACACCTGGTATTAAGTTCTGGTCGATCGGATCACAAGTAGACAAGGAAAACGCATACCTCTTTACACCTGGTATTTTAATCGGCCTCTTTTGTCCACTTTCAACCACTTCTGTCATGATTTCTTCAAGGGGAGGGTGTATGGGTGGGCAGGTGTATGGGCTTTTTCAGATTTTTCGATCTAATGTACAAAATAGACTTGTGCAATTTACATATGAATGCGCCCTGAGAAAATAGAAAAACATACAGCAGCAGCAGCTTTCATTTCTGGTTTGACAGCCGCAAGACCACACTGAACATTGTGTGTGTGCTAGAAATCAGGATGGTGAGAGAATATACTTGATATGTTTTTCCTCTTCAACTCAAACTTGGGTCTTTAGCCGACAAATTTTAAATCCAGTCTGGCTACTGCGCTTCCCATAATGTATTTTGCGGTCGAATGCGTTTTCAACTACCTCTGGAAGTGGTCGAGAGTGGAGAAGCTCAAAATGTTTTAGATAGTTTTTAGTGTCGTCCACATGTGTTTTATATAATAACTTTTACAGGTCCACTAGAAATGCATTGTTGTGCCATTTAAAGAAATAAAGGGAGTCAAACTTGATGGCTGGATAAATTATTTTGTCATCATCAATTTAATATATTGTTTAAACCCCATTGTCTTATTGCTAGAAATGTATCTCTGCATAATCTGTAGCCTTTGCTTATTTAAATTTCACGTCATGAATTTGTTGTAAAATAATGTTTTAAATTGCAATGTTATGTACCTAAATAGTAATGTGATGCATCTGCTATTTTCAACTGTATGATGTACCTACTGACGCTGTTTACTGTAAATAAACGTGTAAAGGTTTGACCCTTCTTGTGTATTGCTCTCTTCTCTGCAGTGGTTAAGGCCTTCCAGGAATATGTAGAACCAGAGGAAGCCACGCCGAGCTCGCCCCATAGACGAGGGCCAGCAGTCGCGGGAGAAGATGAGAGTGTGCTGCTGCCCCTGGGAGACAACGTCCTCACACACAACCTGGGCATTCCAGTGCTCATAGTTTGCACAAAGGTAGATGAAAGTGATCAGATCATTTGACCCGTCACATTGGGTCCAGTGTTTTATTATCTTCACATATCAGTATAGTAAATGTAATACACTCGAAATTAATCACATTATTAAAGCACACTTTTTAATTAAGTTTTTGGAACACAATGTTATAGTGTGTGTGTGTGTAAACGGTCACTTTTGATCAATGTAATTTGTTCTTGCTGAAAAAAACGTACTGACCCCAAACATTTGAATGATAATGTACATCCTGTGTATAAATAGGAATTTGTGGGTATACTGTTTTGGAAATTTGAGTGGATATTTTGAGTTGTTGTGTTAAGGGATTTTGGCTTCTGATGCATCGAGTGTGTTTATCCAGATGAAAAGCTCTCTTTATGGAGTCTCAGTAGCCTGCAGGTCCAGAGCTGCAGACTGACCATGCTCCCCTCACATGCTCTCTCGGATCAGAACATGCTCAATGTTCTCTACTATTGTTAGCCTCCCTCCAGCCCTGAGTGCATTCAAGACAACCTGTTTTTAAATGAGGGGGTTTAGGTCTGAGAGAAAAATGTTCGCTCTTTGTTCTCTTCAACGTCAAGAGGCAAAGTGATCAAACTGCCTCACCCTGGAATAGAGGAGAATAGAGCCTGATTCAATTTCAGAATTGCAGTTCTTTCCAATTTACTTGATGTTTAAAGCATAAACATCATCCTAATCAATATGCATTAGCATCATTGTTACAGATCTGTGGAAACAGCAGCATTTCACTGGCCATCTGCAACACCTATAAGGGGATAGTTCATCCAAAAATGAAAATTGTCATATACTCACTCTCGTGTTGTTCCAAACCTGTATGACTTTCTTCTTTGAACACAAAAGATATTTTGAAGAATGCTGAGGTCCAAACAACATTGGATGCCATTGATGTTCATTGTTTGGAGAAAAACGTTTTTAAAAATGATCTTTTTCAAGATATCAGGAGTAGGTTTAGCTTCTCTATTTATAAATTACATTGCTTCTTTGTCACATATGTAACTTTTTAAAGTAGTATAGACAGGATATGTTTATTATTGAGTGAGAGAGTATGTCTTGCGGTTCAGTAGACAGTCAGTGGTGTCTTGACATGCAGAGATGTGTTTGCATTTCCAGTGATGCTCATGGAAGCCTCCTGGATTTTTAAACAGCCTAGTCGGCACCTCCTTTTCCTGCCAAAACGATTATGGCTGGCAATCAGCCACAACCTGAGTCATTCACAAATATGGCTGCTGCATCGTAATGAGTCCCATTGCGCATGTGTGTGCTTGTCTGCTTTTTTTAGGATGAGATGTCTGTGTTACGCCCCGAGGCTCAAAAGGGACGCGACAAAAATTGGGACAGCCGGGAAAGCAAAACTGTTAAAGCAAGTTATTTATTAACAAAAGAAAAAAAACTATACAAAAACTGTGTAATGTAGTTGTCAGGCATCAGTAGTGTCATGCTAGATGAATGCATGGGAATATAATGTGCATCATGATGCATGCAAAAAAGAAACATAACCAAACAAAAAAACGGAGCAATTCCAATTGGGTCCTCTCATCATCTGTGCTCGGGCCCTAAATATCAAAAGCAATCAAATCAAATAGGTCGTTCACTTCTGCCATCCCTCTTGCTTCTTTTAAAGGTGAAAATGGAAGTTGGCAGCAGGTGTCACTGATGTAATCAGATGGGAGGGCGGAGTAATCCGTCCCGCGCTGGGGAAAACCCCATTAAAGACAGGTCGTCACAGTCTGTCTTTTAAAAACAAACAGTATCTCAGAGCTTCAATACATGTCATTTTTGAGTGAACCATCCCTTTTTACAATTTTCACTGTTGTTGTTGAGTTCAAGTATGATGTTTTAAGACACACTGCACCTAAGACACCCCCTCGAATGATTTATCTGTCTCTTATCTTTTAGTGTGATGCAGTCAGTGTACTGGAGAAGGATCACGACTACAAGGAGGAGCATTTTGACTTCATTCAGTCTCACATCCGGCGGTTCTGTCTACAGTGTATCCTATACAAAATCAGTCTCAATATATTTGCTTTTGTAATATTACTCTTTCCCTATACAGGACACTGTAAAAAATCCATGTAAATTTACAGCAAAAAAATGGCAGATGGGGTTGCCTGAAATTCATCGTAATATTTCAGGCAGTGCTGTGTGGCATATTGGTCCTGTACATTTTCCAACTTCTAACTATATTTATGTATCTAATTGTCTAAAAGTTATTTAATGTTAGTATACCAATCTACTTGAAGTACCAAAAACTATGCCTGGGCGCCGTGGGCGGTATATCAAGTTTGTACGATATATTGATGTTTTTTATAGATATTGAAGGAGGCAATAACGTTCATATCGATACATCAGATATTTGTTTTACATCAGCTTTATTTTATGGCCTTTTAAAACAACTCGTAAGATATAGTTAAAGTGATAGTTCACCAAAAATGTTTTAGTATGTCATAATTTACTCACCCTCAAGTTGTTCCATACCTGTATGAGTTTTTCATGCTAAACACAAAAGAAGATATTTTGAAGAATATGGGTAACCGAACAGTTGACGGGGACCATTGACTGCCATAGTATGGAAAAAGATAATGTGGCTACAGTCAACTGTTTGGTTACCAGCATTGTTCAGCATATCTTCTTTTGTGTTCAACATATGAAAAAAAACTACATTTTGCTCAAATATTTGTTGTTGGACAATGTGCCATATGTAAAATTTTTGTGTATTTTTATGATAGCAGTAACTGCAAAGTGAATATTGTAATGAAATAGCCTAATTAGTTTGTGCTTTTGTTATTATTTTCATTTTTAGTTTAGTGAAATTTAACTTTTGCTTTAAAAATCATTATTTTTGTTTTTAGAATGTAATGTAAACCCTTTTTTTGCACATATAGCATAGCCTACATTGTTACATTCACTATATTTGTCTTCATTGCCTTCAGTATGAACATTGTTTGATGGACAACATTGGACAGTATGTGAAATAACATTTTATTTTAAATACTGTAAGTACAGAATTTTTTTATCCAAATAGAAAAAGGTAATAGATGAAAAAAAAAAACATTTAGATGTATATCGTATACCATTCAGCCAAAAAATACCAAGATATGATTTTTTTTTTTTTTGGGTCATATCGCCCTGCCCTACCAAAATCTGCTCTTTACCTTAAAATGTACCGATAACCGATATAATACTACAGGTGGTAAAACTGAAAGCTACATGATGATGAGTGAGTTTTTTTTTCAAAGGTGAACTGTCCATAAAACGTGGCCACCGCTCGTTTATAGACAAAAACAGAATATTTAACACAATACTGCCCTAATGTTCTTTACTGATAACAATGAGAAGAAGCCAAATTATTAACATAAAATAAAATTTGATGTATAATTCAGGTACTTTTGGTAATGTTCTTTCAGTTTTTCATTGTAAATTATATAGCAATTTATTGTTTTTACTTGCAAAAAAAATCTAAATGAGTTTTTTTTACATACAAAATTACATGTAATGCAATATTCTGCTTTTTTTTTTTTTTTTTTTTTTTTTTTTACACCATACATGGTTAAGTGAACTTACAATAGTATTTTTAAAGTATTTTTTATTCCTGGAAAAAAAAAAGCTCAACTTCAAAAAGTACTCACTCATCCTTAATCAAGTCTCACAGATGGAGCTGGCTTGATTTACACTTCGGTCAAAGAGGAGAAGAACATGGACCTTCTCTACAAATACATGGTGCACAAAATATACGACTTCCAGTTTACAACGCCTGCCTTAGTGGTTGAGAAGGACACTGTGTTCATGTGAGATCTCTGAAATCCCCTAAAAACATTGGATTGATCTTTTTATTATCTTATTTATCTTTTTTTGCAAGAAAACTGTCTAATTCAATTTGGTGCAAACCCGTCAAACTGGTTTCTATTAAAACAATTTTAAATCTCTGAATAGTCCATCCGGATGGGACAATGACAAGAAAATTGCCATCCTGCATGAAAACTTCACAACAGTTCGACCTGAAGATCCCTTTGAGGACTTTATAACGAAACCTCCTGTACGAAAGGTGAGAAGAGAAACCTTGGAATGAGAATTTCACCTTAATTTGTTCTGCTTGTGTAAAATTTGCCTTTTTGTCTCCTTTTTTTGTCTCTAAAGTTGGTGCATGACAAGGAAATTAGTGCAGAGGATGAGCAGGTCTTCCTCATGAAACAGCAGGTAGGAGAACAGATTTCAGTTTTAAGATCAAGTTTTCTTCATTCAATGCTGAAGTTACATATTAGAAAGGCAGCCAGAACATATCCCCACCAATCAAGTGATCTCTTCTCTGACGTCAACAAGCATTTCTCACAGTGCCCTCCTGCTGTCTCTCATTAGTTTGATTAGATACTGTAGTGTTACAGTGAAACCCATTTGACACTTCAATGTTTTCATTGGTTGACCCAGTGTCAGCTGTGCAGGAGACTGTTTAATTATACAATATTTGGTCATTTTAAAACAATAATTCATTTCTAATGGACATTGTACGCCAGCTTCTTGCATATTGGCACATTCTCTGGATGTTCACTGTGGGTCTTGTCAAATGTCCTGATCAGCTCTGTGTGTTTTAATCAATTGTGAACAGTGTTTATGTGAGTTTTTTTTTTATTGAGAATGATCTTTAACTTTTAAATGCATGAATGTTTTAAATTATTGAATGTTTCGCCAATCATTATTACATGCATATTTAGTGATCCGGATCTATATCTAACATGGATGGATCTCTCTCTCTCTCTCGTGATAATATAAAATGCTCCTGATATTAGAGTAACAATTACAGAAGAATAAAATAAAGCATGTTTTGTTACCTTTTGGATCTTGGAAGGGTTCAGTTTGAGCAGATGTTTTGCATCATCACTGTCCTCATCAGAGCTCATTTCCCAGTACATTCAGCATCTGGCTCATATTCATGATGTCAAACATATTCTCAAAACTATAATTTTCATCATCTTCAAAATCAACATTTTGATTGCTGACCGCTTCTTCACCAGATCCACCATCAAGTGACAGTGACACTAATATTTGATTGTACAGTGCTTGCTCTGCGGTAAAACACTGAGTCATTTCAGGTTTTGCTGATGATACTTCCTATTCTTTTGTTTTCTGCCTGCTCTGGTAACTGATTGAAAAGTCACTTCATCATTGTGTATCAGACATTGCCACCCTATTCAGTTATCAAAGATTCAATTATTGTTGTGCAGAAAAAAATATACCTGCACTGTTACACAGTGACCCTATACAATTTTTACAAAAAATAATGTGAAAATAGACATATATATATATATTTTTTTTAATTTATTTATATATATATATATATATATACACACATATATAATGAATTGATTGAGGAATACTTAGAAGGTTGTTGTCTAACTTTGAAAAATGATTGAGGAGGAGGGTAGTGAATGTTGTCCCAGGTCACTAAAGACCAGAGGTATACGCTTAAGGGTTAACAATATTAAGCTGCATGTAAACACGGTCACCGCTGTTAAGCGGCTCCTTTTGATTTGACCAAGTACATCCATTTCTTTGTCTTTGAAATGAAAAGATCACTGTCTGTGACATGGAATACAAACAAAGTGTTGTGTATCAGCTAGATAACTGTCGATCTATTATACAAACTTCAGTACTTTTAATAAATGTCATCATAGTGTCAGTTATAATTTAGAATGTATCTACCATTCAAACCAAACGTTTGGCATCAATAAGAAAAGTATATTATGCTCACCATGGCATAATTATTTGAAAATGGTGTTATCTATGTCTATCAGTTTGGATCAATTTAATGCATACTTGCTGAAAACAAGTACTAATTTGTTATAAAAAAAAAATAAAAAAAGTCTTCCTGACCCCAAATGATTGAATGGTAGCATATGTATTTCAAAATAATGATTAAAGCTTTTTATTAAGGTTTCACATCTCTCATGTCTTCTCTTACTTTATTACAGTCATTGTTATCTAAGCAGCCGGCCACACCCACAAGAGGAACAGTAAGTGTGACTTCAGACCGCACACTCACCTCACACACTTAAGTGTGACACTGTTATGCTGCTTTGAGGATCTTGTGAGATAATATTTTGACACATGCTTAAGAATTTTTCAAAAGCTACCAATTTGCTATCCTTTTGTTGGTTTAAATTGCATTTTAGATTCCTCTTTAGTGATTTGTGTTTTGAGAAAAACTGAATTGCTTTCGTATTTTCCTGACACCTGTTTTTTGTTTGAATAGGAGTCTCCTGTCCGGACTTCATCTGGTTCACCCCGGCCAACAGGCCGAACAGGGCCTACAAATGTGGCTAGTGTCTCACCCATGACTGCAGTGAAGAAACCAGACCCCAACATGAAAGGTAATGTATCTTGATGCAGAACCTAAATGAAGCTTTGTGATCTCATGGCTCTCTGTTCATCAGTGCGGCAAATATAACACATGATTGTGGAGTCAAGCAAAAAGTGTTTTTGTGAGAGTCTAAATATGAGCACTTTGTTCTTTCTTTCTCTCTCTCTCCCACACTCATCTCATTTTGCTGGATCATCCCTCTGCCTCTGTCTTGCAGTGTTCTTCTAACCTCTTTAAAACACTGCCCTCCTGAGGAGACATTGGAATAATTCCCTAAACATTATATTTCTGCTGGTTCCAGTTGGTGCGGGAAAAATGAAATGTTCCCATCATTAATCTCAGCTGGAAAGCATATCACATACCAGCAGGAATAGATTCAGTTGCTTTAATTAAATCAACTTTAATTGACTCTTAAACCTTTCCGCCCTGTAGGGTAGGGCACCGTAGTTAGTGCCATTGAAACCAAGGAACCATAGCCCTTTCGGTGTTATAATTGTGGTAATCCTAGTTCTGGATGTGCTTTCAGTAGCTTAGTGTAAATGAAGTTGGGCCTCCCCATTGTCACTTGAGGTCATTATATTTAATTTATGTGTGTTTATAGGAGCAGCAGCAAATGAGGGAGTGCTGGCCAATTTCTTCAACAGTCTGCTAAGTAAAAAGACAGGTGCGCCGGGCAGTCCTGGGTCACCAGGGACAGGAGCAGGAGCGGCTGTACAAGGTTCTGCCAAGAAAACAGGTAAATTCTTCCTTTGCCAGCCTCAAGTCTAGGAACAGGGGAATCTCACAAAGTACGGCTATGTGTGGGTCATATCTTAGCCCAAAGTCTTGATTTTTGTAACTACATTACTGTATTGCTTTAATGAGAGTAATATTATTATTTTAGCAGTGAGAATTTGGGAAAATATTTATTAAAATAATGTAAAATGCACATAATTGTCTCAATATTGGCTTCAGTTTCTTTATGCAAAACACAAGTCTTCTATATAAATGCAGTCCATTTACCATCTGCAGAGTTACAAAGCTCAAAGTCTCAATCCCAAAGATATTCTTTGTAAAAGTTGAGGCTCATCCACACCTTCCTAAAACACCATTGGCCTTCCAAAAGAGGACACAATTAGAAAACCGTGTTTAAGCTTTATGTACAACACTGTTCTAGAACAGTACAGCCAAAATATTCGACCGTGTGCTACACATTTTTCGAAGGAGTGTTTCCAGCAACTGGGAGAGTACAAGGCTGGCTGTGCACAAAGGCTCATTCTAAAAAGTGGGGCAATTGCATCTTTGCGCTTCTGACTCACCGACACAGGCTGTAGCGTTTTGATATTTGAATGATTTACTTCTGACTATTCAAACGCGAGTTCTGAGCAGTATAAAGTAGCGCTAGTTTGTCGTTTCTACGATCACAAATGCAGACATGGTTTTATATTTACATAGTGTATCCATCGTGTAATTGATATATTTGTGAGTGTGGCCCATAGTGACTGATAAGCCTGTATCTTTTGAATGCAATGTCTCAAGTCTCAAAAACTTGGTAAACATGGAAAACAGGACATTCTGAATATGTTTTTGTCCCTCTTTTGATTTGGGGTTGAATTATGACTTATACAATCCTTCATGAGGTTCACCTGGTCACCTTCTGCCATAATGTTCTTTTGTTCCCTCTGGACAATACTGTTTTTTTTTTTTTGAGTTTTACCCTTAGAGCCAGAGAGAGTAACCAGAAGGAATGGGCTTGAAAACCCTGTGTGAGTGATGCCACCATGGATGGTGATATCCCATACTCTCTGGTTTTCATACTTAGAATGATGTCAAATTCACACCAACTGCACTTTTCTTTTATGATATTTTGTTACAGTTAGAGGTCGACCGATAGTGGATTTTACTGATAACAATAACTAGGTTGGCCCGTGTTGGCCAGTAACCGATTAATCAACTGATAGCTTTTTAAAATGGATACTGGATGAAAACAAACATGACACATAAAATTGTTCTGAACTTTATTACAAATATTGAACAGTACTGAACCTTGAAAATGTACTGTACTTTTTAAATATAAAAAATATGAATTATACTTTGATCATTATTTGGTAGTTCATAGTGCATTAATGTTAAGAGATTTTAAAATGTAATAATATATTAGTAAATTAAAATTAACAATGAACAATACTTTTAAGTGGAATCTTATTGTAAAGTTTTACTATTTCTTTAAATCTACTCAAACGCTATAGCATTGAAATTATACGCATATGTATATTGTATGTATACTCTCACACTTTATTTGCCTCTATTTTAGAACACTTGATTATCTAATAATAATAGCAAAATGTTACAGATTGTGATGATAAAAAATGAATTAGTGTTAGTTTTCTCCACTAATGCAGCATCTAATCAACAAATTAATTACTTTATAATGATATGAAAACATGTACTGTAGTGTACTGTGTACATACCGCTTCGTTGTCTGTTTTAAATCCATATTTGATGTTTGCCTCTCTGTGCAGCGCACAACCTCACGTGTCAAAACAAACTCCACGTGGCGTCAGTGATAGTACGAGAGCGGCCTCTAGAGCTCAAATAAAAACTGTGTAACGACAGCTAACACTTCTCAGCCGCCCCAGCAATGGACACAACCCGGAAAAATTATATGTATTTTTTGCCGATACTGAATTGTTCCAGCAATCAGCAAAACCAATCAATCGGTCGACCTCTTCTTACAGTGGTTTACATGAAGTTCTAATATATATTAACACTTTTCTGTTCTTTACCTGCCGTTATTGCCCCAGCATGTAAATGAAATTGTTGCTTTGATAAAGAACCCCATGCTGTTTTGTTTTCTTTCCCTTTTCATGTCTTTCTTAGTAAGTTTGCATTTTTGTAGCTGCACAGCATGCTCCTTTTGAATACATACCAGCATGCAGCACTCATCCACCGAACTGGTTCCCCCATAACCAATCTATGTTATATTTATATACCACACAGAAACTACAGGAGATTACTCTGTTTTTTTCTCTCTCTCTCTCTCTTCCAAGGGCAGAAGCCGGGTTTGACTGACGTCCAGGCGGAACTGGACCGATTGACTCGAAACCCCGACTCAATGGTAATGGCCAACAACACCCCAGCGACAGAGAACGAGGCATGAGCATTGTCCACTCTGGAAATCAACATGTAATGACATAAAGGAGAAAAAAAAATGCTATTCATGACCAAAATTCCCCCCACCTTGTGTGTCATTTAGCAAACAGACCGAAAGTGTTGGGATTCTATCAGATGTATAGGCTCTGAAGTTGTGGGGGAAAGAGAGGTAGATATTTGAAAAGATGCAACTGCTTTTCTTTGTTTTCATTTCCAGACCCCTTTCTATGTTTGTTTATTTGTGGAGATTAATTTTTGGTGTGGTATGGCAGGTCAGGTAATGGGTGCTCTCTCCTTAAGGAGGCAGTCAAACCTCTAAAGTGTGGGGCCTTGCTTAGCTTTGGACACCTTTAACTGCACCCATTCCCCTCCTCCTGACAAGAGCAGATGCGCACTGCTGCATTCAACGAGCAGTCGCTTCCAGTGTTGAAATCTGCTACAACTACTGCTAAAAGCCTAAACATATTCATCGAAAACAAGTACTTGCAAAAAGTATATAGTGTGTACAAACATAATTGCATTTATGCTGATGTATTTATAAAGAAGCAAGCAAATCAAGCTGTTATTTTCTCTCTGTGTTTTATCAGTGAGACGTTAAGCTTCACTTAACACGGTTAACATCACTGATGTCATGACACTAATGACAAATACCCATTGGTCTTCAGCATACAGGATTGGCAGACATTGCCACACCCACCTCTGAATTATGTAAATATGCGCTAAATATTTGCTACACAAGCTTTGATTTGATTTTTGTATTAAATTGAGTTATTTTAACAATTTATGGAGAACTATTTCAGATGAAACAAGCATTGATGAGTATTAGGCTGAGATTTTTCTTTTGGCTATGGTTGTTTTTGGAGGAGAGGGGCAGGGCAGCATCTTTCCTAGTATAACTCCCAAGTGCCTGTGTCATAGTGGAGGTGCTTGTCTCCAAAAGAGGAATTGCACTGTAGCATCAACAGTCAATGGTTCTTTTCTCTCTTTTTTTTTGGTCCAGCTTCATGTAATTTATTTTTGTTTTTCTGTGGTCATTGTTTTTTTTTTGCTAAAATTACACATTTTGCCTACTTCAGTGGCCTAGTTTTTCTTTTTGTGTGTGCTGCCATAGGGAGCTTGCCTTTCTTTTCGTGAATGTCACCGTCAACATAAAACCTGTTTTGCATCTTGATGGGACATTTGATCCTGTCCTCAAGTTTGAAATTGTGGCTTAAACCACTAGCACCATTCTCATGTGGCCAAGCGACCGACTGTATGTCGTCGTCTTTTGTCAGTCCTGACAAATGAGATATCAGATTTGTTTGTTAGCAGTTTTTTTTAATATATATTTATATATATACAACTTGAGGACTGATTAATGTTAAACATTCCCGGTTTCTGCGCAGTGTAGGTGTCTCTGTAAGCGATCGACGGATGTTTGTTTTGTGTGCCCTGCCTCAGTGCCCACTGGAAGTGACGACTTTGCCTTCAGTGTAGCGTTCACTGTTGTCACTCCACATGCTCTGTCTCTTCACTCAGGGTAGGTTTATTATAGTCCATATAACAGCCTCGTCCGTCTTCATAGTCAATTTCTCAACATTTTCTTCCACTATTGATGCTGTATTGTATTGAATTCCTTGTTTCAAGCAAACTGTTTTTTGTTTTTCTTTTTTGGTCATTGAACATGTAACAAGTTTAGTTGGTTAAGCTTGTCAAATCATCCACAGGCATGATGTAATGGTTTTCTTAAGGTTTTGAACCTTGCTGTTGTTGTGGAGAAACTGTAAATGGAGCAGCTAAAGTGGCTTTTAAATGATCATTACATTTTCAGATGAAAAAGGAAAACGTAGAGAATTGGAATCTGGAACCAAAGATGTAGAATCCACATGCTATGTCTATGTCGAGTAGCTTCCCTGAATTTCTCCCACGTGGCCGGTCTTGGCCAAGCCTGGACAAGCCATCATTCCAAAACGCATCCTCTGTTTACTGTGGTGGTCTGTGTTCAATGTCAGATTTTTTTTTTTTCTTTCACTAGAGTTTGAAGTCTTTGTCCTTTCTTATTAAGCTCTTCAAGGGAATAGACCACAATACATGTTGAGTTTACTGTTGTTTTGCATGAACGTGTTAGAAAAAAAAAAAAATCTCATACCAAACTAGAGATAAGGAACTCAAATGAAATTTACATTTATTCTGCATAATATTGCTTAACGGTTACCATTTATGATGGGCAGGGCTATAAAGCATTTGCTGATATTCAAGCACAGCATTAAGTCTGGACTATATACCTCTTGTTTTAGCGGTTAAGGTTTTTCATCTATACGGACTGTGTTAGAATTTCTTGGGCTGTCACTAATGAAGCCTCCGATCACATAACTTTCTACCTGCTTTTAAAAGCGCTCTTAACCTTAAATGCACTTAAGATGCACTTAAGTATTACGTTGCATTCTGCATTTGCTGTGTGACTGAAATCTCACTGTGTGTACTGAAGTATCACTGACACATTCCTGTGAACATGGCTCCTTTTTTCCACCGAAAGACGTGACGTTGTAACCGTTTTACTGGAAGCGAAGAACTGTTATTAATTCGTCTTAGTTAAATTTTTTATAAGCAACCCATTGTTAGCATTTAAACATTTCATTGTTTTTCCTACACAAATTTAGCTGGTTACTGATTTTAATATTAGCTTGGTGCAAATATAAACAAAAACTTAAAAGACTGAGAATTTGAAGAACTAACAAGCTTCTCCTGAGACGCTTGAAGTACTTGAAAATGCTTCCTAACTCAGAAACCATCTGTTTTCCCAAAGGAGACACACAATGGATAAAAGATCTAAGGGTGGCCACCAAAAGAAACAAGTTTACTTGGCTTCAGCTTCATTGATTTATTTCCCTCGGTTGGGGATGATTGCAATTATATAATGAACAGCACATTTTGTATGTATTTCATTCAGACTAGGATGGAAGTTGACGGCTTTGTTCTGTATAATCCTTCTAATATGCACTTACCCCTGTAAGTAAGAAAATGTTGAGAAAATATTCTGGCTTCCAAAATTTTCTATACAGGAATTGAAAAGACCTTTCTATTCACACAAATGACTGTTTGTGTGCTATACCGTAAAGTGAGTCTGATTGTATGGCTTTAACTTGATGCAGTATGTGGCCATGTGAAATCTTGCTTTTAATGCAAACAAGATAAGGAAATGTCTTTTTTTTTCAGTCCTGGCTTAAATAAAATACAAATCCAGACTACAACTATCTTGTGATAATTTTTTGTTTGTCATGTCAATTCATTAATGTTTTGTTTGCCATTGTCTATTGAGACTGATCATTTGAAACGGTTTAGGAGACGTCAGTTATCAGTAGGGGGCAGTGCTGTTCTCCCAATATCTATCCATTGTTTGGTGTCAGATGTTTGATGAAAATGTGCACATGCAATGCAATTAGAAATGCAAAATTTCCAAAATATTATCTTATGGCTAAACACGTTCTATTTAAAAGTTTATAAAGTCAGCCTGTAATACACTTTTAAATGTAATATAAAATGATACATGAATCTATTTTTAACTCTTGTGTGTGTGTGTATAAGTAGGCTATACGGTTACTGTCAGCATTTTCACTTTTTTGGTTAAATCAATTAACAAACGACTTACTAGTTCTCTGTACAAGCTGGTAGAAAGTATTTTTAACATCAGAAAAAGTACCAACATTACTGTCTAGGAAGGCCACATACAGGGTTTAAAAAACAGGCACAATGTGGCAAGCCAATTTAACATTTATTTAACTAACTTTTTCAGTTTTTTGTTACAGGTGTTCCAATTTTTTTAAATCAGTATGTAATCCTGTAACGACTACTGTCCAATTTCAGCTATAAGCAGGGAAGACCAGCGTACAATCTAAGACTTTTTGAAGTTCTCAGTTTGTGTAAATACATTTGGGTTTCAGTCTTATTTTTTCCGCATTAATTTCACATGAGTCTAGTACAATTATCTGGTCTTGTTTCATTATTACAACGTATACCACTTTTCCTTATTTACCCATAAATAATGGAAGTGAAATGTGACAACATTGGTGGGGCATGTTGTAACAACCTTATGACAGCTTAAAATGTCACCTTATCTAAAAAAAAATGATACAAGACAAATTAAAATGTCAATAAAATGTAATTGTTAACTTTCTCATATTACTTTTTTTTAGTAAGTTTTAACTCATTTTGCCTGTTTATGGTGTAGAAAATGGCACACTAAACTACACTATGCTTTTTCATGCTAGCATGTGTGGAAACATTTAAACGATGTGTGTTACAACTTGCCAGCTCTTTCCTATTAGGCCTAATAAGTAGCCTACTAAAAACAACACTTATCAGCAACAATTGGAACACAGTGGTGAAGGCATGCCTGTAAAATGCAATGTCAAATGGTTCCAATTGAAGTTGGTTTTAAGGAATAAATGTTTACCCGGCTTGCCATAGCGACACATTAAATAGCATACTGTGTCGTCTCGCATTTGATGAATCTTATATTTCGATCTTCACCTGCATGAGAGAAGACAATAATTCAAAGCTTGACGTTATGAGTACAACAATTTTGAGCTTTTGTATCTCTGACATCAGCCGTAAAGACTTTACTTGAAAGCGTCTTTCCAAGCAGAATTTCAGTTTGGGGGCGGAGACTCGCAGCAACATTACATTCTGCATCCAGAAACTGTGAAATATGGACACTGCCATGAGAACAGTCGTGATCATTCGAGCTCGTTCAGCTCTGTTCATTGCAGGATCCGACCACAGCACACGGGCAGGAATGGGTTTGGAGATTGAGGAGAGGTGGATGTAGTGTTTTGACTCTGGATCTAGGTCATACAAACGGCTGGAGTTTACGGTGACCGTTTTGTAACGAGTGTTGTTCTTTGTTGAGACATTGTTTTCAGAGGACCAACGGAACAGTGTTTCAGACCCAAATCCGCTCTTGTATCTGGCCGGGACGTGGAGATAAAAGAGTTCAGCATGAGGAATAACGAGGAGGCAGAGGGCTTTGATGGCGAGGCCTCCAACACCTCGATGATTTCAGGAGCCAATAGTCCGTATCAGCCGACCACCGAGCCCGTGCACTCCAGAAACGTGTTCAGGGCCATCAGGTGTGACCTGGACTATCTCAAATCACATTTCGGTATTTTAAAAGTTATCGAAGTGGTAAGTTCGAATAGTCACGGGTTTTCTCCTTTCCATGAAAAACTTAAGAGCCTTGAGAGGTTTTCATTACTGAAATTCAGCAAGGTGTAATGCAACAGTCAGTCACTTCCCGTGAGCAATATGACTTTATCAACAGAGCCATCTTTCTTTCTTTCGTTCTTTCTTTCTTTCTTTCTTTCTTTCTTTCTTTCTTTCTTTCTTTCTTTCTTTCTTTCTTTCTTTCTTTCTTTCTTTCTTTCTTTCTTTCTTTCTTTCTTTCTTTCTGATAGCATTTTCCCCCCACATATTTGATTTAATAGTTCCTTCCAGATTACATTCTTCTCATGTTAGACTTTATAGTGTAAGAAAGACAAATTTCCCATCTTTTGGATTTTATTCAAGGTAAAATATTTAAGGCAAAACAGATGTCTCCATCATCCAAACTGTCATTTTATATATATATAGGCTGTATATAAAATCCTTTTTCTTCTCTCCACATATTTCAGTTAGATATACTCCTTATAACATTCTTCTCATATTGGATTAGTGTGAGGAGGGCAGATTTCCTTTTTTTGAGATTTAAAATAAAAATATTTCCTGTTGGATACACGCCGACAGGCATAAAATTCTCTGGAATGCATCGCTGACTGAGGGGAATGATGCCTGGAGTCTGAATGAATTAACTTTCAGATTGCACTTTAGGTCCTTTGATTGGCAAAACACCCAAATATCTAAAAAGTCATCGTGGTCAGACAAAACAGAAACTCGCATAAGAGCTTTCTGCCTGTGAACCTCTGCCAGATGTCGAAAAAGGAGTGGGAAGCGTAAGGAGAGAGAGAGAGAAAAAAGACGGTTGTTCTGCTGGCTCAGCAAAAGCAAAGCATCTCCTGGCCCTCATGGTGATGCACAGTTAAGAAACTGCATGCAGGGGGGAATTAGAGTGAAACTAAGGAAGTCATTAGGTGAAACAAGGGCTTGTGTACTCAGCCAAAGGAAACAACCTGTGTGAGGATAGCTACTGTCTGCTTAAAGATTGCTTAGTGAATCAAGTTTTCTGCTTTTGTGTGCGTCTCAAGGCTCAAATGACTCCATAGACTGATTTTAATCGGATTAAGTGATAATAAGCACATACTAGCTGACATAATGGGCATGTGGAGTACATGCAACACTTTTATCTTCATAAACGTCTAGTGGCTTTCTATCTATGCTGTTTTATGTTAACCAAGAAGCTTAATTTCCCTGTGAAGTCAAATTATAGGCAGTCACGGGTTGTATAGTAAAGCTCTGGTTATTGCTGACTTAAAAACAGCTTCTTTAAACTGTTTTGACTCTTATGAGAAAGACTGCAACTGATCAGAGATCAGCAAAAAAATATCGACCAAATAGTCTACCAAAGGGATGGAAGTAAAAGTTGAAGAACAAGCCTCTAATAGTTTGTTTAACAAACATCCTGAGATGTTTGTTTGGTAATGCTCAGTGAAGGGCAAACGCCTCGTCTATAAGCTGTTTCTTTGCTCAGGTAGACAATATGGTATGGGACGTTTTGTACTGCAGTAATGAACAGCTTAGTGAGAGTACATTTAAATTAAATAAAAGACTGAACTAAAAGCTAAACAGGATATGATTCAGAAAGTTCCCACAAAACTTTTAAATTGCAACATTCCAGTGATATCCCTTGGGGTGTTTTGAGACGTGACCGTAATATCTCAGACTTGTTTGAATATGTGATCAATCATTCCTCAAAACAGAGATTTAATATATTACCCATTGCATATGAGAGAAGCTGTATCGAGCTCCGCTTTAGACTTTAGTTTTATTGTGTTCTTGCTTTTGTCACATTATTATGTTTTTGTGTGCGGCGACTCCTCTGGGCCTTGGATATGTCCTCATTCTGTCCCGCTAACAATCTGAGTGCTATTTGGATTGTTTTGAATTGTTTTGGGTGAAAAGGAGCAGATTGAGCTGTAGCACAGGGTTTTTCACATGGCTGCATGTTTCCTGCTGCTGGCTTGCCAAGAATATTCAACCATGGCTGTTTCTCCATGTAGTGGCCAATGATTTACCTAAGGCCCCTGTGGGACACGGATAAGGAGGAGACTTTTTGACTGTTTAATCTTTGTGAAAGGTTTTGTCCATCTGCAGATGTGGTTTTCTTGGCTAATATCAGTGAATCACCCATTCCATTCACAGAAGAACAAAAATAATCATTGGACTTTTGCATTCAAATATAATCTGTTGGGCTTCTACAAAAATATAGTCGGTGGGTGTTTTTTAGAGGTTTACATAATGCGTTTTTGCAAATCCATACAGAAAAGATTATATGGGGTGCAAGCTGTCTAATAGCGACAGTAAAGCAAAATCATGCTAATTAAAGCACTGCTGCTAAAAAATACATCAAATAAAGAGTTAAAGTAAATAACTATACAATAAAATAAGCATAATCTTGGTCAGTAAGGTTTTTTTTAATTTAAGGCTTTTGAAAGCCTCTGATGCATTTATTTGATCAATAATACAGTAAAACATTATTATTGCAGTTTAAAATGACTGTTTTCTATTTGAATATAGTTTAAATTATTTATTCCTGTGATGCAAAGCTGAATTTTTGGCACAACTACTCCAATCTTCAGTGTCACATGATCCTTCAGAAATCAGTCGAATATGCTGATTTGCTGCTCAAGAAACATTTATTATTATTATTATTATTAGTATTATTATTATCAATGTTGAAAACAATTGTGCTGCTTAACACTTTTGAGGAAACATGGATATTTTTTTTCAGGATTCTTTTATGAATTGAAAGTACACAAGAAAAGCATTTATCTGAAATAGAAATCATAATTGTTGCTATAAAAAGAAACATACATTTATTTACTGTCACACCCTTAATAATTAAAAGTATTTAATTTGTTACATTATTTATTTATTTTAAATTGGCCCTAAACGTTTGAATGTTTGTGTATATATAAGAAAAAATCTAGGTAAACTAGTTGACCTCACTAATCAATTAGTCAGCTGCTACCAGTCATCCCTAAATTAAATCTTTTAAATGTCCTTTGGTAGAGATACTCTCCAACCTTTTGTTTTTATATGGCTTCCTCTCAGTTTGACCAGGAAGGACGCTGTCAATTTAGACTGAGTTTCAGCCCTGAAGGGCAACACTATTGACCTTTCCACTGTCTGTGCGAGTTCTGAGAATGAAGTCACCACTTGTAAACCGCCAAGACTAGCCTTACAAGTTAGACATAATTTTTTTTAACGTTTTTCAGAAAAATGTAGATGTAGGCCTAATTTGATACCCAAAAAGTAAGACTGAATGCCCCTTGTTGAACTGCTAATGGGTCATACTAAATCTTCACTGTCTTAACATAATGGCTATGTTTAAATGCAACTGGCAGGTGTTTTCACCTTGTGTCATCCTGACATGAGTAAAATTATAGATGTTTTTGGAGCTGTCAAGTAGCATCATAAATGTGTCATTTTACCTTAAAGGATAGTGTTTTTCCATTTTGATAAGGAACAGTTAAATATAATGAAAGAGCTCTCTGTAATGTAGCGAGTTGATGGACTCACCAGATGCTTTGTGCCTGTGTACTTCTCCACTCGCTCTTGTGAAACTTATGTAATGTGGAGAGTTTGCTTTTCTGCGAACATCTCCAAGGTTAAGAAGCTTTGGAATAGTGGTTTAAATTTTGTGCAAGGAGCAATTACCTTTAGGCGAGGAAATGACAGTTGGGTGGGAGCTGGAAGGCTCATTTCCATTTAAGGAGGAGCTCTTGGAACTCAATCCAAGCTGTCAGACCACCCCTCCCACCATTCATTTTCTGGGCACAACAGATGGCGCGTGTACAAACTGGGGATTTGACTCCATGTCGTCATTGCTACAAGGAACTTGCTAATTGCCTAAAGTAGGGGGGCTCTGAAGGGAGGAGGAGGGCGGGGAGTGACATACACTTTCTGTGCGCCTGACACCTGCTGCCTTGTGGGACACGGTCTGTGCTGCGTTTATCAAGATCAATGACCTCATCTCCAAATACACATCTTCAGCCTATCTTTTTGATGGTGTGTGATGCTGGATCTGCTGGCACTGTGACAGGAACAATGATATGCCCAGTCATTTATCTTTGGTACACACTTCCCTAATTTGATCAGTGCAAAAAAGCCGGATGAGATGAAGAAGTGTTTGTGTAAGTAGGGGAAGTGGTCAGCAGTTGACACTTTGTGATAACATTCAGCCTTCCTATAAAATTCTCTCCTTCTTCCTAAAATTCTAAAAATAAATATTAATATTTATTGCATTATGATGTAGCAAATTGTGTTGCTAACTTGGGGGTCTTAATCTTAAAGTGCTGGTTTACCCAAAAATGACTCTCTTACTTCTGCGGAACATAAGAGAAGATATTTTGAGAAATGTAATTTTTTTTTCCATACAATGGATGTCGATGATCACCAAACCTGTTTGGTTACAAACCTGATTCAAATTGGGTTGCACAGAAGAAAGTAAGTTATGAAGGTTTAGAATGACATAATGGTGTGTAAATAATGACAAAAGTTTTATTTTTAGGTAAACTGTCCCTTTAACAAGGCACCTAATGTGATGTAATGTTGGTTGCTTTGAATAAACGTTTCAGTCAGAATAAACCAACCAATTGTACGTGGAGAGATCTAGGAAGAAAATGCAAATCGAAATTTGATTCAGTGTTTTACAAGCTGCTTTTGACTCAGAAGTTAAAATAAAACAATGTGTAGCAAGCAATCACATTAACACATCATATTTTATTTTAAATTATATTTATTTATATAATTATTTAAGCCAATGTTAAAGCCATAAGAAATTACTTGTCTTCACTAAACTATGCTAATTCAGTGTATTTAGCATTTGTGCTCATAGATACTAGAACATTGCATATATATAACATATGTGCTTTACCTTATTAAATGTTTTATTGTTGGTATTGTGTAAAGAAAAGAGGAAACTCTTTTTGCATTGTAGATCAGGTGACTGATTTGTTCAGGTCTCTTACTGTAATTGCAGTCATGCTGGCAGATGCTTGACTCGATTTGCATTTCAAATGCACAACATGAGCTATGGAGAAAGAATACAGAATTGTGTTTAGTCTTATTTTCTTTATTGATTGACAAGTTGATAGTGTGTCCCTGAGCATTCAATATTTTATTCCACAGTATCAAAAGCATTTTTTTTGGTCCCACTCAAATGGGGCCCTCAGCCCTTTGCAGTTTTCCAATGAGTCCACACTTTGGTCATCTAAAGGCCAATTCACACCGCACAGACAAACACCAACAAACAAGTTGGCAGTTGAATTTTATGAAAAATAACTCATGTTCACACTGCCCCAAACAGACACCGACAAACACTGATTGAACATGTTCGGTCAGGTGAAAACAAACCTCGACCATTGGCAACAGGGGTAACACACTGATCAGACAAAACCCAACAAACATGTTTGTTGGTGTTTGTCTGTGCGGTGGGAATTGGCCTTAATGCATAAACTGTTGAATAGCAGACCCAGCCATCAAGTTCATTCCAGTTGGATCCAATACGCTGATTTCACACAGCCGCCATTTTGAAATCGAAAGTCAGGCTCCGGTGGGAAGAACCCGGAAGTAAAGATAAACAACAATGCCTTGGACTACCAACCTGAAGCTGCTGCCGCGATTTACACTATTGGATGTTAATATCCAATATAGGATATGTATATAGTTCGTTCCTGCTTCTTTTTTTTTACTCTCTGAAAAATAAATAAAAAAAATATTTTATTTATAAATTAATTTCACTGTATAGTCTAAAGTATGAAAGAAATGTATGTACAGTTTTAGAATAACTAATTTCTACATTAAACACAACAATACGCCATCGCATTCGCGACTCTCCTGTGATTAAAGGCGACACTTCCGGTTTTCTTCCCACCGGAGCCCCGCTTTCGATTTCAAAATAACGGCTGCATGAAATCAGCGTATTGGATACCCTACTACAGTGTCATGGTCCAGTGGATGGATTTGCTTTTGTTTCTCTGCATCAGGAGAGGCTAAAATTGTTGGCTGACATTCACTGTCGTTCCATAAGCAAGCCTACATCCAGTTCTTTATTCATTACAGAAATCATTCATTTCATAGGGAGGTTTCCACATTGTACTTCCATATCTAGATGTGTGCATCCTCTGCTGTATGACAGCATCCGGTCCGGGCCAGCTGTAAATGGCCCCCGTCTGGATGTTGGAACGTTTTATGGCAGTGGTTCTGTCTCCCCTGTTGGAGCGAGCCAACCTGTAATCTGTCTGAGGTTTTATGCTGGAGAGTCAAGGCTGCATAACACCTAAATAGCATTTTAACCTCAGAATTCTTCCCGTGCTGTGGTCTACTGACAAATGCGGCAGGAAACATTGGTGAACCCTCTGCGACTTCAGTAGGGTTCAACACACTCTACAAGGCCCTGTTATGACCATGTGGAAAACGCATTACAAAGTAAGCGCTGAATGTAGATGAGTCATTTATTCCTTGAAAAAGCCTTTTGAGAAAAATACTTTCTTGTGGTTCTTCACTGCTCTTCACAAAGGACTACATTATATTATATTGTGGTCTTAAATCAGAGATAAATCTGTATAGCTGTATCGTTTAAGTCAACATCAGATGCTGGTTTTGATTTTCTGCTCGATATAATGAAGCGAGTTGTTTACTGCTGGGACAAATGATTGTTGTGTTGTTTTAAAGTAATCGGTTTTCTCCTCTCTGTTGCAGGTCCTGGCTCTCATCTCTTTCATCTTTATTGAGACCGTAATGATGTGCTCGCCTTGTGCCGGCGTCTACCTCTTTGAGTTTGTCAGCTGCAGTGCCTTCGTTGTCACAGGCGTCTTGCTCCTCATCTTCAGCCTGAACCTGCACACCAAAGTGCCACATGTCAACTGGAGTCTAACAGTATGTTGTTCTTATTACCTCAATGATTTGATTTCTACACTAAACTTTAAAATCCTTCACAACATTAGACTTTTAAAGGGATAGTTCTTCCCCCCAAAATTATGTTGTCATTTATTCAATGTGTTCCAAAACTGGCTTTTCATATCCTAGCTTAGCGACCTAAAATTATAAAATAATATTATGCTATTTAAATGTGTTTTCTGTCATTTTCTGATGTGGAGAATTTGCTATAAAACAAAGTAAACATTTTTTACAGTGCAACTATTTTTCCTTCAACCCATTTTTTAATGGCATAATTTAAATTTAATTGGGTGTCTAATCCTGCTCCTGGAGGGCAAACGTCCTAGAGATTTTAGCTTCAACCAGCTCCAACACTTGACAGGAAGTTTCTAGTGCAGGGGTGTCTAATCTTGTTCCTTGTTCCAACCCCAAGTATACACACCTGAACCAGCTAATCAGAGTCTTAGGGGCCATTTAAACGACACCGTTTTCAACTAAGCACTGAAAACATTTATGCGTTTTGGCCTTTCGTTTACACGACAATGGCGTTTTGGTGGCCTGAAAACACAAGCTTTTGAAATCAGGTTTCAAAGTGCAAGTTTTCCACGCATAACACAGCGTTTTTAGTTGTTTTCACGGATCCTTGTGAATAGGGATTGTTTTGACAATGTTGGAAAAACGTTTCCGTTTTTAGTACAAAAGAATGTTTTAGTACGTTTTTAGTGTCGTGAAAACAAACCCTTACTAGGCATACTATAAACTTCCAGACAGGTGTGTTGAGGCAAAACTTTGCAGGACAGTGGCCCTCCAGGAGCAGGATTGGACACCCCTGCAATGCATAATTTAAGAAGCACATGTGATAATAGATAATGGGAACGCATTAGTTATGTGTGGCATAAATGAAACTTTTTTCTGTTGCCATGACATACTAGAAAAAAGCTGCTATCTTGTGTCCAGTGCTGCTGAGGAGGAGGCCATACACACAGGGTTCGTATTGCTCAGAATGGGAGCTTGTGTGCTCACAGCTCTCATTAAACCCGCTTCTAGCAAACGTGAATTGCTTCTCTTGGGAGATGAATTTACTGATTCACTGAAAGATTAATAAGGCATGGTTCCCTTTGTCCCCCTGCCTATACACACACACTCACACACAAAGCTCAGCATAATTGGACCTCAGTGCTGTGGATCTATTACAGAGCTTATGATGGAAAAGGCTGTAGAGTTTTATTTCCAGAGCTGTGCATGTACCAAGAAAAGTAACAGCAACTCACATCCAACCATAACTATCTCATTGCATTATGGTATACGCAAGACTATGTGCTTAACCTCACACAGACAAGAAGAAAGTAGGCCTACCTCTACCAATTTAAGTTCAAATTTCTGTTTTCTTTAATATTTAATTTGCCCACCCAGACGTAAAGTAGATGGAGAAAGTTGAACCCTTGTTGGCAAACTGGTTTTAAAAAGTCCTTTATTTATGCTTTTAACATAGCGATTTTGCTTCTCTCAAGTTAATAAGCATCATCTGGGATATTGCCCCACTGTTTATTTATCTTACTTTTTTTTTTCATTTGACATTTCTTTTATCTTGCACTGGTATCATAGCCTGGATGCCAGCCGAACTTAGCCCCACCCACAACATTTGAGGATGGGAAGAATAGACTAGAATCTGAGTATGACGACGTCAGGCTACTGGTAACAAGTCTCCACAAGCTTTCATGCTTGGGGTTGCCAGATGTCAAGTTTAAATCCCCCAATCAGAGTTTTAACCCCTTAAATTGATATATTTTAGTGATCTCCATTGCAATATTCTGTTCAAATGACGAAATGTAATAAAGCTTAACATGAATCTTGACTATATTGGTTGCGATTATGGTTGCTGAATAGATGCATTTACACAAACATTGTACTAAAATACAAAGTATTTTTGTTGTTTTAATATAAAAACGTTAACATATTTTGGAATTGTTTAGAATTAATATTATATGCTAATTATGATAAATCAGGAAACTAGATGAGGTAAAATAAACTGTAGTATGAATATGAGGTGATGTTCACTTAATGTTCTTCTTGTGTTTACTCAACTGAGAATAATCATCATTAATAATCACAATTATAATTTTTGAGCAAAATAATCACGAGTATCAGTTTAACCATTTATTGTGGAGCCATAGTTTAACCAAGTATACATGTATATAAAAAAAAGCTTAGAGCATTACATTTTGAATTTAGGACAAGACCTTTTCTCTGTCTTAATTCTTTGACATGTTGCTTAATTGTTTTGCCACTTTTTTCTTTTATTTACAGTGGAGAAATAAGAGGAAATGGTGGGGGGTAAAAGATGGGATGAGATCAGGAAATGTTGAGAACCGGATTGTGTTGGTCATTTGGGAGATATTAAACAGGGTTTTCGAGATGTCCAGTCGATGCATGTGAGTGTGTATGCTCTTGTTTATTTTGAATACTGACGAGTTGGGTTTTTCTTGGTATTGCCATGGCTCATTGGAAGAACTGTGATATTTATGACCATTTCAGCTGTGCTTGGGGCTTTAGAGGTTTTGGACTGAGCATGATCCTGCCAGGCAAACCCCATGGGCCCAGGCCTCTCATTTGTTCTGGAATGGATGCACTTGGGACAGGGGTTTTTTCAGCAACAGCCTTGCTCTCCTGCCCTCCTTCATGTTTGTATCTCTGGCTTTCGTAACTTCACTACTGCTGTGCTTCAGGAACTTTCACATAACACAGCGCTAAAAGTAAATGGTACTTTTGGTCCTGTAATTGTGGTCTTAGAAGAGTTTTTTTTTCATTTTAAGATAAAATCCTTCCAAACCCAGCAGCAATTAAACTTCTCCCTATGAAGAGCACAACTGTGGTGGACGTTTTAGGTCTTAAAATCTTTTTGCGCTAAATCTGTTAATGTCGACTAACGTTGATTTAGTTTAGATGGCAGCAGATCGGAGCGTACACACAAAGCTAGCTAGTAGTTTCTCGTGGCAGTTGGTTCCTGAGGGGCGGTTGTGTAGGACGGTCCGTCTATTGTATGGCACCCCCTACACCCGCTGAGTGCTTTGATGGTGTGATTCAGTGCCAGGCTCAAAGGGGACAATTGACTGACATTATTGAAAGTGATAGGTCAGTAGAATGAGCGCATTCAGCTCGCGGTGGTACTCTGGCACAATTGTACCAATTCACAAACCTTCTCTAACCACACACATATACATACAGACACAGGAAAGCCCAGCCAGTATTCACTAAACACAACTAGAAATAGATGGTGCATTTTAACAGGAGAGATTTGACTTTGTGAGGTGACAGGATAATGATTGGTTTTACATTGTGTGCTTTAATGGAATGGCCTCTTTGAGACTTGAGACGCATTGCAGTAAATCTATGATTATGTGTCATTACTGAACATGAGCTACAGGCCGATTGGGAGAGGGTAAAGACGCATTAAAGATGTGTAATTTGGAAATCTGACTCATTATGATCATCATAAATTATTATTCAACTAACTATGGCTGCACTCGAAAGCTGAAAAAGGATGCCTCCTCAGGCAGCATATGGGAGGTAGGGAGGCAACATGGCACGTCCGAAATAATCCCATGATCGTGTCACATCCTATCTACTGAGATACATTCATCTGATCGATTTTATAAGGCAGCATAGATGAATCACACTATCTGGTGCATTAGATTCAGTAACAGTTCGGCTTAAAAATAAAACTGGCATCTGAAAGTTGCGGTTGTTGGTCAGCTTGTGTGTTAATGTACGTTTTTGACAAACTTTTTCCACTTTCAATGTCTTTTTTTTAGTTTTGTAGTAATTACATATTTGCTTAGTTATCACCAAAGCTCTCTCTATTTTGTTGTAGATAATTAAACCATTATGCTGCCTCGGAAGTCTCTTCAAAATCAGTTTTGAGAGGTACCTTTGGGTGCAAACGCTGCCTGCAAATTCATTGCCTGATAGGGCAACCGTGCAGGCTTTCGGACTGTAGATGTAGATGTAATATTATTTCTTTCTTATATTTTCTCATATGCTTGTATTATCAGGATGATTTCCCATCTACAACTTCCTTTACAGTGGTGGAAACCTACCTGTATAGGGAGCATCAAGGATCCAGAAGGACAATGGTTAATATTGTATCATGGTGTCTTTCCACACACAGAGCATCAGAGGCCCTGTTTACACGTGGTATTAAGATGCGTTTTGGTCGATCGGATCACAAGTAGAGGGGAGGGTCTATGGGCGGGTAAATGTATGGGCTTTTCAGATCTTTCCATCTAATCAGCAAAATAAGCTTGCGCAGTTTACATATGAACGTTCCGGAGATGACGGAAAAACAGACCACGCCTAACTCTGTGTGTTTGTTAGAAATCAGGAATGGTGAGAGAGCTTGGTAACATTCTTGTTTTCAAACCAAACTTGGTACATTTTTTGTTTTCAAACCAATGTTGGTAAAATTTTTGTTTTCAAACCAAACTCGGATCTCCAGCCAACAAAGTTTGAATCCGGTCTGGCTAGCGTGCTTCCCATAATATTTCCATGTTAGGTCAGTAGGCGGAGAGCAGGCGGTATTTTTGTGGCTGTTCTAACAGATTTTGACCACAAGAGCGTTTACACTACAAAAGCAATCCGGTCTAATGCGTTTTCGACTACCTCTGGAAGTGGTCGAAAATGGACAAGCTCAAAATATTTTAGACCCTGTTTAGCGTCATTCACATGTGATCCGATTGACCAAAACGCATCTTAATACCAGATGTAAACAGGGCCAGAGAGGCCCAGCACACCAAAGGAAGGTCCAGGAAAAGCTTTTAGCAGCTTCATTTAAAGCTTAAACCTCACCACCGAGGCAGATGAAGAGATATGACCTCAGGATTCAGGTTATATTGCCCTGCATACTTGGAATGGATTTTTTTTTTTACATTTCCAAGATCTATGGGCCTTCTGTTGCCTAAAGCAGTGTGTAACTCAGTATTAACGCACCACTGAGAATATTTGGCATAGGCCGTACACGGCGCAGAAGCTCAGCTAAGACCCCGCCTAATTCTCTGTTTCTTGCACACATATGCATGCCTGTTTTTACATTGATTCTCTGCTTGAATATGGCTCATGTGCATCAATAACCTTTTTTTGGCAACAGTTTGCTGAATGCTCTGTCCCTCATTAACACACTCTAATGGGTATAGAAAATGTGAAGTCTTTTTTGAAGGTGATGCTGCCCAAGTGTACACTACTCTTTAAAAGTTTGGGGTCGGTTTGATTTTTTAATGTTTTTGAAACAAGTCTTAAAGCTCACTGAGGCCATATTTATTTGATAAAAAAAAGATAATTTTGTCAAAATTACTATTTAAAACTACTTTATTCTATTTGAATATAAAATATAATTTATCCCTGTGATGGCAAAGCTGAATTTTCTGCATCATTACTCCAGTCTACAGCTGGGTGAAAATAACACACTTTCGACGGCATGGCTACAGCTCTCCACTATAACTCTTCCTCTTCGACAAAGCCGCAGAAATATGGCCATGCCCGCTTTTTTGCATATTCCGGAGGGAGGGTTGATGTAAATTTATAGGTTAGTTACGTATAAAACCCGAGAAGTATCTCGTTGTAGTCCCATTCGAGTCGATTTTGTAGGCATTAAACTTGCTGATTTTTAAAAGATGATATATCTGCTTACGTTGAACTTTCAGCGCAGCAAATTTGCAGATACTGTTCATGCACCAACAGCAACATTACACACTATTTGAAATGAAAAAAGTGAAATCGCAATCAACCACCCCTTTAAACCATTACACTGCTTAATATTTTTGTGGAAACTGATACTTTTTTCAGGATTTTTTGATGAATTGAAGTAGAAAACTTTTGTAACATGATAAATGCATTTACTGTAAATTTTTATCAATTCAATGCATCTTCGCTCAAAAGTATTTATTTCTTCTGAAAAATTCCTTTGTTAACATATTGGAGGGCCGTAGTGGCTGTTAAATACATCAGAGATGTGAACCCGATGTGAACACTACATTTCTCAGTTTTAGACCCCTCCTGAGGCCAGTTTGCCTTCTCTACATGCAGTCCGCCAGTACACACACATACACACTCCTGAGAGTGCATTTCAAGGGCACTTATGTCTGCTTTTGTTTGTGTACAATTTCATATTACCTGCATTTACTTAAACGTTATATGTAAACCTCCATGATTGTATTTATGATGCTATTGTGCTGTGTTCGTCATTAAGTAATTCTGTGGACTTCGTACTTTAGTTTAACCTCAGGCATATGCTTTGTGTTTTTACACTTAGAATATTTTAAACACGTCAGCAGTTTTTCACATTATGTGTGTTTCAGAGTTTGGTTTGGCTTGCATTTGATCCATCTGTTGAAGTATGTGTGAAGGCAAAGGCTGGCTTGGCATGTGTTTGAACGATTGAGACTGTATCCTGGTTTGGGCATATTGTTAGTGTGCTATATTGCGTGTGAGATGGGCATGGTTTCGCTTGAATGTGTGTGGATGAGACAGAATCATGTGAGACTCCCATCATGCATTTTGTCACATGGGTGGTCATGCCTAAGTCACGCTGGAGTGCTTATTGGCTGCACACAGACAAACCACCCAGCTCCTCTCAAAGCATGTAATAATGCAGATTTTAAGGATAAAGAGAAAGAAACGCAGACTTTCATGTTCTGTAGTGTGGGAAATCTGGATGTTACCTTATTGCTTCAAGGCTCTACTTTTTTTTCCTGCTACAATATAAAAACATGTATGCACATAAGTTCATTGTATCAAATTATTACTTTAAATGTTAGTACGTAGTAGTTAAAGACACCTAATCTTAAGTGGGACGTTAAATACAATCAATTTTATATTAAATATAATATATTAATATAATAATTTTTAACAAAATGCTAAGATTTATGTTTTAAAAAATGTTTATATTATATGAAACATGTATATATTCAACCTATTCTTAATGATGCATCAAAGATTATCATAAATCATTTTTGCAATTTTTAGCTTATCTTAGTGCAAAAGCTTAATTCGCAACAACAGTGTTCAATATATCACAGACAACCAAATGTTTACTTTTCCTAAGGCATGAAAACATGCACAAGGTCAACAAATGTAAGACAAATGTAGTGAATGCTCAGTTAAAACATTCTTTCACTTTAAGAGGTTGAACCCTAGTCAGTGATCACAGTGCATCCCATTCCTCATCCAGCAGATTCACTGGCCACAAGCGTCTTACTGCATGTCTGTGTTCACTTGAAGACATCAAAGCCAGCAGTTCATGGGGCATCGGCCTGGGATGTGAAATTTGAGGTGCCAGCCAGTGAGGTTCAGTTTGTGATGTGCTTTGAAGGGCTTGTTACATTTCACCCCCCACAGAGCCAAGGCTCAGAAAAAAACCCACGTCTATTCCAGACTCTGAACGCTCAGCAGACTCAATAGAGTAGGATTTGGCCTCTTCTCAGAAACCTCCAAATGGTTCCTCTCATTCTCACTCTCTCCTGAAAACTTTGACTCTAATTTGTGAAAGTATTAAAACTTGACGTTATGGTTGCAAAGTGGTGGGTGGATTAATTGAGGGAAAACTGTAATAGCAACAAACAACATGGGAAAGAGACTCACATCACTCTACCAATGCCCATCCGTCACTTCATAACTTCATGACTGTAAATGAATAACTTTATGGCCCAAATAAAAGGTACTCGTGTTTGTGATCTAACATAATTGTGCAGATAGCAAAGAGGTTGCACACAGCTATATTTACATGAGTCTTTGCATGTGGTAGTACCAGTTTTTTTTTAGTTAGCATGAAAATAACAGGTTACTCTTGATAGACCTGAACTGGTGTCTGAATGATTGCCCTAAAGGATTAGTTCACCCAAAATGAAAATTCTGTCATTAATTAATTGCCCTCATGTCGTTCCAAACACGTAAAACTTTCGTTCATCTTCGGAACCCAAAATGATGATCTTTTTAATGAAATCAGAATAGTTGGTTAAGTTGGTGCTTTTGGCTCCCCCTGCCTGTCAAACTGCTTTACTGCAGAGAGCATGACCACGCCTATTACCTTTTTTTATATATTATTATTTCATGAACTAACATCCATGGCCACATAAACACAGCAGATAAATATAGTTTTCTTTTTCTCTACACAAGTCATTTAGTATGTATGAGATGTCTCTTTTCTCCTGGATCACAGCAATGAAAGATTATGTCTTATATTATTTGTCAATTTAGACACCAATCCCACATTTAAATGTGGTTGTCATTCTAAAATTTTGCAGTGACAGGCCTGTGTCCTAACAGATCAGAGATTATTTTGAATCTGAGAAGTGCAAATTTTGTTTGTTTTTCCAACAGCTAATATTCCAGTCTGTAGTATCAAATGATCCTTTAGAAATCAATCTAATATACTGATTTGAATCCTGTCTCTCACATGAGACCACATCAATATCAAACCACAATGATCCAATCAATTTCTGATGGACAAAAATCAATCATGTCCCACCCTACAATTTTTTCCTTCTTCGAGAA
The DNA here is from genome assembly GCA_030578275.1 of Meda fulgida. Classification (NCBI taxonomy): domain Eukaryota; kingdom Metazoa; phylum Chordata; class Actinopteri; order Cypriniformes; family Leuciscidae; genus Meda; species Meda fulgida. Next base: position 25,559,508 of record CM060622.1, read on the forward strand.
GCCGTTTCACTTGGATATATTTATGACACAACGGGGTGGGACACAACAGACTATTGCAACTTGCGTTTTTATTCACTTTCTCTCTTTCTCTCTTGCAGGATCTAATCAACACTGCCACCAGCACCTTGTTCTTCTTTCTGGCTTCAGTGGTTTTGGCAGCCCTCAACCATCAATCTGGAGCAGAGATTGCAGCTGTGGTACCTATCAAGCTTACTCAGCTCTTTACATTTTCATGAATCCTGTCCCTGTGGTTGTATTCTAATGTTTAGTCATTTCTCAAGTATTTTAAGTGGGCCCTAATCTGCCAGGGCTCTGCTGCCCTCATGTGGCTGAAATAGAGCACATAGTCGTTCCTTGAGCGAGTCCTGGACAGGCAGACGGCGGGGAGTTTTGAGAAGTCATAGTCATGATCCATCTGAATGATTCACACTGTACGCTTTGCCTCTTTGATTTTTAACACCGAAAACCTCTCTGCTTCCTCTTTTCCTGTTTCTCCATGCCACTTCTCTTTTCACTCACAGTTTTGTTTGGACTGCATCACTCATTACTAGATCCACAGAAGCACAGTTTGGGGGGTGGGGGTTGGGGGGGGGGGGGGGGGGGGGGGGGGCGCTTGTCTGAAGTATAAAATCATTGGTTGATTGGCTCAGCCGGATCAAACTTCCACTGTAAACACATGTAAGATGCGAAAAACGAAACCATCGAGCGAAATACTGGAGTGAACATGGCTGACCGAGTTTTGCTGCCTCCTTAACCTGATCCTTCATGAGTGAAACCAAGGGGGACACAATCACAACTATCGCCTTGCCGGCCTTTGGCCTCCCCAGTTTCTCGCTGACGATCGGTAATAGTTGATAAATTAAGCTTTTCCCAAAACCTGTCGGGAGTAGGGCCACAACATCACCTCCATTCAAAATGTTTAACAAACACTCTTCTTGTTGGGGCTTCAGTTTGCAAATGCCGAATTGCATCCCGTGTCTCCATATCCGCGGTCGTTTTTGATTTCCCTAACCTAAAATACAATCTTGAACTCGGTGCTTAGCGTCTATGTCACGGCTCTCAGCCCGCCCTCTGTTCGTTGATTGGCCGGCTGTTTTCAGGCCGGAGGAAAACTGAGAGACATGTCGATGTCTCAGACTGAATACAGAAGCGAACTGAAATAGAGCGGAATTACGAAGTCTGATGTCGTCAGGCTAACAAAGTCAGGCGGAAAAAAAACCCCATCAGGGCTTGCACGTTACATTGTCTTAGAATTGAAGCTGTGTTTTGGTCGAGGCTGCTGACCTCTTGTGTCTGTGAAAAGGTTTGTTGTAGATGCTCAGTAAAGAGAAGTAGATGATTCCCAATATTGTTTTTGGATCAGGTTCTTTTACTCAGATCCTGACCTTTATGATTGTAGACACTTCATGAATGACCTGAGCTCAGAACAATATCCACCAACACCTTAGAAGTCAAAGGCTGGGGATTTGTGCTGAGTGTTTTATGATACAGATGTTCTCAGCGGGAAACCACTTTAACACCCGGAGATTTTTCTGAACCACAGGGCACGGCAAATTCCTTCGGCTCTCACAGCCAGAGAGAGAAAGAGAGCGAGAGAGAGAGAGCGAGCGAAAGGGCTGTAATAATTTGCTCAACCTCATGTTGTTCCAAATCTATAAGATTTTGGTTAATCTTTGAAACACAAATTAAGTTATTTTTAATGAAACATAAGTGTTTTCTGTCCCTCCATTAAAAGTTCAGGTAACCAAATAAAGATCCGAAATGGTCATAAAGGCATCGTAAGATGTGAATGTGAATCTAGGGGTTTAATTCAAGTCTTGAGAAGAGATATGATTGCTTTATATAATGATCAGATTTAATATAGGCTTTCATTTACATCTAAACATCTATCGACACACATACACAGGATACGACATATACGGTAAACACGAAAGATCATGCACTGTAAAAACTGATATGATCAATAAGTAATGACGACATATATTTTTACATTGCTTTAACATCAAAATAAGTTAAGCAACTTTTAACCTTTTTTATAAGTGATACAGGATTCAACTATTTTTTTTTAATTAGTTTAATGTAATTTAAGTTGAAATAAAACATTCAAGTTGATTGAACTAAAAGTCATGATCAGCAACATTTTTCACAGCGTGTGTGCATCAAGTCAAGTCACCTTTTTTTATATAGCGCTTTTAAAATACAGATTGTTTTTAAGGAGCTTCACAGTGATAACATGAAAATAATACAACAAAGCATTTCACATGCATGTCATGAGCTTGAACAAACATCTCTGGTCCTCATGCATCAAGCACACTCGTTTGAGCTTCCGTTTACCAAATGTGATGTGCCCTATGTAGTATGTGTTTTGTTTTATAACCTTTTTGGGATATTTTCAAAGTCTTAAGAGCTTGGAACGACATGAGGGTCAGTAAAGGATGACAGAATTTTCATTTTTGGGTGAACAATCCCTTTAAAGCTCATAGTTTAAATCTGAAATCATCCACCTCCAGACCTCTTAGTTATTGTGTGTGTGTTTTCTCCAGGTGTTTGGGTTTCTGGTGATGGGAGTATATGGCGTGAACATGTATCTGGCAGTACGGAGATGGCGTCTCGGGGACTCACGAGACGGACCCCTGCAGACCAGCGAGTACATCCGTGCGCGCACAGCCTCTCGGGGAGAGGTGGAGTCACGGCCTGAACTACAGTAAACCACACAGACGGACCAATAGAGACTGAGGCAAGCAAAACCCCGTCTACATTCCTGTCACAGTGTGTTCTTCTGTGTATCCTCGTGACGGCGAGCAGTTAGGATGAGCGCTTACAAACAAACAGTTGTGTGAACAGTCTGAAGTGGAACAAACTTCTGGCATCTTCATTATCATCAAGCCTCAGGCCATCGACATTTGACTGTATACTTCAATCTTTCCACTAATGAAGGGCTTTACCTTACCGTGATCTGGATGAATATTGACAGAAACTGACTTCACTGTGCTCCTAAACTTCTCCCAGCAGAGAACCTGAATGGTTTTAATAATGCCTGCAATAAACCACTTGAACCCCCTTCTTTTCAGCTCCATTCCCAGTCGGCTAATGAAAGGATTGCAACTGTGTCTAAAAATTTGTCTTATCAAAGATCAACTGATTTAAGTGATCTGAAGTGGAATGGGAATTTGTGAGAGGGTATGTGAACAAAAAAAGATTGCTTTTTCTCTCTGCTATTGTGTTCCTGTATCCAAACACATCTGAGAAAACTGCAGTTGGATTGGGCCGTTTTTCTGTAGAGACGAGGCTAGATGTTAGGAGCACCAACATATTTATTTTAATGTTCAATATTTTTATAATACCACAGCTTTGGTAGCTACATTGTACCAAATGTAGTGTTTCATCTCGTGAATGTGACCCTGCATTAAAACTGACAACAGCTTTCAAATTGTGTGTGTGGGTGAAGGGGTGTGTGAGTTTATTCAGTGGTCAGTGTGATTTTTAGATACTAAATCTTGTGTGCGTAATCTATTGTTTTTTGATCTTTGTGGTTGTTTCTGTACTCCACTGTGCACTCAACCCTGTCCAGTTATCTGTATATATCGATTTAAGCAAGGGTAGAGTTTTTGAAGGAGGTGTATATATTATGTGTGTATGGTATGACATTCATGAAGGGTTCCTGTTTGTACGAGTTCTCATGACTGAAACTAACAGACTGTATTTGAAGGAACAAGTGTACTGCAGTACATATAAATACATTTGCTAAACTGTGTATCTTTTTTCTGTGTGCCTTAATCGTAGAGGCTTTGACTAGTCAAAACACTCAAACTCCTGGACACTAATGTTATGACAACATTAGCAGAATAACAGCTTAGGTGGATGTGAAATTTGATGAACTGATCCTTGGTATGAAGATCTGTTTTTCTAAAGTGCTTTATTGATCCTCTAAGGGGTCTTTTTTAAAAGCAGTGACATGGAACAACATTGTGGGGGGAATGAAATGTATGTTTTACCACAGATTTTAAGGTGTAGTGCAATTGTATGATTTTTTTGCCCCTAGAAAACGATCGTTCGTAGTATTCATTTATAGTCATACTTATGTCTTACTAAGTTCTTCAGTGAAGTCACTTTTATGTTTTGGAATAAGACAATGTTGAAGTGAAGTGATTTTGAGGTGTAGGCTCACATTATAGAGATAGAACAACACTGTGGACATGAAAATGTTGAAAGACAATCACAAGAATGATTTATGTCTTAATGGACTCTGCATTAAAGTGCTATGGTCACACTTTTGCTATTTTGAAAGCAATACTGTCTGTGTGCTTATGCTTTAATAATGTGTAAAAGCTTTCACTGTGCTTTGACTATGCTAAACGTCTTATTGGAAGATTTTAGCATCTAAATAACTCCTGATTTTGACCATATGGTTTGGACTGTATTTTCAACTCATACATCATTGAAGTATTCAAAAAGGAACGATGTTGACATTTTGAGGGACTCAAATTTTGATAATGATTGTACTGTTTCTTGTTGACATTTCCCGTATTCAAGAAAGCAATGTTTAATCATGTAACAGTGCTATAAATTTGTATTTTTGTATTTATAGAGTTGTGCATAGACTTACAAAATGCTAATTGTTTGAAAATATTTGTGATGGCAATCTTTTCCTCAAATAAATGGATTTGGATGGACTGGTGATCTATAAATGGAAAAAAGCCTTACTATGGTACACTGCATTTAAATGGAATCCACTGAATTTAAAGACCCCCCTGTGGTGAAAATCAAGTTTTAATGTTGTTTGTCTATGCGGTGTTTTTAATATGCTTTAAGACAAACCATGTGGAAATTCATAAGTCAACAGCATTGCTGAGTATTTTTCTCATTAAAACTGCAGTGAACCAAAGATAGTCTTAAAAAAAACTCAGTTTGTGAAGTAAGAAACACCAGCAATTTCAAACCATGTCACAAATACCTTGTAACCAATCAGGTGAACGTGCGGGCGGGCTTTAGCATTAACTGCCGCAAGAGTCTCAAGAGAAGCCATGTTATTCCGGTATTTTTTTCTGTTGATTGGAACAATCGGGTACATTTAGCAATATAGCGGATGAATTACGTATATGATGAACTATATACAGAGCCGGACAGTAACGGAGTACATTTACTTGAGTACAGTACTTCAGTACAATTTTGAGAGATCAAATAAAAAAATAAGGATACACATATACTTTATGTGGGGTTACAGCAAAAATGCTGCATTTGTTTTTCATTTTTTTATTGTAATCAATTAAGCAAATCAGTATATTTTTTGTAAAATATAATAATTACTGCTCACCTCTTATTTCATATCAGTAATTTACATACTTTAATAGTTTTTTATTTTTTTTAACCACAGAAGTTACAGAAGTCCACTTTCATGCAGAAATCCAACAACTACATATGATTCAAAAGATTTGTCAAATGGATGCATTTTGAGACCGCAGTAAAAAAAAAAAAAAAAAGCTATAATTTACATTGATATCAATGTGATGTCAATATGACATCAACTGAATGCCTATAACATGACGTTGAGTTGACGTCAACTCAATGTCAAACATGTTGGCCTATATACTTATATCATCAATTTCAGTATGGGTTTAAACCTCATATTTTCAGCATTTAACCACCGGAAGAACTTGATGTATAATCTGACTTTGAAATATGATTTGCAACATCTTGATCAAATCTTGTCCAATATTTGACGTCAAATTGACACCAAGGTGCCCGCTGGGTGGGCCCGTATATAAAGATTCTAAGAATCCTCTCAGAAAACTCTTAATTTAGCTTAAAAACTTTTACGTAGGAGTCTTAGCTTAAGAGCGTTTCGGGAACGATCTGAGAGCAACTCTTGAGTAAGAAAAAGACAAAAACTCTCATCTTAGTGAGGAGGCGGGGTTGACCCCGTTGCTATGTAGGCCTATGACACAATCTTTTGAAGACTGTGATTGGTTGGTTTTCCAAGAAGGAAAAAAAAGAGCCTTTTTAAGTATAGAGTTTACTCTCTCACACACGCACATTATATTTATGTATATAAATCCTTTTTTTTACCTTGCTGTTAATTTCCTAAGGTATTTGATTGGCTTAGAATGATAAAAATTGTTCCAGTCTTTCCAATTACACTGATTGTTGTCTATTTAAGTGGTGGTTTGAATGTTTGTTTTAATATAGCAAACATGGAATAAAAAACAAGAAAGACGAGAAAGCCCGACTGGTCAGAAGAACCGTGTTTACTGTTAGCCCAGTTAGTGGATGAACACTAGACCATCATTAAAGGAAATTTCGGGCCGGTTGTCACAGCATGGAGCTTATAGCGCACATTATTAACGGTTCATTCCCCTGCTTGTGCGCACCAGGGAAGCCTGCTATTCATAACCGCAGTTTTTTTGAGCCTGCAAGGTGGGAATGTCCAGTGGAAACTAAATGAACTGCGACACAATAAGAGGTTCTGAAAGTGCTGTCATTGTTTGTGTGATCACTGCTTACAGAAGGTTGTGACAGACCCAAATCACTTCTGCTTTATTGCATTTTCCCATTTGCCAAATATGTTAATGTAGTGATTACTTTCATTTCTGGGGTTATGGCATTCCTGCGCTGTGTCGGATATATATGCGTGTCTCTAATAAGATCAGTCACAAACATGATCCCTGCAAGATCTCATCTAGCGTCTTATTAACTCACTGTCATCTATTGTCTGCATCACATTTCTTCTCCCTCTTCATCGTTCTGGCATTTTCTCCCCTGCTAAAGAAGCTTAAGCCTCTTAAAAGTCCTCATTCATACTCCTCACAATTTTGACCTTAAGACCTCTTTTAAGGGTTAAGATGCTTTCTAAATTACTTTTTTCTTTACTACGATTTTTTCTTTAATTTTAAGAGTAAACGCCCACATTTCTAAGAATTTTCTTAGAATTTTGTCACTAGGAGCTACTATTTGCATTAAGATTCTTTATGAATACGGGCCCTGTAGCGGGCACCATGATATCAATTTGACGTCAAAAGTTGGTCAAGACTTGATCAAGATATTGTATATCATTTTAAGGTCAGTTTGAAAAGAAAATATCTTCCAGTGGTAATTAGATGAAAAGAGAAAGTTAATACCCACACTGAAATTGGTTTATGTATATGCAGGTCAATATGTTTGACATTCAGTTTGCATCAAATCAATGTCATGGATTGATTTTGACGTCAATTTGATTTGCATATTTGACCTGTTCCTTGACGTTGATTTTGACATCAATTTGATGTCTTTTTAACATCACTTGCCCACTGTACTCGAGTAACATTTTTGGGGAGTACTCATGTTTTTACTCAAGTACATTTTAGAGGCAAATATTGTACTCTTTACTCCACTACATTTCTATCCATAACCGTGAGTACCCGTTACTACTTCTAAAAAAGAAAAAAGAAAAATCTCGTGCAGTCCCCGCTTTCCGCCAAAGTCAACTCCATGGTCAGATTTAGATAAGAGACGAAACCATGGACGAAATAGATGAAGACGCAGCAGGTCCATCCCGGGAATGTGCCAACCTGTGGCCCCAACTTGCCAGACTATCTAAATTTTCTGAAATGTTCTTAAATGTTAAATAAAGCATCATGGTAAAAAGATGAAAATGACTTGATTTTACTTTCAATTGCCTTTACATTCTCCAAGGTATTAACATTTTTCATAACTCCATGTAGGACGTTTCTGTACATAAATGTAAGCACTGTGGCAGTAGTAATGCAATATTTAGAAAATGTAGGCTACTTTTGATACTCAAGTACTTTTAAAAACAAGTACTTCAGTACTTTTACTTAAGTAGACATCTGACTGTAGTACTTTTACTACTTGAGTAAAACTTAGCAAAGGGCATCTGTACTTTTACTCAAGTAATGAAGCTGTGTACTCTGTCCGCCTCTAACTATTCTCCACTGACGTTCTATGATGTTCAAAGCGTTTCTAAGGATGTTGATTTTCAGAAGGCAGACTGAGATGGCGAACCTGAACATGATTTGTGTAACATTAGCAACACATTATTAGCTGTTTGAACGTAGTCAAGCAAAAGGCTAATCATATTAATTACCTTATGTTATGTGTCCGATGTTGTAAAGAGCGATACAATTGTGCAGCATTTACTACAGTAAATTGAGTAAAAGCTGACCGAGTGAATCTCTGATTTGGTGTGAGTGAGTGGAGGCGGGACTAATTTGCGTATTCATAGATCCGCGTATACTAAATGAAGCAAGGGTGTTAAGTTACATTCAAGCTATTTGAAGGCATGAAGAAAAAAAATTCGCAGGAAAAAAAAACTTTTAAATATGTCATTTTGGTGATCATAAATGAGTTTTAAGGCATACAATTATTGACTGCAGGGAGACTTTAAATCAGATCTACTGAAATACACCAGATTTTACCACTAACAAACTCTAGATCACATTTTGCTTCTGGCTGACTGGACATTCAAAATGACTGGGCAAAATTGTTTGCTCAAAAAACAAACAATACTACAAAAATTGCACAAAAAATATTTATTGATGTGGTAATCTGACAGTGCATGGTATTAAAAGCATATCCACTCTTCACAGAAACACTAGAAGGTGGAATGTGGATGCATGCAACATGCCTTAAAATACTATAGTAAACCAGGAGACACTCCCATACACTGCTGAAGCTCACATTTATAATACAGGTTCAATAGCTGAGCAGTGCCACTGTAAGAAAAGTACATAGGTGAGCACAACTGAGACAACCGTGCCATTTTTTCAAGTCCTTTGGCAAGACATTGGCATTATATCGATATTACAAGACTAACACCAATGTGTAGACGTGTGGAAATGAGACAGGTGACTGTGGCCAGCCAACCACCAACCAATTTCATGTATGATGTAAACTTATTTTATTGCTACAAAACATTATTATTCCAAATCCAGGGCTTCATCACCACATCATGGATAATTGTTTTAAAGACATTAAAAGAGAACATATTTTGAGAAAACATTCTCCCAAAATAGTTCTAATTAGTAAACACACACAGCTCCCAAATAAAGAAATAGAAAAAGGCTCGTACATAAAACTGAAAGCGAACTGAAGCTATTGGAGGCAGTACATATATAAACATGAAAAATGGTACAATACTGCCCTTTCTTCCAAAAAACAGTCAATAAGCTTGATTGATGTGAAACTATTTCACTGGAATAATTCACAGTTTTGAGAAAATCAAATGAGAGGGACTTCGATTGTATGGATGTATATACAGGTCCTTCTCAAAAAATTAGCATATTGTGATAAAGTTCATTATTTTCCATAATGTAATGATAAAAATTTAACTTTCATATGTTTTAGATTCATTGCACACCAACTGAAATATTTCAGGTGTTTTATTGTTTTAATACTGATGATTTTGGCATACAGCTCATGAAAACCCAAGATTCCTGTCTCAAAAAATTAGCATATCATGAAAAGGTTCTCTAAACGAGCTATTAACCTAATCATCTGAATCAACTAATTAACTCTAAACACCTGCAAAAGATTCCTGAGGCTTTTAAAAACTCCCAGCCTGTTTCAATACTCAAAACCGCAATCATGGGTAAGACTGCCGACCTGACTGCTGTCCAGAAGGCCATCATTGACACCCTCAAGCAAGAGGGTGAGACACAGAAAGACATTTCTGAACAAATAGGCTGTTCCCAGAGTGCTGTATCAAGGCACCTCAGTGGGAAGTCTGTGGGAAGGGAAAAGTGTGGCAAAAAACGCTGCACAACGAGAAGAGGTGACCGGACCCTGAGGAAGATTGTGGAGAAGGACCGATTCCAGACCTTTGGGGACCTGCGGAAGCAGTGGACTGAGTCTGGTGTAGAAACATCCAGAGCCACCGTGCACAGGAGTGTGCAGGAAATGGGCTACAGGTGCCGCATTCCCCAGGTCAAGACACTTTTGAACCAGAAACAGCGGCAGAAGCGCCTGACCTGGGCTACAGAGAAGCAGCACTGGACTGTTGCTCAGTGGTTGCATGTCATTCGGAAATCAAGGTGCCAGAGTCTGGAGGAAGACAGGGGAGAAGGAAATGCCAAAATGCCTGAAGTCCAGTGTCAAGTACCCACAGTCAGTGATGGTCTGGGGTGCCATGTCAGCTGCTGGTGTTGGTCCACTGTGTTTTATCAAGGGCAGGGTCAATGCAGCTAGCTATCAGGAGATTTTGGAGCACTTCCACCTGCTGAAAAGCTTTATGGAGATGAAGATTTCATTTTTCAGCACGACCTGGCACCTGCTCACAGTGCCAAAACCACCGGTAAATGGTTTACTGACCATGGTATTACTGTGCTCAATTGGCCTGCCAACTCTCCTGACCTGAACCCCATAGAGAATCTGTGGGATATTGTGAAGAGAAAGTTGAGAGACGCTAGACCCAACACTCTGGATAAGCTTAAGGCCGCTATCGAAGCATCCTGGGCCTCCAGAACACCTCAGCAGTGCCACAGGCTGATTGCCTCCATGCCACGCCGCATTGAAGCAGTCATTTCTGCAAAAGGATTCCCGACCAAGTATTGAGTGCATAACTGAACATAATTATTTGAAGGTTGACTTTTTTTTTTGTATTAAAAACACTTCTTTTATTGGTCGGATTAAATATGCAAATTTTTTGAGACAGGAATTTTGGGTTTTCATGAGCTGTATGCCAAAATCATCAGTATTAAAACAATAAAAGACCTGAAATATTTCAGTTGGTGTGCAATGAATCTAAAATATATGAAAGTTTAATTTTTATCATTACATTATGGAAAATAATGAACTTTATCACAATATGCTAATTTTTTGAGAAGGACTTGTACTGTACAAAGACTATAAAAAAAACTCTAAAGTCCTGGTTTCACAGACAGGGCTTAGATTAAGCCAGATTCAGGCCTTAGTTCAATTAGAACATTTAAGTAGCTTTTATAAACATGCCTTAGAAAAAAAACAAAAAAACATTACTGATGTGCATCTTAAGACAAACAATGGCACTGACATATTTCAATATGTCAGTGCAAGTTGCTTTCAGTTGAAACAGCTCAAACATGCATTTTAGTCTGGGACTAGCTTAAACCTTGTCTGTGAAACCGGGGATAAAGCTTCTATTCTGTGATGTAACATTTGAAATACATTGTTTAATTTTAGTCACAAAAAGTTTAAAATTTTGTAATGTATTTCAGAACAAACAATAAAAAAGTTATATTAAAGAGTCTGTTTTGGTTATCAGGCATTGTAGTGGTCACACCAGGATTTTGGGCACAAACACAGCTTTAGTCAGAGTCTGAGTCATCATCTGCGAGGAAGAAGAATATGTTATTCTCAAAGAGAAATGAAGGAGGACAGCCTCTGAATAACAACAGGAAAAAGAAAAAACAGATGGGGAATTCCCAGTGGAAAAAAAAAACGGCACTGTAAGTTTAATGCATGAGGATTACTACTACAGATTGCTTGTAGCAAGGGTTGATTCATATATGATACTGAAGGAGTTCAGCTTGCCTAGTTACATAACTAGTGTAAACGCCATACTGTGGATGATTATTTATAAAGTTCTGAAACCACGTCTGATAGGAAACCACATCATTCTTCCACTTCCTGTGACTGGTCTCACTAATTGTCTTGCACAAACTTTCCACATCATACTAAGGCAGCAAGCAATCATTCCTGTGAATGAGACTTCAGAAAAAAAAAAACTGTCTCTTACACTCACCAAAGCTCCATTTATATCATCATCATACAAAATATCTATCAATTTAATGTATCCCTGCTGAATAAAAGTATTAATTTCTAAAAGCATTAAAAATAATCTTACTTACCCAAAAGTTTGAAAGGTAGTATAAATAAGAGCTCTGAATAAATACCTTGTGTGTTTGGTGGTTCCTCACTGGAGTCACCTCCCTTGAGGAAATTGGCCAGTTCATTAAAGATGAAATAAAAGTCCAGGGCGAAGATTATTGTGGCAACGAAGCCAAAGACCTAAGAAGTGAAAGAGAAAGACACATGAGACCAGTCTAAACATCACACAACTGAGTCACATGTAGCAACTATAAATCATAGATAAACAGTGCTGCCACTGATGGTGCCGATAAAGAGAATTTGACTGAACTGATGTGAGCCTACCCCAGCAGCCTTTGAGGCTCCATCCGGATATTTGGACACAGATATTATAGAGATGATGAAAAAGATGATGGAGGCGCTGACACAGCGCAGGAAGTCCTTGATGAATCAACAGACATGGATATTTGGAAAGGAGGACAGAATTTTGGTAGTATAACTTGATCCAGCAAAGAGATTTTGTAGGTCAGTAAACTTACCATGAGGGGCCAGTGAAAGCCCTTAAATCTCTCATTGAACTTTGTAGAATAAGCAAACAGCAGGAAGAGGGCCGCCAAGAACTCAATGAAGGGAGCGGTGACGAAGGCAGCTGCCGTTGAAGCAGCAAAGCACACAAAGCTGATGAACGACAGCACCTGAGGAGACAGGAAACACGAGGATACATTTTTATTGAAGTATTGTTCCTTATTATTTTGTTTATTTGTGACAGGGTGAGAGCACTACTTGACCTATACGACAAAAACATCAATCTGATCAATATCTGCCTTAACAGGAATCTGCTTCTGCCACTTTAAAGGGGTGGTATAGACCCCTTTTGCGCCGACGTCACAGATACGTCACGGCGCTAGCTGGAGGCAAAACAGAGGGACAACTGGAGGCGGCAAATACAAACCAGCACAGATTCGGCTACATAATAAGGAGCTTAAATTAGTATTATTATTATTAAATGTCATCTTGTTGTGTTGTTGGGTGCAATAATCAATGAAAAATGAATATGCTGTATCTGGAATTTTTATTTCTAGAAAATATTCACATCATTCAAATTGCACCGTAATGTAACTCTTTACATTGTCGTCCTCTTGGCGCTGGCTAGGCAGAACTGCGGATCGAACCACACAAGTCTTGTACATGAGCATTCAGCACATAGTTATAGGCATCTAAAGATTTAAATGCCCTCAGTTTCTCTTTACGCTCGGTTTCTCTATCGGATAGGTGTAGAAGTCGCGTGATTTTTTTTCCCAAACCACTTCAGCGGAAATCCTGCCCTGCAGCCGATTTCATTGGTTTAGGTTACATTGACGGGTAGGTTTAGGGATCAGTGTTTAGTGTAGGCAATCAGTACAGTGATTGACATGACCAATGAAAACTTTAGAATCGGCTGCAGGGCGGGATTTCCACTTAAGTGGTTTGGGGAAAAAAAAAAAAATCACGCGTAGAAGTCAGGCCACTCAACCGAGGTAGCGTTAACGTTAATCCTGTCAGATCGTCCATCATTGAGTGAGCGTGTACAGGTCAGCCAATCTGGTTCCGTCTGTTAAAATTAACTTTTGCAAATAATAATCGCTGTCCAGGACAGTGAGTGACCTTGCACATTAGGCTAAGATAAAATCTGATTTTCTCCAGTCATTGTTAAAAAAAAAAAAACAAGCTAACAAAACTTGCAAACTGACGTTCGGGAAGCGGCCAAAGGGATTGTTCTGCCTCCAGCTATGCTCCGCCCACAAAAAAACGTCACCGTGTTTACTAACTGAAAGCGAGGCTCCGGTGGGAAGAAAACTGGAAGTGTCGCCTTTAATCACAGGAGAGTCGTGTTGTGTTTAATGTAGAAATGCGTTATTCCAAAACTGTACACTCATTTATTTCATACTTTAGACTATATACAGTGAAATTCATTTATAATTTTTTTTTAAAATAATTTTAAGAAAGTAAAAAAAGAAGCAGGAACAAACTATATACATATCCTATATTGGATATTAACATCTAAATCACGGCAGCAGCTTCAGGTTGGTGATCCTCCAAGGCATTGTTGTTTATCTTCACTTCCGGGGTTCTTCACACCGGAGCCTCACTTTCGATTTCAAAATGGCGGCTGCGTGAAATCAGCGTATAATACCCCACGGATATTTTTATATAGCATGTTACAATTGTCACTTTTTGAGGGCGAGCCAAAGCGCACAGTTTTTGTGTCTGTCCCTTTAAATGCAAATGAGCTGCTGCTCCCGTCACAGAGGGCGGAGCTTCAAGAGCTCTCAAGTGTTATTGTGTTAGCAGCTCTGATTACCTCACACAGACACACACACTGAACATTTAAAAAACTTTTAGCCTTTTATGTTCAAACCGGAGTCAGACAATGATGGAGATACTCAAGAAGAAGTGACAACATGTAGAATGCAATGAATGGCTAGTTGATAAATGTATATCGCTGATGTGGAGCTATCTTCTAATCATTGATTAGCATGTTATTTCATGATAATCTATACATCGCGTTCCCGATTAAATATCTTCCTTTGCTTTGAACTCTGAGCGTTCTAACTTTGCAGACGTTGTTTATGCTCAAACATAAACATTACACACTAACTAAAGTAACTAAAGTGAAATCATAATCAACCACCCCTTTAAATACTGCCTGATTGGCTGTCATATTTAAAAAAAAAAAAAAAAAGTTTTTATCATCATTCATTAGCTGGAAAAAATCATTCTGAAAGTGATTCCAATTATATCGTTTCTCTGTGTCATTATAATTATAGTTGTGGTGTGGACTTCCCTATATTTCCATGTTAAAAATATATAGTTATTGTCCTTTTATTGTATAGCCTATTAAAATAAATTAAAGTAGGCTATCAACCGCAATCATAAAGCCTGATAAGCCAAATATAAATATATTTTTTTTATAAAACAACAGTTATTTCCAGTCAGCAATCTTGATTAAGCTATATAATCATTATAAATACCTTATAGGCCTATATAACAGCAGTGCATGAATTGAATTTTCTTAAAGTGAGCTTTTTTTTTTTAAGTTGAAATGTCTGTTTTAGACAGATAATCAACCGCAGCTTCAAAAAACAAGGCCAAAACAAGCCCAATATTATTTATTATCAGTAAATGAGCCTGCTACATATTAAACTGAAACCACTCCGAGTTTGAAAAGCAAAAACAGAAGTTATTTTACAAAAATCATCAAATGTGAGGAGAATAGATTTGGAGATGGAAAAGGAGAAAAAGACAAGAGCACTATGGAAGAGCTGTGATATAGCCAAACATTTATAATAAAATAAATTCAAACCATATCTACTGTTAGTATTAGTATACTTTTTTATTATAGCCTGTAATGATTAATACATAATAAAAATATTAGAAAAATGTATTTAGGTCCATCTCCTCCCCTGCACCGTCCATTTACTCCCAGGTATCCTCTCCCTCTCTGTATATCTCTTTTGGTGCCATTGTTTGTGAAAATGTACATTCGTCTATTTGCGTCTACTAACTATCATCGCTTCGATTACAATGTCACATGCCAGCATGCTGAACTGGATTTTTATCCAATGAGGGTGCAGGAGGAGGCACGATGTGGGAGGACGAATTACGCTACAGCACTGATTGGCTATTAGCTATGAGCAGACAGTGTCAATCAATGTATCAAAGAAAACAGCAAATATAAATGTAAAGAAATTAAGTTGAACCTGAACCATATTTTTTTTATATAAGCCCAAAAAAGTGTGACTTACCAAAAAAAAGAAAAAAAAAAAAAAAAAAAAAAGAAGCCTAAAGTTGCGTTTTATAAGCGGAATTGGCAACTCTGGTAACGGCTTATATCGACAAAATATACAATATGCAGGGTGGGGACTTGGTTCTATCCATTGGTTAGTGATTGGGTTGTTGCATTCAAAAATGGAGGCAGATGAACATGAGTTTGGGTTTAGGCAGACAAAATGATTGGAGAAGTACGGCATACGTCACCCGAAAGAAGTCTGTCATTTTCACCGATTGAAAATTAAGAGTGCCTAAATAAAAAAAATATAAAAAAATGCATAGAAGCGTTCAGAATAAGATTTATAACATGAATGTGGAAAATAAATTTCCATAAAGGAAGAGAAAAGTTGTCAAACCTCAGCTCCAAAAATAGATTTTTTTTTTAATGTTCTCACCACAGGTGACGTTTCGAGTCTAAACGTTTTTTTTTTTTGCACCTGCCGCTTTTAGGCTCCAAATGTTACTTACCTGTGGTGGGAAGATAAATAAATATTTTTCTATTTTTTTGGGCCGGGGTGTACCAGCTTTTCTCTTTCTTTTTGCAACGTATTATGGTTGAGCACCCTCTTTTTTTTTGCCCTTTGGATGTGCACACTTTGTGTTGATTTTTTTGTAAAAATAAATAAATAAATAAATAAATATATATATATATATATATATATATATATATAATATTTTCATGACTTTTTTATTTATTTTATTTTATTATACAACTTGGAACTAGGCTTGGCATTGGCGAAGAATAAATATAGGCCTAAAAACTGGCCACATTTTTGTCTGAACTGTAAATAACACAATATTAGCCTAATTATTTGTTTGGAAAATCAATATCAAGGAGGTTTGTTGACCTATATAAAACAACCCACTAACCTTGATAAAACTCTCCCTTCAGATGAACGAAGAACGTTTAAAAGCGTTTGATATCATTCTGTAGAAAACAGCTAATTTGCTCATTCTCATTTACTTACTTCATTCATTCATTCATTCAACAAAGAAACATACACTTTTCAGAACAAACATATTAAAAGACAATTAAGGGTTATAGGCCTGAAGAATAATCAGTGAAAAACAGATCGATAAGAAAAAATAAACTCAAATCAGAAGAATAAATGCCAAGATATGTAGCAGAAAGCACTTCTATGTGAAGTGTCTGCATCATCCTAAAAAACAAAAACAAACAGACAATAATAACATTTAACAGATAATAGAATTCCACAAATCAATGCAATTATGACTTAGAATGCACACTAGCTATCATGGGTGGATAACAAATAAAGGTCGAAAAGCGTACCACTTCACCGAGCAGCAGTAGTCCTTTTCGGGAGGAGATGAATTCTTTACTCGGGAGAAGAGAATGAATTACGGTCTGTCGTGACCGGTTACTATCCGACGCCTCGATGTCCCCCATCACGCTGACGAAACTCTTCTGTTCCCGAATAAAGTTCACAGTAGTGATGCGTCCCACTATCCGCTATGAGACAGCTACTCTTCGCAAATCGGCATAACTTTCCACGGAGTGGAAACGGAAATAATGACTGCGGAAACGAAGCACACAAAAAAGCAGCATCTGCATTCCCAAAATCTGGAGACCGTTAATAAGCGAACAGAGAATGTGGGCGAAACATCTCTCACATCACAGGAGTCTCCAAGAAGCAACTGTAAATATATTATGTGCAACAACTGCACATTTCTGACTGAACAGTTAACCTATCCTGTTTGTGAGTTTTTACGTGCATATGATGGCTAACGTTACGCAGTTTTCGAGTGCATTTGATACATTGCGTGTAATACACACGCACCCCATACCAATAATTCTACCCAAACGTATACACACGCACCCTACACCACTACTAAACCTACCCTAACCAACCCATGCGTATCCTAAAAACTAATTTTCGCGTCTAAATTGCACGGTAAACACACTATGTGCTATAGAGACGCATTTAGTATGATCGGGTTGGAGTCTGACAGACGCAAGCCACGCTAGAAAAACATGCAAGGTATTTGATACTTCCTAACTTTGGCTAACATGTTGTTCATACTTTATTTCAACCTTCTGATGACTCTAAATTGTAATGTAGACATGCATTTTCTGTAAAGCTGATTTGCAACAATATTGTGAAATACCCTATACAAATACATGTGAATTGAATAATAACAGATACTAAAGTTTTCAGAATGTTTTTAGAAGTCTTTAATGAAACATGTATTTGAGGTAGTAAGTCATATGCATATGCTTAAATATAAAATGTATGTTTAATATAACGTACTGTAGACCTGTATTTTTATATTGAACATGGTTTGAAGAGATTGTTCTTGCTGGGATCAACCCCAAATTTAATAATTCTGGATAACAACAATCTTTAAAAAAAAAAGTAAATTTTTACTTGTGGAATAAATCAATTAAATCAATCGGGGTTAATGTTTTAATACAATAACAACAAGATCCTCAGTTTGATCCACATGGTGGAGTGGTGATAATTTGTGCATATAGGTTTACCGTTTAACATGTATGCATTATTCATGAAAGAAGTGAATACATTATTTCTATACAAGTATTTTACAGTCTTATTTTGGTGAAAATGGTCCGTTCACAAAATGAGAGAGTTGGTCCTGCAGAGCTTTAATTTCCCCCTGGTTGGGCCTCTGTGGTGGTTCTTGGCTTGTTAAATGTGATTTTTTTGAAAAGGATATAACCATCCAGAGACAAAAAGGCTGCAGCCACAAAGCCCACAATCTGTCAACCAAAAGACTGTAGTGAGAAACTTGTTTTGTCAATGTCTGGGTCATCAATGAGTATTCATAAGTATGGAATAAGTTTGAAAACGTCTGATAGATTTAATAAGGCCTGCATAATCATTGAAAATATAAAGAAAGATTTCCAGGAAGTGAGGATGTGTGAATTCTCACCCCTCCGCTCAGTGTGCCCTTCACTGTGTATGTAGAAACTGCTATCAGGCTAAGAATACACATCAGTGTAGCTGCAAAGAATGAGTTGAGCACATCCTGTGGAGCAAAAGTGCTTTACCAATAATTGTGTTTGCAATAACAACTGCAGTTGCAGGTATATTCACATTAATTCAAACAAGTGCATAGACGTGCTCTTACAATAAGGGGCCAGAAGAAGAAAGTGAACATCTTGTTGAGTTTCAGTAGGTAGAGCAGAAGAAATCCAAATGTGATGAAAAACTCCATGCATGTTGCTGCAATGTAGGGGGGTCTAGAAGCGACTGCATAACACACAAAAGCAACAAAAACACACACCTGCCAAGACAATAATACTCAAGATGTGTTCGAGGAATTTCAATAAGACATTTAGTAATTAAGATGGTAAATAAAATGGTTTTAGACTAGATGTTGCATTGTTGGAATGTAATGATTTTGTGAATAATGTTTTTCAACATTCTTTGAATTTATTACATTTTGTCAAATTATCTGTGAGGACCTTGTGTGTGTGTGTGTTTTTAGTTTAGAAGCAGGTTTACATTGTTTCCCTTTCTAACAATGTTGAAGTATCAAGTCTGTGACTTGTACTATTTAAACAAGTCAGTGATTGTCTGAGCATTTGTCCTTCCCAAAAAGTATTTTAAAAAGTGTGCAGTAAACTACCATGTTAAAATTTGACAAATGTCTCACCATTTCTGCTATTTTCAGTAGACCTTTTGTGGACTTCAAAAAGGCCAAATCAACTTCCATGGTGGCATTAATATGATCGTTGTTCATATGTTGATGTCGATGAGTTGTTCTCAAAATACAGCTTAACAGAATTAAAACATTACTTCCTGATTATGAATACTTCCTCTTAGTATCAGGAAATGACTCGGGTATGGTCCCAGTTTTTTTTTAAATGCATGCCACTATCTGTGATCCAATACCAATTTATGCATTTTTTTGTGATTTTTGGGGTATTTTTGATTTTATTTACCTCTAAAATTACAATATTTTTTTATTGTAAAATATGTTTATTTTATATTTAATATTTATTTTACCCCAGTAAAAAAAAATAATTCCAGTAAGTTCAGACAGCCAAAACCTAAAGATCTGCGGACATCTGGTGACATGATGGTATAAAAATAGCAAAAGAGCAAAAATAAAGGCTGAAATCTACAAACTATTGTTGTAATGAACCTCTTTAACCGTGTCCATGTTTAACTTGTTAATTTTACAAGTTAAAATTGTAGAATTATTTAACAACCATTTGTGTTGTGTGAGACTATACAAAAATATACTTACAGACAAATATATGACCATGCTATAAGGAAAAGGCAAAGTAGGAGACCTACTGAGTAATGAGTAATCCTTTATATATGTATTTTTTTTAAAAAAATTACCAAAAAGGTACCAAAAGGTAAGAATAAACAATAAACCTAACAATAACCAAAATAAATGGTTACAAACAGGTAAGAATAAACAATGTAGGCTACAAAAATGTTTTGTCTGGAAGCATCAACAAATCCTGCAGTAGGAATTTGATCTGACTTTAAAGTGTGTGTGTCTGTCTGTGTGTGTGTGTGTGTGTTTTGCACATTGGAACATTTATTAAAGAAAAAAAAAAAAAAAAAAAGCTCAGTTATTGGCTCATTCAATTTTTTTTTTGTGCATGTGTGAGTTACTGTTTTTATTTGACAAAATAAAAAAAGCTGCTGTTATAGGCTCATTCAATGGCTTTCAATGCAATGCTTTTGTGGATGTGTGTGTGCGCTTGTGTGTATGAGAGAGTGTGATTGTTTGCCACATCGAGAATGTTGTAGGCTCACCCCTTCGTTTATGTGTATGATCTGCATTGTGGTGTATTTATTGATTTTTATTGGACAAATAAAAAAAAATGGCTCTGAATTAGTATTTCCTATTAACATTGTTGAATTGAGTCCAGTATGTGTGAGTGTTTAGGTGGCAAACTTACAGGAAAAGTTGCCAAGTCTTGTATCGCTCAGATTAAGGAAACTATATATAAGAAGGACCCTTAAGGGTTAGACATCATTGTGATTCTACTGGTCAGTGATTCTGGCTGATATCTATATACTTGGTGACATATCATGTTAATCAAAATAAAAGTCAACTTATTGTTTCACTCTTTTATTTAAGCAGCCACACATTATTTTACAGACAATTCAATTCAATTATAATGTGACAGACAAACAATATGAAGCAAACACACTGCTTCTAATGTGTGTAGGTTTTGCTGCATCACTTCATTAACGCTTTCAATAATGCTACAATGCACTTGAAGTACTAAAACAGAGTGCTGCAGGGATGACATATTTTTGTAGGCCAAAACCTGGAAACATTTTAGCATTCGCAAACAACTGCAAACTAACCGTGGTGTAGTCAGTTTAGGTTAGCTTTTTATGTCTGGAGGTTGTATTTAAGCTTCAAAATTCATAAAAGTTGTTTTTATTTGTGAAAGTTATCTTGATGGACAAAAAGTGCAAGTATCAAACTTTTATTGATCACAATTGCCTATTTTTGCAATAATTCAAAAGCCTATGGATAAATCCTACAGGGTTTTTGTCGAGGGAACCAGTTTGATGCTAACTTCTGAGTTGGCCTACACAGCACAAATAATAATAATAATTTGCTTTCAAATTAGTTTTGTAATTTGGATGTCTGAGATAGCATCATGTTCTGATAAACAAGATAACAAACAGGCTGAAGTGAACAAATCGAGAGAACATCCTATAATGTAATTGTGTGTGTAATAAGAAACACCCACAATATTACAACTACAAGTGTGCATAACAAAGAGTGTGTGTCTAATAGAGACCTGGTCTAGCCATTCTAAACTCAAGCATACAGATAAGTTTCTTAAAGTAAACTTATAGTTTCTCAAAATTTCAACTACTATGTCTATAGGCAAGTAAAGTGAATATTATTATTAATAATGGCTTATTTTGTAATAATTACATAATTTTTGTGACGATTTAAAAATGTAGACTTTTATTTTGACATGTTTTGGTTGCTCATTAATATTGCACCGTAACACTTTAAGTTTTGCTCATCATCATCACACTTGCTTTATGTAGCTACTAAACGTCAATTAAACTAGAGAGATGATTGTTAACTCGTTAAAAACGTTTTTCCGTTTTGTCTTACCTTTGTGTTCACACAAATCTCTGTCGACAAATGTACTTGTCCGACAAACACCTGCACTGGGAAAGCATTTCAACGGACATCCACGCAACAGCAGCACGTCTCTCAGTGACAGTAAGTCCTGCGTCAACTTCCGGTCTGCGCAATATAAGGGCGACCACAACTCTCATTCATATCTGTTTTTGTAACATTTTTAGTTCTGTTCATATTTTATTCAAATCTTCACTAACCGAGCTACATTATGCACAAGCAGCTTTGCATTAACAGTACTGGCATGAGCTTAAAGCTTGTTGCCTTGTTGTACACCCTCGAACCCTTGACTGATGCCATAGACTAGAGATCTAACGCTGAATCCGAGAACAGATTCATTATGTTGTCTTCTTCTGAAGGAAAACTGGCTAGAAACGGCGAGGAGAGGAAATCAGTGGTGAGTTACGACTGATGAATAAATCCTGTTCTCTGAAAGAGGCATCACTGATACGGCTGAGATCACAGTGAACGTATCGTTAAGATGTTGTTTTGAAATTTGCATTCACTTTTGTTCAGATTTGGTTAGAGGGAAATATTGCTAGTGGAAAGACAACATGTTTGGACTACTTCAGCAAAACCAGTGACATTGAGGTAATACAGTAAATGCATAACATTTCTTACAGTACCTGAAAACTCTCTCTCCCTCTACTCTGGTCATTCATTTAATTTAATAGTCAACTAAAACATGTCTTGTGTTTCAGGTGCTGACAGAGCCGGTGTCTAAATGGAGAAATGTGCAGGGTTCCAATCCATTGGTAGGAATCCATTAGCACTTTACTGTGGATTTAATGAGTTTTGTCGTTCTCCCTATCTTTACACTGCTGAGTGAAGCCTGCACAAAATTCTGTGTAAAGATGCAATGCAGCATAAAAGCCAGACTGATTATGTCTGCTCTAACTCACCTAAGCCCCTTCTATACCAATATGCAGTTTGTTGTGTAAATGCATTTATGCCACCTCTGAGCAGCATTAAACAGTCAAAGACACCTAATTTTCACTTCTGCCACCTTTGCACTGTAAATTTGGCACAATTGTAGGCTATATTTTATTGCATTAAGGCATCTTTACACAGACAAGTTAAAGCTGCTCTGTGCCTGCTCAAAATACGGTGTAAATATACTATGCTGTATAAAAGCCTAACTTAATTATGCCTGCTCTGACCCACCTCATCCCCTTGTATCAAATCATACAGTTGTAATTGATGTGCAAATTAATTTATGACACCTATGAACAGAATTAAACAGTCAATAAAACTTAAATGCCACTTCATAAGCTGTTATATTAAACTTTTGCAATGTAAATTTGGCATTATAAATGTTTTCTATTCTGTCACAGGGATTGATGTACCAGGACCCAACCAGATGGGGGCTCACCCTTCAGACATATGTGCAACTCACAATGCTGGATCGCCATGTCAAGCCAATGGCATGTATAAGTCCTCTTTCACATCCCTTCAGTCAGTTTTGTTCAGTTGCTTTACATGTAGCTGTTTCTGTTCTGTTCTGCAGTACAGAAATGAGTCACCGCCCTTTGTGTGTATAGAGGAAATGAAATGCTAATCATTCATGACCTGTTGTTTTTCTTTCTATCATCACAGTCACTGCCAATCAGAATGCTGGAAAGATCTATTTACAGCGCTAAGTACATTTTTGTGGAAAATCTTTTTAAAAGGTAGATTTGATCAGGAATCTGAAATAACTTTATATGTCAAGTATTTATTATTAAATGTGTAGCTGTTAACGTTAAATAAAACTGTATTGTTTGGTTTGGTTGACAGTGGAAAGATGCCTGAGGTGGACTTTGCTGTTTTAAGTGAATGGTTTGAGTGGATCACAAAGAACATTGCTATTCCTGTGGACCTTATTGGTATGGCAAATATTTCTGTATTGCACTGCATGTTGCTTGTTGTTAGATGTGGATAATTTTTTTTTAAATTGTTGTTGTGTAATGTTATTAATACACATGTTCACATATGTTTTTACTCAGTTTACCTGCAGACCTCTCCACAGACCTGCTATGAGAGACTTAAGCAGAGGTGCAGAGAGGAAGAAAAGGTTATTCCCTTGGTGAGCTGTTGTTGAGCTATAATTCAATTGTTGTGTGCATGCAAACAACATATCTGAAACAAAAACCAAAGTTGAGTCTCTACACTGGCAATGGATGACTTCACGTTTCATGTTATCAGAATGATATATTACCTATTAAATATTACACATTTTATCATATTTTGAGAGATACTTTCACTGATTTGCACACTTTAGGAATACCTAGAATCCATCCATAACCTGTATGAAGACTGGCTGATTCATCAGAAGTCATTTGAAGTTCCTGCTCCAGTTCTTGTGAGTTTCTGTCAATATTTGTTGATTAAAAATCCTTACTGCATCAAATGATATGTATTGTGACATACTGTATAATCACCTGTTGACGAGCTGAACTCATGAATAATGTTCCATGCAATATGCATTGACTAATTTGTTTTTGTTTTTTCACATTGGTGGGCAGGTAATCCCAGCAGATCATGATCTTAAGAAGATGCTGCATAAGTATGAGGAGAACAGAGAGAAGATACTAATGGTGCATTGCTCTTGAGTAAAAGATCTCAGAGAATGATGGTTTTATCAGCTTACAAATTTAAGCAGGCACTTTGTGCAAACATTCCTCCTGCAATGGAAGTTGATTTAGTAAATCATAGTAGGATTTGTAAATTAATTAATATAAGTGTTTTATTTGAATGCTGCCTTTTATGGTTATTACGTGTATTTGCATTTGTAGTCCTTGTAAACTTGGTTTAAGCATTTAACAGAATATCAAGCAATTTAATTGTTTAATTTTATAGAATCATTCCATATTATCTGAAACTACTGCACTTGGAAACATTTCCGTTGGTTCTTTTGTTACATCAGTAGACATTTTCGGCAATTCGAGGGCATTTAAATGTATTCTATATGATTTGGTCCTGTATTTTACATTTACATCATACTCCGGTGTAATGAAAGATCCCTTTCTTTTATTTTCATGTTCATTCTGCCACTTGCAGATACCATCAGTAAATAAGTACAGATCCTGATGGTAAATGTATGTTACTTAAGGTGTTATTGAGACAAATGTATTTTAAACTGCACAAGACATTAAACTACATGAAAAATTATTTGAAAATATAGATTTTTATTACATTTCCAATCTAATCACATAATTGTATGGCATGCTCCACTGTAGCCTCAGTAGCACTGTAAGATTAATACAAAGAATGTACGACTTTATTACTTTCAATAATAGGCAGTATAAGATTCACCAGAACACCATATTTTTTACATTTATATCAACCTACATGAATCCAAGGTTAAACAGACCTGCAGAACAAGTGTTCTTCCATTAAGACAAGTAGGTGCACATTTAACTGTTTCTCTACATTTAGTAAGGCACATTACTTAAATCAAGTTCTAAGAATAATTTTGACCCAGGCAACATTTCATGGTGGGCCCAATGTAGGCGTGATATGGGCTTGAGGTATGGGCTTGTCTATGGGTTCCTATTCTGTCCTATCTGAACTGGTACCAGTTTAGGTTAAGTCAGGTAGGGCCAACATGGAACCCATGGACGAACCATGAAATGTTAGCTGGGTTCGTGAAAATTATAGCAGCAAGAAACCTTTCTTCACTTTAAAAAGCTATGATAAAAGGTTTGGCACACAGACATTCTTTCTGTTACCTTCAGAAATTCTAAGATACTAATTCTAATCTGAAATCATGGCTTTATTAACAAGAAACTCTGTTTCAATAAAAATGCTTTGTACATCATTACTAGCACAAATGTATTATTTTAGTCACTGCACTGCCACACTGTAGCATACTTTAAAATCTCTGGCATGGATGAGAAAAAACCTTGAATACTTTGTGTCTCTAAACCATCACGTATGTTTGGTCTAGCTCGTCTTCTGGTTGTTGAGATATGGGACTCTTGTGTGCGCTTGCACCCTCATTGGCAGTCTGACTGTGGTCAGTTGGTGGTCCAAACACTGTTGTGCATTCGTTCAGTGTGCTAGGGATGTAGATTGACTGAGGAGGCTCTTTAATAGTGCTGTCTTGTGCAAGAACGCCATCAGATCCAGCACGGCTGCACAAAATGGGCAGGGTCATGCCATCGGGGGATTTTGTGGGTGGGGTTGTGATGACGTCATTATGTCCACTAGATGGCTGGGGCAGTGCGGTCTCCTCTATGGGGTATTTAAGGGGTTCATCTGCACTGAGGTCCTTCACGTGCATTTTCCCCATTCGCTCAGTGAGCTCAAGCAAGGAGTCTTCTGTTGAGCCTTGACGGTTGCGTCCTTTCAGCAGTGTCCCGACTTGAAGCACCAATAGTTTGTTGTCTAAGGCCTGGGCTTCTACAAGTGGGTTTGGGATGTGTAGCTTTCTATGACCTGGGGTGATCTCATTGTGTATGGTTATTGACTGGGGTCCACTCATGTCAGTACTGACCTCGTGGAACAGGCCTTCATCGTTGCCCCTGCATCCAGCCTTCTCTTGGCCCTTGAGAGGTTGCATCATTCTTTGAGACTTTTGGAAAATAGGCTTTTGTCGGATGGCCAGGTCTGGGTAGTTCTCCCGCATCTCCAAGATCGACTTATCATCAGTCATGAATGAGCTGGATGGTCTTTCTACATCAGATATAGTACTGTCTTGAGACTTGTTGACTTCCTGATTATTAGGTTCATGACTTTTAAGTGACTCTTGTTGCTGTTGTTCCCCTGGGTTTACCAGTGAGCCGCCTTCAACATGCCCATCATCTTTAAAAACATCCTCATTTAGATTACAGATGTCATTGATAGGTTCTGAAACTTCTTCCCCACCACTGAAGGTCAAAGGAGAAGCTCTTGTTCGGAGGATGTCCAGACATTCTACATGTGATCTCTGGTTCATGAGTTTGAGAAGATACTCGCATTCTAACCTGGCAAGGAAAAGGTCGAATCCCATACTCTTGGCCTTTTCACGGTCAAAATGATCAGACAGTCTATACTCAGTGTCTGTTTCCACACAGTATCCGATAATCTGAAGAATACTCCTGGCAAAAGGCAACACTGGCTTGATGTAATAGACAAAGTTTCCTGTAAATTTCTGAGAGAACAGGGAAGAACAGTTCCAATTAATGACATAGGAATGTATATCATTTATGATATGTTTTAGTTCTCTTTTCACTTCTTAAATAATTCAACCTTTGATATTGAGAGTGTGTACACCAGTATAAGAAATTTGGGATTTGAAATTTCACTGAATTTATTCTTTATTTTTATATTCAAGGCCTTTGAGACCCTGAATAGAAGTAAATAATAGAGGACTGTTCAGATATGTTATCAATTGGAAATTATATATAGAAAGATATAATAATATAATGATACAATAATACAATGATACATTTTCTGCTTTAAAAGTTATGCTAAAACCATTTAAATCAGGTGTATTCATTGGTTTAGGCTGGTCTAGCAGATCTGCCAGTCAACAGACCAGCCTGGGAGACCAGGTAAGACCAGCAAAACCATCTTTAATCCCCTCTAAAATCAGACAGACCAGGTTAGGAAATTATTAAAGAACAACACACCACCTGAGACTGGTTTAAGGTGTTTTTAGCATAATCAACTCTCTGAATATTAGCTATTTGGATTTGGCACTTGCATAATTCCCATGGTTTCACAGACAAGGCTTATAAGCCTCGTCCCAGACTAACATGCATGTTTGAGCTGTTTTAACTGAAAGCAACTCACAGCTGTCCTGACCAAAGGAAAAGTATAGAAAACAGAAAACAGACTGACAAGGCTATAGGAGACCAGAGAAGAATTCAGCAAACCATCTGTGGCTGGCTGTTATTGCCATCAGATGGAATAGTAACAGACCTATCGATCAAACTTTTATTTACCTTTAATGTTTTAATCTCTTTCTTCCACGGAAACAAAAACAGGTTGACACAGAACATTTCCAGTAACTCGGCGGCTTTTCTAAAGTCGCGGACGTGTCTCTGGCAGTCTCTGTATTGTGCGTACTTATACAGAGTCTCGTAGAAGTCCAGCAGCGTGTTGAATCTCTTCCGCGGCTCTTCCTCCGGCAACAGCAGCTCGCGCCTGGCTTCATCTGTCACCCGTGTCTCTGAACACACTTTTACATCGCATTCACAACTAACTTGGTCGTAGTACTGTAAATACTTAACGAACACGTCTTTCCGCGAAACCGGCGTTTGATCGTCGACGCTGTTGGTCATGTTTGTTACAGAAAGTGAACTGATCAAGTTATCTCCCGATGAGGAAGCGAAAGTAGTATGTAAATAAGGAGTGATGATGATGATGAATGCAGGTATCGCCAACGACGCAAATACGGAAGAACCTATAACCTATATTTTCTGATGCTATTATCACGGTCCAGGATACTTTAATAAAAGGCATGAATGTCTATGTCCATGACCAATAAGCGAAACGGTCCTGTATCGCAGGCATAAGCGACGTAGCGATCTTAACAGACACGTAGCCTATATAATATATTGAACATAATCATACCAACTGCATTTGTCTATGTTTTGACCGAAAAACGGTTGATGATATAGGCTAACTACATGTCACCATTATTGTTATTCTTCCTTCGAATGTGGGAAACATTACTGACATCTAGTGCAGATAATATGTAATTCTCATGACTTTTGTGTAAGAATGGCCAGAAGACGGCGATGTAGTCATACAGTTGGACACTTATTCAAGTCAAAAACACTTTTTAGTAGGCCTACGTACGTCACAAAGGAAAATATGGGTAGGCCTGTGGGGAAAATTAAATCACACTTTTAAAATTAATTAGATGAAACACTTCTGAAAAAGCCCCTCTTCAATTTGGAACTTTATCCCAAATTATATTCTCCCAGCTGGAGGGCCTACAGTTTCTTTCGTTATGCAATTACCTAGAAAGCTCTATTCATTGCACAAACAATGCTTCTGGCTTGGTCTCTTATTTATAAAAACAACTCCCCCCCACATTCATATTTAATATGTGACAATCATATTCTTTATTAAAACAAGTCCTTATTTTTTTTAAAAACTGCCATGATAATAATATTATATTAGTAGTACATGATCTTTTTAATGAAGATATGGGTGTTTATATAGGCTACGTAATATGGCGAATTCCTGGAAAAATGTAATTTTCCTGTCATGACTAGAGAATTTCCCATCGTTTTCAATGCCATTTTCCACAGGTGTTATCACATTGTTTAAATGTTCTGATAGGACTTTGTTTCCCATACCACCTATTTTTGATCCCACTCAAACAATGGTGGGCAAGATTTGTCTAGTTCCATACTCTAGCAATAGGTCCATTCGTGCTCTCTGTCAGAAAGATATTGTTACCAAATATTTTGTAATTACCTATTGGAGCAATTTTGTGAACATTGTGGACTGGAGAAAAGTTTAGTTATTGCCAAATAAATACCTTATTGTAAATAGTCTCATTTAAACGAATTCATAGAATCTATCCAGTGAAAAGTTATATAAAAAAGTTTAAACCTGACATTGGCATAAAATGTGATTTATGTAATGCACAAGATGAAACTACTGTACACTTGTTTTGGGACTGTAACTATACCAAAATAAATTTTGAAGAGCTTTTTTATTGATTTTGTACCCTCATTTTTCTTTATTTTGGAAATATGTTATATTTGGTTTTATTAATACGGAGAAAAGATTTGAAAAATAATTTTACTTTATGAATCTACTACTCCTCCAAGCAAAATTTCATATTCATAAATGTAAATGTTCTAGTCATAAGCCATTATTAAAAGTTTTTCTCAACTAATTTCACCAATACCTTCAAACACTTTCTGTTTCAGTGAAGACCAAAGCAAGGAAAACATTGTCTTGTTGTGCTCTCTTTAAAATCCCCCTTTAAATTTTGTCGCATTTTTTGTCCTAACATGCTAATTGTTTGTATCTCCTTTATTTATTTGCTTATCTTTTCTTGTGTTATTATTGTACGGTTTGTCTTATTTTATTTATTTATTTATTTATTTTTCTTCTCTCCTCTGGTGGTTGTTCCGGTAAAAAAAAGAATGAATAATTCAATGGGGAAAATCCAGCTTTAAATGGAAACATTTAAGGATATTTTTAAGTAGCAAACTCTTGTTTAAAAACACTCTTGTTGTAGGAATGTGTTGGAAAGTACCATGGCATTACCATCTGATGATGGCCACAGTGCTTTCTTCAAGATCAGCGTGCAATAAAGGAATCAACTGAACTCCCTTGCTGAGAACAACATTTTATGAAAACAATTCAGCAAGCCATCAGTAATACACATTTGAGTGATTCTGAGAATGTAAAGTTGATGGGGGAAAAAAATCTAATTTACTTTCAAAATTATTCAACCCCCAAAAGTCAAATTTTGTGCAGAATCTTTTATTCTTTAACCTCCAATAAACGCAGCCTGTAAAAGCTTCTGTCACATGATCTCTCTGCAATCTCGGCCCCTTCCTCGCTTGAAAAAGCTTCCAGATCACTGATAATCTGGTTTTGTTATAGTTTCCAAAGGCTTCATTTTGTTTTAACACAATTTTGAACCAAACCACACAAATGAGTGACTTAAAACAGCAGCATTGAATAGGGGTTGAATAGGACCTTTGCTGCATTACAAAAAGAAAATCATATAACTCAAAAGCATTACATTTTATATTGACATTATAACTTTTAATTTTATAATGATAAAGATTCCATTTTTTAATAATAAAAAAAAATCTGTAAAGCTTACATTTGTAAATTATTACAGTCTCCGGGGGTTAAATAATTTTGATTGCAACTGTATACAGGGTACCCGCGGGTCTTAAAAGCCTTGAAAAAGTCTTGAATTTGATCATCCCAAATTAAGGCCTTAAAAGCCTTGAATTTAGTATACAAAGTCTTGGATTTTGTTACAAAGGTCTTATTTAGTTTTTACCAAAAGTAAAGTAACTGCAGTTTGACTAAAAGTTGACAAAAAAATGCAAAGACTTTTCGTCAACTACAACTATAAAAAACAGGATGACTCAAATGTGATTAAGACCAATAAGCATTTTCGTCTGAAGACTAAGACTAAATCAAAAATGGCTGCCAAAATTAACACTGGCCTACACACACGCGCATGCTACAATGCTGTTGCGTATGTATTAAATATGACTGATATATAATTCAATATATATTTAATTTAAGTAACCTTCTTGTACATAATTATTTTCTAGGGTTTAAAATGTATACAGATTTGACATTTTCCCCTCATACTTCTGTTGGAATGGGTACGAAGTTGGCATTGAATTTCATTTGAAATTGTATTAAAAAGGTCTTAAAAAGCCTTGAATTTAAGTTGGATGATCCTGGGGGTACCCTGGTATACCAACACATACAGTAACAATCAAGTTATATCAAAACATATACTGAATGCAGCAAATACAGGATCACAAAACGTATGTCACTGAATAAAGAGTTATTTGTGCTGGAGAATAATATATATATATATATATATATATATATATATATATATATATATATATATATATATATATATATATATAATTGGAATAACAGGAACTAAAGGGGGAAGAAGTTACTTCCATAATCTCACTTAATTTACCTTTTCTGACCTGACAATATTCGGTAACTCTTTATTTTAAGATGATACACAAGTTACATTTGTTTACTGTAGAAATAATTACAGTAAATGATACGTAATTACTAGCAATTAACCTAAACCAAACCTTATCTCCATAACCTTAACCCTATACCATAAGGACATGTAGTTAATTCATATTCCTCAGTACTTATTACACTGCAACTTCACCTTCAAATAATCATTGTAACCAAATTATTAGTAGATGGTAAAATACACATTAATTACATATAACAATACTTGTTTAAAATAACTTGAATAAAATGTTTCAGATGTTTGTACTTTGATTTCTGTAGTGTGATAGATTTGTGTGGCTCTGCATGGATGAAATGAGCATTCCTCTGGTATAGTTTTAACAGAAGAGGATCTCTGGGACAAGAGGCTAATTAAGGTGAGAGCTATGGCACAGGCCATCTGTTCAGGGCACTTTCTGTGAGTCCACCATGCAAACAGGCAGGAGAGAGAGAGATGAATATCCACATCAGAGGCTTGTAATGCATTATGAATGACAGGAGTCAATGAACAAAATGGTTCAGGAAACATTCTGTCCATCTGGAAGCCTTAGTTTACAATCAACATCTGTTCCTAAACTGCATTTTCTTCTCTGAAATTTGCCAGCGGTAACTGTGCACAACAAAATCTTACATCTATACTGAATTTACTATACTCTAAAAATAATTCAGTGGCTCTGTAAATATCACGATAATATACAAATAATATGTAATATTAACATCCCTAAATGCTTAAAAATCCAGTTAATTTGGACCTGATGCAAATAATTTATTTCAGTTTTTTTTAGCAAAATAAAATTAGCTTTTGACTAACAAATTATATATTTTTTAAATATATTTTTGAGTTTCACTCAAGATATTTGAGAAACAAGAAATTATACAATTTTGTTTAGTTTTTTTTACAGAATGTTATTCAGTTTTACTTATATTCTAAAATATATATTTTTACTTACATTTACTTTTATGATTTCACAACTTTAAAATGTACTTAAATGTTAATTATGTTTGTGTACTGTTAAAATGTTTTGATGCAATGAGTACATCATAGTTTAAAGGTACACTGTTTTTTTACACTTTTTTTTTCAAAATTAACAAAATTAAAATAATGAGTCAATGCATCATCAATGCTTCTTCCAAAAGTGTTTTTGTCTTACTCTGATTCAATATGGTAAGCCTATTAAGTGTTTATATTTTAGAACTGATGGGATGGTTTTCGCAGGAAATAACGTCACTCGTGTTTCGTCATATCTGTAAATAGAGAAATGTTGACCTGCTACTATGACATGTGTATGGTGTGTGGGAGTGGCATAGATTAGTTGTCACAACAAACGATAAACCTCTGGGGAATCACCCTTTAAAAAAAAAAAAAAAAAAAAAAAAAGCATTATATATTGTAAGGGTCATATGGTTGTTGTGCACACTGTGCTGGAAGTAACATGTAGGCTATATTAATGGAAATAGCTAACGTTTTCAGCAGTCAACTTGAGATCCTTTCCATCTAAACAGGTTATCTCTTTAAGGGTTATTTTACCCCAAAATTAAATTTTTGTTATTAATTGCAATGAGTCTTAATTACATTAATTACCCTCATTGCAACTTTCAAGGCCCAGAAAGCTAGCATAGACATCTTTAAAATAAACCAGGTGACTACAGTGGTTCAAATGTAATGTCATGAAGCGACGAGAATACTTTTTGTGTGGAAAAAAAAACATCTTTATTCAACAATTTCTTCTCCACTGTGTCAGATCTCCCACGCTATTCGCGTAGTAAACAGTGTAGCACTTCCGGGTTCTATGCCAGAATGCTGCCTCACTATTGGCTGACGCTGGTCACGTGAGGACACGATACGTGTGTAATGCTGACGAGGCAGCAATCTGACGTAGAACCCGGAAGTGCTGCACTGTTTGCACTACATCAACAGTGTAAGAGAATGATGTAGCAGAAAAGAGATTGTTGAATAAAGTTGTTATTTTTCTGGGTTTTTTTGCGCACGCACAAAAAGTATTCTCGTCACTTTATAACATCACATTTGAACCACCGTAGACACATGGACTTTTTTAACGATGTCTTTACTACCTTTCTGGGCCAGTTGCAAAGCCAGTTGAAAGTTGCAATGAAGTTGCTGTCTATGGAGGGATCAGAAAGCTCTCAGATTGCATCAAAAACAGCTAAATTTGTGTTCCTAAGATGAATAAAGGCAAGGCAAGTTTATTTATATAGCACATTTCATACACAATGGTAATTCAAAGTGCTTTACATAGAAGAAATGTAAATAATCAAAAGAAATAAGGATAATTAAAAAAGTTTAGAATAAATAAAAAAATATAGTAAAAACAGTCGGACGAGCAGTGGCACAGTGCTCATTCAGTAAATGCACAGCTAAACAGATGTTGTTTTGAGTCTGGATTTGAAAGTGACTACTGTAGGAGCACATCTGATCTCTTCTGGAAGCTGGCTCCAGCTGCGGTTGGCATAGTAGCTAAAAGCACACTTGCTTAGAGTGAACCCTTGGTATTTCTAGCTGATGTCAAGTCAAGTCAAGTCAAGTCAAGTGTATTTATATAGCGCTTTTCACAATATAAATTGCATCAAAGCAGCTTCACAGTATCAATCAAATAACATAACAATGTTTGTTTCTTAGTGGAAAAAACATCAACGTTTGATAGGGCTGATCAATGGTATTAATGCTTGGTTAATTAATTTGAATATCCCCAACTGAGCAAGCCAAAGGCAACAGTGGCAAGGAACCGAAAAACTCCATCAAGTGACCTACTGGTGTCCTAAAACTCCATGAGGTGACCTAATTGAGAGAAAAAAAAAACCTTGGGAGAACCCAGGCTCAGTCGGGGGCCAGTTCTCCTCTGGCGTTTATGAACTAGAGGCCGGATTTACAGTAACTGTAATTTGATACAGAATTTTGTTTTATTTCATCACTTCGGGGTGGGTACGCGAACCAGAATCACAATGTTTTATCTGTAGAGTGGGAAAGGGATCCTCCATAGGGAGAGGCTAGTTGGCACTTCAGCACTGCG
The DNA here is from genome assembly GCA_030578275.1 of Meda fulgida. NCBI lineage: Eukaryota > Metazoa > Chordata > Actinopteri > Cypriniformes > Leuciscidae > Meda > Meda fulgida. Next base: position 25,593,917 of record CM060622.1, read on the forward strand.
TTGTCATCGGGTCCAGGCAAAGCTCCTAGTCAGATCTGGATACGGCCTGGATCCGGTAGGCTGCGGGAAAACCTCGGGGTAAACAAAGACACTAAAATTAGAGTAGATGCCATTCTTCTTATGATGTAACGAGTACATCAGGATTTAAGGAAAGTGTTCCCAGTTCCGGCTGACCTAATCTATGCAGCCTAACATTGAATTATAGAAGTCTATAATATATTATGTGTATGCTAGGTCAAAGAGATGTGTTTTTAGTCTAGCTTTGAACAGACAGAGTGTGTCTGCTTCCCGGACAATGGTAGGAAGACTGTTCCAAAGTTTCGGTGCTAAATAGGAAAAGGATCTACCACCAGAAGTCGATTTTGATATTCTAGGTGTTATCAACGGGCCCGAATTTTGAGATCGCAATTGAGACTATAATGCGTTAAGAGCTCGCTCAAGTACTGTGGAGCTAAACCATTTAGTGCTTTGTAAGTAATCAACAATATTTTAAAATTTATACGATGTTTAATAGGCAGCCAATGCAGTGTTTACAGAACCGGGCTAATATGGTCCTATTTCCTGGTTCTAGTAAGAACTCGAGCTGCTGCGTTTTGAGTAGCTGTAGTTTATTTATTAAGCGTGCAGGGCAACCACCCAGTAGAGCATTACAATAATCTAGTCTTGATGTCATGAAAGCATGAACTAATTGTTCCGCATTTGTTAATGAGAGCATATGTCGTAATTTAGATATATTTTTAAGATGGAAAAAGGCAGTTTTACAGATACTAGACACGTGACTTTCAAATGAAAGATTGCTATCAAAGAGCACACCCAGGTGCCTAACCGACGACGGAGGCTTAATAGAGCAGCCATCAAGTGTTAGACAGTATTCTAGGTTATTACGTGTGGAAGTTTTTTGTCCAATAATTAGAATCTCTGTTTTTTCAGAGTTTAGTAGTAGGAATTTCTAGTCATCCAATTTTTTATATCAGCTATGCATTCCGTTAATTTTGTGAATTGGTAAGTTTCGTTAGGTTTTGAAGAAATATACAGCTGAATATCATCGGCACAACAGTGAAAGCTAATTCCATATTTCCTAATGATATCTCCTAATGGTAGCATGTACAGAGTGAACAGCAGCGGTCTTAGCATTGAGCCTAGTGGTACGCCATTCTGAACTTGTGATCGATAAGACATCTCTTCTCTTCATTTACTGCTACAAACTGATAACGGTCAGATAAGGATGATTTAAACCATGCTAGTGCAATTCCACTAATGCCAACATAGTTTTCTAGTCTATTTAAAATAATGTTTTAATGTCAATTGTGTCAAATGCAGCACTAAGATCAAGTAACACTAATAGAGAGCTACAACCACGATCGGATGATAAGAGCAAATCATTTGTAACTCTAATGAGAGCTGTCTCAGTACTATGGTGCGGTCTAAATCCTGACTGAAAATCCTCAATATCATTTCTTTCAAGAAAGGAACACAGTTGTGAGGATACTGCTTTTTCTAATATCTTTGACAGAAAAGGCAGATTTGAGATCGGCCTGTAATTGACTAATTCTGAAGGATCAAGTTGCGTTTTTTTAACAAGCGGTTTTATCATAGCCAGCTTAAAGGTGATGTGATCCTAATGATCTGAGTGATCTGCCTGGTTTATATTCAGTGAGCATATCTGCAATGTATTGAGGTCCTAGGCCATTGAATGATTTATATACCAGTGATAATACTTTAAAATGAATCCTAAATGAGACTGGGAGCCAATGTAAAGACCTGAAAATTGGTGTGATATGTTCATATTTTCTGGTTCTGCTCAGAATCCTGGCAGCAGCGTTCTGTATGAGCTGCAACTGTCTAATGGTCTTTTTGGGAAGGCCAGTGAGGAGTCCATTACAATAATCCACCCTGCTGGTGATGAAAGCATGCACACGTTTCTCTAAATCTTGACTGGAAACAAAGCATCTAATTCTTGTAATATTTTTCAGATGATAATATGCTGATTTAGTTATTGCTTTGACATGGCTACTGAAACTAAGGTCTGACTCTAGAGTCACACCAAGATTCCTGACTTGATTTTTAGTTATTAGACCCCTAGCATCAAGGTATGTGTTCACCTTGAGAACTTCATCTTTGTTTACAAACGCAATGCCTTCAGTTTTGTCTTTGTTTAACTGAGGAAAGTTTTGGCACATCCAACTGTTTACGTCATCACTGCAGTGGAACAGGGAGTCAATGGGGCTGTAATCGTTAGGCGAATAAAGGTCTTACGGGTTTGGAATGACATGAGGGTGAGTAAATATACAGCTGAGTATCATCGGCATAACAGTGAAAGCTAATTCCATGTTTCCTAATGATATCTCCTAATGGTAGCATGTACAGAGTGAACAGCAGCGGTCTTAGTACTGAGCCTAGTGGTAAAAAAATAATATTTTTTGGGCGAACTGTCCCTTTAAGCCTAGTAGTGAATGTTTTATGAGCAGTTGAATAATCTTCATTTGCACAATCACGCAGAGCTGATACACAACTAAAACTATTTTCTTCCGTAAATGCATCCCGTTTTATTTTTGAACCACAAGAGAGACAAAAGCTACATAGTGTACCTTTAAGTTTGTGTGTGTGTGTGTATATCACTACTCTGTATTTACAAAATTGACAATTTCAAATTCTCCCAGAAAGCATTCAGAGATGAACGTTCCGATAGATAGAAGTCTGGTGTTTTTATTTATTCAGAGGATACAGTGAATAAAGACTCCTATACAAAACATACATCGACATCTGCAGCTCTATGAAACAGCATTATCACTTTGGACAACCGACCAAAACATTATGACAGAGAAATAACACATTTGTGATGTAGATTAATTAAATGTAAGTCAACATTTACATCGGGCTTTGATGCTAGGTGCTATTCTGCTGTAAGAATCAATATCCATGTGGTCTAATGAAACTGGTGAAATAGTTTAGCCCACAAACATAAGCCATTTTAAAGGTGATTTTCTGGAACATCAACTCCATAGATGCAACTAAAATGCACAAACCTATAAAAACAGACTGAAAAAATGCAACAAATGGGAAATAGATCTTCATTAATAATAGTTTGGCAATATTCCTTTAAATCTGACTTGTGTTAATTTTATCTTTATGCACACAGAATTGCTACAGTCTCGTGCTAACAAGTGTGACTTACACTCCAGAGTTTAAAGATACAGTATTAGTTTTACAGTGTGGTGGCAACAGATAATACACCTCTACTCATTACATCATATAACATCTGGAGCAATTCTTCATCTAAGGTGTTTACCAATACAGCTCATGCCTTTACAGAGCTATATGACCAGAACGAGACAAGCTCGACATTCAAAGTTCAAACTACAATAAATAAATAATAGTGGGCCATTTAATATTCATTTCTTTTTTGAGCTGCTTTTCACGACACAAGAAATGCATTCATGCACCAAATTCAATTGAATGAATCCCAACAGACACTCTTTTATATAAGAATATACTTTCGTGCAGTGAGGGGAGAATAGAGGTGAGATATCATGCAGTCATTTTATGGGCAACTTTTACAATCTCACACGCACACACACACGCACACGCACACACATATATATGTGTAATGTAAAGTGTGAGTGTGTGTGTGTGTGTGTGTGTGTGAGAGAGAGAGAGACAAGGTAAGACAAAAAAAAAGTGAGTGGAAAAGTTTCTTCACTTTAGCATGTTAGTCTAACAGTCATTGTGCTTAATAGGCACATTGTATATAACATGCATGTGTGGGGAAGCCATTGTGTTACAGTAAATGAAGTGGGCAATGGGCAACAAAAACAGGAACAAATCTGATACATATTTTTTTTGGAAGCACAGAGTGTGTCCAGCAAGAACTAATGTTTCATTTCATATTGACATCAATGCTACAATGACTTTGCTATTGAGCTACTTAGTTACCAGTCTCAGCTCTTCTGTTATAATGTACACAGCATCAATGCAGTTTAGGAGAACAATGTAAAATTGTTTTGCACCCTTTGGCAAAGTGTCCCCTACAGCCCTTTCTAACTATAGTTTGTATTTGTCATATGCATTGATATCATACTTATCGCACAGCTGTTGTTTTCTTAAGCTCTTCAGATGCATTTGAAAATTAGCATTGCCAGGAGACTTTAGGAAAACAGTAGTCTCTGCAAAAAGAAGGAAATATAAAGAAATCACAGTGATCTATGAATAGCTGGAAAGCAGTGGTTCTCAACCTTTTTGACTGCAAGGCCCTTCTTTGTCCAAGACAATAATTAAACTTAACACAGCATGAAATGGAAGTTGTGATAGTTTTTTCTTCCCTACTGTGACACATATCTGAGGGAAATGGCCTCTTGAACAAGAAAAAAAGGACACGACTTGACTTTTGTCCAGCGGGAATGGTTTGGATCGTTGTGGTTTGCTATTGCTTTGACCTCATGTGAGTGACAGATTGTCCCACTCTCGTCATCAGAGAAGAGATGTTGCTGCAAGAGGGAGGGGAATTTATTTTGATTAAAGATTAAGAGGGCACAGAAAAAAATAAAATAATAATAATGATGTGCACGGATAAATCATTTATAATTAATAGAGCAATATTCCATAAAAAATGATTGTCAATTTTGATTTCATGGTGACTTCAAAAAAAAATATGCCAATTTAATGTTATATCAATTATTATTTAATTTGTTTCAGTATTTGAATTCATATTATGTTAATATAAATAATTATAGGACTTTTGGGGCTGGAATTTACCCACTGGTTGAGAACCACTGATGTAAGGAGCAAATAAATGTAAAAAAAAGTATGGATAAAAAGCATATAAATTTTCTGATGACATTCAAATTGCTTTAAAGGTAATTTCTCATAATTGCTAGTTATTCTATGAAATGTACAAAATATTATCTTAAAAAAAACTTTACAGATTACAAAACGTAAATAGTTAAAACCAACCCTAAATTGGAAAAAAAAAGAAGAAAAAAAAGGTTGTAAGAGATAGTCACTCATGCAGGAACACGCTCAAATTGTCACACTAAAAAGAAAGGTACATTTCTATTCCCACGTCAATTTCTCCAGGTGATGTTGATTAAGAGGCTTTCTGCTCTTTTTAAAGTCAGGCCATTCAAAATTAGCTGTGGTGTTTGTTAAGTTGAAATCATCTATAAGTCTATCAGTAAGAGAAGACGCACGTTGACATATTTACACCATAAGCAAAAGACTAGGTGAGGTGACGCACAAAAAAGTGGTCGCTAGCCCTGTGCTCTAATGGCGGCTCCTGCTTTGTCAGATAAAACAGGACGTGCAGTGTCTGTGTCAGGTGAAGTGAGAGGTAATTGTGGGCTTCTGCAGGTGTCGGTTTCAGCTCTTGACTTAGCGAGACCCTAGCCACACAAAAGAGTCCCTCTCAAAGCTGGTTTGGTACAGGTGACGCATGAGTGTGCTGGAGAGGTCAGGATTACAGGATCCTGTGGGAAACGCTGTCCGGAGGACTGCTGTCCTGTGTAGTGTGTTTGAGCAGATCCAGGGGCATCAGAGGGAGGGGCTGGTTTTGTTCACTCACGACTGCTTCGTAAGGGGGCGCTGCTTCAAAAGGTAAGGCTGACAAAGAGATGGAGGCGATAGGCTGGTGTCTGAAGTCCTGTAGTCTGGTTGGGTATTGGGAAGAGCTGCTTGCAGACACCCAGGAAGCACCAGCGGGCAGATCCTCCGTCTCTCTGTGATAGTGTGCACGACACGGGTCTGTGAGGGAGTAGGGGGGGTGGATTGTCCGTGGGAACATATATTTGCGTCCCTTGACCCACACATTCATCGTAACTGAAAGAAAAAGACCATTTTGATTAAATATGATTATATACACATCTGATTTCAAAACATTTTGACATTTCTATCAATATAATATCAAAGTTTGCACACCTTCTTTAGGAAACCACAAAATACAGATCCTCAAAAAATTAGAATATTGTGATAAAGTTCATTATTTTCCATAATGTAATGATAAAAATTAAACTTTCACATGTTTTAGATTCATTGCACACCAACTGAAATATTTCAGGTGTTTTATTGTTTTAATACTGATGATTTTGGCATACAGCTCATGAAAACCCAAAATTCCTGTCTCAAAAAATTAGCATATCATGAAAAGGTTCTCTAAACGAGCTATTAACCTAATCATCTGAATCAACTAATTAACTCTAAACACCTGCAAAAGATTCCTGAGGCTTTTAAAAACTCCCAGCCTGTTTCATTAGTCAAAACTGCAATCATGGGTAAGACTGCCGACCTGACTGCTGTCCAGAAGGCCATCATTGACACCCTCAAGCAAGAGGGTAAGACATAGAAAGAAATTTTTGAACAAATAGGCTGTTCCCAGAGTGCTGTATCAAGGCACCTCAGTGGGAAGTCTGTGGGAAGGGAAAAGTGTGGCAAAAAAACGCTGCACAACGAGAAGAGGTGACCGGACCCTGAGGAAGATTGTGGAGAAGGACCGATTCCAGACCTTTGGGGACCTGCGGAAGCAGAGGACTGAGTCTGGAGTAGAAACATCCAGAGCCACCGTGCACAGGCTTGTGCAGGAAATGGGCTACAGGTGCCGCATTCCCCAGGTCAAGCCACTTTTGAACCAGAAACAGCGGCAGAAGCGCCTGACCTGGGCTACAGAGAAGCAGCACTGGACTGTTGCTCAGTGGTTGCATGTCATTCGGAAATCAAGGTGCCAGAGTCTGGAGGAAGACTGGGGAGAAGGAAATGCCAAAATGTCTGAAACCAGTGTCAAGTACCGACAGTCAGTGATGGTCTGGGGTGCCATGTCAGCTGCTGGTGTTGGTCCACTGTGTTTTATCAAGGGCAGGGTCAATGCAGCTAGCTATCAGGAGATTTTGGAGCACTTCATGCTTCCACCTGCTGAAAAGCTTTATGGAGATGAAGATTTCATTTTTCAGCACGACCTGGCACCTGCTCACAGTGCCAAAACCACTGGTAAATGGTTTACTGACCATGGTATTACTGTGCTCAATTGGCCTGCCAACTCTCCTGACCTGAACCCCATAGAGAATCTGTGGGATATTGTGAAGAGAAAGTTGAGAGACGCAAGACCCAACACTCTGGATGAGCTTAAGGCCGCTATCGAAGCATCCTGGGCCTCCATAACACCTCAGCAGTGCCACAGGCTGATTGCCTCCATGCCACGCTGCATTGAAGCAGTCATTTCTGCAAAAGGATTCCCGACCAAGTATTGAGTAACTGAACATTATTATTTGAAGGTTGACTTTTTTTTTGTATTAAAAACACTTATTTTATTGGTCGGATGAAATATGCTATATTTTTGAGACAGGAACTTTGGGTTTTCATGAGCTGTATGCCAAAATCATCAGTATTAAAACAATAAAAGACCTGAAATATTTCAGTTGGTGTGCAATGAATCTAAAATATATGAAAGTTTAATTTTTATCATTACATTATGGAAAATAATGAACTTTATCACAATATGCTAATTTTTTGAGAAGGACCTGTATACTGTAAACTTGGTAGGTTAACTATTCTAACCACTAGAGGGCAGGAAATGTATTGGCCCAGGGATTTTCAAAATTATTTTTGCCAAAAACCCCTAAATATGCTGATCCCCTTGCTAATGTATAAATACATATCATCTGGGTAGGGGAAATATATAGTGTGATATTATAAAGAAAGCTTTTCTCCAGAATTAAAAAAATGGCTTTTATTACTGTTATTATAATAAAGACACAAAAATGATTAAATTGTTATATGAAAAATATTAAATATACCTTTCAAATACACCTAAATGTAAGAAATCTTTCAGAAATATTGTTAATTAGGGCTGTCAACAGAACAAAATATTGTGACTAATCTCATGATTTCTCATGATAGTTCAGGATTCTTTATTATTCTTTTGGGATTTTTTCTTGGACTCAGCAGTGACAAGGACACACAAATAACATATTCAAACAATGACATGAATCTAAAATGATAGGTCTTTAGTGACCCGGAACATCATTCACTACCCTCCTCATTATTTAAAAAAAAAAAGTTAGACATTAACCTTCTGTATTCAAGTGTTCTTCAATCAATTCATAATAAACATTATAACAACAACAACAACAAAAATTATAAAAGAATGCCTGTTTTACCATTAATTTTTGAAAAAATGGTATATGGTCACTAACAACTGCAGAGTGTAACAATGTAAGTATATTTTTTCTGCACAACAATAATTGAATCTTTGATGACTGAATAAGTGCAATTCACCTTTATTCCACAAAGTGGCAATGTCTAATACACAATGATGAAGTGACGTTTCACTCATAGTTACCACAGGCAGAAAACAAAAGAATAGGAAGTATCATCAACAAAACTTGAAATGGCTCAGTGATTTACTGCAGAGCAAGTACTGAACGCAGTCAAATATTAGTGTCACTGTCACTTGATGGTGGAACTGGTGAAGAAGCTGTCAGCGACCAAAATATTGATTTTGAAGATGATGAAAATTATAGTTTTGAGACGTTCGAGATTGTGACTCTCAAACAACCCTTCCAAGCTCCAAAAAGTAACAAAATATGCTTTATTTTATTCTTCTGTTATTGTTACTCTAATATCAGGAGATTATTATTATATTATCTCGACAAGTAGAGATTCATCCAGATATAGATCCGGGTCCCTAAAGACCTGAATATGTAATAATGATTGCAGAAACATCCATGCATTTAAGCGTTAAACAATGTATTAAGAATCATTGCGCTGGGCATATTTAAAATTTAACACATCATCTTTAAAATCTTTAGGTTTTCTGTGGACCCCAGAACACTCCCGTCCAGCCCCTCGTGACTCTAGGCCTGTTTAAAAAATAACAAACTTAAAATGTATATAAATATCTAACAAAATTAATACAATACAAATGAATATAATACAAATATTATATAATAATAAAATTAATAAAAATGAATAGTTTTAAGTTGAGAAAAAATGAAAGGTGTAGCATAGACATTTTATATGCTTCACATGTACCACAAGTGTCAGATTTATGACAGATTTGTACATAGAGAGCTCAAATTTTACTTATGCTATTATAAATTCTGAATGAAAGATCTTCTTGGCTCATGCTAAGTATCATGCTTGACTCAGGGTGAAGCATTAGAATTAACATTCAATTATCTTTTTTCTTCTTCCCACTACATCAAACTGCCAATTTTCGTGATACCCTGCTATACAGCAAACAAAGCTCAAGTGAGGCATATCAGATTCAAAGCCCGAAGGTTCCATCCAGGAGAAAAGCAAACAAAAAGATTGAGAAAGGGAGTGAAAAGGCCTACTTGCTTGCTTGAGTTGTGTGTGTGTGTGTGTGTGTGTGTGTGTGTGTGTGTGTGTGTGTGTGTGTGTGTGTGTGTGTGTGAGGTGAGCTACATTAACCAGGGTCATGGGCACTTCCAGTAGAAGTAAAGCAGTGATCTGCCTCTGACCTCAGCAAGAGCAGGGCACAGAGTGTTAGGAAGAGTAAGAGCGAATAGCAGAAGGGTAATTGGATCTCGGCATGGTTAACCATATCAGACTGTCAGAGAGAGCGGAAACGGGATGCTAGAATTGGTTTAGGCCGTCACCCCAGGCTTACACATAAGAGGGGGCTTTGTGGTGGGCACAAGGATCTCTGTCATAGATGCATCTTTTGTCTACACAAAAGATGTGTATTTAAAAAAAAGAAATTAATACTGTTATTCAGCTAGGATGCATTCAATTAATCAAAAATGAGAGTAATAACAATCATAATTTTACAAAAGAGTTCTATTTAAAAAATGCTGTTATGCTTTCTATTCATCAAATAATCCTGACAAAGAATCACAGTTCCACAAAAATATTCAGCAGCACAACTGTTTTCAACATTAATAATAATAAATGTTTCTTCAGCATAATTATAAAAAATTCTGAAGGATCATGTGACACTGAAGAGTAATGATGAGCCATCACACGAATAAAAGACATCTTTAAATACATTAAAGTACAATTATTTTGAATTAATAATAATATTACTTTTTACTTTTGATCAAATAAATGCAGCCTTTCTGAGGATAAGTGACTTTCATGACTCTAAATGTCTTCCATACAAAACACCAGACAGATGTAAAAACATATTTTAGTCATTTTCACTTAAAAATATACACATTTATAGCATTATACATTTTCAGGCAATATTAGGCAAAACGATTTATTTGAATGTGTTTTATTAAATTTTATTGAATTGAATGTGCCATTTAAAAATGAATGCAACACATGTGTCTGTTAAAAATTAGTTTTTGGTTAATAACGTTTCTGGGAATTATTATTATGATTAAATAAAGATATTACAAAATACTAGTGAATCCAAACAGAAGGCAAGACCAAGAATGCAAAATTGTGAGAATAAAACATTAAACAGTGGCCTTATTGATTTGTTATATTTGTTTTGATATTTTTTTATTATTTGTCAAATTTGTTTTTGTTGGTAACTTCAACTGTTTGATGTATCTCTGGGTTTTTAATCTCAGCCAACCATAGATGCAGTGGCAAAACTAAAGAATGACCTTCAAGCATGACAGATGTTATTCAGAGTTCATGAAGAGGCGTTTTGTGGTTTGATCACCATCATGACAAGAGAAGAGAAACTGAAAAGGCAGATAACCTCTGAGAGAAGGAGAGAGAGACTAGTTTGATTTAGTCTGAACCACTTAAAAAATAAACCTTTTTACTTGCTCCTTTAATGGGTCCCAGTCATGCTTAGCCATTTTCCCCTGGTATCATTACCTCTTCCAGTTGAGCAGGTGGTGTGTTAATTAGCCCTCATCACCTCACTGAAGCTTGACGAAGGATGAGAGGGAGTGTATCTCGGAGTATATGGGAGACCCCTCAATACAGCTGCTACTGCTGATATTAGATACGTTTATTATATGATCAACAATTGTAAAAGCATCAGAAATAATTAATTTCCACCTATGGCAGCTTCATTTAACAGACGGTTCGATGAGAGAGATCCAAAGATTTTTGTAAATAAAACCCATTTTATAGTTGCAAATGAGCAGCCATAAAATATCTTTGTACACATAACAAATGTTTCAGCATGTGGAAGAAGTTTAATATGTTCTACATGTTGGCATTTTCTTATATCCAAAGAATATTTGAAATTCTATTCTATTCTATTATATTCTAGGCTCTTAAATTATATTTGTTCCGTTTTTAAACTTCAAGACTACAAAAATTGCTTTAAAATGGCCATAACAGTGAAAGTGTAATGTTATTTTTTGGTTGCACTTTATTTGACACTACATGCACTTATGTGTACTTACAGTGTACTTACCTAAGAAACTGGATAATCCAAAGTAACTACGGGCTAAGGTTAGGTTTGGTGGTAGGCTCAGGGTTTTTGCAATACTAATTGCAATTATTATAATAAGTACATAGTATGTACATGGGGAACAGGTCTGTAAAATAAAAGCGCTACCTTTTTTTTGTCAAGCTGTGAAACTCCAAAAAGGACAAAAACCTAATTGAACTACAAATGATTTGTGCACTCACACCCGAGTCTCCTCATCCTCCTCCTCTTCTACTCCAGCTCTTTCAGTCCTATACTTTTTCATCCAGGCTTCATCGACGAGTAAAGTTTTGCTTTTAAGTTTTGCTTTAGTTCACGGTTTTACTAGAATTTTAATCGTTTATGCAAGTCAACATATTTTATTTGACTTTGTTACACTTTTTACATAATTAGTATGTCATAAATATATATTTTTTCTAACGAAAGTGTCTGATATGAGGATGAAATTAATTAACTTTAAAACAACAGCTGACATTTAAATTGGTATTAAACATTTTTTTCCCCCAGCCCCTGAAAACCCTGATAACTTACATTGGGCGGCAGTGGCTCAGTGGTTCATGTGGATTGTCTACAAACCGACAAATAGATTATTTGTCTACAAAACATAGGTTGGTGGTTCAATCCCCGGTTCCACCTGACCAAGTGTCGAGGTGTCCATGAGCAAGACACCCTGCTGGATGGCGCCTTGTATGGCTGACACCGCCGTCGGTGCATGAATGGGTGAATCTGAGGCAAACTGTAAAGCGCTTTGGTGGCCATTGGGTCTGTGAAAGCGCTATATAAATGCAGTCCATTTACATAACAGCACACCAACTAAGTATACCAATCCAGATGTCAGCACATTTTGCTACAGGCGGGGACCACATCTAACATGACTCCATGCCTGGACACTTTACACTGCCACCATAAGCAGTTCAAACAATATTGACAGCTTGACTGAATGGTCATAACTCCACAATGCTCAGGCACACGTCTCTGAGAATACTGCACTCAGCTATACTGTGGCGTCACCGTGTCTAAGAATTACACACTTCAGCAGACACCGCTACTGAACTTGGCAATGATGGCCAATGACTGCATTCCTTGGATTGTACACAAATGTGTTATGCAGTCTTTTCAGGTTGTACCTTATACCTTGCATTACATTATGTGATTGATTTGCAGACATACACAAAGTCAAACAGCAACTTCCTCTGCAGTGCAGCATTCTGAGTCAAATTCAGTCTACATTAATATATACTTAGACAAATGAGGCCACTATGTAATGTGTTATTCACCCAATTCTGCATTCTGTTGTGTAGCTTAATCCAATGAAGAGCGAGACACAGCAATAACAAGATACTAGAGACTTTAGGAACACAGATAATCAACTATACTTTAAACACTGACAACGCCAAAAGAACAAAGAAATGGAATAGGGGCCGGTTGCACCAGCTATGCGTAAGTTAAGCCGCCCGAGTTCTTACTAGGAAGTATGACCATATTAGCCCGGTTCTGTCAAAACTGCATTGGCTCCCTATTAAACATCGTATACGTTTTTAAATATTGCTGATTACTTACAAAGCACTAAATGGTTTAGCTCCACAGTACTTGAACAAGCTCTTAATGCATTATAGTCCTTCACATCTATTGCGATCTCAAAATTCCAGCCAGTTGATAATACCTAGAATATCAAAATCGACTGCAGGCGGTAGATCCTTTTCCTATTTAGCACCTAAACTTTGGAACAGTCTTCCTACCATTGTCCGGGAAGCAGACACACTTTGTCAGTTTAAAAACACATCTCTTCAACCTGACATACACAAAGAACACTATACATTCCTCAGGCCGGTCCGAGCCTTTTGGGGGCCCTAAGCATAATTTGATTTGGGGGCCTCCTCCTACTACACGAAGTCACCTGTGCTTGACGATTATTGACACAAATGTCACGCAATAATGATACATTATAAATGAATACAGTGAGGTTATGTATTAATACAAAATAAATACTTAATAAAAAATAGATGCCTAGGCTACTTAAATAAAAAAAGTTTTAACTTTTACTTAACTCTTTTACCAACTCTTTGAAACTTCTTAAAACAAACTGTCTCAAAACATATAAAATCAATTATTTGCTAAAATAATGACAAAACTGAGAAATCAGAAACATAATAAGAGCAAGGGTTCAACAATGACAATTATTGTTGAAAACTGTAAAAATATTATTATAAATTATAAAACTGTTATATATTATTAACTGTCTCAATACAGTGTAACTGTCCTCAAAATCGTTTTTATTATTATTATTGTAACAGACTTTGTTGAATTTTACATGACAGAATCCAATAAAGTCACTATAATACCGGTAATGATGTACTGGCGCTCCATGTATGTGTGTATGCAATGTATTTTTCCTCTCGGGGCTTGCCGTAGATAGGAATGGGTCGGGCGCACTTGGTACTGGAGTGTGGCGGGTTTTTGGAGTTAGTGATCTGATGTGTGGTATAATAAAGTGGAGAAGAGTTCAAACTGCTGTTTATTATGTATTCAATCTGCTACCCTTACACCTAGAAGGTTAAATTCCCCTGCGTCTATTTTCTCCAACTTAAACCGATACCGTGACTAACGCACAAATTTTCTATGCACGCGTGAGGTGTCTAGATTAAGCACATGACTTAAACGCTGACAGACACAGCAGCAGTTGTAGGCAGGTATATTGATCATGAAGTCAGAATTTTCTTGTCTTGAATTATTCATCCACTCAGTCATATTCATTCATTCATGTAACTTGTTTAAGTCATTTAAAAAAAAATTAAACTCGATTGGGGGGGCCCCCTAGTGGCCAGGGGGCCCCAAGCAGCCGCTTAGTTCGCTTATGCCTCAGGCCGGCCCTGACATTCCTATTATTCAAATCAGTTAAATGATTATTAGTTTGCATAAATTAGGTCAGCCGGAACCGTGAACACTTCTATAACACCTGATGTAATCGCCATATCATAAAAAGAATGGCATCTACGCTAATTTTAGTCTTTCTGTTTATTGAGTCTTGCGCACTTACTTCATGTCGCGTACACGTGCCCTCAAGTGGCCAAGGCCACAAGTGTGGGTATTTGGAAAGGCCCAAAGAATTGAGGGCTTATACAGGGAGAGACATAATCAACGTAACATGGAACAGGTGTTACTAAATTAGCAACCATGGCAACAAACAAGCAACGAGAGCTCAGGCAAACAGAAAACAGGGAAAACTAAACTAAAGAGAGTACTATTGTTAAACCTTTATCATGCAACTCCAGGAACAAGCAGTTACCATTAAATAATCTGTTCATCAGATTTGAATTTTTTTTATAACCTTATGCCAAATAGGGTGTGTTTGTTACTTAGCTGAGATTGGTATATAATTATTATTATTTTTTTTTATTTTTATTATTATTATTGAATATTTGTAAGGAGTTAATAACATACAATTGAAAACATTTTAATTTTACTTTGTTTTTGTCTATCCATTACCTATTTCATCTTTGAGTCAAAATCACAGCACTGTAAATCTGCAAATATCCATGCACCAGTGTTTGAAACTCAAAAAAGTGACAGATCTTTTCCACGATATTGTGACACACATCTGAGTGAAACAGATTATTAAAAAAAAAAAAAAAAAAAATGCAGGCCAGGGACATGGTTCTATGCATTGGCTGTTGATTGGATGGACACACAACAGAAGATCAAGCTGTGATATTTCAAAATGAAAAATTACGAGGTCCAAAAGCTGAAACTTATTGTTCAAGATCAAAAACAAGTATTTAGAAAACAGATAGGGTGAATTTCAAAAAATGAATTAGAAAGACAGATTGATTCTGACAGGTCAAGTCTGGTCAGGTCAGAAGGTTCATTTATGGACCAGGTTCAGGCTTTAACTTTAATTTCCATGTAGACCTCTACTCTATATCCTGATACACTTGTGCTCATTTAAAGGTTCACAACACCTGCTGTGTAACCTATAATCAATATGAATAAAACATCTGTTGTTACCCTGGTTACCCTCAGTGGTGTGTTCCCCTACTCCTCATCCATAAATAATAACTCTGATTGAGAATCCTCCATGTGCAGGAGTGCGTGTGAGGTGTTATTCAAGATAAAGGCACATTCCAAATGTCGAAGCCTGCACTGCGATGATTCACAGGAAAACTAGGCTTTTTTTCTGTATGATAATAAGGTATAGCGCATAGGTCTTTCAGGGCTATCTATATCCTCTGTGTTACATAAAGCTGTTCTTTCTCTTCAGCAAAGGCCAACAGGGCGAGAAATGTTTTGCACCACACCCTTCCCGTTAAGGAACCCAGCTCCTCAGGGACTCCTCCACACACACATACTGAGGTGCAACCTCAACTGACAATAATTTATTAATCAGGCTATGCAAATGTCACAGCCCAGCCATGACTGTGTCTCTCATCTCATCTATCCATTTCCTAAAATAATAAACAGCCTGTGTTTTCTTTTATGTGGTTTTTTTTAAACACACTATTGTTCTTCTCAGGAACAAATATGAGCATCAGTTGTTTTTCCACCTTGGTCTAATGCTCAGTTCACCCTTCCCCAGAGAACATGATGAAAAACACCTGAAGAGGTTTTTAATATAGTATCATTCCACACCCAAACTTTAAATAAATGTGTATATAAAAATAATGTAAAATATTAAAATACAACATAAAAATATAAATAAACGGACTATAAATGGGCTGTATGTAAAAATTGTCATGTATTAATTGCTTTTTTATTGCCCATGTGTTAACTAGAGATGTCTGGTTGGCGGTTACAGCCGCGGACCCCGCGGATAAACCGCGGATCGGGCGGATGATGTGACGAAAAATAATATTTTAATTAAATTCAGGCGGGTGGCAGTTGAACCAATCAAATGAAAAAAAAATATATATTGTTAAATATTGTTACCTACATCTGAAAAGTACATTTGTATCCTTTCAAGAACGGGCAAGAGCTTTCTAGCCTCGCGGCTAGCGTCAGCAGCGCCTTGCATCGCCCATAGACCTTAAAACAATCAGTGCATGGCGGGCGGGTGCGGCTTTGAAAATTGGTCAAAAAACGTTGGTGCGGATGGATGGCGGACAAATGATGAGTTGTGATGGGGTTGCGGATGAAATAATAGCCCATCCGCGCATCTCTAGTGTGAACAGCATGTAATGAAACTTAAATATCAAGACCTCTCCTGACTTCATAGATTGTCCATGAATGCTGTAACAGGTGATCCAATGGAGGCAAGTTGTAGAACCTAAGTGCAGTTTATTCACACAAAACAAGATCAAACATAAAACAAAGGCATGGCATGAAACTCAAAACATGGACATGGACATGAATATGGTCATGTCCTACAGACTGATTTTTATGTGAAGGACTCAAAATCAAAAGGATGTGACGTTTACGTGCGCTCCCGAGAGCCTCTCTTCCATTCTATGACACATGGAATGAATGTTTATACAATGTTCAGGATAATGCCGAAAGAGCCATTCTGTACTGTAATGTAAATGTGTCATGCAAAGAAAATGTATTAATTCAAACTTTAGTCTGGCAAAGCCAGATCTACTGTATATATATTCTCTCGTATACAGGCTACTTTATAATCAAACTAACATAACAGTGTCATTTTAAATTTAATTTGTCGACATGATGCCGTTGAATTGCAGAGCTTGTGAAAACTTATTCACATCGTTATGATCAGATGTTTTCTAAACTGCCGCTTTGTCACACTGTCATCTTTGTTGTGTCCCAGCCAACACGTTTATGTGGGGCCCATATGGGTTATAAATGGGCTACAGGGGTACAGAGTGGGCATGGGCTCAAAATGGGCTTCTTATCTGGGGCCCACTTGGGTTAACTAAGTAGGTCCAACATGGGCAAACCCAGTTGGGCTCCCTTTGTGGGCCCTAGTTGGTTCACTAATGGGCAATGAGTACATGGGTTGGAAATGGGCTACACTGGGGACTAATTCAGTTTACCAAGAAGAAGTGCAAACAGTCGATCCCAAAGGTTGATTACAGATAGTACACAAATATGCACCTTTGAAATTATTTTTATTGTTATTTTGACACTTTAACATGTGACTTCAATCTATTAAAAATCTAAAAATACCAACACAATTGCAATTTTACCCAATTTTCACCCTCAAATTGTGCGGATTATTGAGGAGAGGTGTGCTGTGACTTTTCTTACCAATCGGGGGTACGGTGTTCGCCCCAGGGGCAAAAAATTGGGTTAAAAAGCCCCATAGACTTAACATTGTGACAAAATTTGACGACTCGTAGCACTGAGCGAGGGTTTCGCAGAAATGTGTGATTTGCCACATTTGAAGAGGCTGACAGGCTCTGTAAGAACATACCTCACAATGGGATAAAAGTTGCACCTCTGGGGGGCAGGAGCTGCCCAAAGTTTCCCCATTGCCTTACTATGGTGAAGGACGGCCCATGAAACACATGTGTTTTTCCTACTATGGTAAATTGCATAGGGATTTTATATTGAACATAGCTCTGGATCACAGTGTCATAGAGACAAGGGGGCGGGCTCATTTTACTCAGACGACCAATCAGTCTGTCAGGATCATTGTGAAGCTATCAAGCCACTCCCTAGCAACCATTTAGAGCACCTTAGCAACAATTCCCATAGACTTCTATTGAACGAGATAAAAGGGATATCCCCGGATAGAAGTGTCATAGAAACATGAGGGTGGTCTCGTTTGACTCGGGGCAGCAAACAGACAATCATGAATCACCTCAACACTTGCTGAACCATCCCTAGCAACCGTTATCGAGCACCTTAGCAACCAAAATCCATAGAGGGATATATTAAATTCTGAATGTCACAGAGGCATGGGAGTTGGTTTATATCATTCAAACTGACAAGCAGCCTTTGGAGTTTCATGATTGGCAACTGCCAATCCACTCCCTAGCAAGCAAACAGAGTACCCTAGCAACCATTTTGCAAGAGCTATATCTCTGCATCAGAACATTGTATCGCGATGGGTGTTGGGTCTTTTGACTCATGCTAGCACACACGACTTCCAAAATGCTACACATGCTAGCTGTGAATAGCTACATGCTAATAACGATTAGTTAAGTGCTAAATCATGCCAAGAACATATTAAGAATTCTATAAAAACTCTATAGTAACCATCTGGGACAACTACCAACCACCTAGCAACACCATAGCAACCACCGGAAATACCCTAGCAACCACCTAGCAATACCATAGCAACCACCCAGAACACCCTAGCAACCACCTAGAAACGCCATAGCAACCACCCAGAAAACCTTAGCATCTGCCTAGCAACCACCCAGAACACCCTAGCAACCACCTGAACAACATGAATAAGCCATATCTCAGCATCAGAACATCATACAGATATGGTTGTTGGCTCGTATGCAATCATGCACAACACCCTAGCAACCGAGTGGCGAGTTTTGCCACTGCAAGCACCACTTCACATTTTCTTCTGGAAATGTACATTCTAGTTACACTTTAGAATACTGTTCCAAATATTTAGTAATTCCTTCCCAATTATACTATATGAACCCGTATAGTAGTTCTCTGGGAGGTATGAAAAAAATAGCTGTTATTGATTTGTTAACGTTAATATTGAACTACCACATTCAACTGAGTGCTGCTATTACTTACTATTTCATTAATCAGAGTTCCTTGTTAGTTAATAGTAGTTACTAGAATGTTAATAGTGTGTTACTCATCTGTTCCTGTGTAGTTATTCATTAATGACGGAAGAGTCATTACTCAAAATATTAATAATAAAAATTATTTGTTGGCCGCCATGGAAAGCGAGAGTTTGGGGGGCTCAAACTGTTTGAGGTTGTATATGGTATGTTTACTCGCTGTTTAACATATTAATGTGCAAACAGAGGTTATTCTGTAGAGTTGAGTTCTTCATAAATCAATTTGATTGTATGCAAATAATTGTCCATACTTGGACAGAATACCCTGAAATAGGACTATATGGACCAGGTATACTGCAACATAACTGTAAAGTAACTGTTAATTAGTGTTGTAGCAATCACACAACTCATGGTTTATTATAAATAATACAGTTCAAACATTATTAAAGACAAGTGAGGTAATACAAGTGAAGTACTACAAATACACAAGTTACAAGCATAGATTAATACAAGAATATTATATCCGATACCATTTTTGTATTTCCTGAAAAATATCAAGGTGGATATATCTGCTTTGTTGCAAGGGCTCAAATATGGAATTTAATCTCACTCTAATGCTCTTTATGTATTTTACAGGAAGCTTGAAAAAAAAATGCCCTTACAAACCAAATTACCAGAAGAGAGGCAGAAAAGGCAGTGTCAAAGTGGCTAATCGGTGCCAGGGACAGGGGAGGAAACCGTACTGCGAGGGCACGTGGTGGAGAGCAAGACAGGTAAAACTCTTAAGATATGCTTATTTTTATGTGAAAATACAAACTTTAAAAAAGACAAGAATGATAGTGCAAATGGATGTAAATTCATAGAGTAATCGGCGCTCAAACGCACGCATAAATCTTGCCACTGCACAACGGCAAACGTAATGATTATGAGTGTCGTGAAAAAACAGGAGAGTGTCTAAACATTTTAATAATTTATTGATAATGTTTTCTGTGTATTCGGCTGTAGAATTTAAGTCGACGATGCCGACTCGTCATCCCCGCTTCTGCGACGTTCCTATATGCACGTTTCATTCGGATTACATAATTCGGATTACATAATCTGAGAATATTTATTTTCCACTTTAATCGTTAGTTTTAAAGCATACATGTCAAGCTTTCTATATGTCTCATGTCTGCGAGGGGAGTATACACTGAGTTTCGGTTCATATTTGTGACGCGATCAAGTTCACCGAGACAGAGACGGAAGCGCATCCTAATTGTTTTCATTGTTTTATAAAAGCAAAAGTTTACTAGAGTTTACAGAAATAAAAGTAGACCCTTTATAGTTTGCATTACTCTTATCTGTATGTATTTTAAGATAAATGCTCGCCGGTGCCTGTAGTCATGGAGTAAATGCACACAGATATGCGTCTAATAATAGCGCACATTTATCAGGTTAACATTAATAATAATAATATATTTTATTTATTGGCGCCTTTCATGGCACTCAAGGACACCTTACATAAAAACAATAGCATTAAATAATAAAGCCAGTTCAGCAACAGACTTTAAAATCACATAAAGGTCACAAAAAAAGTCACATAAAAGCCTACTTCAGCAAATACGTTTTAAGACAACATTTAAAAACGGAAGACTTGAACTATTGCAAACTTCTACAGGAAGTGATCCATAATGGGAAGCACCACAATGGTTTAATGATCTATAACAAAAGAGAGAGAGCATTGGTGACAACAAAGTGAATATATTAATTACTAGAATACTAATTTCTAGAAATGACTTAAAAAGTGGTAAAAGTTGGTACATTTTGTGCCTCCAATATGTGCAGTGTAGGGGGTGTTCCAGGACAGGTTTGCAAACCCCTTATCTAGATAAACTTGATGTAGGTCACCAAAACGCTAACCTGACACATCTGTTTGAACTGAAAAGTAATTAAAAAAAGTTGCATAATGGTTTATTGATTTATTTTCTCTTTTCAAAGGGCCGTTGGGAGAGCGACAACAGAGGAGTGAGAAGCTGCACTGTTGTTGTTTTGTTTGTGAAATACTTAATTTTAGAGTTTTCAGATATGCATATGTAAACAATACAAGTTTGTCAGAAGCTTTAACTTTTTTTTCTTCTTTTTTTAATGTCTGTTAATAAAATTGTATATGTGCAATTTCTAATTGTCATGTTCAAATTATGATTATAACTTGCTTAATAAAGTAAAGCATGAACTACTGGTTTCTGTTCATTGAATACCTTTAACATTTTAGTGTAGTTTAGTGGATTACATGTAATGTTTGTATTTAGGGGTTTACTGTAAAATAAGGTAACCCAAACAGACAAATATGGTAGCCCATATAAATACCTGTTGGTGCCCATAAGAGCCCTAGATAAGACCTATCTGGGTCCCATCATCAACACATGTGGACAGACTCCTGTAGGCCCTACATGGGATCTACTCAGGTTACCCATATGGGCCTGATATAGAGCCCATCAAGTGCCCATCATCAACCCATCTGGGCTAACCCATGTGGGTCCTCCATGGAAACTGAGGACAAAATTAGCTGGGTCCCAGTTGGGTAGCCCAGGTGGGCCCCATATATCAGCCCAAGTGCAACCCCTTTGGGCCCCACATGGGTGTGTTGGCTGGGGTGTTTATTTTGTTATTGAGAGGAAAGCGCACAGCACATATTTACATATTCATCTAAACGTCACTCTCAGCAGCATGGACTCTTCTGGATGTCCGTTAGCAGTATATCGCTTTAAAGGTATTTCCAACTTCTTTTACTGTACATCTAAGCGAAAAACAAAAAAAGAGCGTCGCCGTGAGTATATCGGGGCATTGAATGACGTTCAGTCTCTTATACATTATGTGTACACGGGTGTGAGTATTTTAATGTTAAAAATGTAAAATTTCAATATTTATTAACATTTATAATTTAATATAAATAAATTATGTATAATTTTAAAAACTTTATTTATATTATAATGGATTTAAATTATATATATATATATATATATATATACATAAAATCCATAATTTAATATATATATATATATATTTTGTATTATTCAAAACACACACACACACACACGAACACACACACACACACACACACACACACACACACACACACACACACACACACACACACACACACACACACACACACACACACACACACACACACACACACACACACACACACACACACACACACACACACACACACACACTCTTCTGGGGGATATTTTTGAGCAATGGATAGCTCATGAATTGTGTGTATAGAATCATGAACACTGCAGAGTGTGTGTGTTTCTGGGATCTGCCTAGTTTTCTTCTGCTCTGCGGAAGTAGCACTTCACAGGCTCCACAGGTGAGCAGCTCATATACATGCCCTGAGCACTAAGTTCCCAGGTGCCATCTGTGGCCATAGCAGCCCTGGTGTGAGTCACATGCCACAGCCCCACCCTGTCAGCCCCACTGTGCTAATAGCTCCTCTTTCCAAATTTGATGTCCTGAAGACATCAAAGAACAGCATAGCGGTGAACTCCATGTTAGAGTCCACATATGTGCATGTAGAATAAACTGGCATGTTCCCAAACGTGGCATGCGGACATGCCTGGGAAGCCCAGTTCCAACACAGCATAATGGTCCTATGCCAGTCCACATACACAGACGAAAATAAACATTTTTCTTCCTCTAAGCACATTTTTTTTGTAGCCATTTTGCATTTACTGTGAAGGCAGAGAGGCCTGAGTTTGTAACAGTGGCTGAAAGGGCAGGCTGCAATGTGCCAGTGGTGATAAATGCACATTATGATGTGACTGGAGGCTCATCTCCTCTGATCTGAAGAGTGATTCTGCACCCACTCATTTCTGGCACAGATGAATGAAGGCTAGTAGAGAGGCAGGCAGTGATGGAGAGCTCCGTTCGGCTTCGGTGCCTTAGCATCTGTAAGACCTCCCCTCTCAAATGCTTTAAATTCACAGATACCATACATAACACTATATAACCATATATAACAGTAAAACATAGAAGCCTGGAATTGAGGTCTTACAATTGAAGAAGCAAAAATAAATAAAAATAAAAAATAGCAAAATAATATTTTTAAGTAAAGCAATATCGCACAATAACACATCCATGCTATCAAACACATCAGACCAAAAGCACAATTATCCCTCTAAGTATGATGAATTGTATAACAGTTAAATAAACTACATTTTAAATGACTTAAATTGTAAATTACCTTTTAGACACAATATTGCTGGTTCCTTTGTCTATTTTTGCTCCATCAACTAAAATAGTTCCAAATGAGTAATTGTTTCGATCCTGAATGAATTAATGCTGTTGATATAATAGGTTGAATGAATGATTCAATCACTAACCTATAAAAGGTGACTTTTTTTGTTCCTGAATAATTCGCCAAGACCAGTCCTTCTGTGGCTAGAGGCTAGAGTCCTCCACAGCATTGAACGCTATGAGATGGTCTAGTAAGTGCGGATGGAACATCACACATGTTCCTGCCCCCACGGTCATGGTACAGAAATACTATTAAAACTTAATTAGGAAAAAATACTTTGTATTAAAAAGTTTTGTATTGAATTAACAAAAAGCCAGTTAATATAGTGAATGACTGTGGTCTCTCAGTGGTTTATATTATTGGCAGTTTAGTGTTCATTTAATAAATTACAACAAAACAAAAATAACATGTATGCCTTCATCTCCAAAAACATTATTTTTGTCAATAAACTCAAGCTCAGTGCGGATTTGTTTTCCATCAGTTATTTTTCATGAATTGGAATGTGTGCAAGGGATTGTGGGTGATTGAAGGATGGCGACTTGATGCATCCTTTAGAATGAGCTGACTTAAGGACCCGAAACGAAAGCTGCCTTCCAGAGATCCTTCAAATTGAGATGGCCTTCAGCTCTGACGTGGCAGCAGAGATATGCAGCCTTACTAGGACACAGCCCTCCATTTGAAAAGCACCCTCCGTGTTGTTGAACGAATCGTCTGAATTAATGATTCAATGATTGTCTCGAAAGGTCAGACATTGCCACCTACTGGCGCATAGATGTAGCCTGGAGAAAGAGTCAGTAAAAAATCCCCATCACTAAAGACCCGTGTATACTTCAATTTCCGCATTACGCTTTGGGCTGCCATGCAGACGGACTGCCGAAATAAACTTTGGGCTTAACACAGCCTGACAATCTATCTGGAATGTGTAAACACAGACAGCAAAATATCAGCACTAGGGCTGTGCAACGATTAATCGCAATTAATCGCATCCAAAGTAAAAGTTTGTGTTTACATATTATATATGTGTGTGTACTGTGTATAATTATTTTGTATATATAAATACACACACATGCATGTATACATTTAAGAAAAATGTAAACACATATACACACATATATTATGTAAACAAACTTTTATTTTGGATGCGATTTATCGTTGCACAGCCCTAAACACTCTTGAAACACAGCTCAGCCAATCAGATTGGAGGACCGGCACTAACTGTAGTATAATAAGTTACCTTTCGTTGTCACTCCGAGTTACGTCGGATGACGACGAATGGGGTTTCGCTTAGAAAGCCTATCAGCTTCGAGTATTACAAAACGAGCCAATGGCAAAGAAATGCCATTGGTCTGCGGAATTTGCATAACGTAACTCCGCCCCACCTCGTGGGTATAAAAGGAGGACGCTGGCAACATGCAGTTATGTTTTTCGCTTCGGAGCCAAGAGCATCTCTTCACTCCACAAGCCATCTCTGAAATTGTCAGCTTTTTACAAACGAGTTCCTCTGGTGTTGGTGTTTGTGGGCGATATCCAGCGAGCGCGCGCTTCCTGCTGATCTGTGCAGTGGTTTTGCCAGAGAGTGCGTGTCTCCCCGGGCGCCTCGACATCAGAGTGTTTCTCTCTCTCACAAAAAGAGCTCGCACGCGGCACGTCTTTTTAAAGACGGCTCGCCCGTGCTTTAAAAAAAAAAAAAAAAAAAGTGGCGGCAGATTGGTATCGGACTCTGATGGGCACGAGCGCTGTCTAGTGTGTAGGGCTTTTATCATGCTTGTACAGCGCTCGTGGGTGATTCATGTTCTCTCTGGGAACATGATCATCGCGTCATTTAGGTCGAGACTCAATGAACTCGCAAGAGTGAGAGTCCCCTCATCCACACCCCGATCTAGCGCCCCCCCCCCCAAAAAAAAAAAAAAAAAAGGAGGGGTGCTGCTTCGGCTGGTGGCCAGGGTGACCTGAGGGTTATAGTCTGGATCAAGGCGCCGACTATCTGTCCGCGACCCCAGCTCCCTCCTGTGTGACGGTGCCCGCTAGTGAACCTCCGATTCCCGCGAGTCGACCTTCGGGTGGCCCGCGGGTTTCGGTTGAAGCTACAGAGAAAGATGCTATGTCTGTTGTAACATCATATGGTGGGCTTGGTTCTTCTGGAAGTGACGACTCGTCACAGCTGCCACCTTCTGGTGTGTTATGCTGTGCCTTAGTCTGATCCGGAGATGAAGGCCATGCTTTCCTGGGACGATTGGTTTTGGGTAAGGCCGCCGACCCGCGTCCACGGCAAACCCCAATATCTTTCCTCCCGGACGTGCATGATGAGATCTCGATGTCCTGAAAGACACCCGTGTCTTCTCGGGACCGTTCGTTGGTCTCATCCGCCTTTCCCCCCTCACGGGGCCGCTGCCCATGGGTACACTGGGGTCCCCCCGGTTGAAGCGCTCTGTTGCGATGCTACTGTGTCCTCAGAGTGCTTCCCGGCGCTATCCTAAGCACCCGTCCGAAGCCTGTAGTTCTTTTCGTCTACACTAATCTGTGGCGAATTCCTATAGTGCCACGGGACAGGCAGCCGCCTCACTGCATTCCGTGACCGTTCTGTGGTCTACCTGGCCCAGATGCTCACGGTTTTGCAGGAGGGCGGGACTGACTCGAGGCTCTTAATGAGCTACTCAGCGCGCCGCCGCTGACCTTGCTCTCCGAGCGACGAAGGTGGCCACGCGCTCTCCGAGTCAGGTGATGTTTACCACTCTGGGGCTGACCGCTCTGATGTGCTGGAGGTCGGTAGATTCGTCTGCTCACCCCCACGTCCCAGGTCGGCCCCTTCGGCGGTGCGGTTGAGTTCTTCTGCCCAATAGTTCTCAACCGCCCGGGAGCAGATTGAGGTTGTTCTGCCGACAGCTCCGCCGTCCGCTCAGGCCCCTCAGTCTGCTAACCGCCGAGGGCGCCCTCCCGTGGTCACAACCCCGCCCGTTCATCCGGGCTGGCTTGGAAGACCGTGGGGGGATGCCTCAGCCCTCTCCAGCCCCGCCCCCCGCTAGACGCCGGGTTAAGCGGCGCTTTTTGAGATGGGCTGCTCAGAGATGGGACTCAGTTCTTCCAGGAGTTGGTAGCAGGGCCACTCCTTTCCCCGGTGGAGGGCTGGGGAAGAATCCTTATTCAAAAAGAACTGACTCTCTCGTCTCTGAGCACACAGAGTTCTCGGACGACACAGAGCGCCGCCCACCAGCCGTGCTCTCCTCGTCCCCCTCTGTCCCAGAGTCGGTTGACACGGCGTGCCGCCCACGGGCCGTTTCGTCCCTGTCCCACTCTGTCGCCAGACCCCTGGCAGAGCAGGCCCCCGTGGAACGCTGGTCCTTCCCTGGCCTCCTCTGTCAGGGCGCGGAGCTTAACTGCGCCCCCACACCGGATCGCTATGCCGTCCACGTCCGGGCCAGTTACTCCGCTTCGCTGCCCCTCCGGGGGGACGCCGGTGGTCCGCATACCCCGCTGGTACAGTTCCTAGAAGCCTGGCTAGAGCTTCCCCAACTGTCCCGCTGGGTCGCCCGCATCGTCCGGTTCGGCTATGCGATTCAGTTCGCACGGTCTCCTCCCCGATACAGGGGAGTCCGCTCCACTTTGGTCGGTGGCAACGCCCCGATCATGCGAGCAGAGATTGCCACTCTGCTGGCGAAGGGTGCAATCGAGACTGTCCCTCCAGCCGAGATGAGGTCCGGCTTCTACAGCCCTTACTTCATTGTCCCCAAGAAAACCGGTGGGTTACGACCAATCCTGGACCTGCGAGTATTGAATCGCTCCCTTTACAGGATGCCGTTCAAAATGCTCACCGCCAAACGCATTTTCGAGTGTGTGCGGCCCCAGGATTGGTTTGCAGCGATCGACCTGAAGGACGCCTACTTTCATGTCTCCATTCTCCCTCGTCACAGACCGTTCCTCCGGTTTGCTTTCGAGGGACAGGCATATCAGTACGCGGTTCTCCCGTTCGGGCTAGCCCTGTCCCCTCGCGTCTTCACGAAGGTCGTCGAGGCAGCCCTTGTTCCCCTTCGGGTTCACGGGGTTCGCATCCTGAACTATCTCGACGACTGGCTGATTATAGCTCACTCTCGAGACCAAGTTTGCGAACACAGGGACCTTGTGCTCCGGCACTTAGCCCGTCTGGGCCTTCGGGTCAACTGGGAGAAGAGCAAACTTTGCCCCGTGCAGAGGATCTCTTTTCTCGGTATGGACATCGACTCGGTCGCCATGTCCGCGCAGCTTACGAGCGAGCGCGCGCAGTCACTGCTGACTTGTCTGAGACAAATACAGGGCAAGAAAGCGGTTCCACTGAAACATTTTCAGAGGCTCCTGGGGCATATGGCATCTGCAGCCGCGGTCACGCCGCTCGGATTGCTTCATATGAGACCGCTTCAGCTTTGGCTTCGCGACCGAGTCCCGAGGTGGGCATGGCAACAAGGCAAGCTCCGAGTTCCAGTGACTTCGAGCTGCCGTCAGACCTTCACCCCGTGGTTGAACCTCAGTTTTCTCAGGGCTGGTGTCCCCCTGGAACGAGTGTCGAGGCATGTTGTTGTCTCAACAGATGCCTCCACCACGGGCTGGGGCGCCATGTGCAATGGTCATGCTGCCGCGGGCTCCTGGACAGCCTTGCTCTGCACCGCTTCCGAGCGCTGCTCATGGGTCAACACGTACTAGTCCGATCAGACAATACCGCCACAGTAGCGTACATCAACCATCAAGGTGGTCTACGCTCCCGCCGTATGTCGCAACTCGCTCGCCACCTCCTCCTATGGAGTCAGAAGCATCTGAGGTCCCTTCGTGCTATTTTCATTCCCGGAGCCCTGAACCGTGCTGCCGACGAGCTGTCACGGCTTCAGCCCCTCCCTGGAGAATGGCGACTCCATCCCCAGTCGGTCCAGCTGATTTGGGACCAGTTTGGCGACGCACAGATAGATCTGTTTGCCTCCCGCGACTCATCCCATTGCGCCCAGTTTTATTCTCTGACCGAGGGCACGCTCGGCACGGATGCACTGGCGCACAGCTGGCCGCGGGGCCGCAAGTATGCGTTTCCCCCAGTGAGCCTTCTTGCGCAGCTCCTGCGCAAGGTCAGGGAGGACGAGGAGCAAGTCCTTCTGGTTGCGCCGTACTGGCCCACCCGGACTTGGTTCTCCGAACTAGTGCTCCTCGCGACAGCACCTCCTTGGCCAATTCCTCTGAGGAAGGACCTCCTTTCTCAGGGACGGGGCACTCTATGGCACCCTCGTCCCGATCTTTGGAACCTCCACGTGTGGCTCCTCGACGGGACGAGACAGGTTTGAGTACCCTACCACCTGCGGTGGTGGCTACCATCACTTCCGCTAGAGCGTCGTCCACGAGACATGCCTACGCGTTGAAGTGGAACCTATTCGTCAATTGGTGCTCTTCTCGCCGAGAAGACCCCCGGAGTTGTTCGATCAGTTTCGTGCTTTCCTTCCTTCAAGATGGGTTGGAGCGAAGGCTGTCTCCCTCCTCCCTCAAAGTTTATGTTGCCGCTATTGCCGCTCACCACGACTTAGTGGAAGGTAAGTCCATAGGGAAGCACGACCTGATCGTCAGGTTCCTGAGGGGGGCGAGGAGACTGAATCCTCCTCGCTCTCCTCTCGTTCCCTCTTGGGACCTCTCAGTGGTTTTAAGTGCCCTGCGGAGTGCTCCCTTTGAGCCTTTGCAATCAGTGGAGCTTAAGTTCCTGTCAATGAAGACAGCGCTCCTGATCGCATTGGCCTCTCTCAAGAGGGTCGGGGACCTGCACGCATTCTCCGTTGACGAAGCGTGCCTAGAGTTTGGGCCGGCCGGTTCTCACGTGATCCTGAGACCCCGGCCTGGATATGTGCCCAAGGTTCCTACCACTCCCTTCCGGGACCAGGTGGTGAACCTGCAAGCGCTGCCCTCGGAGGAGGCAGACCCAGCCTTGGCACTGCTCTGTCCAGTACGCGCTCTCCGCGCCTATGTAGACAGGACGCAGTGTTTCAGGACCTCAGACCAGCTCTTTGTCTGTTATGGTGGGAAGCTGAAGGGAAAGGCTCTCTCAAAGCAGAGGTTGTCTCACTGGATCGTGGACACCATTGCTTTGGCTTACCAGCAGCAAGGTCGACCGTTCCCCCTTGGTGTGACCGCCCACTCCACCCGGAGTGTGGCATCCTCCTGGGCGCTGGCGCATGGCGCCTCGCTGGCAGACATCTGCAGAGCTGCAGGCTGGGCGACACCTAACACATTCGCCAGATTCTATAATCTCCGAGTGGAGCCAGTGTCCTCTCGTGTTCTCGCTTCAAACAGCTAGTTCCGGACCCGCTCAGGTGTCTTCGCTTGCTCGCCATTCCACTCCGCGGACTGGATACGTGCGATATTCTGCTCAGGTGAGCTTCTCCGAATGCCCTGAGTTCTTCCAGCACCCCTGATGCTAGCGCCAGTGTCTATTGCCTGGGCGTCGGCTAGGTGCCTCCGTGTGCATGGTCCCTCCCATGAGCTACCCCCACACGTGTATTTCCACTGTAAGCCTCTTTGAGCATGTGTCTTTCCCTCGGCAAGCCACCTTGCCACCCCTGAGGTTGAAATATTCCACCTGCGGCTGGACACCTCAGAGTTTCTCCATATGTTACTATCAGGTCATATGTGTATTTTCAAATGCCCCCCCCCCACTGGGTTGGTGATAATTGCATATTTCCCCTTAAAGCTTGGGATATGCTTCCCAGTGTACCTTGGTATTCCTGTGTTAAATAGGAGTCCTTCGTCCTAAGATCTCGAGGGCTCAGATTTTTCGCAGGGCGCTGGAAGACAGCTGTGAAGGTGGCGTGATTTGACTGGTAACCCCATTCGTCGTCATCCGACGTAACTCGGAGTGACAACGAAAGGGAACGTCTCGGTTACGTATGTAACCCTCGTTCCCTGAGTAGGGAACGGAGACGTTACGTCTTCCTGCCACTTCCGCTGTTCGCGGGGATCGCCCGAGTTCAGTCTTGGCTCCTCAGCGATAAAACATAACTGCATGTTGCCAGCGTCCTCCTTTTATACCCACGAGGTGGGGCGGAGTTACGTTATGCAAATTCCGTAGACCCATGGCATTTCTTTGCCATTGGCTCGTTTTGTAATACTCGAAGCTGATAGGCTTTCTAAGCGAAACCCCATTCGTCGTCATCCGACGTAACGTCTCCGTTCCCTACTCAGGGAACGAGGGTTACATACGTAACCGAGACGTTTCTTTCTATAAAAATAACTGCATTAGATGCAAACGTTTCACTGTATGATAAAATGTGGTCAAGAGTGTGTAGTGGTAATCTTTCATCATCTTGCCACATCATTTCAACAGAGGTGTGTGGGTATGGACCGCCTGTCTCTAATTAAATTTAGTATCTGGACCGAGGGTCGGATATCTCTCCCAAATAGAATTACACACCATTCAGTAATTCTTAATAGGCCTCCAGGCCAGCACTAATATTCTATATCAGTCATAATTTACTTTTTAATAGGAGGAGGCCCTGCTCTTTCAGGTAGCTCTTGCTCTTGTGGAGAGGTAATTTCACCCTGTTAAAAAGCCCCTTCACAGAGCTTTACCAGAGGGCTCAGCCAGCCTAATGGAACTGTCATAGAGATGTAAATACCATTGGCACTTTGTGAAACAAGCCATGAAGGGCAGGCAAATTGAGCACAACCATGACCCTAACTAAACCTTTCCTCTCTGATACGCACACACAAGCACAAACAGACAGCCACATGCTTAACAATTTAGGCATCTGATGCAACTAAGGAATAACTACAGGAGAGATAAATAACCTATCTAGACAAAGTCACTTTGAGAGTAGATTAACTGACTCAACAGTCAGGTCAATCAGAAGTGATTGTTCTGCATGAAGTCACAAGTCAACCTTCACTTCAGTCAGGTCGAGTCCACATCTTTGACAGCAGCACACCACGGTTTATATTTAAGAGCAGGGCAACATTTACATGCAATCCATTCGATAAGGTTCAATATATTCAGGCAGTGGCGCTGGAATGAATTTAAATGGGGATTAAAGGGAAAGATGGGCTGGTTATGACATCATCAAGTTCATGATTTATAATTGGCTCATGCTGACATTGCCAGGTAATTTTCCTAGACTGTCCAGCCATGTAACTTAATATTCATGAGCTAAGTCTTCACCTTGGTTCACTTCATAAATATCCAGTTCAAATATATTCGAAAACCATGTTTTTGAAGAATGTTCCACGCTGTCATTGAGATGTAATATCAGTGTGCAGTGTGTGCTGTCAAGAGCGCACACTCTCCTTTATTTCATATCTGGGAGTCTCTTGGTCCAATCATTTTCGTAGGTCAGTGGATATACGCATGGGTCAGACACCTGTTTTTTTTTTTTTTTCCTAATGTGGCGTAAAGATAAAGGTGCCTTTTGCCCCCAAATATTAAAAAAAGAACAAAAACTGAAACACCAGGTACTAAAACTACAGCAAATTATAGTCTATTGTTCTGTTGTGCCATGTTTTGGTTGCTTAATTTTTCTCTTACTTTTACTTCTCCACTATCATAACTCTCAGGATTTTTCATTGGTCGATCATCACAGTAACACTATACTAGAAATGCATTTTTAATGCAAGCCAACAGAATATTTTAATACAAGTCTATTTGGTTGAGTAGGCTAAAGGTGACGGTTTGTGCAATACATTCCACAATCACAATGACCTTAAAAGTGGTATTTGAGTTCTAATATCACTGACTTCATTAAGGAATACATTACAGCCTCATCAGAAGCTATAGAATTTTCCCAATATGTTCATTATGATTTTGAATTATACACTAATGTTATGACATCACAAAGACACCAGAATGTACTGTATCCTTATCCCCCAAAACGTTATAATTGTTTTGGAGTCTATAGCTTCTTAAAATAAAATACTAGAATTCATAGACTCATTTATTATGATTACATGAAACAGAGAATAGTTCTAATGATTTCAGGATGTATAAATTCCACTGAGGTCATAATCGTTTTGAAATGTATCGCCTAAGATAATGTTTTAGCATTGATTTTTTTATAATGTATTAGTGAGGTTCCTTTACACAATCAAATTATTTTTGTATGAGGAACAAATGCTAAAAACGGCAAAGGCTCATTGGAGCTACTCAACTTTTTTTGGGTAGAATCTGTTTTTTGCATCCAACCTAAAGTCATTGTATTGAAATGATCTGATAAACAATAAAACCTGTCTCACTCTGAAACATCCCTCTGTGATGGGCTCCCCTACCTGAGAAGAGTATTCCATGGGTCGCTGTGTGAAGGCAGGCAGGCTAAATGGCAAGGAAGGGAACTGACAAATTCTTTGAAAATGCCAATTAGACAAGCTGCCATTTAGATCAAACATACCAAGCCTTTTTCAGTGCAAAGCCATGGCATTTATCAGCAATCCCTGCTTGTTAGGAGAACAGGCTGAAGGCTAAAAGTTGAAGGTGTCCAACCTTCCTAACAGGATGAGAGAACCTTCTGAACAGAAGGTTATTGCAAACTCTTTTTCTTTTTTCGACCATTTCTCTTTAATTCCTAAACTTTCAAGCAATACAAAAAAAATTATAAAAAATAACACAGACTCTAGTTTTAGCCAACACATGTCCCTAAAGAGGAGGGTTTGTGTCAACACAGAGCAATTCAGTTTTTTTTTCCAGACTTCACAACTCATTTAACTAGAACAGGTTTCATTTTTTTCAAACAGACAATTTTAGACTGAATGTCTGCATTCAGTAAGGTGGGTGAAATTTAAGGCTCGGCGAGTGTCTGTCGGGCTATAGTTTTTGTGGTGTGTTCCACACGTCAGGTCTCGTTGGGCTCAAGTCGTGGCAGTTCGCCCAATTCAGCATCGGCGTTGGGCCGTCGGTGAGAAGGGAACTCTGATTGGGTGTTCAGTTTACCGAATGATTCAGTGCATGAGAATTAAAGCGAAAGTGATGAAAGAGAGCAAGTAAGTCAAGACGACACAGACAGAAGGCTGATCTAATGTTATGTTATCCTTTCTAAACGTGAATATTTTCATAACAACATGACTCCCTTAAAATGAAGAAAGTTATCAACATAAGTGATATTCAAATTGGTAAGCAAAATGGTAATACTGCTTTGTTTACGTTTCAAATATCTTGTATATACTTGTTTCGGTTACTCCTTTTGAATGATGAATATAGACTATTACCTGTCTGACTGATACCTGCTGATATTATAGTCAGTTAATTCCTTACATTCAGGCGCAGAACGCACGTGCTAGTTTGCAGTTGGCTGTAGTCTGTGCTGTGTGTTCAGGCGCAGCTTTTTGGTCCAGACACAGCCGACGAGAGGCGATAACACAGTGGGTTTTCATCGCCCCTAGTTCTTTGAAGTCGGCTTGGTGTGTCCCAGGCTTTACAATTCATGCGAAATGAAATATGGCAAATTATGATGGACTATTTCTATCTTCATCTTCTCAAACTGGTTTTTAGCTTAGTTATCAGCCCATGCTATGCTAAAGCTTTTAAAGACTGTGGAAAGGACGGCGGAATGGAATCCATTAAAGAGGCAGTGTGCCTTCTCTGTCACAGCCGATAAAAGTGATCTCATTACTGATTACACATTCACACGCTTCCTCCTCTACCTTCCACTGTATATACAATATATATATATAGGGTGCAACGGGGCTAAAGGCACACCTTAAGAAAAATGTACTTTTCACTATTCTCATAGTGGATGATTGCAGAAAAAAAAATATATGAGCAATAGATTTTGTGTGTAAATAAATCATAAAAGTGGTTTATTTTGTTTAAAAAACGTATAAGTGTATGAAGTGGCAAGGTGGAACCAGCATGGGGGAAAAGGCACACATTATTTATACAATACTTTAATATGTTTTTAATAATGTCTTAGTTGATACTTGTTCAAAACAATCACTTTAGCAAAGTTTGCACTATTTTCTTTTTCTTAATTATTCATTTTGTACAGTAAATATACTGTCATTAAAATATGTTAATCTAAAAAAAAAATGGCATAAACTATTTTAAAAAGGCAATATTCTGAAAGAATTGAAAGAGATCCCATGATAATATAATTTAGATTTACAGTGGTAACAAACCATATTTTATTATATGATATGATTATTATCATATTTTTAAATATGATGATTTCATTATAAATATGGTGATTATCTTACCCAACTTATTTACCATCTGAATCTAACCGTGTCATATCAACAAATGGAAAAGTCAGTCAGCTGTTTATTATCATGTTAATTATTATGCGTTTAGCCTCAACAGCAGGGGCGCCTTTTACCCCAAAAACCATACTTTTACATATTCTTCCAATATTGAAAAAATGTTGCTCTAATTAGCTTGAACAAAACAGAAAATCATTAACAAGACCTTTGTCTCAACATTTAAAAAAAAAAAAAAA
The DNA here is from genome assembly GCA_030578275.1 of Meda fulgida. Lineage (NCBI taxonomy): Eukaryota > Metazoa > Chordata > Actinopteri > Cypriniformes > Leuciscidae > Meda > Meda fulgida. The sequence continues at coordinate 25,628,603 of CM060622.1, forward strand.
ATATTAGAACAAAGTAGGCCTAGTTCAGAATCAACATTGCACTGCTGCCCACGCTCGTGTCAAGGACCAGCCAAAAATACACGTTCATCTTGAAAAGTGGATGTTTTGGAAAGTGCTGCACGCAGCATGTTTTTGTGGATGAAAATAAAATCAAAGGAGCCTTTTGCCCCGTGGAGTCTTTATGTTGTACCCTATCAATCCAGAGGTAAAATGTTACTCACTGAGGTGGGGAATCCGGGTACATGACGTTGACTTGAGACAGTGTCTCCACATAGGAATCAAAGTCAAAAGCAGGGGGAAAGTCCTCAACACAAGTGGACCTCAGCTCTCCAATGGAGCCACCATATGAGAGGCCATCTGGAGCTGTGGAAAAAACAACAACATGTGAATTTCTGTTTCTTATATTATAAGTTTGAGAATTTTTAGCGAGACTTTCATACATTGCAAATTGTTTTGTACGTTATTTATTGCCAAAACCAATATTGTCATGCTCTTAAAGGGATAGTTCACCCACCAATTTTAATCATTGTCTCACCTCTCCACCATTTACTCATGTCGTTCTAAACCCCAAACACTTTGTTCATCTTTACAACACAAATGAAGCCTTGAGACGAAGAACCATATAAGTGATTCTTTTTCAAATTTTGAATAATATATTTTTTTAAAAGAAGTACTGTGAACATTATATTATATATTTTTATTTTACTTGAAGATAGAAAACAAAAGCTTCCCAATTCTACTGAGATACGATTTTTCAGTGTCAATCTTAAAAATAAAAAGTTAAGCAGTGGCGGTTCTACATTGAATTGCACCCTGGGCGAGACCCTCCCTTTTTTTTTTTGCTAACGTAAATCACAGAAGAAATACAGACAATACAATACAGGGACATCAAACGCAGCTAAAACGTTTCAATAAATTTCTCCGTGGTTATAAGGAGTAGGCCTACAGCTTTCATTTCAATCCATTCATGACTTGATCCGTTAAACAGAGTGAGTTATATGAACTGTAGTAGACGACGCTCAGTAGCCTACACACTCCTCTGGCTGCAACCGCTAACGTTAGTTTTAGATACTTCATACCTTGTACACGGTTCTTATACTCATCTCTTTCGGTGGACTTTTTCCACGTTTTAGCTCTCCTCTCCGGTTCACATATGGTTTCCCAGCATCCCTAAAAGACTTCCTTGCTCTGTCCTTCCATTCGTTCATGTTTGCTCTCCTTTTTTGCCGTGGTTTTGCCTAATGTCCACAGCGGACATGAAAGCAATCGGCATCTCCATTTTTCGCTAGTGGACATTAACGGTTTTCCACGTAAGACTATTTTAAAGTTTGAAATACAGAGTATTGGTCGCGCGAAATGGTTTTTCATAGTACAATGAACTCAACCAAGAATCTAACAAATCAACAATTTTCATGATATAACTGAACATAAGTGAAAATGTCACATGCATAAAATAAAAAAAAATAAAACAAACTATATATAAAAACAGAATATGCCCATGGAACATGATAAAATACACCAGTGATTTCTCTGCTAGGACAGTAAAATCCTAAGTACTATATACCTAAACCTTCCAAATGCTGCAGTTTATAATACAGTCAATGCCAAATAATATAGAAAGAAGGTCTTGCTGGCCATTTTACTAACTACTGGGTAAGGCTATCAGTAGAGCTATACAAGGACAGGCTTTCGGCTGGCATCATTCCCTGAACTCCACAAAAAAAAAAAAAATGCATTGAAGGGATGCTTAAGTTTCAAATTTTCAGAATAACATTAACAAAAAAGTATGACAAACCAACTGGTCATGCATGTCACACAAATACTTATGCCTGCCACAACACAGTAATAGACAAAAACTACACACAGTAGTTTAACAGACAAGGCTTAAACCTAGTCCCAGACTACAATGTATGTTTGAGCTGTTTTAACTGAAAGTAACTTGCATAACTATTAAAATATGTCAGAGCCATTGTTTTGTCTCAAGATGCACACCAGTAATGTTTTTTCTATAGTGCACGTTTATAAAAGCTACTTAAATTTCCTAATTGAACTGAGGCCTAATCCTGGCTCAATCTAAGCCCTGTCTGTGAAACCAGGGCTATGTGTTTTTGATATGTAATGGAGCCCATGAAGTTAGGTCACTGACCGTAGCTGGCACGCAGGTGGGGGTTGCGCAGTCGGCTGTCTTTGCGCAGACTGCCCACAATGATGGTGACGCAGGAGAGGAAGAGCACCAGCCCGATGACGATGCCAGCCACCACCAGAGGGGACACCAGCAGGCTTGCTTCATTACCCCCTTCTTGGCAGTCTGGGTACTCATGAGCATGACTGCTCTGGTTTGAGCTCGCTGGATGGAGGACATGGTAGAACCAGAGATGGGATTGTGTGGAGGTTCGAGAGAATGAGGAAAATGGGAAGATGGCATGAGAAAAAGAAAGAAAGAAAGAAGGGAAACAGGAGAGAACGATGAGACGAATGGTCAGTTTTTAAAGCAGTTTTTTTTTCAATAATTTACAGTAGCAAGTGTTACATAAAACCCAAAAGAGACATTTTCTTCTTTCCCACACAGATCATAATGATGTGGGATTATGTCAGTTTCCACATAATAACCCTTCTTTGAGACACACAAACACACTCACACACCTACCTCTCTGTGTACCGCAGATCAGGAACGCTCCCCAGACTTTCATCCCTCAGTGGATTAGATTCTCAAGTCTGCAGCGTTTAATTTTTAATCATGACCCGTTTTAATGTTTAAATATGCGGGTGGAAGACTTTCATTTCAACTCATGAGAAGCCCAACTCCAGCCATAAGCTCCCCTCTGACTTCCTTCCTTTCTTCCAGACGCACGCACACACACACACACACACACACACACACACACACACACACACACACACACACACACACACACACACACACACACACACACAGTCAGATTCAATAAAGCCTATTGGGAAAGACGATGATATTAACACTCTGTGGTCTTGAGGCCTCCAGCCCTTCACGGAGATAAACAAGACTGAAATCAAATCAGTGAATCTGTGGGGCTAGCAGTGCTTGAATGGTAGCCATATTTATTCTAAGGACAAAGGAACACTTTGGAAGTGTTTAGTGTGATCAAAAGGTCACCAAAGGTAAAAAAAAAAAAAAAAAAGAAACACTTCGATTTTCTCAATTCACATTACCTCATTTCTCAAAGAATTTGAAAACAGTTTGTTCGAATATTTAGTCTCTCTAAGCCCCTCCTTTCCCAGAGCTGCTCTATTGGTCAAATGGCCCAGGCTGTTGCGAATGGTCTACTGCTTACAGCGTGTCGGAAATTAAACGGCCATTACCATATCTGAATTTCAGCTCCAGAGGCTTCATCAGCACTTGTATACACAGTGATGTGAACAGGAATGATGGCGTCGATTTTTCATATAAATTCCAGCGCAAGTCCTCATCCTTTTGAAGAGCATGCAAAGTGAATCTGCAGCAACATGAACCAAACACTTCCAGGCCTCAGCTACAACTACAGTGTTTGAGGGCGGGTCAAAGTACACACTGTTCAAGGAAAGCCAATTAAGCCCATATGCTGGAATTATGCAAATATATCACATTGTTACGCAAGTATGTAACAGGAAGTGAGACAGAAATTGCTGATGACTTGTTTCGGCAGTTTAGAATTGATCCTTTTGTTTAGGAGACAACAACTTTATTTGTCGTGCACTTTGATCTTTAAATCAAATCTTTGCAGACCTTTTACATTCACAAATAGCTAAATTACAGAAATGTAAAAAAGCATAAAGGGGGCAACTTTAATGGTTGAGCTATTTCTTGATTTAATTGATCACATTTGAAAAAAAAAAAAAAAAACAACAACAACATTTTATGCCTGGAATGATTGAGCAAAATATGACACCTTACTGATACCATTCCAAACAAGGCCAAAGTTCAAAATACTAGAAAGACTCAACACAAAATAATCACAGTCAGTACTGTTAGTAATTATTACTTATGTTTTTACTGAATATATCTAAACTTTATAAAGTTCCTGATTCTTTTTAAGGACAATGTGTAATATGGGTTTGAAATATAAATACAAAAAACATAAAAAAGTATATTTATATATATATATACATACAGGTCCTTCTCAAAAAATTAGCATATTGTGATAAAGTTCATTATTTTCCATTATGTAATGAAAAAAATTAAAATGTCATATGTTTTAGATTCATTGCACACCAACTGAAGTATTTCAGGTGTTTTATTGTTTTAATACTGATGATTTTGGCATACAGCTCATGAAAACCCCAAATTCCTGTCTCAAAAAATTAGCATGTCATGAAAAGGTTCTCTAAATGAGCTATTAACCTAATCATCTGAATCAACTAATTAACTCTAAACACCTGCAAAAGATTCCTGAGGCTTTTAAAAACTCCCAGACTGTTTCAATACTCAAAACCGCAATCATGGGTAAGACTGCCGACCTGACTACTGTCCAGAAGGCCATCATTGACACCCTCAAGCAAGAGGGTAAGACACAGAAAGACATTTCTGAACAAATAGGCTGTTCCCAGAGTGCTGTATCAAGGCACCTCAGTGGGAAGTCTGTGGGAAGGAAAAAGTGTGGCAAAAAACGCTGCACAACGAGAAGAGGTGACCGGACCCTGAGGAAGATTGTGGAGAAGGACCGATTCCAGACCTTTGGGGACCTGCGGAAGCAGTGGACTGAGTCTGGAGTAGAAACATCCAGAGCCACCGTGCAGGAAATGGGCTACAGGTGCCGCATCCCCAGGTCAAGACACTTTTGAACCAGAAACAGCGGCAGAAGTGCCTGACCTGGGCTACAGAGAAGCAGCACTGGACTGTTGCTCAGTGGTTGTATGTCATTCGGAAATCAGGTTGCCAGAGTCTGGAGGAAGACTGGGGAGAAGGAAATGCCAAAATGCCTGAAGTCCAGTGTCAAGTACCCACAGTCAGTGATGGTCTGGGGTGCCATGTCAGCTGCTGGTGTTGGTCCACTGTGTGTTATCAAGGGCAGGGTCAATGCAGCTAGCTATCAGGAGATAGCTGATAGCTATCTGGGAGTACTTCCAGGCCCGGTTCTACGGGGGTGCTTGAGGGTGCTAAGCACCCTCAAACAAAAGTGAAAGCACCCTCAGATGAAATTATTAATAGCACACATGTAAACGAGATTTCGCCGACAATAGAATCACAGACCGATTTCACACACATACAAAATAAATCCATTAACACGATTTTTCAAATCAGAATTGATTTGATTGTGCTTTCATGTTTAATGCATGTGATTGGTTGTGTCCTTTTGCGATCGTGATACGCATAGGTGCAGCTGTCTCTCAAATTGCCCACTTTGCTTGCGTGTGTGCGTCCCGCTCAGGAAATTAGTTCGCTGACTTTCTTAGACGGGGCTTTAGGTAGCCTAAAAATATGAATTGTCCATTTTTTCATCATGGACATAAGATATTGGCTCAAGAAAGCTCAAACCTCTAGTGCATCACAAGATGAAATGACACCGCCTGCCGATGACAGCAGCGAACCCCGCCCTACAACCTCACTCTCACCGCTTGACACCCCTGCAAACACCGGCGACAAACCTAGTGTTTGTCTATGCCTAGATGGCGCCGCCGCGGAGTGACCTTAATCTTTAAATCAGCTGTTTCGTTCAAAAGGACTGATTCATTGTCGTCAGAAACTAAATGTTTAAAATGTAAGTTACTTATATTAACTTCACCAACTCGTACAGGGCATTTCCCCCTATTTTGAATTTTGACCATTCTAACTGCATTTAAACCATGCAGTAAATCACTCTAAATGCATCCCCGGTCTCCCTACTATTTTCAGACTGATGACGATTGGGAGACATTTCCTATGTTTATGTTAGCAGTAAGCACCCTCACTATTTTCAGAAGCACCCTCAGTGATTTGGTTCTAGAACCGGGCCTGAGTACTTCATGCTTCCACCTGCTGAAAAGCTTTATGGAGATGACGATTTCATTTTTCAGCACGACCTGGCACCTGCTCACAGTGCCAAAACCACTGGTAAATGGTTTACTGACCATGGTATTACTGTGCTCAATTGGCCTGCCAACTCTCCTGACCTGAACCCCATAGAGAATCTGTGGGATATTGTGAAGAGAAAGTTGAGAGACACAAGACCCACCACTCTGGATGAGCTTAAGGCCACTATCGAAGCATCCTGGGCCTCCAGAACACCTCAGCAGTGCCACAGGCTGATTGCCTCCATGCCACGCCACATTGAAGCAGTCATTTCTGCAAAAGGATTCCTAACCAAGTATTGAGTGCATAACTGAACATAATTATTTGAAGGTTGACTTTTTTTTTGTATTAAAAACACTTCTTTTATTGGTCGGATGAAATATGCTAATTTTTTGAGACAGGAATTTGGGGTTTTCATGAGCTGTATGCCAAAATCATCAGTATTAAAACAATAAAAGACCTGAAATATTTCAGTTGGTGTGCAATGAATCTAAAATATATGAAAGTTTAATTTTTATCATTACATTATGGAAAATAATGAACTTTATCACAATATGCTAATTTTTGAGAAGGACCATACTGTATAATGCACTAAGAGAATGAGTGAATATCACATGTGCTGCGTTGCAAACATTTGGAAAAGAAACTGAGGTGCTAAATGTTGATCTGTTGTTACTGAACTCTGTGAAGGTGGAATACTGTTGTTAAAACACCTCAATGCTCATGAGAGTCTTTAGAAACGTGCTGTGAGAAACACGGTTGTGTATCAGACTCGGTTAATTATTATTTGTTCACAAACCTTTACAATTATTTAAACAACAGAATAAATAAAGCAGTGCTATCAGTCTTTCAAAGACACTACTGTTAAAAAGTTTGGGGTCATTAATTTCTTTTAAAAACAGTCAATACATTCATATATCTTTTGAACATTCTATTCATAAAATCATTCTGAAAGAATGTATAAAAAAATATTAAGCAGCACACTTTTAAACACATATAACAATAATAAATGTTTCTTGAGCACCAAATTATCATGTTAGAAAGATTTATGATGGATCATGTGACACTGAGGACTGGAGTTATGATGCTGAAAATTCAGTTATTATAACAATTATTTTAACTGTAACTCGTAAATGTATACTACAATTTAACTGTATTTTTCATCAAATAAATGCAGCGTTGGTGAACATAATAAAAACATGAAAAACATAAACAAAAAATTACCAAGCCAACCAAATTTTGAATGGTAGTGTATATTTGCTACTGTCACAGTCATGTTCAGTCTGTCTTGTTTTGATTCATGACATGTGTTCCCTTTGTTCTAGTTTCCCGCCACTCGATAGTCACCATGGACAATAACTACATTTATCACAGCTGTTCATCGTTTAGTTAATCGTCACTGTGTATTTAAGTTCCCGTCTGTGTTCTGTTTAGTTGTCCGGTAATGTTTGTGCACAGCACACTGTCTCGCACGTTAATTATCTTGTTTTGTGTTGCTTAAATAAACCCTGTGCTAATACCTGATCTTCTTCATCGTCCTTGGATCATTGCATTACAGCTACAGACTAATTCTAACCCTAAAATTATTTTTGTAGAAGTGAATACATAACTAATTTAGTGTGTATTTAGTTTTCTTCTCCAATTAGCATGGGTAAAACTTGACTACTTTGCATTCAACTCTTTCATCTATGTGTTCAGATCTGATTTATTAGCATTACTGTGTACTAATCCATGGGTGGTCAGTGCTGGTTGACAGTGAGGTCTCTAAAGACCACATGGTTGCGTCTCCAGGGCTACATCAGCATGGAAACCTCCAGGCATCCAACTGGTGTATGCTAACAAGTCTGCTGTGTCCTCTTCCTCAGGATGTGTGGTATTATGTGCTGAATCTGACTGAGATTGCATTTGGGAGATCAGTTCACTCCGGTTAGACTGGATTCAGTCAAAGTGTGTGGCTTATGTAAGTCGTCATGTCCTTCTGCTGTCCTTCCCTCTAGCCCTTGCATCCTTGTCCTGTCTAAGATAAAAACTCATGGCTTTATGCAGAAGGTCGCAGCAGAATAACATGCAACTGTATTGCATAATCACAACAACTTATGCTTTTTATGCCCTTCTTTAACCTCTTTTACACACACACACACACACACACACACACACACACACACACACACACACACACACACACACACACACACACACACACACACACACACACACACACACACACACACCTTCTCTTCCTCTCTCTTGTCATGCTTCCCACTGGGAACAATCCAATTTTGTGGCACATATTTTAACATTTTGATAAAATAAATTTAAAACATTCTTAAAACATTATATTAAAACAAAATATACTACAATATTCAAGGTAAATTCTTTCTGAATTGCTAAAACATTTTTTGAAACCCTCACTCACTTTCTCAAAACCTTAAAAATTCAAAGAACCTCTGACTTGTCTGGCGAGATCAAACTATTGCCTCAAAACCATTTTATCTGTGCTCAAAATCAAACAATGCTCTCAGATCATGCACACATCAATCAATATTATAAACACTACAGACCATTCGTTAGACACTACAGAGAAAAATGGACATCACAGAATCCAAAGCATGCAGTTTCAGAAAAAAAGACTGTAACAAAGTAAAATTACGCAATTACATAAAAACGTATAGTAATCAACTTACAGTAGTAAGGTGGATAAGTTGTATACTGTATGGACTGCAAATATAGTATTATACTGAATATTGTATTGAATGTCTGTATATTCAGCTCTTGCATACTGTGAAAATACAGTGACCCAACTGCAAAAGCCAAAAAGGTTACATTAAAAAACTCTTAAAGAAAAGCATGTTACAGTAAAGTACACTCAGATGAGTTGTGAAACTGCAAAATCAAGGTCAGTGAGAGAGATTGATTCTGCTTCAGCATCATGTCTTCATGTTGGTCTGGCCGTAGGACTTTGTCCACATCTCAGACTCAGACAATGTCATCTCTGTGTGTAAAAGGGAAAAACCCTAAAGCCAGATCCAGCCTTGACAACATTCTCCACACCTTTGCTCTTTCTCATCCTCATCCTTTTCCTCCTTGTTCACCACCTATTATACACATACTCTTCCTCCTCTACCTCTTATATTTTTTCCATTGATCCCACATTTTGAGTCAGTTTCGGCTCTGAACTGACTTGTATTACAGTTTGTTTGGTCACATCATTAGAAATAAGTGTGAACTATTTTGAGGAGTTCTGTGTAAATGATGACAACTGTGTTGCAGTTGTGATTAACTTTCGCTACCTGTGTTTAGCATTTTGAAAACTTAAGTGCATAACAGTGCGAAAGTGAGTGAGAGTGTGTTTAGAGTTTTGCAAAAAGAGTGCATGAGATTTGCAAATAGTGTTTTAACTACCTGAACTTGTTTAATGTTTTACAGAAAGAAAGATTTATTTTACAAATTGTTTTAGGCTATTGAATTTGGTTCAGAGAATGAGGTTTAGTGTTTTAGCAATTCAGAAAAACTGTAATTCATGTTTGACAAGTTTTTACAATTTTCCTTCTTTTTGTTCCCTGTAAAAATACCGTAACTTTTCAATATTCTCTACTGAAAAGTCAACTGAAACTGAGTGTTAAAAAAGGCTTGCTCTATAAGTATTTGATTTCTGACCCACTCAAACCCAAACTGTAGTTATAAACTGTTTACATAATCCAGTATTATGCATGATTCTTCATAAAAGGGTACATTGCAAACGACAAGGCTTTTCCATGTTGCAGAAGGGTTCAGCATGCTATGCAAGGCAATAGACTCAGTGCAGAAACTCTACTTGGACTTATGCTCCTGCTACACGTCACCACTCTGCTCACGTGGGCAGTGTGAATAACCTGTTCATCTGGATTGCTTATGTGCTGCTTTGCGGTGAGAGGGTGGAAAAGGTTGATATAAAACAGTATTATGATGTAAGTACAGTAAGTATACGTGTATGCTCTTCGCATAGATTTACTTTGGAAGCCCTCAGTTGAAGATTTTTCCTGTCATTTAGACTCATATCATATCAAGCTGACACCAAGAAACCAACCAAACATATTTCAGAAGACAAAATTCAAACACTTGACCACCTCTCTATGTGAACAAGCTAAACACGATTCAGGAAATTAGAAATGAAGTATCATGGCTAGAAGATTTCTCTATAGCGGATATGACAGTAGGGCCAGATTTACTAACATCTTGCTCCAGTGCAAACCCTATTTTGGCGTTAAAAAAACTACTGCCAGGATTTACTAAAGGTACGCAGTGAAAAATTAGCACTGAAAAGGCTTAGACACAGTTATTTTTACAGTTGACTTTATAGCATTTGCATTTCTGGGAGTTTCCCTTTTTAGATGTAACATTTTTGGCAGGAGAGTATTTAAATTTTGGATTGCGCTAGTAAGATTATTGGTATTTGCGCCATTATTTACCATTTTGCGCCATTTTGATTTGCACTGGATTCACAAAATCTTGCTTGATTAATTAAAATGAGTTCAAGAACGGAGAGACCATGACAATTGGTTCAGGTCTCATTTCAGGATGGTCAGCAGCAAACAATGTCCAAGTTTTGTAAGGGCCTTTATATTAGGGAGAGTAAAACCATTGAGTGAGATTTTATCTGAGCATTTCTCAGTGTGATTACTGTCCACATAAATAAATACTTGCAGCAGCATTTACAGAAACATAATGACTTCATTTAGATCTCTCAGCAACCCGGATGAAAAGTGTGTGAAGAGAAGGTCACTCCTACCCACACATGCAGCAGCACACACAACAACACACACAAGAACAAATCCACACAAGCATCCAGAAAGCTGATTCTAATAAACACAAGCCCTTGTTTGTCTCACTGAATATAATAACAAGGAGAGCACAAACAGTTCTACAAATCAGATGTGATAAATCTAAACAAATCAGATGTGATAAATCTAAACAAATGATTAGTCCAACCATAGCTCAATATTAGAGTAAGAATGCAGTACATACAGTGGGGGTCCAAAAGTCTGATCTAGTTTTTTTTTTCTCTCTCTAAAAAGAAGGCCAAAAATAAAATAAAATAAAAAAGAACCAAATAAGACATTCTGAAATTCATGTATTTTTTTTTCAATTCAACTTGTTATTCTGGTAATATATATTGCAATTAAAATGTTGAATGTTGAATGAAATAATTTTCAGACTTTTTCCACTATTTGTACAACTAATACAAATACTTATACATGATATTCTGTAACCTATAACATACACACCTAAAATAAAGCATACATTCTTGCAGGAAGAATACTAATGTGGCTCACTATGTCACAGAATTGAGTGCAAAACAAAGTTTTGAAGGCGCTGCAGTCCTGTATGTGAAACCACTGTTCTGGAGTGTAAATAGACACGGGCAGCATGTAAACACAGCAGGAGAAACTGTCAGGATGTCTCGGTCAAAACATCTGTAAATATCATTGTCGTGATCATTTCGCCCTCTAAGAGTATGTAACTGTCATAATATGGCTTGTTGGGTTGCCACACTCTGCAATGATGTGAAGTGGCAGGGGTTTAGAGGCTAAAAATAACAAGAGAGAAAAATGTGAAGTAAGTGACCTAAGGGGAAAATGGTAAGTAGAAGGAAATATAGATTATTAACACAATGGGGTGTCTGGGTGTTTGAGTTTGACCCATCTAAAACAGAGCAGGGTGATAATCCATGTGTGATGATCTTAGTTTTAAAACTGAAACAACTGAAATACATTCAAATGTTTGGGGTCAGTAAAATTTATATTGTAATAATATTTCTAAAATATTACTGTTTTTGAACAAATAAATGCAGCCTTGGTGAGCACTTTAACTTCTTTCAGAGCTTTTTAAAAAAATCTTACCAACCCCAAACTTTTAAATGGAGGTGTATGTATACTTTTTTATTTTTATTTATTTATTGGATTTCTTTAAACTGTTGAGAAATAAGTTACTGATCAAATAAAGCTTTTACTCTTACAGCATGCCAATATATATTAACAAGTACCTCATAAGTACACTTGTAAATGTGCTTCATACCTAGAGTACAAGACAGACTTGCCTCATACAAGCTGAGCCTCATGAGAAATGCCATCTGCCAGAGTCGTTAAAAGTTGACATAACCTTTTACTCATTTCCACTTCTGGATCCTAAGAGATCCAGCTGGGAAGGGTGTGACAGATAGTGAAAGCCTTGACACATCCTTCAATCTCTCCAGTTGACCCAGATAACACCATGACTGAAAAAGTCTACCAGGCCTCTAAAATTGTCAAAAAAAGCCTATTTAATATTGTCATATTAGTCACATTTAGGAAAATTTTAGTATACACTTGTCACATGTATGTTCCGTTAAATTCAGTTTCTGTGTTGTCTGTATTAGTTCTTGTCACTATTCTAAGTAGTTAAGTCTTGTCAGCTGTTCCCGTTTAGTGTCCTCATTTCCTGTGTATTTATACTGCCTTTTCTGTTCTGTCCATTGGTTATTGTTTGTGTTAACGTGGTCATTATCTTCCTGAGTTTGTTATTAAAGACATTGTATCTATCACCATCTCCTTCGTCGTGCGCTTTCTATAGCCACCGGACCGTGGCAACACTGTAAAAAAGTGGCTGCCTTAAATTTTTAAGTACATCAACTTGGATGTTTAAGTCATTTCAACTTAAATTGCATTAAACTGACTTAAAAAATGTGTAAAAGCTGAAAATTGCTTAAATACATAGTTCTGGCATTAAACTCTACACAGTAAAAAACGTTGGGTTATTTGTTTAACCCAACCAATGGGTTAAACATATTGGGTCAATATGTTGGGTTATTTCCCCCAAATATTGGGTCATTTATAAAATCGTTGGGTAATTTTTAGAAATAACCCGACTGTTGGGTTAAATAACCTACGGTTTCCGCAGCGACGGTTCAAATTTTAATGGTCCAGTGAAGGATAGTCAACACAGAAGCTGCTGCTGCATCCTGATTATGAAAGGTAAGTCATATAATTGTATATAACATGAACTATGTGTACTGAAACGTTGAATATAATTAGTATAAAACTGAATTTTATATATTTTTTAAAACGAAGTTGCCTTTAGTCTGTTTTTAATGATTTCCGGGAAGTGAGATCGATTGGAAACTAATCCTAGTTACCCCCGCTAGCTCGCTAGCAGTAATAAAGTAATTAATTAAAACAAACTAGTGAAACCGTTTAGAGATGTACTACCAGTAAGTTACCTACTAACGTTACAATAAAATAAGTAACGTTAGGCCTATAGTCTGAAATCACTACCTATCATTACGCATGTTTTACGGTAACGTTATTCATTAACGTTATAGCAAATGTATAAAAGGGTCTTTTTACTGGCTGAAGCAGTGCTCCAGACTACTTTTTTTGTACAGGTGATTCTACAATTGTCACTAAATGCGGAACGAAAGAGCTCTACTCATTTGAACCGTAGTGCATGGACCATTTATCAGCTCGGCCCAGCGACGCAAGCTCATACATCGGTCGGTCACACGACACCACAACAGCAGTGTGAGATGCAGTAAGAACCGTTTGAATTCGCTGAAATCTCCGAGATGAAAGAAAGATGAAAAAGTGCAGACATTCCCAACAACATTGAAGCGTAAAACATGAGAAACATTGTGCAATAAATAAACAATTAGTTCATGATTAAAGAAAGTTTATGTTTTCCAAAACACAGTTTACCTTGATTTACTGTAGTAACACAAACTACAACTATGGTATTTTGGCAGAAATGCGGTATATTCATAATGAATGTTGTTATATAAATAGTCATGTATGTGCATGCAACTGTATTAATACAAGAGTAGCTGAAGCATCCAATTATAGTACTTTTTTCGTATGAAGTTTTTGCCTTTTATTTAAATGTTGTACTAAATGTGTTATACTTTTGTTTTAGACAAATGGGTTAATTTGTGAAGCAGACTACAACAGTTGATCTGCCTTTTAATTGAAACCTTTCAAGGTAAGCCATTGAAATAAGTGATATATAAAAAGGGTTTTTACAAACTTATTTTTAAGGACTAGTTTACTTTTCTGAAAATATTTCTTATTTTCTGCTTCATTCTAACACAGGAAGGAGTAAAGGAAAGTTTTACACTGCTGGATGACAATGGTTCTCAACTCTGGTCCTGGACAGTGTACAATAGTACACATTTTGGATGTCTTCCTTATCTGGCACCAGTCTTGGAGTCCCTCTACTAACAAGCTGGTAAGTTGAATAATGATTAGAGAGACCAAATGTGCAGTGCTGGGACTACCACAGATCCAGTTAATTGCTTATGTTTGTTTTTTTCAGCTATCTTCCCTCATTTTAATACAGTATGTTTTCATTTCAGTCGAGTCTAAGCTATCTGATGACTGAGTGGCAAAAGAAAGCAAGAAGTCCTCACAGCTAAGTCGAGGAGTTCATGAGACACACACCAACTCAACAAACTGCAGTGCGTGGAATTGGTCCTCTGGAACAAAAACTATCGAAGAAATCATTAGAGAACATCCCAGACTTCACAGTTTTCTTGGAATGGTGAGTTTAATGATGTTCAGAATAGAGAGTATGCGCGTGACGTCTCTGTCGAGTGACTGCGGTTACGCCCACTGAGTGGCAGAATGACTGCTGCGAAAAACACACAAAACACATAAAAAAATGGGAAAGAGCTTTTATTTGTACAACTAGATTTGACAAGAAATCTGCGGTATATTTTTACAGACTGCCGAAAGCTACTGTACAGTAGTAGTGGGAAGTTTGGAAAATTTTACTGACTCGGATCTTTGAATCTCTTTTTTTCAAGTCATTTCGTTCATGTCAATTGCCAAATTCACCAAACACATTCACCAAAAAATTGCAATTCTAGGAAGAGGCCAAATTATGAGAAACGGAAACTACTAATTAATTTAATTAATTAATTTCAGGCTGTGCAGTCTGTTAGTTTACCTCACCTCCTGATCTAAGCGGTTCATTCATCCCGTGACATCCTCATAAACTAAGCTATGCAGTCGGTACCGGATACAGAATTGATTCGTTCACGTTTCGAGTCTATCGACTTCGGGTTCGAGTCATTTCTTTCAACACGTAACAGCGCCATAGACTGAAGCTATGCAGCCGGTACCGGATACAGTATTGATTAGTTCATCTCGTTGTCGTCAACTAAGTCGTTCAGTTTTATGTCATGTAACTGTGTGTTGTTATTGGATTATAAGTATAATATCTTTAGCAAAGTGATTTTCCCCATCATAGATAAAGTTTAAAGCATTACCAACTCTTTCGTACCACATTCATATGGAAAAGAACCATCATAACAGAAAATATTAAATTATAAATTGAAAGAAATTAAAAAGTTATAATTTGAGACCAAAAACGCAGCATGTTACTGTTAAAAAACTATAAGAAAGTTATAAGAAATTATTATAAGAAAGTTCAGGAATTATTAACTTCTTTGTGTGTCCAGTGCTCTCACATCACATCACGTGACAAAAGAAGGAAAGACTCAGAAGAATCAGACCCGAAGACTCGAGAGGTGAACTAATCATTTCTCTTTCCGGTACTGACAGCGTAGCCTCTATGGGGCTGACGGGAAGAACGAAAGATTTGGACCGAAGACTCGAGAGATCTACTAATCATTTCTGATTCCAGTACAGAACTTATAGGATGTTGGGCAAGCGCGGTCAACACAAAATGAACAAATCATTTTATGAACCGACGCGAGTGCTTTGTGCAAAAAACATAATTGTTGCATTCACGCTCTTGTCGTCTGCTCTCGCATTTAACACAACATGCATGCGTCGAGGTGCTCTCATGAACATGCGTTTGAGTTTAATATTTTGCAAATAAAGAGGTAAATTATGGTTAAATTATGGATAGAATACAATCATCACGCTTCATAAAATTGAGGTTGAACCACTGGAGTCACATGGATTACTTTAATGACGTCTTTGCTTCCTTTCTGGGGCTTAAAAGTGATAGTTGCGTAGCTGTCAATGAAGGGACAAAAACCTCTCGAAAGTTGAAGGAAAGTCTTACAGGTTTGGAATGATATGAGGGCAAGTAATTAATGACAGAATTTACATTTTTGGGTGAACTAACCCTTTAACAGCAGGTGTAATGACTAATTAGAGTGACCATAATTTAATTCAATACAGCAGTGCTGTGATGTAACTTTTCATAATTTAACATTGTTGATGCTGTCACAGTGCATGCCCAACTGAAGTTTATTTATTCTTTTAAGGTTGGAAGTGGAACTGACATGGTGCCTATTTGAACAATGAGACAAGCCCGGATCCACGTGACTTGATGCGTGGGGACAAAGAGAACTCGCAAGTTTTTATCATATTCAGTGTGAAAGCAGTTGAACAGAAGACTTTATTTCAAGCAATGGGTCCATTTAAAAAATGTTTAACATCTATGACATAAACTATTTCAAGACCTCTGCACCCATTTGGGAGTTTTTGTAGCATGCAAACTTTAATATATCCGGAACAGTTCCTTCAACACATTGCTGCCTCATTAAGATCTTTGATCATCATCATTAGGTCCAGTAGTCAACATATGTATGTGGCGAACAGGACGGCCGAGGGACGTGAGAGAACGGCGCGAGGCCGGTGGTGCGATTGCTAATGAGCAACACCTGTGAGGCACACCGGTCTCGCATCTCTCACGGAGGAGCGGAAGCATAAAGGGGGAGCGACGACGTTGATGATCGAGAGAGGAACAGGCCTGTATTTTAGTTGTTTTGTATTTTACTTTAGCCAGCAGTCGTCCGCATGGGGCTGCTGGCAGTTATATTTATTTTCGGTAGCCAGCAGTCGTCCGCGAGGGGCTGCTGGCGGTATTTTCGTTTGTTTGTTTTATTTAAATAAATTATATTTTGATTGTTCGCCGGTTCCCGCCTCCTTCTTCCCTGAACATTGCTACAATGTATTTGTAGTTTTATTACTTAAGGCATGTTTACAATAACACATCAATGCATTCAGTGTACAGTTGAAGACATTTTAATAAAGTTGTGATTTCATGTTATTTGTGTATTCTGTCCATATTTGTATAGGTTTTGAATTTAATATGTAATTTTAAATTTAGTGTTCATTTTGAATTTTTGTGTGCTGTATGTATATATTTTATGTATTTGTACTCAATATACATGTTTGTGTAGATTTTGAATGTGTACTGTTCATACATATTTGCATAGGTTTTGAATTTAGTATAATAATATATGTATATAATATATGTGTGTTGTTGTATTTTGAATTTATGTACACTATGTATATTTACATTAAATGCTAGACTCCCAATATATAGTTTGTAATTTAAAAATATATTTGTTGAAACATATGTATTGTTTTATACAAATAAAACAAATACTGTATTTGAAAACAGTGCATTTTATTTATTAAAATAACGTCATAAATAAAAATAAATATTTAACTAAACTGTTGGGTTATTTTCACCCAACTGGCGTTTAACCTAATGCATTGGGTTAAATAACCCACAGTTGGGAAGGTGCTATACCACCCCATAGTTGGGTTATTCGTTGGGTTATTTTTAACCCAACATTTTTAAGTGAGTAGATAAGGCTGATAAGTCTTTGACTCATTTGGTAGCAATCACATCATTATCTAGATGGCGCAGCTGATTGGTTGATTGGTTGCTGTTGCATCAGCGTCCAATGAGCTGCAGCTAAACATTCAAACAAATACCGGGGTTAGCAGCGCAGCGCACTTTCAGAAACCCTCCACCTTCCCCAGCTCCACCTGTATAGATCTGCAACGGGGGTTAAATCGTCTATGTTATGTTTACCAGCAGCAGCAGCATGTCTTACATGCTCACAGCAATCTCTGTGATTGTACTGGCAGTAGCAAGTCTCAGTACTTGCACTGCAGCAGCAGCAGCGTAGCAGATCTATTCCACCAAGATTAAATACATGAACATTGCTATATCCATAACCATGCCAATCTCCCAAGAGTTGTCATGATATATTTTATCTTATTTGTACTTATTTTTATGAGTTAAAAAGCAATGTAAAAAAAAAATGTTGTTATAGTTTATTGATAATATAATTTGTTACAGAGTAGAATTGGTTTATAATTAGATTACATGAGCTTTTAAGGAAAGAAATAGCATGAGAGGAGTGTAAAATGTCTAACATCACAGATCTTATGTTTTCAAATCTGTGATGCACAGCAGGCAAAGGACTGATGAGATTAGACAGAGGGAATAGCCCTTAGTGACAAGGTCACAGGATGGACAGACGTGTTGTCAAGAACACACAATCCATTCTCATAAAGCAGGAGAGGGCCGCTCCAATGAACAGCTATTGACCCAGGCTTTGGTGTTTTGTTTCCTTTTAAATCAAGAGAGGATTTTCATGCTTTGAAGCCTCGGTGCTATCTTCAATCCAACAACCCATTTAAAATCTGACAAGCACTTGGACTTAAAATAATGAAGGATTAAAATAATAAAGATTATTTATTCTAACTGTGGATAATACTATTATAATTCAAATTTGGAATGAAAATTATCAAAGGGCTTAAATAACCAACAGAGGAAAAACAGTAATAAAAAACTAATAAGACAAACATGTACCCAATTATATAATAATGAAATAAAGAAGCTAATATTAGAAACAAATAAAGTGAGGCAAATTATTGCAACGGTTGAGTTATTACTGCTATAGTCTCTTGTGCACATCAATTGTGCATATTATGGTCTTTTTCATGCTCTCGTAAATATCAGAATAAATTTCACTAACAACAGTTTATTTTCCTCAGAAGAAGCCCAAACTCTAACCCCAACTGTTCAGGGGCCTTTATAGGGACACGTTTGCAGAAGCAGCAGTGCTAAACTGTCACTGTTCAGTTCAGGACATCAGTGTGTTGATTTAGCAGCAGCAGTGCAGCTTCTGAGTATTGAGCGAACGTCAACTCTGATCCAAGATCAGCACTGTGGAAAGCATTAGGCAGTCATGTCAAATGAGCCACTGAGCGAAGGGGAACATGGAAAGCCATCAACACAAAAAAACCCTCGTGTACCCTCATGCCAAGGTCAAGTCTGGGCATACACCTTCCTATAACAAAGACTTACGAAGTAAGGAAGAGTTCATCACCAAATGAAAACAAATATAAAAGTAGTCCACACAGTGGATTATATTATCTAAGTCTTCTGGAGTCATACGATAGCTTTTCGTATTGTTGGGTCCGAGTCCACCTTTGTCGAGTCCAAGTACAATTGAGTCCGAGTCCAATTGTGTCAATAATAACGAATGTAACCTTATAAAACTGAACGTAACTTTATAGAACTGAACGTAACTTTTTCAGAAACTATCAAAAATATTCCATTACAAAAGAAGAAAAACACAACTAAAATGAAAAAAATGAACTCAGTCACACAAATTTAACAGGCTCTTCAAATATGCTTCATTTTTTGTTAATGTTTTTCAAAGATTCGTTTTCGCAAATCGTGGATTCCGAATACATTGCCACAGATTTCGCTTACGCTTCGCAGTTTTTCGTTTGCTGTTTTGAGACAAACCTCTCGTGGGGGTGGGCTTAACAGTGATCTACTCTGATTGGATAGTGAGCTTTTGATGGACAGGTGCTCTCTGACCTGGATGTACAGACGTCACTCAGTGGCGGGAAAATAAACGGCTTAGCCCCACATACTTCATTTAGAAGCAATTAAAATGCCTCGTTAATTTTAAAGACATAGCATTATTAGCCTGTTTTTGCGGTGAGATTTATGCATATTCCTCCATGCACCCAGTATTTAAGCAGAAATTAATGTGCAATTTAGTCAACCAGAAAAATATTTTGTCTATGTTAACTCTCAATACATTTACTATTTAATTAGTTATAAGTATCCAGTTATTTATATTGAATTTGTTGAGTTAACAATTAGTTCTGATTTAATAAAATAATAAACATGATTTTTTTTTTCTACATTTATAGGCTGCATGGCTAGGTTATCAAGTTTAGCCTATATCATTCACAGGCATAGGCTAATGTTAAACTGAAATGTACTGTAACGTCGGTGCCTATGCACTGCGGCTCTGACGCTGATGTATGCTGGGATTCTGGGAGAACTTTGGGGTTGTTTTATGTGTGTTATGCCTTATTTACTGTTTATGTACGTGTTTTAGTGTAGCGTGATTACCCTTTTAACCCTACCTCGTGTGTGACCCTTCTTGTGTGGGTGGCTGCGTCCACCCCTGTATGTGTAGAGTGTGTGTGTATTTGACTTTCCTATGTGTACTGTGTTCGTGCCATGTTCTGCTCCCAATCCTTAACGACAGCTTGATTTAACAAATCATTGACTAAATCAGAGTAGCATACTTTTACTTGAATTCTAGATGCCTTGACTCAACGTCTTACAACGGCAAACACCTATGACTTCCAGCAGGAGTCGCAGCAGGAGTTATCACGTTAAAAAAAAAAATGAAACAATACAATAAAAATGATTGTTTAATTTTTAAAGAATGCATGGGGTGTCATTTGTGCTAGTCTAGGTTAAAGCCTAAAGGTATAGTTTCTATTTTCTATACTTTGCTAGCCCATCCTGGCTGTCGATAAAGCAGGATTATAGCCTAATAATAATGTTTTTAATATTATATTAAAATTACAGACCTTCAGATTAAACCTGTGGTATACTAAAACACCATTGAAGTTTTGTTGATATGTTTGCAGGGTGTGTGAGTAATGACTCCCTCAGCTCTCACCAGTGCGCAAAGATGGATCTCACAATCATAGTCACTGCTAGTAAGGAGTCAAATATGCAGAAGATGGAAAAGTAAAGAATGTGCAGGAGCTGGAGGATTTTCCCTCATGAACAACCATTACAAAAAAAAAAAAAAAAGAAAAAATACAGAAAACAGTTGTGGATCATTCAGGTAATGACACAATATTAAAATCAAGTAATTTGTCTTGTATTTTTGTCTTGTAGACTAGGCTATTAAACATGTTATGTGAAAAAGCATTTTCAGTGCAGTAAATAGAAACAATGTTTTTATGATCCTTCTTATTAATAAATAAATAAATAAAAATTACATTTTGGAGATTCTGAAAGGTGTATGTAAACTTATGACTAAAGTGTAAATGTAACAAACATCATACAATTACAGGTCCTTCTCAAAAAATTAGCATATTGTGATAGTTCATTATTTTCCATAATGTAATGATAAAAATTAAACTTTCATATATTTTAGATTCATTGCACACCAACTGAAGTATTTCAGATGTTTTATTGTTTTAATACTGATGATTTTGGCATACAGCTCATGAAAACCCCAAATTCCTGTCTTAAAAAATTAGCATATCATGAAAAGGTTCTCTAAACGAGCTATTAACCTAATCATCTGAATCAACTAATTAACTCTAAACACCTGCAAAAGATTCCTGAGGCTTTTAAAAACTTCCAGCCTGTTTCATGTAACTCAAAACCGCAATCATGGGTAAGACTGCCGACCTGACTGCTGTCCAGAAGGCCATCATTGACACCCTCAAGCAAGAGGGTAAGACACAGAAAGAAATTTCTGAACAAATAGGCTGTTCCCAGAGTGCTGTATCAAGGCACCTCAGTGGGAAGTCTGGGGGAAGGAAAAAGTGTGGCAAAAAAACGCTGCACAACGAGAAGAGGTGACCGGACCCTGAGGAAGATTGTGGAGAAGGACCGATTCCAGACCTTTGGGGACCTGCGGAAGCAGAGGACTGAGTCTGGAGTAGAAACATCCAGAGCCACCGTGCACAGGCGTGTGCAGGAAATGGGCTACAGGTGCCGCATTCCCCAGGTCAAGCCACTTTTGAACCAGAAACAGCGGCAGAAGCGCCTGACCTGGGCTACAGAGAAGCAGCACTGGACTGTTGCTCAGTGGTTGCATGTCATTCGGAAATCAAGTTGCCAGAGTCTGGAGGAAGACTGGGGAGAAGGAAATGCCAAAATGCCTGAAGTCCAGTGTCAAGTACCGACAGTCAGTGATGGTCTGGGTGCCATGTCAGCTGCTGGTGTTGATCCACTGTGTTTTATCAAGGGCAGGGTCAATGCAGCTAGCTATCAGGAGATTTTGGAGCACTTCATGCTTCCACCTGCTGAAAAGCTTTATGGAGATGACGATTTCATTTTTCAGCACGACCTGGCACCTGCTCACAGTGCCAAAACCACTGGTAAATGGTTTACTGACCATGGTATTATGCGTAACTAAAACATAATTATTTGAAGGTTGACTTTTTGTTTTGTATTAAAAACACTTCTTTTATTGGTCAGATGAAATATGCTAGTTTTTTGAGAAAGGAATTTGGGGTTTTCATGAGCTGTATGCCAAAATCATCAGTATTAAAAAAATAAAACACCTGAAATATTTCAGTTGGTGTGCAATGAATCTAAAATATATGAAAGTTCAATTTTTATCATTACATAATGGAAAATAATGAACTTTATCACAATATGCTATTTTTTTTTTAGAAGGACCTATATTAGATGCCAAAATGTTGCTATGGTTATCACGTTCTCGTGATGCTATGACTACTATGTCAATCATCACAGGACTAACATTTAGCGGATTCACTCCCACATTTAAATGCATTTATCACTCTTTATAATTTACTGTGTGAACGTAATCACTGGTTCTCTAGAAGCACGAAAAACAAAACTATTATTTAGATTGCCAATAGCGTTCCCTTTAAGCCATCATTTACTTACCGTAAGTATCTGCACTCTCCCTAAAACTCTCGTCATAAACAGAAGTTGTCTGCACTGTCTGAATCTCTCATTTATATCGCGTCTAGACTTTGTTGTTTTTTATTGCGAAAGGATAAAGCTTGTGCTGATTCTGAACATACATTTTGAGCGAATTCTCCGCATGTTGACTCTAAAACGCCTCCGATTTGCCGCTGTGTTCATGCGCTTAATATATAGTATGCGCGTGACGTCACCGTCGGCCGGTGTGCCTGCAGTTACGCGCAGTGAGTGGCAAAAAGACTGAGCGGCAGCATTTGTTTTCAGCGTGAATGTCGCGAAAAAACAACAAAACACATATAAAGCGGGAAAGAGCTTTGCGATTGACTGTACATCTAGATTTGACAAGAAATCTGAGGTATATTTTTACAGAATGACGAAAGCTAGACTAGAGGATCAAATGGATCGCTGCAATTCAAAGAAACAGCTGGACAAGTGGATTTGCAGTTATCATTTTTTGTCATTATGCTGACTTTAGGTGTAAAATTATACCCTATATATTGTATTGTTATATATTGTATTAACAAGTCATCAATTAAATATTTATCATTGTATATTTTGCATTAGGCTATTGGATGTTTTTAAATAAACAATGACAAAAAACGATACAAGTTCTAGGGCTGGACGATATGATGATGATTATATATATATATATATATATATATATATATATATATATATATATATATATATACTGATATAAGTGATCACCCAGATTTAGACCTACCTATTTTGTATTTATATAAAGCGTTCACAGGCAAATTTGCTTTAGGCCTATGCGTCGAAATCCGGCACACAGAAATGTCAGGCAACCCGATTCCTGGCATATTTCCATGTCAATATCCATGGATCACTGGATCTTTAGAAAGTTGTAAGGAACACTATATTGATAATTGTTCATTTTACTTGCATTTTCACAGTTTTCCCTATTAAATCCAGTCACACAGCAGCTCTTTTGCCACTCAGTCCGGCTGAGGGGGCGTGTTCCGGCAGGAAAGTGACGTCAATGCATTCCCTCTATAGGCCTACATGTCTGCGATAGCGATTGGCTATGCTCAACACGGAAACAACACAGTACCCCAACTCTATGGGGAAGAAATCCCTCTCTTGGGGTTTTCAAAGTCTCTTCTTCAAAATGGGACCATATGCTGAGAAACGACACATATAAACCAGTGAGATTTGGCATTAATGATTGTAATTCTGGCGCCAAGAGTGGGGCTGATGTGTGAGATTCAGTGAAGGGAAATGCTCCTCTCATAAAGCCATCAAATGTCTTCAGAAGACTTAGTAAAAACCTAGTGCATGAGTCATATGGACCATGCTTGCTTACAATTTTGTTTGTGCTTACTAAATAGATAGTTCATCTAAAAACGAAAGATACGCCATAATTTTTTCACATTCATGTCATTCCAAACCTGCAATATTTTCTGTCTTTTTTTTTAGCCTATAATGAAAGTCAATGTTCTTCCAATTTAATCTCGTATGTTCCACAGCAGAAGAAAGTTAGTCATACAGGATTGGAACAACATAAGGTTAAGTAAATCATGACAATAATATTCATTTGGGTGAATGGTGCCTTTAAGCTTGACGGACATATTATTGTCATAATAAAATGACAGACTGTTCGTTTTTCGTCATTCATGCTTTAAGTCAAGTTAAGTCAAGTCACCTTCATTTTTATAGCGCTTTTAACAATATATTGTTTCAAAGCAGTGCACATGTATATTACGTGTTTAGTCTATAGGTATGAGCGTTTGAATATGTTGAATATATATATATATATGTCCATATATATATTCAACATATTCTAACGCTCATATATATATATATATATATATATATGCGTGTGTGCGCAGGGTTAGTCTTTTTTTTTTTTTTAATTGACCTCAACAAATTACTTGTCTGGCATTAAAAAGGTATAATACAGAATTATTTATCGCTTCCGCGTAGCCATATGAACTGGAATAATTTGACAGCGTTTTATCTGTACAGAGGTAAAGGGAAGGGAAGGAGGCCTTTACAGGGGAGAGACTAGTTGACGCTTCAGGACTGCGTTGTCGTCGTGTCCAGGCGCAGGGCCTTTATACTGTTTGTACACTGTATTGGTTCCTTAAAATGTGTGTTCATAACCCAAACAAAACATGGCAAAACCGGATATAACTGACATTAAAATTTCATAATCTTCTGATCTATGTTCATTACACTGGTGTATTTCCTCTAAACTGTGTGCACACAGATACACCCACACAACAGTTTGGATGAGATGTTCACAGCTGGCGTAATGCATTCATAATATTTCCCCTGCAGGGCCTTTAATGTGAGTGTGCGCAGATAAGCAGAAGAGTCAGCGGTGATCCTGCGGGCCTGTAACGGATGCTGGCTGTTTGCTCTGTGACGGATGGGGGATAATGGATCTGATTGTGGCAATGATGTTTGCTCCCGTCTGCCGCCTGTGCTGAAGGCGGTCTCTGGGAACACTGTGTCACAGTCTGGCCTTGTTTGATGAGGTCTGTTACTGGGCAGTCTGTCTGTCAGCACGCTGGGCTCATTCTAACCAGCCCAAATCGACAGAACAGAACTGTGGGCTTCAGAAGCTCAAGGTCATTCTGTACCCAGCGCCATCTGACTCGGACTGGACAACAGCTGCTGACCGGAGAGCAAGAAACTATAGCATTGGGGAAGCAAGCGAACACACGTATAAGATACCGCGAAACATGAATCACACTGACACAATGCATGCACACATTAAGGTAAAAACAAGTAGGATATTTGCAACAGGAGGGAGTTTGCTGCAAAGTTTAGCTTTAGCTTCTTAGCTTTAGTTTTGGTTTTGTGTGTGCAGAATTTAACAAAGCCCTGAGTACACTGTTCTGTGGCATGATTTTTTTTTTAACTATAACCTATATTCTTACATAAAATATGCATCAAATGGCATCAAAAATTATTTACACCTAGCTGATATATCAGTCATCCCATTTACCCCCCTAATAGGTAAACTTGCTAGCCTGGATGCCAGCCCGAACCCCGCCCACAACATATTTTGGTCGGGAAGTTCGGTCTGGACTCGATCCATTGAGGAGTAATTATGATCGGTTCAGAAATCGTCGGGCCAATCAAATTGCCAGGGTGGGCTTTATACGATGATGGACAGATGATCTGCAGTTACGTATTCATCACGTCATCAAAGAGCGCTTGGTTTGAACTGGTTTACAACTAAGATGACTGTAGCTGGAGAATCGAGATGTATAGATTCCGCTATCACTTCTGTTGTAAAAGAAATCGACAGCGCATTAATTTTAAAAGATGAATCAAGGCATTTGTCGATCGTAAAGATGTGTTTCCTGTCCTTCCTTGCCGTTTGCTTGCTCTGATTGGTTGTAGGTCTATCCAATTGAGTGCAGAGTTTTTTTTTTTCCTGGTTCGGTTGAGACACGCCTCATAATCAAAGTTTCAGTTCAGTTTCAGTTTCAGTTTGCCTTTATTGTCATTGTAATCTATACAACGAAATTACAGGTACCAACAGTTGGTGCATCAATAAAATTAATAATAATAAACATCAAAAACATAATAATAAATAACAATAAAAACCTCCCCATCTTATTGGAGATACACACACACACACTACCATCCATACTGTCATAGTTATTGCACAAATCGACTATATACTATTTATTGATGTGTTTTTATGGCATTAAGGGTGGTTATTGCTGTTGGATAAAAACTGTTTTTAAGTCTGTTTGTTCTTGATTTGATTGTCCTGTATCGTCTGCCTGATGGCAACAATTCAAACAAGGAGAGACCGGAATGGAAAGTGTCTTTAATAATGGTCTGAGCTTTTTTGACACAGCGAGCACTGTGAAGGTCAACCATTGTAGGGAGGGGACAACCGACTATCTTCTGGGCTGTGTTAATGACCCGTTGGAGAGCCTTTTTCTGGGCTGCTGTGCAGCTACTAAACCACACACATAGGCAGTAAGTTAAGATAGATTCTATAGTGCACTTGTAGAAGGATACCAACAGTCTCTGAGTGATGTCGTTTCTCCTGAGGACCCTCAGGAAGTGCAAACGTTGTTGGGCCTTTTTTAGCACCTTCACACTGTTTACACTCCATGTCAGACCCTCCTCAATGTGCACACCCAGAAAACAGAAGTCCGACACCTGCTCCACCCGATCCCCGTTAATGATGAGTGGTGTGATGTCAGTCTTTTCCCTCCTGTAATCAGTCACCAACTCCTTGGTCTTTACAGTATTAAGGAGAAGGTTATTCTCCCTACACCACACCGACAGATGTTTAACCTCCTCTCTGTAAGCTGATTCGTCTGCTCCAGTGATGAGCCCCACAACTGTAGTGTCGTCTGCAAACTTCACTATGCTGTTATTGTGGTGGGTGGAGGTGCAGTCGTGCGTGTAGAGAGTGTACAGCAGGGGGCTCAATACACAACCTTGTGGGGAGCCAGTGCTGAGACTGAGGGCCATCGATGTATAATGGCCAACTCTTACCCTCTGGGTGCGACAGGTGAGAAAGCTTTTAATCCACATACAGGTGGGGTATGGGATGCCTAGATCCATCAGTTTGTTCGTCAGTTTTTGAGGCAGGATGGTGTTAAACGCAGAGCTATAGTCCACAAAGAGCATCCGTACGTAGCTCCCCTGCTGCTCTAGATGGGACCATGCAGCATGCAGGGCTGTAGCTACGGCGTCCTCTGTGGATCTATTAGTTCTGTATGCAAACTGGTGTGGGTCCAGGCTTTTTGGCAGGCATGATGTAATGTGACCCCGGACCAGCTTTTCAAAACATTTCATCACCACTGGGGTGAGTGCGACTTGTCGGTAGTCATTGAGGCTGGAAATATAAGTTTTTTTTAGCCAGGGGGACGATGGTGGAGGACTTCAGGCATGTTGGGACTGTGGATTCAGCCAGGGACTGGTTGAAAATCCTCATAAAGATTCCAGCCAGCTGATCTGCACATTCTTTTAGAACATGCCCAGAGATGCCATCTGGCCGCGCAGCCTTCTTCGGGTCCACGGCCTGTAGTGTACGTCTCACCTCATGCTCAGTGAAAGTGAGGTTACTATGGACTGTGTGGTGTGGTGTGGTGGCACTATGGAGCAGTATCAGACTCACATTCTGACTAGAATATGAGTATGACAAGTCAGGCTATAAACTTGCAAGACATGAAAAAGCAAATGCATGGTTGTAAATATGTTGTCAATTATCGCGTCAAAATTATGCCAAGCAATTCCTCCATACTATCAAAAGACTAAAACATTGCTTTTGGTTTGCACGTCTAGTCCAAAGGGAGTGAAAGAATGTAACATGTCACAGTGAGTTTTTCTAATGGAGATTCAGAGCCATTCATTTCTGGTATAATGGAAGAGAAAGAGCCTGCTGTACAGTACACGGTGGAGCCTGTAGTGAATTGGATGTGGGTCAGAGAAATGCCGCATTTCTAGGTCATACTGAATCGTACAGAAGCTTAAGCCTTCTCTCATTCTGGCTCACCTATTAATAAAGCCCATAGGGGAGACACAGATTACAATTCTGCCTGTGACGCTCCATATTCACAAATCACAATCTCATTATTTAGCCAGACAACAAAGCTCAACTGTGCAGTAAGGAGGTAAACCATAGGGAATAACTATTATATATTGGCTACTCCCTAATTTTTTCCTAATCTGACACTGGATGAGTGCTGAAGATTTGCATAAAAATAAATTCTGTCATCATTTACTCACCATCATGTTTTCCAAACCAGTATGATCATGATTTTGAAGAATGTTCGTAACAGTTTTGGTGACCACTGACTTCCATAGTATGGACAAAAAAGAAATTCATACAGGTTTGGAACAATATGAGGGTGCCAGCCAACTGAGGTCTCCCTTTCTGTGCCAAACACACCTAGTCATTGGGGGAAACACTTTAGATTGTTGCAACTGTTGGTATGAAAGTTCCCTTGGTTAACAGGGAACTCTGATAAGCAGGACAGAATGAGGTTGTAATATATCCTCTGGAGAGATGCATTTCAAATGTGGGTAAAACAAAGGAAGTGACAACAGCAGCAAAACTATCTTTAAGGCAACATTAACCATGCCCTGCCATAATCAGACTTAGTCTTAAAAAAATATTTTATTTATAATAAACACTGCAATATTCTATATATATATATATATATATATAAAAAGAATAGTCCATTTTGGTTTCATGGCGACTTTAAAGCCACACACATACACGTCATCCGGTCCATTAACTTTTTTTCCTCAATCTGCCTACATTGATGACAGCAGGGTAACAATCACGTTCGCCCAAAATTAGAGTTGTTCCGATTCCGATACTAGAATCGGAAATGCCGCCGATACCAATAAAAATTCTGGCATCGGTATCTGCGAGTACTTCTAACTTACCCATGTACAGATCCAATGCCATTTTCTTAAACAATGCCTAGTTATGCACGCTAGCTTTGCTTAACGCTGCAAATCGGAGATCAATTCTTCTTCACTGCTCTAAACAGTGGTTGCTTGTGGCAACACAGGAAGCTGTGCTATTGCCACAAGCAACTAGGGCTGGGGTTCGATTCAAATTTCAAGAATCGATTCGATTCCGATTCTCAAGATCTTGAATCGATTATCATTATTCGATTCGATCCGATCTGATCCGATCTTCGAGATTTAGACAAGTGTTTTTGAAAAAAGCATTTTTTTTTCCAGCTGTTACCTAAATTACAGGACTGTAGTTATGCAACATATTGATACTATTATTAGACATTCAACTGTAAATTAATGGAGTATTAATGGTTGTAAAGAAGAACAATCCCCCTTCCAGAGTGTTGATACAAATGCTTTCACAAACTTGCACTGGTGTAGACGACAGAGGACGCAGAGGTATATCAGCAGCAGAAGACCGATTAATTAGACGCGAACCTGATGTATTATTAAAAATGACATTAAGAATTTTCCAAAAAGCTCCTACAGTTCAGATGCAAATGTACCTTTATTTTTTTATTTTAATGATCAACATTTAGAACACATTTGTTCTAAGCCAGTGCAAATGTAAACATATTGTTGGTTACTGGCTTCACAGTAAACAGACAACATTACACAGAATGTAAATAAAATTTGAACTTACAAAACCTTACAAAACACAAGTGTGTCACAGTTTTGTGTAAAACCTTCAAGTACTCCAGGTATAATACTTTTGTCAAGCTCGTTCTCTGCATTGCTTGTTCTGAACCCGAAATGGTGCCAGATCACAGCTTTGAGCGTTTCTGGAGTTTTCAAAGCAACCGCTTGCTTAACGTTACTGACCGCCATGTTCGTTGTTTTAATGTCCTTCCACCTCGCGCGAATGCGTGAATTCAATGATGCGGCAAGTTAAAGTTCACGGGGAAAATGTAGGCCTATTATTAAATCGATCCTCTGAGTTATGGATCGATCTTTAGAAATTAATATGAAAATCGATTCAGAATTGGTGAATCGATTTTTTCAACAAGCAACCACTGTTTAGATCAGCGAAGAAGAAAACGTGTGCGCTAGCAGTATGTCCGCTGTTTGGCAGTATTTCAGACTGTACCAACCAGCCAGTAAAACAGCAACATGTCTCATATGCCATACTGTAATTTTGAGGGGTGGAACAAGTATTAGCCCGTCGCTAATTACTGTATTAGTATTAATAAGTATTGCTAAGTATTAGCAACTTCAACACGAGTAACTTAAAGCATTTGAAGACGCGTCACCCCGCAGAACACGATGGTTACACAAAGGCAAGGGCAGAGAAGAATGAGTCGCGCCAGAATCAACAATCTCTGGAAGCGTCATTCAAACAAAGAGAAACGTTTTCAAAAGACAGCCAACGAGCGATAAATATAACCGACAAAATTATCGAATTTATTGTTCTGGATGACCAGCCGCTGTCAAAACTGAAATGCTATTTATTTAACAAAATTGTTTCGGGACTTTAAGTTAAAAAGAGATTATTTTCTTATATTATTCATATATCATTTTTTAGATTCCTAGATTTATTTGTTGCACTTTTATACAGTTATATTGTTAAACTAGAATACCTTTTTCAGTTTACAGTATTAGATGTGTGGCTGCATTTGAAGTTCTTTTTCACTTAAGAAAAATAAATAATATATTGCTGTGAAATGTATGTCAGATAATAAAAATACTCTAGGTCACTGTATGTATTTGTTCATGTTTAATTAAGGGATAAGTCTGAAGCACACTATAACATAATTCTATCAATTCATACAGGGCTAGTATGAATTGCAGCTGTATAGATACACACCCAGGTATCGGATCAGAACTCGTATCGGACGATACCCTGAGTCCAGGTATCGGAATCGGTATCGGGAAGGGAAAAAGGGTATCGGAACATCTCTACCCAAAATTACGTCACTTTGTCATTGCTGTGAAATTAAACCACTAAAACATCTCAATACAATCAGCCTGACTTAGGCAATAGCTCTATTAAGCTTAACAAACAAGCAAGCTAGTCTGGTTTTGGCATAAAATAGCACGTGCAAGGTCGAAAATGCCACTAAAAATAATAAAAATGCCCCCAAAATTCTTGTTTTTCGTGTAATATAACATAATTGAGCAATATTACACAATCTATTTTCTATTGCTATTTTCCTAAATATCAGCACGATTGCATATTATACAGCAGTTAAATAAACAATAAGTGTATTATATTAATGTATTAATTTTAGACACAATATTATCAATTTGTACTGTTGTTGGTTTATTTTGCCAACAAAAATAGTTACAAACAGCAGAACAGTTGTCTCTCCCTGGAGCATAGAGTGATGTTTCGTTCTTGAATGATTTTTTAATGCGTTTTAGCGTTTAACCTAGCGTTAATGCGTTCTAACCCTAACCCTAACCTCAATTCAGAGCCACATATTACTCATACTATTTTTCCCATATAAACAAGTCACTTGCTTCATTCATAAATTAATCAGCCTGTTGAACGAATCGGTTGAATAAATTATTCTATGTATTCAGAATAATGTGGCTCATTATTCAGGCCCCGTTTACACGAAGGGAAAACGCAGATATTTCCCTGTGGTTTGGCCTCTCATTCACACGAAAACTCAGTTTTTATCACAGAAAACGATCATTCTAAAAACTCCAGCCAAAGTGGAGATTTCTGAAAAAGCGGGGGAGACTGGGAGAAACGGGGCTCTCTCTTGTCGATTCTGAGGATTCTGATTGGCTTGCATGGCTTTATCCTTCTCCCTACACTGCCGCCCTTAGGTTTGGCATAGTTATGATGGCGCTCGCGGCGTATTTATGCGGGTTGTGTGCACGATGTTATTATTGAAAACGGAGGGGTGGGAAATATTCGTTTCTCTAAATACGCGGCTATGTGTAAACGTGGCCTCAGTGGCTCAAATGCCGGGAGTCTATGGAGACTCTTATGTTCATTGGTACATCCATAAACAGAACATCTGTAATGTTTATATGGCGCAGACATTATATCAATAGGTGCTATAGCAAGGATATAAACATGGCATACTATGTGGGGCTCACTCAGGGTGGGATCTATGCTAATTGATCATTCACATTTCCGGGTTTCTCAGAAGCAGAAGTCGTCATAGTTGGATAAACTTCTATAGCGGTGAAAGAGAGACTACATTAAATATATATTTTTTTGTGCTCACATTTGCTCAAAAAGCAAAAGAAAAACTCCATAATAGCATATCCACAACTTACAACAAAAACAGAGAGAGATTGATAACGCCAGTCAGAAGAGAGAAAGATGTCAACTTTACCGTCACTCCCATAGCCATTGTATTAGAAACACAATCAGCAGAAATCTGGAACAGCATATTTACAGACACTGCTTCTGATTTATGGGGATTATAAAGAAAAGAAGTGGGTGGATTTTACCATTATAGGCTGGTTGTTTACATACACTGTGGACACACATCAGTGTTCATTTCCATGAACATGTATTTTAACATTTAAAAAAAATACCACCAACTTTAATAGCTGCATATACACGAAGAACATTATAAATGAATCATTTGCAACAGTTGATAGAGGATAAACTTTATCTACAATAGATTGCTGTAGTTTCCCCCAGCTATTGCATAGCAGTATGAATACAATTTAGTGCTTATTGCTTAGCCATTGTATGAGGCAAAGACAGCTGTCAGACGGATTTGGTAAACAGAGAGAGAGTTCAGCATGTCAGTGTCAAAATCTCCCTGCTCCACTGTCTAATTCAAGAAGACTCAGTGAGTGTGCAACTACCCACTTTCATGTTTACTGCTCCAGAACTTTATAATGAATCTGTGAGATGTTTGTAAAACCACAACCACTCAAAATAACAGAAGACACAAAGAATGACAACTGTGCACCTATTATAAGAATTTGACAACATTCCCTGTCCAACACAAATTTAGCAAACACTGTTGCAGTCCAAAAACTATTCTTTTATGTTCACAATAACATACTTTCATACAACTCTTTCTATTATCTAACTATTTCTGCTGTATGTAGCATGTAAAAGGTCAAATGTTCTGCATGCGTAAAATACCTGGATTTATGCCAAATTACATGGGAAAATGTGCATTTCTGACTGTGGTGAGAATGCACAGAGACATCAAAAGCCGCAGGAGGGCAGAGAGAGCCCTCAAAACAATTTACAATTGTGAAACATCAACTACAATATAATATTTGCTGATATTAATATGTTGCTTGCAGAAAAGAAAAAGTAAAAAAAAAACTGACTACCCACTGAAGTTCTGAATCCTTGTTCTTGCATATCATGAACAAAGAAGTATATTAAATACAATTTGGATTTTTTTTTACAGGAGTATATACTGTGTACAGCATGTTACACAGTACGCAACAAACTTAAATTTAATTTTAAACAGTATCAGTTAACGTTTTTATTTTCAAATAAGTAAAATATAAAAAAAAATATATATAAAAAATCTAATTATTTTATAGTTGTCATGCTAGGTTGTTGCAAGGAATGCGTACGACAAAGGAGATTAGAACAGCGAACATACTTTAATGATAAACCCACAAACATGTAGCTTCAACATATAAATAAACGGGATCGGACATGGAACTGAACAAAACAGTGTACACACTATATATGTACACAGGGATAATGAAGGAGAAAAAAACAAGAACAGCTGATCAGAATGATAAACTAATGAGTTACCAAGGAAACAAACTACAAACTCTGTTAGGCCTTAACAGGAACTAAACTGAACATACATGTTATAGGGTTCCTGAGGAGGACGAGGAACAGCAAACGGACAAAAACAGTCAGGGGCAGGTAGAACAGTCCATGGGGGAGTGGAGGGTGGAGGGAGCCAGGAGCAGGTGTTTGGCTGAAAACCAGAATCCAGTCAGGACAATGCCCCACAGCGGAGTAGAGGCACAGGGGAGCCATTGAGGAGGTTTCCTCGACGAAGCCATGGGGACAATGCATGGAGACGGAGCAGGTGGACAGGGAGCCCGGAGCGCGGACTGAGAGCAGATGGACCAGCACGACACCACAGGCTTTGGAGGCTGCAACGGAGCCGAAGCGATGACCCAGTTGAGGTGGAACCAGGATCCTGAAGGGCTGGGGTGGAACCGGAGTCAATTAGGGCTGAGGTGGAGCCACATAGAGAGCGGGACTAGATGGAGCCGTAGGGGCTGAGAGACAGGGCGCAACAGACCGTGGTGCAGGCGAGGTGAGGGGATATCCAATGGAGGTGGAGCCGGAGGATCAAAGGAGCCCAGTGGAGCCATAAGTCAGATGGTCAGAGTTGGAGCAGAGGGAGGGAGGAGCCAAGGCAGAGGACTCAGAGCGACGGGCCAAGGGACGAGAACAGAGGCTGGAGGCGGAGCTGGGGGATCTTCTTGACTGGGTGAAGCTGGAGACCTGAAGATCCAAGGCAGATCCACACACAGAGAAGTCGAGGGGCCGAAGGGAACAAGCTGAGGTGGGGCAGAGGAACTGGCTGATTTTGGATGAGGAGGAGGGAGAGAGAGGTAGGGAGGGAATTCTGGGAACACAGTGGAATGAGCTGGGAAGGGCAAAGAGAGTTCATGCAGGGCGGAACCAGCGGGAATGGGAGTGAAACAGGGAAAATTCCTCATCCAAATGATCAAAATATCCACCAAAGGTCAGTAGCAGCTCACCATCAGTGGTGAGTGTGGGTGGGGTCTTCCTCTATTCCCTCATACTACACAAGCATTCCTATGGCGGATAATGTTGCCGGTGTACACACCTGGTCAGACATCTTGTGAAGCTCAGGTTCCGAGGCAATGGCTTGCTCTGCCCTATTCTTTGGCATGAGCGCGTGCTCTGGCGTTCGCTCTGTGCAGCTTGGCTGGCTGGGCTCTGAGCTTGGCTGCGTTCTGGATGTGAGGGTTAATCCACCGCAGAAAATACAAATTACAATAGTCTGTCTACAAATGCTGTACTGATTTAAAAGGTATCAGATTACTTACATTCATTGAGCTTTATGAGTTAGAAATGCCACTTTAAATAGATTATTTGCCACTTTTAAAAACACAGAAGCTTTTCCAATGAGATGTTGTTGCCAAAAAGAGAGCCCCCAAACAAGGGTAATGACTCATTGAGTTTGAAAACAAAATAGTGGTTCCTATTCTCACCTCGAAGACAGTTTCCTGTCATGGATGGGCAGCCATTTAAAGACATAATTCCAATGTCATTTAACCCAGATTAAAGGGCACAGTGGCGATAAACCTGGGTGCTCTGGATACCACATATCCCAAGCAAGTTAAGGAGGATTAACACCAGATATCCGCATTATCTAGACTTCTAGGGTTTTAGCGGGTCAGGGGATGCAATAGTAGGGCCCATTTCTGCAGGATTTTCCAGATTTGATCCCACTCTCGCCTTTGTGGCTGGCAGGCTGAGCCCATGGGATAAGGCATTGGCCCTGTGGGTTAATCTAGTTTAAGTGGCACCCATGAACCACTTCTGTATGTCTCACTCAATCAACATGAATCCACCCATCTCCCGTTTTAAACCCAAATATAGATCACCTAAAAAACATTGACAAAGATTATCACTTTGGGATAATACGCACTGCCAGGCACAGATGGAAAGCGCTGCAGGCTGGAATCATTGTGCTGCTGTTGAGTAAAGCTGAATGCTGGAACTGCAGCTGTTACTGAAATGCTACACACAAAGCACAAATCCACTAAAAATGGGATATCTTATTTTATATGTGCCCCTTTTACTATGGTCTGATAAACTACATAAATGACAATCTCTAATTTAAAATTACATGAACAATTACAAACATGCACATTCTATGGCATGCACAATACATGACCATCAATAGCAGACAATATTCACAGATTTTTGGTATGAAATAATTAATCCAATACTGAAAGTAAACAATATAATGTATATTTTTTTTTACATTTTCTTTTCTACTATATCTAATAAAATTGATTGCAGTTTAATATAAAATTGGAGATTTTGCGAAATATAATTAACTGTCTTTCTTCTGTTGAACACAAAAGGTCAATTTTGTCAATATACAATATACTGGTCAAAACTTATTGACCATTACATCAATTATTGACCATGAAAATAATTATTGGAAATTGGTCAATTTCTTATACTGGTCTGTTTCCAAATTCATAGTTCTATGCCAACTTTGTAAACTGCTTTATGAAAGAAGTGATTTAGTCCCAAAGCAGTAGAAGGACTTTACAGCAATAACAATCTAGGGATTCATCAGCAATTGTGAAAAACTCATAAGCATTACAATCATGCTAACTCCCACTTCTCTCATCTCTCTCTAGTATATAGCTCATATGCATATAGATTCATAACTCTTGCAAGGTTGCTTCTTTCCAAGAGTGAAATTGTTAGTCATGCTCGCATAAGGATCCAATCTCGCATCAATTTTTCATAATTCAGGCAGAAAATGATTTTGTCTGATGGTTGGAGCTGGTGGATATAGTTTGATAAAAATGCTTTGCACTAAAATATGAGCAGATCACATGAGCATTTAAAACAGAGCCAGACTCATTCTCCATGCCAAGTGCTATTTGTCTAATGTTTCACATTTTGTAGGAATAACAGTCTCCACAGGGAAAATATAATATCTCGGTCAGAGCAAGATCTTATTTTTAATAGCAACAGAATTCATAGTTTGTGATATGAAACTGTAAAATATATGGTTATAAGCACTTTGGCTATATCAGATGTCCCAAGGATCACAAGTGAGATAACTTGATAAACTATACATTATTCTCAGTAGAAAGGAGAGCTGCGATGGAATAATAATGTTTTAATGTGGACCACTGACATCGACAACCGTGCAAAAGCACGGCCAACTCAAGGAAGTATGTCAGTGTGGGTACTCTTCCTCAAAGGCTGTAATAAAGTTTATTTTGATAACCCCTAACACAGAGCCGCCCGTTGCTCATCTAATTGAAAGCATTTATGCGAGCAGCAGCAGGAGAGACCTTCGTTCTCGCTCTAGAATTAAAATGCGAATGCACTTGAAACAAACAAAACAAAGCTTTTCTACAACTGGGATGTGCATGAACTTAAAAGTATCCATGACAGTCACCAAGTTTGGGGCACCAAGTTTGAAGACAGAGCATTTAGCCAGTGTACGACGCCGTGCAAAGCCGTCAGACAGGAATAGAAATAGAAGGAATAGAAGCAGGAACAGGAATAGAAGCAATCAACCACGCATGAATCTAAAGGACTGATGCAACGACAACGGCAACATTTTTCACCACTTTGAATCTTGCTTTCTTCTTGTCTTCTTTGCTGCTTCTTTTAGCCTCCCTCTGGGATGACTGTAGGAGGGCGAGTGTTTATGAGTGGGCTGTAGTAGCAATAATGGATGTTGTCTGTGCCAATGATGCAGGGAGAGGTATGATGGGTGTGCTATTCCACACACACAGCAGGGGCATCCCCAGTGGGCTAGAGACATCGTCAGCAACCTGGCTGCAACACAGAGATCTAACCAGCTGAGACACTGCCTGACTGAAGGTCACATCAGAAACAGAGGAAATGGCAACACAGCAGGCAACCTGCTGATCAATAATAACTCTAATTGGGCAGTAAGTAATATGAAATACAGTATGTACCAGGTAAAATAATATTTCAGGGGGGGGCATAAAAGTTGTCCATAAGATTTGATGATGAATATTTTCAATGAATAACACCCTAAATGTGGCCTGTTCTTTATACAAAGCTATTGTAATACTTCAGAATACTGTTCTAAAGGTTCTATGGCCCACTTTTATGATACTGGTATAGTGCTTTTTGTCCTTCGATCCTTGACAGCCAAAACAATGTAAGTTTTATCAGTATTTATTTATTTTTATTTTCTTCCACTGTGGGGGCTGGGAGCTTGGAAAAAAGCTGGCTGCAGGGACCACAGGGCTACTGTGACATTTAAAGTGTTGGATAGATGAGCAGTGTATCATGTATTAGAGTGAATTGAGGGGAGGGACTAGAGAGCACTACTCTATGTGAGTGCATTTTTAAGGAGTCCTACGACCTGCAGGCTTCTGCATTGTACATACAATTTTAACATCTGGGGACAGCAGCAAGACACATGCGGTAAATTTCAATATTTGAAGTGATCTATCTCTAAGGTACCACAGGTTGTCTACAGGTGCTACACACCACTACCTCAGGAAAATATCATTCTGAAAGATTCTGACAATACTAATGATGAAAAATATTCATGTTAATGAATTCATGCAGGGGGTTATATACATTACAATAGAAACGGATTATATTTCAATATAATATCTCAGTCTGTCTCATCCACTACATTACATTTTTCACAGAGCATCATTTCTTTCCCATTTCTATAATTCCTAACAAACACAAGATGCAACGATTTCCAAAGACAGACAGTTTTTTAAATCAATGAGGTAAGCTTAAACAAAATACAGCGATATGTTATTTTGCTACGTGTTGAAAGTCTTGTGACATCATCAGTGTAAGTAGATACAATTTCCTGTGTCGGTACACAGTTTAGCTAAAGGTCAGTCCGAATTAGTAGATACCCTAAACGTGTTATGGCTAAAGGGACTGCTTGTCCCTTACGAAGGTGTTTAAAAGAGGATTGTGGCAATTTAGCAAACAAGATAATGGCCTGGTTTCACAGACAGGGCTTAGAGTAAGCCAGGATTAGGCCTTAGTTCAATTGGGACATATAATTAGCTTTTATAAATGGCCTTAAAAAACATTACTGGTGTGCATCTTGAGATAAAACAATGGCAGTGACAAATTTTAAGATATACCAGTGCAAGTTGCTTTCAGTTAAAACAGCTCAAACATGCATGTTAGTCTGGGACTAGGCTTGAGCCTGGTGTGTAAAACCGGGGGTTTATGTCAGTTGGAAGAACGGTAACGTAATCCCACACATTGCCTCAGGTTTCACAATACTGGTCTCGTATAATAATTACAGCAATAACAAAAGATGATATTCTGATTAAAAATTTGCAAGGAAAAGAAGTAACCTTGAGCATACATTAACAATCAGGAAGCATTTTTCTAATATTGAATCATCTAGCAAAAAAATTTTTTTATTGGATTTGTTTGCCCAGGGTTGAGAATGATCCCTGATGGCTGGCAACCTGCCTTTACGTAATTCAACGAGAAGATGTATCACTCTCAGTCAAATATATGTATGAACACATTTCAATTTTCATTCTTAGATGACATTTCTGGCACTCTGAGTAGTAGTTTACATGCTTTATATTTTGTTGCGCTGTAACTCTGAGCTCTTTCAAGCTGCCAGACAAACTGAGGAGAAAAGTGCTCCCTTTAAAACAACCCTGCTTAATCAATTCAGTGTCAAGATAGCCCAGTTGAATCACAACTTGGAGCCACGTTGCCATGGTTTCTGTCTCGACCCCCAGCTAGCTGCCTACAGTTTGGTTTGTTTGTTTATTCCTCAGGATAAAACTGGTATCAACATTACAAGTGTGTGAAGTAGGGATGTCAATGTACATAAATTCCCATAATCAATTGTTGTTTAAATTTACAATCAATTATATCGTTTATCTTTAACCTCTTAAGTCCAAAGCCAGGGACGCTACTAAGTTAGGTATCGTTTTAAAGTTTAGAAGATTGGCATTAATGAATATAGGGAATATGACCTTAACAAGTGCTTTTAAATTTTCTAACATATCAGAATTGCTCTATTTTTACATCATGAAAAAATAACTGCTTTAAATGAAAATGTGATCTGTAAAATGACATAACAGATAGACTTGTGCCATATATCGTTGAAAAGGTCTCAACAAGCATAACACAACAAGCATGTTTGTTTCAGTTAGAGGCCAAACTAAACCAAGTACTTGTATGAGAAAGCGCCGCCGACGCACGTGTAAACAGCATACACATGAAGCTTTTGTGCCATGTTTTGGTCTGTAAGTTCCAGTAACATTAGTAAACCGTAGTGGTTCCCATATCTTTATTTTGAGCAGGTGGTCTCAAACGAGCCCGAACACAACATAACACAATGCGTTGATCACGGACTGACATGACATGGTGCTTGGCTAAAGCTATAGACTTGCGGGATCTGATCACGTTGCGTTCATGAAACAGTGTTTCCCAACGTCATTTGAAAGTTCAACCAATGGAAACTGGATCTTGGGTATGGTGGATAGATATAGAGAGTAGGGACGATGTGTAGAGACAAAACGGATACTGTTTTACAGCTGGAGAGTGCTCAGATTGGTTTGATCGCTCAGACTGACAAGTCTTGGTTTACCATACGCCATAGAATAGGAGTGCACAGCTGAAACAGCGCTGGAAAATCATCACTTCTCAACCAGGGTATTTTTACTTGTTTATTTCTATTTACATTTATTGTGGCATTTACACAAGCAAGTACTTATATTCAGTAAAATCGATTGCTTGTTTTTTTTTTTTTTTTTGGAGCCTTGGTTATGTAAAAATTGAGAAATTAGAAAATGCCGGGCAGTGTGGTTGAGGAACGGCCACTCCCCGAGAAGACAAAGGACATTTCTCGAAATTAACATTTGACTCTCTCTTGAGAAACTAGCATCGCAAAGTCAATCACCTCCCCCATGTTGTCTCTCTCTCTCACACTGAGATCACCAGATATTCAACCAAAAAACTATATGGTTTAATGTGAATAATTATCATACAGTATTATACATGTTTGTCATTTGAAATGTCTCTGTGCGACTGGTACAAATGTCTCATTCCCAAATAAGTAAACCAAAAGGTAATACAGAGGGTGGGTGTGTCTTCCAGGCAAATGGCATTCTGCTCCCAAAAGGTGTAAACTCTGAACGCAAATTCCCAGTGTTAGCAAATGTTTCCATGTGAAAGAAATTTCTGTCTATATAAAGAAATGCAACAAGAGACTCGATTTGTAACTCAAATTAGCCTATGATGTGGAGTGTCTCGTATACACTCCACATCATAGGCTAATTTGAGTTACAAATCGAGTCTCTTGTTGCATTTCTACAAGTATTTTATAAAGTCAGGTTCACATCTTCTCTCTTTATTCCAGAGCATTTGATGTTTTGCATTTATTATCTTTGAACTGATTGTGAAATTGGCATGATACATTTACCTGACATAATAAATTGTTACATTTGATTTTATTCCGACTGACTCTGAAATTGTTTTCCCAAGTAGATTAAACTGATTCATATGTTACCGCAAGTTTTTCGTCAGATTAGTGACAACTAATATGTGAAACTAATTCAAGTGTATGTGGTTTCGCAAAGACAACAAGTGAATTTCCATTTAGAACAGCAAAAATGTTGCTTGACCAACCTAAATTTGGGTGTGTTTTACCTCTGTTTTAATTTAATGTTACTTTAGATAAGTGTCCGTGGGAAACCACGGCATGGCCAATCCAAAGCTATTATAAGAGGAGTAATGTTGGTCAACTTATTTCTGTAATAGTGGCCATCCCTCTGTAGAAGTAAACGTTACTTTAATTTCAAGTGTATGCAATCACGGGAGCTATAAAAAAGTATCTGTGATTGTGTAAGCGTGAATGCGACCAATCTCAGGTATAAAGCCAATAACCTCTGTTTGGTGACCAAAACTGACGAGCTTGTCGTGAGACCGGCGTTAAACGGAAGGTGTGAGGACCTGAGAGTGACATAGATTCATAATATGAACGGGTAAAATATAAGTAATGAGTTAAAAGGAATAATCAAACATTCTCTCACATTTAATGATGCTCGGATATCATTAAAACCTTTTTAATTTATGGAGTCAGATGAAATAACGAGGTAATACAAATGAGAAAATGGATTTCATTTAATCTTGTTGTGTTGCGTGAGAGCAAAGACAGTAATGCGCAGAGACCTTCACCCGTTCTATCGGATACCGCCATTGGACCGATTTAGAGATGCTTACAGTTAATTATGTTTTGAAAATAAATGGCTAGCCAAGCTAATCAATTGCATGGCTTTAAGACATTAGGTGTGTTGGACTTGAAGCAGTGCTGTGCAGACCGATCAGTGTATGACATAAAAGTATCGCAAGAGCGGAGAGCAGATGGTTCCATATTCTTTCTAATTGCTCTCACAGTACTTGATCTCATACACAACGATTGGTCTGCACAGCGCCACATCAAGTCCAACACACCTATTAATAGATTTAGAATACATAAATGGTGCGCGCTTCATTTATTCTCGTGTGTCTGCTGCGTTTTGCACATGAGCCGCAGGCTTCTCAACACTACCTCTCTTTTTGACAAAATTAAATTTATTATTGACAATTTATCTATCATCGTTTAATCTTTAGCATCGCTAGTGTGAAGCTTCTGTTCTATAAATGTGTGTCAAATTGTGGTCTGTAACTCCGAGATGTGTTTGTAACACATAAACCACCACCAGTAGGTGAGATACAAATCCTGGACTGGAAGAAACAGTAAAGGATGAGAGAAAAATCTCCACACTCTTTGAATACATTTTATATTTACAGAATATTGAAAACTGGATGTTTTGCTTACCTGAACAAATCAGTTTCATCAACATGTACTCCCTGCCACAGTCTTTCTTATAGTAACATCCCAATCGATTGACCAAACAAGTTCCAATTTTGATCTTCTCCTTTTTGCAAAGAAGGATGATGGTCTCATCTGCAGGAACAAGAGAGATTAAAGGGAGAGAAAGAGGGATAGAAATAATGTCATAAGTATGAAAGCGACGATCACCCAGATGTTTAAACACCCTGTGGCTACATCCCACCTGCGACTACCCACCCCATTTCAATCATATGACCACAGACCCTATATATTATTTATGACAAAGGGCATCTCCATTCAAATGAAGCCAAAACACAAGTCAGTTCAGAGAGCAGTCAGACAGATACACAAACTAACCATCTCTTAAACACTTTAGCTCATATACAATGCAACAACAAGCACAATTTCAAATTTGCAGTGTTTACATGGGGTGATTATAAGTCTTATTCTTGTATTTTCTATAAGTCCAGTTGCACAAAAAAAGAGATGATTAGAAAATACCGTAGGCATTGAATTCTAAACCGTTTGATTGATTTTGAAAT
Source organism: Meda fulgida (assembly GCA_030578275.1). Lineage (NCBI taxonomy): Eukaryota > Metazoa > Chordata > Actinopteri > Cypriniformes > Leuciscidae > Meda > Meda fulgida. Next base: position 25,671,880 of record CM060622.1, read on the forward strand.
GGTTAATTCAAGTGCAAAGAACTAACTTGATGACTTGATGACTTCATAATACTTCGTTATTTAGTTTATCTTACCAGTGACTGATTCAGGGTACAAATGATTTATTTAATATTTGCATTTGATCACACTCAATACTTCTCAAATACAACAGTATCATAACTATAATATGAAAATGGAATTTAAACAAATAAAAACGAAGTAAAATATAATTTTCTTGTTCTGGATGATTCGCTGGGCAATAACAAACAGAAAACCACTTAAAAGTATAGATTTTTCCATTGAACTGCAGCCAAATTGTGTATATCTTTAAAATGTAACAACAGCTGATAATCGAATGGCATAGAAAGTGTACACTGACCTCCAGATAACCTAAAGCAACTATGCCTAATTATACAGGACGCATTTGAGAAAGTGTGTATAAAAGTACTCACATGCTTTGGTGTAATTCTTGCCAGTCTTGATTATATCGAAAGTAGTGAAAACAAGAGGACAGTGCAAGAGGACAACTGGAAATTAAAAGGGGCAAAGAGACAGAGAGAATGAAAAAGAGAGGGATGACATTATAATTTCATTATCATAGGCTATTATTTTATTTTAATTCTGCATCCCTGCTTGCAGAGTTGCCACTGACTGCATTACATCTCATGGGATCTTTGGATCTCAGATGTGTGTACAGGTGCAATCAATCAGAGCCAAGGGAGACCAACTGACTACTAGAGCAACAAGCTACCATGGAGCATGGCTAATAGTTCAACAAACTAAGAGTGGTAAGGCTACATAGTGACCTTTATGTTGTAACATTATAAGGTTAGTATTTTTACACTTTCCATTTCAGAGAAAGGAGACCGCGAAAACGGTCGTGTCTGTATGACTTTAAGATAAGGAACAGGTGAAGTAACCTACTTACCCGCTCGCAGAGAAGAAAATAGACCCATGCAAGTTAAACGTCAGTGTTTCTCGGATTGCTCTGCAAAGCCCATATGGACTCAGAGATGCAGCTGAATGTTACTCTGCTACCCTCCTCAGACGTGTTTTAGCCTACCTAGCACATTCAGCTCCTCTACATGTCTAGTATCTCGCGCGGTCGATTGTCTCGTTCACTGCATGCATGTGCCGCACATCAAATCATCTGACAGAGCTGCTCAAACGCCGCTTTAATCCGACTCCAAATTCCAAAACGATTTCTTACTTGATCACGCAGCTTTCATTACAGAGACTGTTAAAAGGCGTATCCTCGCCTGCTCGCCACCTCATGGCTGAGTCTCCTGGCACTTCATAATGCTTTCTGAATAAAGAAATGAGGGCAGGTGATGCTGTGCCATTACAGAGTGAGAGAGCACTGCACTCGCGATTGACGAATATTTGGAGAGTAGCCTAAATAATACGTCTCAATAGAATAGATGTAAAAGAGAAAATCATTATCTTGTTTGCTTTTCTCTTTTCTCTGCTCACTTTCCTGTTGATCTTCTTGAAACAACAAATAACTTAAACACGACACATTTGTTATTATCGTAGTAGGCTAAAGAATGCAGATTTGTGTGCTGTATTTAGGGATAACCACAGAAAGCAACATTATACTGTAGGCTACACAATTATTTGACTGCTTTTATTTCTTTTATTTTTTTGCTCTATTCACTAATTTGTTTTCACTATAGGCTACACAAAACGGGGAGAAAGCACAAATAGGGACAACAACAGCAGTGCCACTGACATTTCCATAGATAGAAAGATAGATAGACTAGATCACCAACATAACACCATCTACACCCTCTTTCTCCTCTCTTGCTCAAACACACACTAAAAAAAATGGTTAATTTCAACATTTACTCTTCTCATCTGATGCACACTCTGGGAACTAGTGGCCTCTGCCCAATTAATGGCAAAAAAACTATTAATGTATAGTTTTAACAGAAACAGAAAAAAAATACATTGTGAATTAGTAAAGGTGGCCACAAATTAAGTTCTGGGAACAATTATTCATGGTCAAAATGGGAGTGAGTAAACAATATTACTCACATTAATATTAAACGTTTATCTCCAAGCAAGTGGCACGCAATAATAGTAATTTGTGACAAAATGTTCAAGAATTGTGTTAATTTTTTTTTTCTCAGCTGTGAAAGTCTTTCTTTGGTCAACCTTACATTTACTGTAGCTAGAACAATTTAATGCATTATATTTAAAAAAACAAACAAACAAAAAGAAATTAATCCAATTGAATGTGGTTGCTCTTAGAACAGTTAACACAGCAAACTAAACACACTCTGTTGATGAAACAGTTTAATATTCACTGCATAATGAAGCAATGCATGCTTATTCTTATGCATTTATCAAAAATCAAAACTACAAGCAGGTTATCTGTTGATTTGATAAATTCAGCACAGTTTTGCATGTTCTTTAATCATATTCTTCAAAGTTTAGTTGTATAACAATGAGTTTTCATTTGACCATAGAATTGTATCAACATCACAGCATATATTTTCGGAGTGATGCTGAATCTATCCTTGACATTATCGTGCCTCAACTTCTCAACAGGCCTCTTCCATCGCTTAAAGACAACTGGTTGTAATGGTTGCAACTTGCAATCATATACTTACCATGTCCAAGAGAAGAAAAACTCCTCAATTGGATTCAGGAAAGGAGAATATGGAAGGAACACCATCCTGAAAAGTGGGTGATGCTCAAACTACTCTTGCACCAGTGCTGGTGGATTTGGATAGTGTCCCAACTACAAAATTTTGCTCCATTTTAGGATTTTATTGAGGGAGTTTAAAAAAATGTAGGAGCCTTTCTAATATTGTATGTCCCGGGACATTGACTGTGGCACGATGGCCAATCACATCCTCTTTTCCCCCTTCTTATTATTATTCTTTTTTTTGTGGTTGTTTTTTAACCCCATTTTTTAGTTGTTGTAATTGAGATAGTGTAAACAATTAGGAAATTAGCATTTCTCAGGTTATGTGTATTACTAACTCAGCTGATTTTTGGGGCTAATAAAAAAAAGTGCAATTGAGAATATAACAAATAATATATTTTTGTTTGTTGTGTTTGGAAAAAATGCTACACAAATGATTGTGATTTTTCTAAACTTTGAATGGCTCTAGTCTATACTTATGAACAAAAGCAAGTTAAAATTATGAAAACAAAGCACATACTCTATGACAGAAACCATGAAACCATATTTTATACTAAACTGAATTAAATTACTATTCACTGTTCTTAATGTCAGAAATAATAACATAAAAATCAATATAAATATTAAATTTATACTTGTATACTTATATTAAAATTGTACTTGACATGTTGGTTTATGACTGTGAAAGAGCTTCAGAACAAGATCTTGTCCTTAATTTCTGACATGTGTAGAGAGACTATCAGAGGAGGGTGCTCATGAAAGTGCCATGTGTATATTGGCATTTAAACAAGTCTTGGGATTTTAGTTCGCCAAGGAAAGAGTTTAAAAGTAGAGGAAACAGTCACAAAGGCATAGAACAGTGGGCAAGAGGAACAACAGAATACTGTGGTGTGATGCAAAGTAGCTGTATATCTGTCATTGTCTTTTATAACTTTACTATGGTTTACGTGCAACTCAGGAAAGCCCCATTCACTTTCCTTGTCTGTCTGCAGCTGTTAAATCTCAGTGGAGGTAAAGTACAGCAGGTCAGCATTTTCTAAGTGCAAGTGTGAATCACTATTACACTAGTACAAGATCACACCTCTGGGATTTAAGAATGCAACAGCTCAGCAAATATAAATGGGAACAGAATGTGCATAAGCCATCAGATGAATTGCCATTGCTTGTTTCAAATCTCAACAGCCCCTCTTTCTTGGCATGAGCTGTGCTGCGCCGTACATCATTCGCTTTGTATAGTTTACTGAAAAAGACATTATTATTATTATCATACTTAGTCCTGTCTTTGTATTTCAGATGTGTTTGTGTCACCCTGGACACACACTCCACCTAAATATGTTCTGTACACATGGATATTTACGCAAATGACAACCACAGTCTACAACTGAATTCCCTCTTGAAAACTGCACACAATTAAAAATCATGACGTTATGGTTATCACCATCACCAATTTCCAGAATGGCTCCTGCTTTCATTCCCGGGTTTCAAACCCACAGAACTGCGTCTTAACTGATAAACTCATTTCCGTTCATGGAGATCGCTCATAAAAAGCTGATGATCTGAATTAGGTGTGTTAAAGTCGGCATGAAATGTGGACGTTGTGATAAGCTGAAATATGAAAATCTGAAATCACAAACTTCCCCACAATATAGATGAAGTATGTCTAAATTCACTGTACTCATAAAAGTTTAGGCAATAAGTATACCCGGATTACTTTTTACTTCCGGTGAGATCCAGAAGTGCGCAAACGATGGACAATGACAACGACAGGATGGTGTAGTCATGTAGTACATCCAGATTACATTCATACTTCACACTATATAGAACATTTTTACGGTCACAAAGTTATTACTTGTCCAAATAAGTACCTACTCAGAGAGTATGTAATTGTGGATGTAGCCATAGACTTTTCATGAGTTCACACATACATATAATCAGATAAAGTATAAATTATGCGTATATGGCATGCTGTCGGAGGAGAGGGCTCCGAGCTCGGAATTTTGGCACGAACCTAGAGATGTATATCTGAGTGAAACAGCCTCTCGAAAAAAAAAAAAAATAGGCCGGGACTTGATTTTTGACAATTACAGTAAACTACAGAAGTCAAAAGTGTGATTAGGCAGTTCAACCTAATAGGCTTAGGCTACAATGACAATGACCTTAACATTTTGTCTCTTGTGAACAGTACTTATGTTTTATTCTACCTTTCTGATTATGGTTCTAGCATTATATCTTTTCATTAGCAAACAGTATTATGACTCTGGAGAGGGTGGCGAGATGTCAGTGGCCACAGTTGACAAGTCTTTCTTAGGCCCTGTTTACACTTAGTATTAAGATGTGCTTTGGTTGATTGAATCACAAGTAGACGAGGTAGACACATACCCGTCTTCAAACCAAACTTGGGTCTCCAACAAAGTTGGCTTGCGCGCTTCCCATAATGTTTATGCTTTAGGTCAGTAGTCAGAGAGTAGACAGTCTTTTGTGGCTGTTCGAACACATTTGACCACATGAACGTTCACACTATGAAAACAATCCAGTTGAATGCGTTTTTGACTACCTCGAGTGGTCTAAAGTGGAGAAGCTCAAAACCTTTTAGACCCTGTTTACACCTGTATTTAGCGTCGTCCACTTGTGATCCAATGGACCAAAACGCATCTTAATACCAGGTGTAAACAGGGCCTCAGATTCTCAGTGATGCTGTTACTGATGGCTGTAAACTGATGCTGTTACTGATGGCTGTAAAAGACCAAAGATCATGATCCACATGCACACAAGAGACATGAGAGAGACATGCAGGTGTCCCCGATGTGTTTGTAAGGAAGAGTGAGAGAGATAAAAGGGGGATGCGTGCCCTTTTGAGTGTGTAACAAGGATATGACATGAAGCCAAGGAAGTCATCTGATTAAACTCTATGAGGGCATCAGAGTGGAAGGTACATTGTGGCTTGCTGGGAGGGGGGGGGGGGGGGTGACAGGGACTGTCTGAGGTTATATAACATTCTTTTATCAGGAAAATCATCTTTAGTGTAGCCACATTTGCATTATTGTACGAAGAGGTATTTTCATTAAAATACACTCAGAGTGAAAGTGCGAGAGAGAGAAGACATACAATATGAGAAAATTAAAACAGGTAAAGGGATTTCTTTGGATTTGCTGGCCTTTCTTAATCCTCACTTTCACTCCTCAATTCTTTCCCTCTTGAAGCAATTAAACTGAATTTATTTATTTTCCCAATCCAAATGGTAGAGACAATGTAACAGTTGCACTTAAATATTTTACTCATCTCAAATTAGTGTAACTGGGTGTTGTCATAAGTGTGTTTTACTTACTTTTTCAATGTGCTCTTGTCAACAGGTGAGTTAGGATGTCATTGCACATGCGCAGTCCTTTCAGTTTCGGTTTTCAATCCGATCAAGAGTTTACACGTTTGTCAGTCGCTGCTCTACTGTCGCCATGGACTTCTGGACCTACGGCTGCACCTCATTCCTCCACCCCTATGGCTCTGTCGGAGTCTCTAGGCATTGATTGAGACAGCTCTGGGCTGCGTTTCCCAAAATCATTGTAAGCCTAAGTTGATCGTAGAACAATAGCCACCAATGGTCTCTACGATCAACTTAGGCTTAAGGTTCTTTTGGGAAATGCAGCCCTGGTCTTTTATTGTCTTGTTCTGGTAGCGTAATGTGGGAAGCCATGCCTTGGTTTTCAAAAGTCTCTGTTTTGGTCTGTCTACACTGAAACGCAACTCTGGAGTTTCCAAACTAAAGCGAGTCTGCAACGTTTTCGAAAGTCTCTGTTTTCGAGGGTAAAAAATGTGTAGTGTAGACGACAGGTGTAACCATAGCGAAACGAAAACACACTAGTGTAAACCACTCGTCACCACGTTCCTTTCTGGTATCCTGGTCCATTAGTGTCGCCTGGTCTCTCAGTCCATCGGAATACACCTGGGCCGCAAAAATCTCCAAGTGACATCTCTGTCGGTTGGGCCCAAAACTCGACCATGGCTTCTCCCTTCACCAATTTTTGTTGTCTCCTTTCTTGCTCTGGGCTCTCATCGACCATCGACCATGCTTCCTTCCGCCGTCAGCACCTTAATGGTTTCTCCGGCTGACGTCCCTACTTGGTTCGTGTTCTTTCCTGGCCCCTCTTCCATGTCCAGAGCCCCTACCCTCCCTCCCTCCCTCCCTGCCTCCCTCCCTGCCTCAGTTGTTCAAGTGGGGGACGTTATGTCAAGATTAGTGTGTTTCTTAGATTGTGTACTTTTTTTTTTTTTACTTTTAGTTTCTCTTATGCCGAGTTCATACTGCACGATCTTAGCCCCGATTTTGGCTCGCCGACAAGTTTTGAGAAATCGCAGACAAATGCCCGAAATCACAGGCAAATCGGTGCTCGTTCACGCGAGTGACAATCACGCAGTGTGAATGGGAAAAGACGCGATCTGAGAGAATCGCCGACGAGTCGCCGACGCCCGTGAGATATTTGGCATGCTAAATATCTGGACCAGTCGGCGATTCACAATCCTGCTGTGTGAAAAGTGTTCTGACTGAAAACTACATCGGCAATGACCGACAGCCAATGATACAGGACAGGAGGATGTTCAGGGATGAGTTATAGACCAGAATATCAGTATTTTAATAGATAGGCCTATATACTATTATATCAAACAGAAACAAAGCACAAACATTTGGATGACCAGCAGCAACAGAAGGACATTTGCAAAATTATTTATTTACCCCCAACTCTCTTTGCAAAACACAGTCCTTGCTCCCCTCGTCTTCCCAACCATTTCCTGCGTAAATTGTTTATTTGTTATTTTTTTCATTTTCTCTAAAAATCAGCGCATAGACAATTTGGATCGCAATCTTCTTGTAGGCTATCGTTTTTAATAACAAATTCAGTGTCACGCGAGAACTCTGGTCTCACGCACGTGTGATCTTCCGTTATTTCCTTATCACTTCTCGCGTTTGTTTGGTTGTTAAATGTAGTTTGCGGACCAGGCAGAAGTTGTCGGCGATTCTTTCTTTTGTAAAGTCATGCAGTGTGAAACCCCCTGTCACCGATCCATCGTGCAGTGTGAACACAGCAGCAACTGAGTGTCACCCCAGATAGTCATGCAGCGTGAAAACAACAGTGACCCGATTATTTTGAAAATCGTGCAGTCTGAACTTGGCATTAGTTTCCTGTTCCCTTGATCCTGCTTTTCATTAGTTGTCATGGTTATTCATTATGTTACTAATTGGAACACACCTGTTTGCCTTTGAAGTCATCACCATGCCTATTTAAGTTCGTCAGTTTCTTCAGTTTATTGTCCTGTATTGTGTGAGCATGACATACTGTTTCGTTTGTGTTTGGATTGAGTTACTTTGTTAACAAACAACACTTTTACTTTGATCTTATTTGCCTATCTTCTTTATCCTATTCAAAGTTACAGGTGTATAGTAAAAAAAAGAAGAGGAAAAAAATTAGCATTTAGTAAACATTGATCACATCCATTGTACTACATTTATTCCTGCATGGACATGCACTACTGTTCAAAAAATGTTGGGTCAGTAAATTTATATATATATATATTATTATTATTTTTTTTTAAATAAGTCTCTTATGCTCACCAAGGCTGCGTTTGCAAAATACAGTAAAAACAGTAATATTTTGAAACAGCCATTACTGCAGTGTAACATGATCTTTCAGAAATCGTTATATTATGATGATTTGATGCTCAATAAACATTTCTTATTATTACCAGTAAAAAAACAAAACAAAAAAAAAAAACAATTGTGCTGCTTAATATTTTTGTGGAAACAATGACATATTTCTTTGATGAAAGTTCAAAAGAACAGAATTTATTCAAAATAGATTATTTTGTAACATTATGGCTATCATTACTGTCACTATACTGTATGCTCAATTTAACCTGTACTTGCTCAACAAATGTTAATAATTTTGTTTCAAAATGTATGCCCACAAATCACAAACCAAACAAACAAACAAACAAAAACAAATAAATAAAAATCACAAAATATTCCTGATGCTTCTTAGGTTTCATTGTTGTATAAAACATTTCATTTTCGTACTGTATAAATACAATGGATTGCTTTCAAGGTGTTTAAAATGTTGATATTGTGCTGTCCTCTTGTGTTCACGTTGTCAAACTACAGTGAAAGCTTTATTTCGAATCCTCATTTATTGTTTCAATAAAGAACTAAATGATCCACAAATGATGAAATTTGACAATGATGTAATTTGCATGAACATTCTGTATTATTTCCTTCGTATCTCTGTTCATATCTGTTTGAAACTGTACAGGGCTCGGGTGGGGAGTGTGTGAATATTCTTATGTGAGATTGTGATTTTGTATTAGTTCTTCTATACAGATTATTTTTGTTTAACATGTTTTTCTTGAATGTTTTACTTGAGCAGCATGAAACAAATTCAAAATGTGTGTATCTATGACAGTGTGTTTAGTTAAATAAAATTAAACCAAAGTTAAATCCAAAGTTAAATCCAAACTCTGAAACAACCACAGTGAAGCTCTAAAAAGATAATTATCATTCAGTTAAACAAAAACCAAATTTTTCATTTCTGCCCTGTCCAGTAAATTTTTAGGTCGACATTTGTCTGTAGCCTACAAAATGACGCATGGACAGTTTTTCTTCTTCAAACGCACATTCTTTTTCATGACCATGAAAAATGTATTCATGCAAAATAGGATGTCTATCTATTGTTCTGATGTTGTTAGGATAGGATCCTAACCCCATAGCGTCAACAGCAAGATACAGCACCTCGTTCCCCTTCTCAGGGAAACGGTTTGAATATACATTCTGAGATGATTTTTGATCAAATAAATGCTGCATTGATAAGTAAAAATACTTATTTCAGTCTTACTGACCCCAAACTCTTGCACAGATGTGTAACTAAACTTACTGAATACAATACTTGTTTAGAAGACAGTAAAAGATAATGGTGATAATAAATCATATTATTTTTCCCTCATTATATAGTGTCATCTCTGTGTTCATTGCAAGAAAGCCCTTTGATCTGTGATGAATGGCTGAGTCTGAAGCCTCAGGAAGTCCCAGCTGGGTGTCTCACAGATGTGTTAGGCGTGACATCACTGGGAGTTCCGCTAACGTGCTGCTATCTGTGTGATCTGTTTGTTTGCTCATAAACAACAGACATTATGAATCGTTACCTCAAGGCACATTCTGCTACCCAGACAACATTGGTTTAATGAGACACACACACACTCTCCTATCTTTTACACTTTATTGGTCAGAGGTAAAAGAGCCCTTATTTCACATTTTGTCACTAAAACATGAAGATCAAAACATGTTTTTCTCATTAAACTGTATTCTACAATTTATTTTAAATAAAGGATTGTGAAAGCATTTAATGGAATATGAAGTTTATTCATATACAAAATTGGCAGTTTTGAAGAGAAAACAAAAAATGATATTTTAACAAAAGAAACAATAGAAAAAAGGCACATATTGTTGACCCTCTGACACATACAAAAGAACCACATACTGAAATGTTTAGTCTGACTGCCCAACACTGACATCTACTGGACTTCCACCTCATCAAATCTCAGAAACATCTGTTTGTATAGAAAAATGTTCATACATCACACTGTACACTTTTAAACAGGCCATTATGTCAAGAAGCGCTAATTCAAAGCATACTAAGATGAAATATGATAACAATAAGGAACAATCACATATACAGTCTACCGAAGGCCCCAACTTATTTCAGTTAAACAGTTCCGGTTTTTCTGTGCATTGTTTTACTTGAGAAATATTATACATCTATGAGAATGAGCAGTCTATGATTTTCACTTAAGTAATTCACCCAGCAGTTATACAGTATATTGATTTCTATTTCTACAACCAAAATGATAAAGATACATTTAGAACTAAAAGACATTCCCCTAAAATAATTTAAGAAAAAGATGAAAACAGACGAACAGTCAAATTAAATTGTATGGTGAAAAAAAAAAACCCATTCAAGAGCAGCACGTTTTGTCTTGAAGGACAATGCTTTATGACCAAGACAGTGTGATTTATGTTGTTCTTTAGCATTTCCCTGCTCTCCTAAGTTTTCTTTTTTTTTTATCCTTCCAAGACAAGAAAACAGGAAACCGGTTTCAATCTGTTTCTTCACTTGAAAGATAAGGGAACAGGAAGTGTGTTTCCTTTGACATTTCAGTGATGGAGCTGGTCATTTTAAACAAGACGGTAGAACAGTACTTAGCGTGTAATTCCCTACAGGAAAGGAAGAAGGTGGCTTCCACATATTGTGCCCATGGTTAATGGGGGAAATAGGTTTGTGCACAGAGGTAAATTGTTTAAGGTATAAAGACAGTTTACACATTTTTTTTTCAATGGAAGGAGATCCTTTTGTCTATTTAGTCTTGAATGAAGGATGAACAATATTGTCAAGACACTGTCTGGCCTGCAACAAGTTTTGGGTTTTAACAATCATCAAAATAACATTTAGCAATTTCAACTTTGCATTATTCTCATTTGATGCTGTTAAATAGCCACGCTTATGATTCACATGGTAGTACAGTTATTGAGACCACTTCTCGCATTTCAACAGGCATACAACTCACTACACATTTCCTGAGATGTCTGCAATTGCCTTATTATGGTTGACCTTTGAGATTTGGGCTTTATACATAACAATCGATGTGCTGATGATTCCTGTCAAATAAACTTGGAGTAGCCTTTAATTCTTTTAAAGTACTGTTATCACCACTTCCTCTGTTGCTCCCATGGCAATACAGTAGTTTTCCTGATGAGAAGAGTCTGCTGAACAATGCTGGCTTCACAATTATTCGTACAGAAAACACGTGTATACATAGAAGAAAAGAGATAAACACAAACAGAGGGTTTTTACAGAATCATTGTGACTCATAACTTTCACGTTTTGGTGAATTGGATGCAAATTCTTATTAATTTGCATGATCTCATTTGTTATTGTATGTTTTCCAGTCTATTTACCACTCCCTGACAGTAATGTTTAGGGGTGGGTAATGTTTTCACACAAATTTTATCATACTAATTCTTTATCAATTTGTCAAAAAATAAAATGGTTACGCTTAATCATAAGATTGGGTTGAGTAATACAATATAGGCAATAAGAAAAAAATCCTCCACAAAATGGTGTGAGCAACAAAGAACACGTATATTGTGTATCTATATCTATAAAGATAATACAGCCTAAAAGTGAGTTTGTCCAACCAGTGTCCAATGCTGTTTTATAAAATTCCACTTAGACAAAAACCAGTCTAAAAGACCAAGGCAAGTTAACCCATGCACTTATTCTATGAAAATTACAAATACAGTAGTAGTGCTCATCATAATTTCATAACAATGCTTGAAGGAAACAAGTATTGGCACTTCTTAATCACTTTCTTAAAGTTACCCTTACAAAAAATCCCTTGAAGAGAAGACAGCAGTCTCCATGTGTCTTCCTAGGACGCCTACCTGATGACAATGGGCTTCAGTATAGGATCAGTAGGAGCTATCGGTATCAGAGCCGTCTACCCCATAGAGCTGAGCCAGGGTCCTGAAACGAGGTCCCCACTCATTTAAGAAGTCGTAGTCCAAATTGGATCCACTGGAGGACGAGTCCAAAGAGCTGAGGGAACCGGCCAGGGATTCAGAACCCTCGTAACCATAGATGTGTAAAGTATCGTAGGGAATCCCATCACGGTCATGGTCCGCCTCATCCTTCTTCACCTCGATCATCATGGCCATGTCACCCTTACAAGCAGGAGGTTTCTTCACTATGGCATAAAGCGAAGGCCCCGCGCCAGGCCGAAAGCTGCTGTCGTGACAGGCGGAGGTCAGGATGGAGACGTCATAACCATTTGTGTCCATCTCTCCACCGCCCTCTTCGTCATATCTCACCAGCTGCTCGTGTATCTCGCCAGACGACTTGGTGACCAAAACGTCTTTCTGATAGCGCCTCCGCAACACAATGAGGATGAGGATGACTAATATAAGACAAATAAACACAATATCAATATAATCTTTCTTTCTTTCTTTCTTTCTTTCTTTCTTTCTTTCTTTCTTTCTTTCTTTCTTTCTTTCTTTCTTTCTTTCTTTCTCTCTTTCTTTCTCTCTTTCTTTCACAAATAATCATTTTAACATCTTCCTGTTTATTTCTGTAATCTTAACTCATTATGGAATTTGTATTGACAGCACAAGTAAAAGAACATAAATTGGAACATGTGAGAATTTTAAAATAGCCGTAGTATTGAAAGTCTCTCATGGAAGTACATGAAACTCAAAACTTTCCGTCTATCTCATGGAGTGAAGATCAGTGAATTGTCTTTTAATTTTCATCACTCCTCTCTTGTTCCTCACAAATGGAAATGCAAGCGTAAACTTCTACTTCAGAAGAAGTGCAAAGATGCAAGCAAAATGTCTTCATCTTACACAGAAAAAAAGTACAAAATCTGATATCAGAACAATTTAGGTACTGATATGTACACTTCACATAAACACTTATGCATTTAGCAGATGCTTTTATCCAAAGTGACTTACAACAGAGGAATAATATGTGTCTGTACTCATATGCACCTTTTTAATAATAATGTACAAAAGTGTAACTTTTTAAAAAAGGTACCGCACCAGTGACATATTTTGTAATTTTATTTCTGAGAGTGCACAACATCTCATCACATACAGTGAACTAACCAACAATGACAGAGAATATGGAGCTAAGTGCCTCTCTTACATGCTCTTATTTAGACTGTTCGGTCCCTGGGTTATTTATACAATCACACCACTTAAAGGATCCAAAGAATTTGAATTAAATAAACACTGTGTCCACTTGGGAAATTACGGAGGAAAGCCTTTCTTCAAAGATTTAAAATGTTTGCATGTATTATTAATATGATAACTCTCATGTCATGTCATGAATCCTTCATAACCTGTTTTGCTGGGCCTAATTAAATGATGCTTTTGGTTTTTAAAAATGTGCTTCCTTTTTTGCCTAAAAAAAGAAGAATAAAGAATGTTTCGTTGGCCTTGCAAGGATATCTTGCAAGTGTAAACGTACCCAGGATGGTGACGATGCAGAGAAGAATGGCTAAGAGGGCGCTGACGCTCATTCCGGTCTGGGCGTAGGCCATACAGTACTCCATCCGTCGTCCCGGCTGACATTTGCACACTTTAATCTGGAGTAGGTTAATGCTCTTCTTTTCTGGTGTACCTCCATCAGCGATTTCGATTTCCAGCACATGTTCCACTGAGTGCTCTGTACTGAAACCTCCTTGCTTCAGCTTAATGCTCGAAGTGTTGTCTACAATGAATATTAATAATTGAAGAGATGCAGTCATTAATTTTGCTCTTATTCATGGGAAATGACTGACTATGTTCGCCACAGGTGCAAAGCTAACAATTTTCATCAGCAGTGCTATTGTTGTCATTGAACTCTGCTTTTGTTTTCTGTTGATGCTTTGAGGGAAATGTTGCTGAGATTCTTGTGACAATTCAATGCAACCAGGCCTAAGAATATCCCATTTCACACAATAGTAGGAAGAGTAAATCTTCACTTTGGCATTCTTGTGGCATGAAATGAAATGTTCTTCCAGCACATTTTGAGGAAAGCCAGTTGGAGTTGTAAAAAGAAACATTTTGTTGTCACTGAATACATGGCTAGAATAAAATAAATTATTTTATAGATTACATTAATAAATAATTTTAAAACATGTACACTATTGTTCAAAAGTTTGGCATCGGTAACATTTTTCAACCCGATCACACGGCAATTCGTAAAAAATGTACGAGGTGGCTAATTCATACGAATTCATACAACCTCACTCGTTCGAATTCGTCCGATTTTTGCTAAAACGTACATATTTTACGAGTTGCCCAATTCTTGTGAATTTGTACGAATGACCTAGCCCTGGCCCCGCCCCTAAACCTACCCATCACTGGGGTTTACACAAATCGTACGAATTAGCCACCTTTTGCTCACTCGTACGAATTGGTCGTGAGATAGCGTTGGATTTTTGGTAACGCTTTATTTCGAAGGTCCACTTTAGACATTCTACTTTAATGACTGGTAGTTGACATGTAGTTGCAGAGTATTAGGAGACTGTCTGCTTAATATCTGCTAACACTTTATTGTTATGGTCTTTCAACATATATTCTACTGACTAGAAGTAACTTTGCAACTACTTAACTCTAACAGTCTACTTGCAGTTTACTAGTCTACTAATACTCTGAGAGTAGAGTGTCTAAAGTGGACCATTACAAAGTGTAACCAGATTTTTTTTAATTAACTGTTTTCTATTTGAATATATTTTAAAATGTAATTTCTTCCTGTGATGACAGAGCTGAATTTTCAGTCAGTGTCACTTCAGTCGGTGATCCTTTAAAATCATTTTAATATGTTGATATATAATTTTTATTAAAAATAAAACTCCAAGACATATTATTAGTTCCAGTCATGACACCTTAACAACCTACTTTCTGCCAGTTTAAAATGTGTAATCTTTCATTTTAGTTCATAATACAGCTGTGAGGAAAGAAACCAGTGTTCTGAAAATGTTCCTCAGTCACATTTAGAACATGGAGTGTCAGATCATAGATATATTGTGCAGGGCGGCTGCTTTTAGAAAGCTTCTACCTAATGCATTTTAGTACTTTGAGTACTTTGGTGGGTTTATTTCTATTCTTTTTATGCCCGATTATACTAAGAATGATCAGCAGTTAGTTTGCTTTGGAGTAGTTCAGGAACAAAGGATAAAACAATCTTCATGTTCATCGGAAGAAAATGTACCTGCACTAAAAACACTCTTTTCAAAACTCAATGTTACAAACATTATCCTATATTTATAATGGTAGAGAAGATGATTAGCACTACTCTATGGATCAATTTTAGTGAACATATTTTTTCTTACCTTGGTTATCATGAAGGGAAAAGTTTGAGCTCTTTTTTGCCAGGGTGAAGCGGAACCTGCCTGAATTTTCATCCTTGTCGTAGGCACCAATAGTCCCAATGATCTGCAAAAGGTTAATAAAGAAAGTATTATGGAAATAGATATCTAAAGGAAAGTTATTATAAATTGAATAATGTGAAATGTATTTAGGCAATTCCTTACTGTTCCAGGTTTATCACTCTCACAAACATACACGTAGCTCCCATTTGTTAGTTCTGGTTCATTGTCGTTAATGTCAAGAACCTTTATTTTAACCATTGCATAGGACTTTAGGCCTGAGAGATCAGAAGAAAAACAAAACAATAGCATAAATGTCTGTGATGATGATAATAATGATGATGATGAAATGCCTATTTTATTTAATCTTGTCAAATCTAATTAATACTTCTATTTGTCTATGAACTCCATCAAAAGTTCATACAGTATATTACTGGTGCTTTTTTTGTTGTTGTTAATTCTTCTTATATAAAAACAATGTTTGCTACTACCTAATATTTAATTATATAAACCAAAGTACTAACCAAAGTTGCAAACAACAACGATGACAATAATTAGCACAGCAAAACAAAACAGTATCCAAAAGGCACATTTTGTTGGATTTCTAGAAAAAAAATCCTTGATTAGATAATTTAGCCAGAGCTAATTCAGTGACCTTGTGATCCACCCAGTATATTATTAACACCGAAATCACAATAGCCCGAGATAGTTTATATTTTGGAAACACAAATACTAAATGTTTGGACACACTTAAATTAATTATTTAAATATTATGTTAATTGAAAGGCTTACACTAAAATTCTTAAATTATTATTACAAATATAAATTGTGCTTATGAATGAATTAAACATTTCATTTAATAATAATAATAATAATAATAATAATAATAATATAAAAAGTGCAACTTATTTCCTGAAAAAAATAATTCCCATACTGGCATTTGTGTTATGTGCCTTCACTGCTTTTCTAAAACGTGGAAAAGAGTTTTTTTTTTTTTTTTTAAATGAAGATGTGTGCAGACTTTTGATTGGTAGTACAAACGGGTAAGTTGTGGAAACTTGTTTATATCCTACCATTTGGTTTATCCTCATGTGCTGTAACCTGGAATGTGTATGAGGACTCTTGCTCTCTGTCCAGTTGCCACTTCAAAGACAGATGTCCTTGTACAGGATCCACAGCTAAAGGACAGTTTTGGTCTTCAATAGAGTACCTAAAGGGATCATTTGCATCTGTTTACTCTATAACCTTTATGACAGTACAGCAGAACACAGAAAGCCTTTCATCTTTTTTGATACATGAATAAAAATACAGTTCAGTTCATACCGTATTTTGAAATTGGTACTATCTGGATCCCTTGCTGAAACAGCTCCAATGACTGGGTTCTTGAAGGGGCCCTCATAGATCATGAACATGTATTCAGGTTTGCTGAAAACAGGCGGTTCGTCAACATCAATTACATTGATGGAAACTTCGGCTTTCTTCAGCAGGTTTGGTCCTTGGTTATCTGTTTTTATAGACACTGTGTGCTCGTCCACGTTTACACTAAAAGTGTACGCCTTTACTTTTTCATAGTCAAGAGGCTGTAAGTGATTGGAAAGAAAAATGAGCAAAATTACAATAAAGGCACAAGAGCTTAAATTTCAACTTTGATTCAAATCATTAACAGCATTGCTCATATATTCATATCCCCATTCCCTCTGTTCTTTCAGAGATTGACTCTACATCACATTACTTAAAATCAGTTTATATTGCTCTAATACTTTACCAAGAAAGTTTTTCTTCAAAATTGGAAACCACAACAATTACATGTTTTAAACATCAATCATTGGTTAAATTTACTATAGAACACATGGCAATGGAAAAAGCTTTTATAGCTTCTTTAGCAAGAAAGAGCACTGGAGTCTATTTGGAAATATGGTTCCCCTTTAGAATGCTTTTTCTTTTTTTGGATTAAGTTCCCTCCCGATAGTTAGTTTTGCGAAAACCCTGTTCAGACATATGTCTCCGTCTTTGTTACTTTACATTCTTATATAATAGGACATGCTGGAAATGTGATGACATTCATTTTTTTTTGTTTATTAAACTGAAGTACATCGTATATTAATCTGCAGGCATGTTCATAATTACAATGCACCAGTCATACAGTAGACCTCATAAATTAATTATTTTTAATATTTGGGTATTAATTGTTTAATTATTTAATTTTTGGATTTGTAAAATGCACATTACATTAAGAATGGCAGTATGTTTTTCACGTTGTACTGTTGTAAAATCATTTGTACTAGACTGTGTTTTTGAGTAATAAGAAAAATAAAAACAGCATTCTATAAAACAAGTTGGTTAATAACCAAGAATTAAAGCTTGAAATACTTACCACTTTTAGGCTAAGAATTCCATCTTTCTCATTACTTCGATTGATGGCAAACATTTCATTATATTGTTGTTGTATAGTAAAAGTTGGATCTTTGTTTTGTGTCTCGTCTTTGTCCTCCACCTCTAATATGCCAATTTTAAATCCGATTTCGCTGTCTTCTTTCACATTAAAATGGTATTTTCCTGCAGGAAAAAATGACGTTCTATTGCCACTGACTCTAAAAGTACTCTAGTCTAACACACAGTGAGTCTCTACAACATCTTCAGTTACAGTTTTTAAGTTGACTTACCTGTCTTGAAGGTGGCAATGTTGTCATTTATGTCATCAATGTTGATGGTCACAATGGAAGTAGCAGAATTCCCAGTCATAATTCTTGGCATATCTTTGGCTTGTATAGCAATTAGGTACTGACTCTGTTTTTCACGGTCCAGGTCACTTTTCAATGTAATGATTTCACCTACATTTTTTTTAAATAATAAATATAGTTTAATAATAAATTTAGTTATTATTTCTATTTCAGAATATTTCATAAACTTTATGTACATCAATAAATACTGGAAACAATTTATAATAGTTTCCAATAAAACATCAACCAGGACAACTGTTTGATAATAACATGTTTATTGAGCAGCAAATCAGCATATTAGAATGATTTCGTAAGGATCATGTGACACTGCAGACTGTAATGATGCAAAACATTTCCTGAATGCCCTCATAGGAATAAGTTACATTTTAGATAGATTCAAATACAAAAAATAAATTGCAAAAAGTTTAAATTGTACAAATATTTCACAATGTTATTGTTTTAAATGTATTTTTCATCAAATAAATGTAGCCCTGATGAGCATAAAATACTTAAACATTTAAAAACTTTACAAAAACCTAACCCAAATCTTTTGAATGTTAGTGTGTGTATATATACTGTAAATATACCTTTATTGTTAATGTTGAAGAGGTCTGTCCCATTTATCAGTCTGTACTCAATCTTTCCATTTTGAGTGGTGGGATCATCCGCATCAGTCGCATTTACTGTCATTACAATCGATCCTACAAATATAATGTAAACATAAACACAAAAAATCATAGTTCCAAAGAACTTTATCTTAGTATAACTTAATTACTTTGATATAGATAAATGTGAGAAGTGTACTGATGCTTTTTTTAATCTTGAATAAAATAAAATAATGCTGTTATTTTGTATTGTTTTAGAGTATTGCAACATCCAGATTTCATAAATCCATGATTTTAAGCTCAAGTTGTATCACATCATCTGTCTTTCTTTATATTGGTGAATCTGTCCACACATATGGCCACCATGAAGAAAAAAAAGAACTTATGATACTCTGTTACCTGCTATAGATGACTCGCTGATAGATCCAGAGAGGTCGGGTGGAAAAACAGGGCTATTGTCATTAATATCCAGGACCACTATAACAAACGTATCATCTTTGTCCATCAGCTTCCTGTTTTTAATGTTGATTATTGAAGCTGAGAGCCTGTAGGTACTTTTCTTCTCCCGGTCCAGCATTGCATTGACAAAGATATCTCCATTGTCATTTACAGTAAAAATGTCATTAGCACCTTCTCCAGAGAGATTATACTTTGTGGACACAGAGAAAAGTGTATTCTCTAGCTAAAAAGAGAAAGACAGGGAAAAGAGGGATATGAAAAAGAATTCATAATGTCAAACAAAGATGATAAAGATTATGTTCATTAGGCCTTTCTAAACTATATATAGTAACACCTCAGAAGACTCTTCAATAACCTTTGAAGTAAATTTGAAAAAGTAGTCGATTAGCATAATATTGAAACTAGTGCTATGGTTTAGAACCTTTACCTTTCCAATTTTTTCAGGTGGGGTTTTTGAAGGTGTTTCCTCATACACATAAAGTTTATCCCATTTCCAATCTCTTTTGTGTCTGTGGAGTACTGTGCTCGGCATGGAGGGTCTTTTCAGAGCTTGCTGGACATCAGCTCCCATGCTGAGGGTACATAAAATGGCCAGGATACCTGCCCAGCATCCAGGCTCAGTCATCTGCCTCCAGGCAGACAGTTTCATCATCTGTGGACCATGTGAATGAACAACAGAACACAAATGTATACATTAATCCATGTCTTTAAAACATGGTTACTTCAGCATCACAAACCTGTTTTTAATATTGCAAAGAAAGAAAGAAAGAAAGAAAGAAAGAAAGAAAGAAAGAAAGAAAGAAAGAAAGAAAGAAAGTCCTTAATTATTATTTACTAACATTTTAAATTACGGAAATCAATTCATAGATTGCAATTATTGTGTACATACATGTTTTTACATTGTACTTAAATGTAAAAAAACCCCAAAACTTAATATACATCAATAACACTGTTGACTCTTCCCTTACACCTTAACCCGCCATTAAATATACACACTGTGAAAAAAGTTTCTGCCTTAATTACGTCTCAATTGCCTTAAAGTACGATCAACTTAGATGTTTAAGTTATTTCAACTTAAATGACATTAAACTGACTTCTAAAAAAATGAGCTGAATCTTGTATAACTTGTAGAAAAGTTTGCTTGACTTATTTTGATGTTGTCATAACTTATTGTTCATATACATTTTTACAGTGCATACCACCAAACCTGTCCCTAACCTAAGCAGTATCACACCTCAATAGCAGCAAGTGTTTTTGCGTAAACACAATAAGTACATTGTACCTAACAACTTTTTTGATAAAGACACCCAATATACAGTTATCCCGATTTTATATCTAATTACCAATTTAATTACAACACACTTAAATTATTTAATTTTGAATGCATTACTATAAAAATGTAAATGAATTCTACTACTTTTGTAGACATATTTGAACGTGTGGAAAACGTTGAGTTTAATGAATTAAAATTGTTAAGTTTGAACACTGACCCCGCCCCCCCCCCACACACACGTGACGCACGCACAGCTAGCTTGCAAGTTGAACTTGAAACACAGGCGAATTTAGCAGACATAGTTTCGTCTATTTACTTGTTTTTTTTTTCTCTCTCTCTCCATCAAAATTATGTTTGTGAGTAGTGTAAAAACATTGTTTTAAACTGTTTGGAACAAAAATATGCTCCTAAAACCCTTTTCAACATGTTTATTAATTAATCGAATTAATCTGACTTTTTTCGTCAGTTTATTGTTTGGTTTTTTTGTTTGTTTTTTGAGGGGCTGTTTGTGAGCAATGACATGTATTAAACAGGTTGTGACATTCTCATTTGTTAACTAAGTGGTTTTCTCACTCGCGTACCACGGCCCCATTTAACCCCTGCATGTTCGACACAGATACAACGAGATTTCCAGCGAAGTGAGACATGACGACCACCGTTTATTACATCTGGTGAGTGTATTTAAGCTAAAGTTAGAAATAACTAAATTTTGATACAGACATTATTTTAAATGGAATAAGTTGTCGCTAAAGTTAGAAAAAAAAAATTGATACAGCCATTATTTTAAATGGAATAAGTTGTCGTTGATTATGAAAATGAGTATTTATGACCACTTAGGTCATAAAGTCTGACTGAAATGATGTAGCATTGTGGTCATATTAGATGTGGTGATGGTAAGCCAAAATGGTTTGCTATGTTTTATTTTACCTTTATTTAGGTTTATTGTGAGTTCAACAGAGTGGTGGGGAAAAATCTCGGAGAGAACTTCTTTGATGCACTTGATCATTACTCTCCAAATCTGATGGAAATCTTCAGGAAGAATAAAGGCCTCGCCGTCTGAGCTTTTACGTCAGACAAAGGTGGGTTTACTTGTCTACATCAGTCTACCCCCTCTTTTTCCTATTTTAATTTCTCTCCTTTCTCCTTCTCATCTCTTCTATTTATTATTTTCTTTTTCTCTGCTCTTTCCTCTGGACTTCTCTTCTTTCTTTTTCTTTCCATTCTTACTCAAATTCTTTCATCTCCTGTCCTCTCCACTACTTCCACTTTTCTTGTTAATCTTTTTCCCTTTATCTCTCCTTTCCTGTTTGTCATCTTGTCTTGCCCTGTTCTTTACTTCCCAAAATCTGACAAATTTGGGGGAAGCTCAGTAATTTGTTCATACGTGTGAGCATCCTTAACAAACTTCAATATATCCAATATCTTCCAGACCATCAAGCCAACAGGTGTTAGGTCCCTTTGCCTTCGTGGACTGCTGGTCATTTTGTGGAATGACCCTTCTGCATTCTTTAAGACCTGCTCTGTAAGTTATTAATTGGGTTTAAATGTTACTGGTACCATTAATGAGGCCTGTCTGCTAATAATTTGCAGAATAATTTAATGAGGATCTCCCAGACTTTTATTTTCAGTATTTGTAACATTTTTGAATCTGTAATACTGGTATGAAAAAATGAAAATATTTGTCTTCAAAAGTGAAATAGATATAAAATAAAATATATTTTTTACTGCAGTTTAACGGATTAGTTTACCCAGAAATAAAAATACTGTCATTAATTACTCACCCTCATGTCCTACCAACCTTTAATACTTTTTTTCATCTTTCAAACACAAATGAAGATCTTTTTAATGAAATCTGAGGGTTTCTTTAGTGACAGTCTATGCAAATACCACTTCCAAGCCCTAGAAAGGTTGCGAAGACATCATTAAAGTAATCCATGTTACTCCAGTGGTTTAACCATGCGTCAATGTGTATTGGAGATATAAATATATGTAAATAACACAATTATTTTAATTTTTTTTAGTGCACACCAAGCATTCACATTGCTTCATAAAATTTAGGTAAAATCACTGGAGTCATATGGATTACTTTAATGAGGTCTTTACTACCTTTATGGATCTTGATAGTTTTGCAGACTGTCAATGCAGGGACAGAAAACTCTCAGATTTCATTAAAAAGATATTGATTTGTGTTCTGAAGATGAACGAAAGTCTTACAGATTTGGAATGATATGAGGGTGAGTAATTAATGACAGAATTTAAATTTCGGGGTTTTAGTACAACTGAAAGTAATACGTTTTACCAATGTCTTTTGATCTTTGAAGGACAATGCTACCATAAATGGATTTATACATTAAAAGTATTGGTAGCAAAACTGCAGTGAATCTGGCTAGGCAGCTAACCAAAAGTTTGTGCACAACTGGGGCTGAAAGTGTGTAAAATATCCAGTTAACGAAGAACTCTGGTATCGTTTATTTTATTTTATGCATTTTAGTGTAGTTTACATTGTATGGTGATTTTCATTTTTAGTTGGATATACATTTTAGTTGACAATACAGTGTCATCTAACTGGCATGATAATGTCTTGTCAATCTGTTTCTTTGTAAGGATGTCAATGACAAGGACTCGTACCACCAAATTCCAGTGGGAATCCTCTGCCTGGATTCAGAAAGTCCACAGCTAAACCCTTTCAGAGTGCACATCATCTTGGAAGGGAGCTTAGTGATGGAACTGGAAAACCTGCCTCAGGCCTTCTGTCTTCTCTTTTGACTCATTTATGCCCTGCACTTGGACTATCCGAAGTACATTAAACACTTTCCACTTCATCCAGCAGGTATTTCTTAACTTGGGAAATGGTGAGCTGACACCTAAAATTCAATCTTTAAAAAAATCAGCTGGCAGTTACAGTGTAACGGGACTTGCTCCACACAAGCTATCTGAATGTCTAGTTTAAAAAAAAAAAACTTTTGTACAAAAGTTAGAAACCTCTTAAACTTGAAGGCAAGAAATTATGTTTCTTCACTGTGTTGTATTTTGAAATAAAAAGATTTCAATTTAAATAAAAAGAGGGGAAAAATGTTCTTGTGTTGTTTGCTTGCTTTTTCAAAAAAAAAAAAATTGCTCAAGTAATCAAGTACACATTACTTAATTTTTTAGGGCAACCAAATTGCTCCAATTTTTCAAGTATACGGGCTAGTACATTTTTCAAGTATACGGGCTAGTACATTTTTTAAGTATACGGGCTAGTACATTGAACTTAAATATACTATGTGTAATAACTGCAAAAGTAATTGATATTACAAAACATTTTAAGTTAAATTAACTTGAATTTAAGTTACCATAACTTAATTATTTTTCGGCAACCAGTTTGCTCACATTTTTTAGATTAAACTTGTCCGGGCTAATACTGTAAATTGTAACTGAAAGAAAGAAAGAAAGAAAGAAAGAAAGAAAGAAAGAAAGAAAGAAAGAAAGAAATCCATTGTTATCTCCGACTATGAAATCCCTTCATTAAATTGTGTCTCATTATGATTCCTCCTGTCGCACAATCTTTCGACTGCATGCTTTTAAATCATGGGAAACTGCACACTCTGTGTGACACTGTAAAAGCCTATACTAATACATTATCCAGGCTACTATGTGCCTGAAAAATTCTGAAGATATTCCCATCCCAGATAACACGCTTTAGCTTGATGGACCATTCTTATGTTAGACTCATTTAGATGATTATATTTAGATGAGGTGGATTATACTTCTTACGTGTTACCCAAATTGCTAAATCTTTACTTGAGGGTTTTGCTTGAGACTCTTCCACTCAAAATGATTACTTTCACACAAGGTATAAAATGCCATCACTTCATAACAATGGGTTCAGACATGTATGGGCATTGCATATGAAATGTAGTACACTTTGAGTTCATTCCTACTCAGATGTTCCTGTTTATTCATTTCTGATAAAAAAAACTGTTTTTACACTTAAAGAACTTAATAAATAACTTATTTTCTGCTAATGTAAATGTCATAATGCCAATGTCCCAGTACAAATACATTAAATGGTTCAATTGGGATTATATATAGAACACTACTTGACTCAGTTTTGAAGAACTTTGGTAACACTTTATAATAACTGCACGCTACTAACCATTAGTTAAGCATTAGTCAACAGTTAATTCATAATTTAGAAATCATTAATAGACATTAATAAGCAGTTTATAAATACAGCTATATCAAGCTTTATTCTTGATTTAAAAGTATATCTATAATGTGTTTAATAATTGTATTTTCATACTTTAATAATGATCAATTTATCATATTTAAATGAAGTATTGCATTATTTATAAACCAGTTATTTAAGAGTTGTCAGTGGTTAATAAGATTACTTAGAAAGTGTAAGTAAATGATTAATAAACTATTTAAATGTACATTCATACATCTTATTATTCAGATCTATAGTAATAGTTATTTAGTGTGTTAATAAATGCTTTATTAACATGTATTTATACTGTAATTCAGGGTTAATTTGGGTAGTTATAAAGCATTTAGTAGTGGTCAGTTAACTATGTTTGTGAGCTCATCTGAAGTGAGGACTAATTATGCCTTGTAAAGCATTTACAAAGGAGATTTAAAGTCTATTAATATTTCTATGTTCTGTTTCACTGTGTTGTGTTTGTTTAATTCTTCTGTTTAGAAGATAAATGAGTATTTAAATCTCCTTTATAAATGCTTTACAAGACATGAATAGTCCTCACTTTAGATGAGCTCACACACAGAGTTAACTGACCACTACTAAATACTTTATAACTACCTATATTTACTCCATGTACTTACACTTTCTAAATGATCTTATGAACCACTGACAACTCTTAACTGGTTTGTAAATAATGCTATACTTCATTTAGAAATTATGAATTAATCATTAACAAAGTATGAAAATACAATTATTAAAGACTTTATAGATATGCTTATGAATCAAGAAAAAAGCATTTATAGCTGTATTTATGAACTGCTTATTAATGTCTATTAATGCTTTATAAATTATTAATTAACTGTTTACTCATGCTTAATTAATGATTAATAGCGTGCAGTTATTATAAAGTGTTACCACTTTTGACAGACTTTTGTCTATGGCTCATATTCAGTTAGAAGCACTTCTGGTTGTGTTATATTGTGCAATATTAAAAACAACAGCCTTACTGCATTTTAGTTCTAACACTCTCTCGTCCTTCAATTCTATTACATTTTTCATAGGAAACCAAGTAGATAATTTCCAGTTAAGTTTTAGATAAGATTCGATAAGTTAACCATCACATATTTTTCTTCTTATTCCCACCCACCTCTTTCAGCATAAAGATTTTTTTTTGTATTTAATGCAGTGCTATCAACAGCTTTCTAGCTGAGACTCATTGTAGTCTCATTACATTAACACTGAAGTGTTTAATACAAAAACTGTTCTTATCATTTGACATTATTCAAAAGCACACCATTTCCAAAGCAATTATTGTTTAAACCAGTCATTTGAAAGTCTCTCTCTCTCTCTCTCTCTCTCTCTCTCTCTCTCTCTCTCTCTCTCTCTCTCTCTCTCTCTCTCTCTCTCTCTCTCTCTCTCTCTCTCTCTCTGTGGGCTTTAGATTAAAATAGGTTTAATCATGGAGCAGCTTCCAGCAATCTGCAGTCTGCCTACACTCTCCTCTAGGAAATTTAGCCTGACATACATCACCCCCCCCCCCCCCCCCCCCCTTATATCCCATATCACAAGTTCCAGAGACCTGTTAAAGGTGTCACTGTCTGAAGTGTGTGCTTTGCACCTGTTCCCACCTCTGACTCATCTGGTACACCTCTCTTCATTTACAGTCTAAGTATATGCATAGCGTCAAGCATGTTTTATATTATTTATAGACTGAACTGTGCTGTTTTACATGACCTTTAATAATTTGTATCATCGGCTTTCATTGTCTGATGAGATAGAACTGATTTCTGCATCTTTTAAAAAAATATTCCTACAGGGGCATACAAGGGATGAGACATTAAGAATAACCTGTAATTGCTGTGCTGTTTCAAGAAAAAGCAGGACAGATGGTGTAAGGATTTATTATTGTTTCTCTGTCCCTAAGTAAAATGTTATATACAGATAAGTTCAACGTCTTCCAATGGGTAATCAGTGTTCCTTGGGAATTTCCTTCCTATTAGTCCAGGAAGCATCATTCAAATCTCTCTTTTTTTTTGTAAAGATACATTTTAGAAATATGACTTAATATAATTTAAAGTAAATCACACACATACAGTTTATATTAAACAGGCATCAAAATATGTAAAAATCTTGAATGAACTTCATGGCTTTGACTTGAAATATATCAATAGAAAGACAAATATATATGCATAATATATATAGGCCTATATATAACATTTACATAAAAAAATCACCTACCGGAGTCTTGGTCCCTTCAACAGTCGTTCTTGATTTGAAAATCCCTTTTGATTTCAAAGTCAAAGAGTTATATCCTCCTCAATTTCAGGTCAGTGGTGTCTGTTTCCAGCTGCATGTGAACCTGTCTGAGCTCCAACAGAGCTGCTCACTGGACAATCAGGCCACTCCAGTGGCAAAAGTGATCAGCCCAGCCCAGCCGTTCCTCTGGCCGCTTCCTGTTATTGTCCCTGCCTCTTTAGTCCAGCTCCAAACCCCTCTCTGGAAAATCAGATAACATTTGCAGCCCCCTGACCACCAGTAGCTCTGTGAGGCAAGCGGCGCATTACGCCACCGAAGAAGGGAGAGCAAGAGAGAGAGAGCGAAAGAGACGGGGAACGAGTGCAGAGAGAGAGAGACTGAGGGGGTCGGAGGTGGGAGATCATTAAGTTCCAGCTCGCTCCCTGAGAGGAAAGCAAAAGTGATTTATTATTCACAAACCTATAGAATAAAGAGCACGATAAACAGGTTAACGGAGTTATAGTAATCCTGAGAGATTTTCCTCAGAGTGGTATTAAATTTTTCAGAGGCTGTGACTGTCATATCTGAATCTGTGATCTTGTCTAAACGAGTAAGTGAGAAAGGGGCGGAGGGCTGGGGGACTGCGGGGTCTACTCGTGCGTTCAGAGGAGGGTAGAGTTTAGGGACTGGGACGTGCTGCGGATGTATGTATCTGTCAGAAGTGCTTAGCGTCGTGCCCCATTGATCTAAGTGGAGAGAGTCAGTTTAGTAGGATTATTTGCAAGGAACGGCCGAGCCGTTTTGACAGGGTACCCAAGATAAATACCCCTGGGTGCTTAGACAGAGAGGCAATTGCTGAAGTGCAGCCCTGCTTGACATTTGCTTTTGTTTGTTTGTCTGTTCCTTGGCTTTTGTGAGGATATTCTTATTTATTCAAATATGTCTATTGGCCTTCACTTTGGAATACATGGCTTACAGACTTCATGACGACAGGCCTCTGGTGAAAAAGTCTGTCTGACTTTTGATTCTTTTTAGCTCTTGCTCAGACTGCCCTGCAGAATTTTTGTTAAAGGACAAGTTTGGTATTTTACAATTAAAGCCCTGTTTTAAGATCGTTTCTGATGAAATAGAACGGTTAAGATTGTTTTTTAGACAGATGCTGCTGTCCCGAGAATTTTCAGTTTCTGTGGTAGCACCCCCCCACCTCTACAATGGTAGCATAGGTGCACAGGAACAATCCTTTATGAACGCATAAAACTTTAGTTTACAAAGACGTGAAACTCATCGAGTGGTCTGGGGTGTTCGCTGCAAAATCGGGTGTTTTACCATTCGTTGTAAAACTGTAGACCTATTTTTCCGAACGCCTCACAACCGGACATTCTTCCGTTGAGAGCTTGAATAATAGACACTCCAGCCCAGTTGGTGGCGATAATGCACCTTAGCCAATTGCAAGCAAACCACTTGTATAGTGTAGCCTACGATACCGCGACTGCATAAGACTACAGAAAGAATACAAACATCCCCATTTCCGTTTCCGGCGGCGGAGTAATACCGAACATCACAGAACATCCAATACAAGTCAATGGAGTTGTACAAAAACTACGATAAAACCTGTTGGAAAGCATCTTTTGCAGCGATTTTTGTGTGAGCATATCAGTGAACACCCCAGACCACTCGGTGAGTTTCACGTCTTTGTAAACTAAATTTTTATGCTTTTTATAAAGGATTGTTCCAGTGCACCTATGCTACCATTGTAGAGGTGGGTGGGTGGGGGGGGGGGGGGGGTGCTACCACAGAAACTGAAAATTCTCGGGACAGCAGCATCTGTCTAAAAAACAATCTTAACCGTTCTATTTTATCAGAAACGATCTTAAAACAGGGCTTTAATTGTAAAATACTGAACTTGTCCTTTAAAATTTGGTTGACTTCAAATCTGCTTTCGGTCTTTGAAGTGTACTTCTTGTCGACCTTTTTGTATGTAACAAACTAAAGCATGACAACTATTTTGATTATAATAATGAGAAGAAAGAGTTTCACCCCATAGTCTGGAAATAAAACTGTTTCAAAATTCAAAATGGCATGAAGTGGAAAACAACTAGTGGCCTTTAGCTAACGTGACTAAAGAAACACTTCATTCTGTGATACCTGTTCAATTCAGATGGTACATTGGAAAGTTAGACTTATAAAAGGTTACATGATTGTTTCGAGACTGAGGCAATAATTTTTTGCTTATTGAATGTCTTACAGAAATGGTCAAGGTCAAATCTCTCCACATACCTTTTTAATTAAAAAAAATCAAACCTTGATTAAATTTAAGCTATTTTTTTACAGTATTGTCACCGTAGACATACAGTGCTATACAGAACATTTCTCAGGTGTCAGGTTACATGGAGCAATTATTTTATAAACTTCAATAATAATAATAATAATAATTACCTTCGTGATTGAATGACCACATGTCCTTAACCCGACACAGGAAAAGATGACTAAGAAAAATAACACCTCTGGACATTTAAAATCATAATGTACTCTTTATAAAATTATTTACATTTAATCATTTAGTAGACTCTTTTATCCAAAGCGAGAAATGGGGTCTTTTAAGTTCAACTGATCATCAATCACAACTCCAAGGTTCCAGGGTGTCCTGGATGGAGTTTTGGTTGAATAACTAAGCTGAATGCAAGTTGTAATGAAATGTTGGGTTGGCTGAGAACACAAACAGTTCTGTCTTTGCAAGGTTGAGTTAAAGGTGGTGGTCCTTCATCCAGCAAGAAATGTCTGTCAGGCAGGCAGAGACACAAGCAGCTATCAGAAACACAACTATCAGATCATCTGGCTGGAATGAGAGGTAGAGTTGTGTGTTATCAGCATTGCAGTGATTGGAAAAATCATGTTTCTGAATAACAGATACTAGTGATGACATGTAGAAGAGAACTGTTCTGAGCACTGAGCCCTGAGGCACCCCAGCAGCTGTTGTGTTGTGACTTAGACACCTCACCCCTCCATGACACCATGAAGGAGGTAAGATCCTGAGATGCCCTTCTTCATGAGGGTTGAGAGGAGGATCTGGTGGTTAATTGTGTCAAAGTCAGCAGACAGATCCAACAAGATGAGTATTGATGATTTAGAAGCTACTCTTGCCAGTCTCAGAGATAACTCAGATGAGTAAAATGAGCCGCTTTTGAAACCTGGTTGTTGTCCAGGAGGTTGTTCTGTGTAAGAAAGGTAGAGAACATGATTGAACATGACTCATTCAAGTGTTTTAGCAATAACCTTAGAGGTTATCCGAGGTTATCTGAAATATATACAAATAAATTTAAATATCTATTTATATGGACAAGAAGCTCACTTAAATCTTCTCAGCTGTGCTGCCCTACTAAGGCAAAATACCTTAACTCATCAGAGTGTGAAACTGAGAAAAATGACTTGAAAGTTATCTTAATGTCCTGACAATTGAGTTATAGGTCTAATACTGTAATTTCACATTTTGTAGTGTATACCTGTATTGATCTATCTACAAAAAAATAAATAATTGAACTCAAATTTGACCTTTGACCCTTTTTCGGAAGTTACTGCATTCTTCCTTAGCATTGCCCACAAAATCGGTCATACCAAGGCAAAAGACCAAAACTTCTATTTTATAGCACATGATAACACTTCAAATGTAAGCAATATTAACCCTATGGACTCACTATGATAAAAATGGCTTCACATGTATAAACAAGAGGTTGAAGTAGTGAGAATAGTTGGAAAAGTAAGAATATTTTTAATTAAGATGAATTTCCAGTTTATTTGTATTGCATTGACAATAGTTTTATACAATTCATTTATTAATTAAATTAATAAAAAGACAAAAATACCTTGAGATGTTTGGTAATTGTACCTGAATGAATTTAAAATTAATTTGCTATATTTCAGATCAATATATTTGTTTTTCTTAAAATTTTAATTAACACTAACTTTATTCTCATCTGAATTATACATAATTTATTTCTGTATAAAATAATACTACCATTAGAATGTGTAACTTAAAAAATAAACAGAAATGAAAACCAATGCACAATGTCGTGTCAACTCTTTGCAGTTTGAATGATGTCCTGTATTAACAAAATGACGGAGTTTGTTTTTATGTTTCTACTGTTCGATCGCGCCCGCGCCTTTCTCTCTCTCTCTCTCTCTCTCTCTCTCTCTCTCTCTCTCTCTCTCTCTCTCTCTCTCTCTCTCTCTCTCTAGTAGTTCCGCATTGTAATGGATTTGCTTTATCGTCGGTTGTTTGACATGGATTTTAACCAGGGTTCAACAAAAGGTAGGCTCTAAATTACTAGTTTTCAGTCAGTGGACTGTTATTGGCAGGCGAGAGCTAGCCCATGAGAAGCTAATTTTATTTCAGTTGTACATGTAGCCTTGTATTACGGGCTGTGAATTAAGATATCCTACAAGCCTGCTCTTCAATACTCCCGAGAGTATGCCATTCTTCAATAATCATACAAAAGCAATCACTGTGAAACATGTATGTGTGTGTCTGAGGTGATTTAATTGCTACATCAGAACCCCGTAACTCCAGCGAGGCAATACTTTGATGGTCGGTCAGAACAAGGCAGAGTGCCGTAACTTCAGGGCAGCGCACCCGTAACTTCATTCGAGTGTTCAGGAGGAGCGAGAAACGAAGGCATAAAGCCGTAACTGACGTTACGGGCTTCTACCACAGTTTCCCCTTGGCTTTTTGAAGTTACGCCAAAAACATCATCTTATTTCAAATTCCCCCCAAAAACAATCAAATTGAAACTTGATGTTTGTCTATATGATAAAACTTTTGTTCATTGACCTAAAAATGTCAATAACAAATTTTTGCCAAAAATCGAAGTTACAACCTTTTGCCTTAGTGCGGCAGGGTGGATTTCTCATTTTTTCAAGGTAAGATGAAGTTTATGTTCCTCATTGTCATCTGAGACCTTTCCTTATGCCTCCTACAGGCATGGTGGTGTTTAAACCTGCCGCTGTCCAGTAGACACTCTTTGCACCATCACCCACCAGACTGCATGAGACAGTGGATGCCTTGTGAAGTGTGTGCTTTAAAAATAGCAGGGTTCTTGTCAACTCTCATTTGCCTTGGGTGAGCAGCCAAGCGCATCAAGGCCCTCCGAGAAAGCTGATGTACAGCAAGTTTGAGGCGTTTGGACTGATCTTAACGAGACATTAATGTTCACTTAACGTGATCCTAAATTCACCCTTGGGCATGATTTGGCATGATAAGGCATGTGCTTGAATCGCCATCCTTCCACTTTAATCTTACTGAAAATGGACCCCTTTAAAGAAATCAGACTTTCATATTGAGTCCGAATGATTTGGTGCCACAATGAGGATGAAGCAATGAAAGCATAAAAGTCAGTAATTTTTAGCTTTGGCAACATGTCTCATAATAATTGTGTTACGGTCATACCAGTGAAAATTTGTTTTAATAATGAAACACAAAGAACCCCTTCAAAAGCTAATGAGAAGCGCCTGAGGAATATGCATTGAATACATCCTGCTTTTTGCTAGACTTCAGCTAAATTATGCAGTATGAAGAACACAATAGCATCAAAACTCATTCAAGTTAAACATGTTTTTGCTTTTGATGGCATCTGGAGTTAAAAATGGCTTTTAATTTCTTTGAATTTGGGGAACAATGGAATCCATATTGTAGTAATAAGTTGTCAGTATTAGAGATTCCAAACATTTTGCCTAATGGAATAACAAAGAAATAAATACATAGACATATCAAAGCCGCTTGCTAATTTACTTTTCAGGAAGCATATTAATGCTAATTGTATCACCCCATTCAAAGAGGCAGACTAACAGAGCCAGCACTGGCAATGCAGCATCCAACAGCCAGTTAGTGCATCATTTTTGATGTTAAGATGTGTGAAGAGACGACCTGGAGCAGAGAGCAACACAATACGAATGCAGCCACAGTTGTAAGAGAAAACAGACCCGGGCGATACTTTGATGTCGCTTTCCTTGCACTCACATGTTGAATTCATTAATTCCCGGAACTTATTCCCTTCAGGTTTAAGGACTTGAGAGAGTCAAAATTGCCAGAGAGTTTCATCATGGGCCTACTTGCCCTTCATACCATTTTTAATAACAAATGGGGGAAGCATATTCAAGGGTGGGTAATCACAGTAGAGGGATTGCCTCATAGCGGGAAGCCAGAAAAAAGTGTGATTTCGTAAATATGAATTCAAATACAACTTGGTATTTGACAAAATATGAATTGTATTTTGTAACATCAGAATCAAAATATAAGAACTGAGGTGAAAGATTGAGTGCTTCCGTTCCCCTGTGACTGCTTTCGGTGGGAGATTCACATAGGAAGGGCTGTTAAGCACAACATCGGTGACATGCTACCGGAATTAGTCATGTGGAATGTATCATGTTTCATTTTTTATCTCTGATGTCACAACCCCATGTATGGTATACAGAGTACCACGCCCACAGTGATTAGTAATGCCAGCTTCAAAGTCGTTCTCCCCTCCCACACCTTTCCAAAATGGAGAGGTCTGCTAATCCCATCACTTCAGTCCTAATCAAGCAGCTCCAGCCCTGCAGTAATTTCCGTAACGTCAGCCCCGGCTTCCTCCCAGGCCCAAACTAATCTTCGGCTCATGTCCTGTGTTTGAACCTTCAGAAACATAGCTGCAGAGGCTTGGACCAGCACCCCTGAACTTTTAATCACTGCACAGATTTGTGCTTTGCTAACCGATTACACACACATGCTGAAACATGCTGTTAAAGGGCAGGGATGGCGCAATTGAAAGCGCATGTTGGTCAACTTGGTGTTCATGGCAGGTAATCGGGGACAATGATGAAAAACAATTAGGTTTTTTTTTAAGTAGATATTTTTCATTATTTCATAACTCTTCTTAGCTGAGGGGCTAATGCTATTTGGACTTGAAGCACACATCTCACACAGAGACTCATTTTTGTCAAGTCTCCTGTGTGTAATCATCTCAGCGTGAGCAGAAAGAAACATTCTCAACTGGCCAGCTGTGTTGGATCCATGGGATTTCCATTCTGTCAACAGGAAGCTCAAGGTTAGGGGTTTAAATGGGGATGTTGCTACTGTTTCAATTGGAGGAAGTGAATTGACCTGAGGCTGAATAAGACATTCCTTAGCCTGAAGAGAAATGCAATTCCAATTCACCGGGGACTTTGAGCTCTGTCTAGGCTTTTTTTTTTTTGCACCTAGAATTCCTTATGGTCAGCCGGTTTCATTTCAATCAGTGTTTTTCACAGAAGCACCCATAAATGTCAGATTGAAAGAGGTTCGGTATTTTTACTTGTTTGATTAGTCTCATTGTGGTTCCAAGAATGAATCAAACAAACAATGCATAAAAATTGTGCACACCCATGGATTTTCCCTTATGTTATAAAATAATATTCCGGGTTCAAGCTAAGCTCAATCAACACTATTATGCCATCATGTTCATTACACTGCAAATTCATTTTGACTTGTCCCTCCATTTGTAAAAAAAACAAACAAAAAAACAAGGTTACAACGAGACACTTAAAATGGGAGTGAATGAGGCCAATTTTTGGAGGACAGAAATATTAAGCTTATAGTTTAATATATATAAAAAAAGATTCCATTAATTCTTCTGTAAAACAATGTGTACTATTCAAGCTATCAAATTTTTCAAGTCATTTTTATGTTGTTATGTTGTCTATAAAAATAGGATAAAACTTTACACAGAAGAGGTTAGTACAATCTTTTCAATAAATGATGGTAACATCATATTGTTTACATATTGTGGTTACACTAAATTACATTTTAATTATGTTAACTTTTATGGATTGGCCCCATTCACTTCCATTGTAAGTGCCTCATTGTAAACCTCTCGTTTAAAAGAAAAGGAAGGACAAAAAATATTTTTTCGTCATCAACATTAAGTGCTGAGTTTAACTCGAATTGAACCCAGAATATACTTTTAATAGTTTTCTGATTTAATCTGAGAAGATAGGCAAATGATTCAATAAAGCTCTTCCTTTCTTTCTCCTCTTTCTTTATCCCCTGCATGCCCTGTTTATCTGCTTATGCTTTCACTGGTAGCTTTGGTTTAATCCAGAGCCGGTCCGAGCCTTTTGGGGGCCCTAAGCATAATATGATTTGGGGGCCTCCTCCTACTACACGAAGTCACCTGTGCTTGACGATTATTGACACGAATGTCATGCAAAAATGATACATAATAAATGAATACAGTGAGGTTATGTATTAATACAGAACAAATACTTAATAAAAAATAGATGCCTACTTAAATAAAAAAGTTTTAACTTTTACTTTACTCATTTACCAACTCTTTGAAACTTCTTAAAACAAACTGTCTCAAAACATATAAAATAAATTATTTGCTAAAATAATGACAAAACTGAGAAATCAGAAACATAATAAGAGCAAGGTTTCAACAATGACATTATTGTTGAAAACTGTAAAAATGTTATTATTTCTAAACTGTCTCAATACAGTGTAACTGTCCTCAAAATCTTTTTTTTTATTATTATTGTAACAGACTTCCAACAAAGTCACTATAATACCGGTAATAATGTACTGGCGCTCGTTGTATGTGTGTATGCAATGTATTTTTCCCCTCTGGGCTTGCCGTAGATAGGAATGGGTCGTGCGCACTTGGTACTGGAATGTGGCAGGTTTTTGAAGTTAGTGATCTGATGTGTGGTATAATAAAGTGGAGAAGAGTTCAAACTGCTGTTTATTATGTATTCAAACTGCTACCCTTACACCTAGAAGGTTAAGTTCCCCTGCGTCTATTTTCTCCAACTTAAACCGATACCCTGACTATGCGCAGCTGCGCACGAATTGTCTATGCACGCGCATGGTGTCTTGATTATGCGCATGACTTAAACGCTGGCAGACACAGCAACAGTTGTAGGCAGGTATATTGATCATGAAATCAGAATTTTCTTGTCTTGAATTATTCATTCATTCAGTCATATTCATTCATTTATGTCACTTGTTTAAGTCATCTAAAAATGTTTTTTTTTATTCGATTGGGGGGCCCCCTGGCCACTAGCAGCCGCTTAGTTCGCTTATGCCTCGGGCCGGCCCTGGTTTAATCTATAGCCTTAAGAACCAATTTAGTGGCCCAGTCATTAAAAACACAGTGTTCAGGAACTTCCATCTGGGCGATGGGTGACAGGGGGTCATGTTGTTAGACAACACCCTCTTGCAAATCTGCACTCTTTGTATTTTCTTTCTCTGTAAAGTAACCAACCTCTTTGTTAAAAACGACAAAGTTGTCATCTCAGATCTTCTGAATATCAGGTGGGGGTGAAAAAAAAAGCAAACCTTACAGATATTTTCTCTACACATTTGTTTAGGTGTTACCCTGTTTAGAGAAAAGTGTTTGTTTTACAGAGTCATTGGCGATTTTTGATTTTCAAAGGTGAACGACACGGTTGAAAATGGGAACTGAGAGTACACACTTCCCATTTCCTGAAAATGTTCTCATTTGCCCCATTTACTGCTATACCGAGAACATCTCGGGTTATGACTATAACCCTTGTTCCCTGAGAAGGGAACGAGACACTGCGTCGAGAATCGACACTTTGGGGACGCTCCCTAAGCGTGCGCCTCTGAAGTATGAATGAAACTAATCCAATCCTGATTGGTGTTGCGTCGTGACGTAACATGTGACGGCATATCCGGAAGTATAAAAGTGACGCTGTCACAACACACACTAGCCTCGCGATGAAGCAAGACGCTCAAAGGCCTCAAGGGGCGTGGCAGAACGACGCAGTGTCTCGTTCCCTTCTCAGGGAACAAGGGTTATAGTCATAACCCGAGACGTTCCCTTTCGATGGAACTCTACACTGCGTCGAGAATCGACACTTTGGGGAACGAGTGCCCACTAGGCCACGCCCCGAATAGGCCTGTACCGGAGTGAAACTGTCTAGGCACTCAGCAAGGACCGAGCACGTGTGCGCCAGGCGTACTAGGAAGGTGGAAACTGTAGAACCTGATAAAAGTATGCGGAGTAGCCCAACCGGCTGCCTCACAGATCTCCTGTAGAGGTACTCCCGAAAGAAGGGCCCTAGAAGAACGGGGTAGAGCAAATGAAGCTTCTCTTCTTCTGCCGACACATGAGGTGGAGGATGGAATGCCTGAAGGACTGTAGACCGAGCCGTGTTCGAAGGAACCTTAGGCACGTAGCCCGGACTCGGGTGCAAAAAGGCCTTTACTCTGCCAGGGGCAAACTCCAAGCAAGCTGGTGTTACTACCAGGGCTTGGAGATCTCCCACCCTCTTAAGTGAGGTAATGGCCAAGAGAAAAACCATTTTCTGCGTTAAATCCTTAGGCGAAGCCGACTCTAGAGGTTCGAAAGGGGCCAGGGATAACCCTTCCAGAACTATAGCCAGGTCCCAGCCAGGAACCCTAGACCTGGTTGCCGGCCTCATCCTCCAAGTACCGCGGAGAAACCGAATGACCAACTGGTGCCTCCCCAGAGGCCCATCACCTAACGGAGCGTGGAAAGCCGCAATGGCTGCCACGTACACCTTAAGCGTGGAAGGGGAGAGACCCGCAGAGAAACGATCTTGAAGAAATTCCAGAACTGAAGCCACCGGGCAGTTTACTGGATCTAACTCATGTTCTCTACACCAAGTGACAAAAACATTCCACTTGAGGCCATATAATCTCCTAGTTAGTAGATGGAGCTCTGGAGCTAAGTATCGTTTCAACCACTCCAGCTGATAGACCAGCATTTAGGTACTGAACCCCCTCAGAGGCCAGACCCACAATTTCCACAGCTCTGGCTGAGAGTGGAATATTGTGCCCTCCGCTTGAGACAACAGATCCCTCCTCAGAGGAATCTGCCATGGCGGAGCTATCAAGAGTGATATTATGTTTCAAAACCACACTCGGGTCGGCCACATTGGGGCAACCAGAAGAAGACTGATGCCCTCCTGACGGACCCTCTCCAGGACTCCCGGGAGCAGAGCGATCGGGGGAAAAGCGTACAGGCGAAGCCTCGGCCAGACCTGTACCATGGCATCCAACCCCAGTGGGGCTGGAAGTGAGAGGGAGAACCAAAGTGGACAGTGGGACGTCTCTCGAGACGCAAACAGATCCACTTCCATTGGTCCAAACCTCTCCCATATCAACTTCACCACATCTGGATGAAGCCTCCATTCCCCGGGCCTCAGCCCCTGCCTCGACAGGATGTCTGCTCCCTGATTCTGAACCCCCGGAATATACATCGCCTTGATAGACAGTATTTTCCCCTGGGACCAAAGAATAATCTGATGCGCCAGTCTGCACAGAGGGCGCGATCTGAGTCCCCCTTGTCGGTTCAGATAGGCTACCACCGACGTATTGTCTGATCGTACTAAGACATAGCAACCTTTGATGTCTGGGAGGAAGCTCCTCAAAGCCCTGAACACAGCCATCATCTCTAGGCAGTTTATATGCCAAGAATGATAATGGTCCTGCCACAGACCCCTGGCAAAGCGGCCGTCCATGACCGCGCCCCAGCCAGTGAGGGAGCCGTC
The DNA here is from genome assembly GCA_030578275.1 of Meda fulgida. Taxonomy (NCBI): domain Eukaryota; kingdom Metazoa; phylum Chordata; class Actinopteri; order Cypriniformes; family Leuciscidae; genus Meda; species Meda fulgida. Next base: position 25,710,476 of record CM060622.1, read on the forward strand.
TGTCGAAACGGATTTCCGGCGACATGACACTCCCAATACTGGCCCTTGGGATAGGAACCAAGGTTTCTTCCATATTTGCAGAGAACGAAGGCATCTGCGCGTTACTCTGATTATACGAAACGGATTCCCCTTGGGAGAAAACCCCTTGGTTTTTAACCACCACTGAAGGGGCCTCATGTGCAGAAGGCCCAAAGGAATGATGTTGGATGCCGCTGCCATGAGGCCCAGCATTCTTTGAAATTGCTTTACAGTGATGGCCTGGCCCAGCCTTAACCCAGATACCATAGCCCGAATTGACTCGACACGTGCGGGAGACATTCGTGCCTGCATCGTAATCGAGCTCCACACGATTCCCAAAAATATCGTGCACTGGGATGGTTCTAGCACACTCTTCTTTGCATTGAGTCTCAACCCCAATTTCTGAATGTGGCCAAGGACGACATCTCGATGCCGAACTGCCATTTCTCGAGACTGGGCCAGAATGAGCCAGTCGTCGAGATAATTCAATATACGAATGCCTTGAAGTCTCAGTGGAGCAAGGGCTACATCCATACATTTGGTGAATGTGCGGGGAGAGAGTGCTAGGCCGAACGGAAGAACCCGGTATTAGTAAGCTTCACCCCGAAAGCAAACCTCAGGTATCTCCTGTGACATGGAAGGATGGAGATGTGAAAATAGGCGTCTTTTAGATCTATCGTGACAAACCAGTCCTCGGATCTGATCTGACTCACAATTGCAGGAATGGTAAACATTTTGAACCTGAACCTCCTCAGAGATCGGTTCAAAACCCTGAGATCTAGAATTGGCCTTAACCCCCCATCCTTCTTTGGAACTATAAAGTATCGGCTGTAAAACCCGGACCCCCTGTCTAAAGGATGAACACGTTCTATGGCTTCCTTTAGTAGCAGAGTCTGTACTTCTTGTTCCATCACCTGAGCCTGCTCTGGAACCACTGTAGTTTGCACCACCCCAGAAAACTTGGGGGGGCGGTGCGCAAACTGCAGTCTGTACCCTGATTTTATTATATGCAGGACCCACGCAGATATGTTGGGAAGATGATACCATGCCTCTACAAAATCTACTAGGGGTACCAGCCTCTCGAGACTGGCCTCTGGTGTTTTTCGAGCATCTTTCTCGACTTCCTGAAGCGGAATACCGGCAGGCTGTAGTCGATACGGTTCTTTTAACCATAACTGATGCTTTTTCTTTATTAGAATATTTTCGCTGGAAAGAGATGCGGCCCGAAGCGTCGTTGACGGCGGGCAATCTACATCGTTTCCTAGAGGGCTCCGCTGCGAGAACAACCTCGGTTGCCCTGCAGTGGAGGGGACAGCCCTCAGAGGTCCTACCACTTCGGTCCCGACCTCTTCCCCGAAGCCCTCCTAGCCTGAATGACTTCCCTCAGGTCGCCTCTCTGGCTGGAGGACTTCGATTTCTGAGAGCGCTTCCTCTGTTGCCAAGCTCCAGGAGGAGGGGCTCTAGAGGAAACGCTCTCTTTCTGCTCTGCTCGGTGTGAGGAGATGGCTGATGGCTGGGGCTGATCACTCGGCCCCACCCTACTTGATTTGGACTTCGCCTTACGGGGGAGGTACTGCTGGAACGCCGCAGATTGCTTCTTCGCCTCCTGAAACCTGTCGACGACCGATGTAACGGCGTCGCCAAACAGGCCAGAAGGCGAGAGCGGCGCATCCAGCAGAAAAGACCTATCTTTATCTTTGATACCAGATAAGTTCAGCCACAGATGTCTCTCCGTAGCTACCATAGCTGCCATAGAGCGGCCAATGGCACGGGACGTCTCTTTTGTGGCCCGGAGAGACAAATCTGTGGCCTTCCTCAACTCTGCAATATCTTCAGGAGTCGGCCCCTCCCCCTCATCCAAATCTTTCAGGAGGTCGGCCTGGTATGCCTGCAAGATAGCCATAGAGTGCAGACATGAACCAGCCCGACCTGCCGCCATGTAAGCCCTGCCTACTAAAGCAGATGTATCTCTGCAGGGCTTACTAGGCAGCGCCGGGGTTTTCAGGGGTTTTCTTCCCATAACCCTTGTCCCGTGCCCCCACAACATTGCTGTAATCAACCACACTGGGACTGGAGACACGGGACGAGTGCGGTTTATCCCACGATCTCGAGATCTCACAGTGGAGATCGGGGAAAAACGGCAAACCCCGGCGCTGAGGTGGTGCTCTGTGCTGCAGGAAACGCTCATCAAGCTTACTTTTTGCTTGCGTTCCCTGCTCATCTTGTGGCCAGCTGATGTTAAGTCTGACCACCGCACGAGTCACAACCTCTATCAGCTCCTCATACCCTTGGCCGTGAACTGGCGCGCCAAAATCACTGTCATCCGCATCAATGCTGAGCACATCCACTTCCTCAGAAGCAGAGAGCTCAAGCATTGGGACCTGATCGTGGGCAGGAGAAGCCGCGATGCGGGCTCCTGGACCACTCTCAGGGGCTACGGGATCCTCAGATGAAGAATGAGAAGGTGCCTCAGCAGCCTCATTCTTATCTAAAAGATCCCGCTGCGAGCCCCACGATCTCAATCGCCGCGCTGCCTCAACAGACGCGGGACCAGAACCGTGGGGAACGCGAGCCTGACCGTGCTCATCAAAGCACGCCAGCCGGGAGCGCAGCACTCTAATGGGAAGTGCTTCACAGTCAACACAAGCAGCTCCCTCGAGAGCTGCCCGTGCATGCTGCGCTCCCAAACAATTCACACACAAAGAATGTGTGTCCCCACCCGTAATAAAACGAGGGCAAGGATGCACACATTTTCTGAATTGTTCGCTGGCCATAATAATAGATATAAGGACAAACAACACCAAATAAGACTTGGTGTTGAGACAGTTTTTCAACACAGAGCGCTTGCTGAAGAGCGAAAGCTAGTGTGTGTTGTGACAGCGTCACTTTTATCCTTCCGGGTATGCCGTCACATGTTACGTCACGACGCAACACCAATCAGGATTGGATAAGTTTCATTCATACTTCAGAGGCGCACGCTTAGGGAGCGTCCCCAAAGTGTCGATTCTCGACGCAGTGTAGAGTTCCCTCGAAAGGGAACTGAGTCAGTGCAATTCAGTGAGAGACAGAAATATTGCTCTGAAAGCCTCTGTAACCCCGAGTCACTTGCTGGCAGCTGATTGTTTTCTGAGGGAGCGTAATTTGGTTGAAGCGTCTTGCCTTATAAGAGATGGACGGGATCAGGTCAGATATCCATTAGACTTTCTAAGCCTGTTATTAGGGGGGGGGGGGGGGTCTATTAAACGATATCAGGGAGATTTTGAGTTTTTAGTGAGATTTGAAAGCCACCCCCCTTCCCACACCTTCTTAGCGAATTGCATTCTCTTTTGTGATATTATCAGGCACATTGTAACATTTTCCCAGGACTTCTAAGCTGTCCAGGCGTTTGGCCTTCTTCGGGAATTAAGACTTTAATTTAAATTAGCTAAACATTGCCTCTGACGGAGTTAATTATAGCGTCCATTTTAAGGACTAAGTCTTTTAGTCACACATACAAATGACATGAGTGGGCAAACAGAGGCACAGTCGCTATTCCTGTATATGCTATCATACCCAAAATAACAGGTACGGTTCGTTATACCGCTGCAGGCTAAGTCTTAATTGAAGCATGATTAATGGATAAAGTTCACTCCCACATATTATGGATTATGTCTAAATATAGCTAATTGGTTCCGTTCATTACATTACAGTTGACTGGCATTAGCTCATTTGTTTAGTTGTCTTTTTGAAAAACAGAGTGTAAACATTTCAGTCGTGCTTTGATGAGAACAATAGAATACTTCATTAGTATTAGTGGTCTGAGAGGAATTACAGTTATGGAATTTTCAGTGATTCCATGCAAGGTTTGTCATTGTTCCTCTGAAAATTAGACTGTTTCCTTAATTTTGTAATGGAATTACACTATCATTCAAAAGTTTGAGGTCACCAAGTTTTGTATTTTTTTTTTTTAAAGAAATTGATACCTTTACTCAGCAAGGACTTAAAAAGTCCCAAATATTTTCCCAATAAATGCTTTTGAACTTTTTTATTCAGCAAAGAATACGGAAAAAAAATGTATCACGGTTTCCACAAAAATATTAAGGATCTCAACTGTTTTTAACATTGATGATACTAGGAAATGTTTCTTGAGCAGCAAATCAGTATATCAAAATGATTGCTGAAGGATCGTGTGTCAGTGAAGACTGAAGTGATGCTAAAAATTCAGCTTTACAATCACAGAAATAAATTACATTAGATATTTTAATTTTAAAATATATTAAATTTGATGATAACTTTTAAAAATGTATAATATTTCACAAAAAATACTGCTTTTACTGTATTTTTTACCAAATAAATGCAGCTTTGGTTAGCATATGAGACATTTTTTATCTTGATTTTGATATTGCTCCTGTGAAAGTCAGGAAGAGTGGTAGACAGAAAGCACCTTGGAGAAACTCAACAGCAGTGCAAAATATGAAAAGAAAATGCAGAAAAGCAGAGCGCATGTGGCAGAAGACAAAACTTGTAGTACATTATAACATCTACAAAGACAACATCCATGCTTTAAATATGGAACTAGGCAAAGCTAGACAGACTTTCATCTCTAATATTATAAACAGCAACTTAAACAACATACGCACTCTTTTTGCTACTGTAGAGAGACTGACGAACCCCCCCCAAGCCAGATTCCCAATTAATTGCTCTCAGACAGCAAGTGCAGGGAGTTTGCTTCTTTCTTTTCTGGTAAAATCAATAATATCAGAAAGGTGATCAGCACATAATTGAGCCGCATTGGGGTCAGACAGATCAGATCACAAACTGATTAAGTAGTTACTATGTCTGATTTCAAAGAAATTGATGGCAAAATTTTGGAAGAAACCGTACAGCACCTTGAAACATCAACCTGCGCCCTTGACGCACTTCCCACATCTTTCTTCAAAAGTGTGTTAAACAGCTTAGAATCAGATCTTCTAGAAGTGGTTAATGCCTCACTTCTCTATGGGAGTTTTCCAAACTCCCTGAAAACTGCAGTTGTCAAGCCCCTCCTGAAAAAGAGCAATCTGGATAAGACCATATTAAACAACTATAGAACAATCTCAAACCTTCCTTTCATAAGCAAGATCATTGAAAATGTTGTCTTCAATCAGCTGAACACATTCTTAAGCTCGAATGGATACTTTGACAATTTTCAATCTGGTTTCCGATCGCATCACAGCACAGAGATAGCTCTCATAAAGATAATAAACAATATTCGCTTAAATACTGATAAAGGCAAATTATCAGTTCTAGTACTACTCGACCTCAGTGCTGCATTTGACACTGTCGATCACAACATACTTGGCTGGAAAACTGGGTGGGGCTTTCTGGGATAGTCCTAAAATGGTTCAGGTCATACTTAGAAGGGAGAGGTTATTATGTGAATATAGGAGAGCATTCGTCTGAGTGGACATCCATGACATGCGGAGTCCCTCAAGGCTCAATTCTTGTGCCACTCCTATTCAACCTGTACATGCTCCCAATGAGCCAAATAATGAGAAAGAACCAAATCTCTTACCACAGCTATGCAGACGACACACAGCTCTACTTAGCCCTATCGCCTAACGATTAAAGCCCCATTGACTCCCTTTGGCAATGCAGTGATGACGTAAACAGTTGGATGTGCCAAAACTTTCTTCAGTTAAACAAAGACAAAACTGAAGTCATTGCGTTTGGAAACAAAGATGAAGTTCTCAAGGTGAACGCATGCCTTCAGTCTAGGGGTCAAACAACTAAAAATCAAGTCAGGAATCTTGGTGTGTCTCTAGAGTCAGACCTTAGTTTCAGTAGCCATGTCAAAGCAATAACTAAATCAGCATACTATGATCTGAAAAATATTGCAAGAATTAGATGCTTTGTTTCCAGTCAAGACTTAGAGAAACTTGTGCATGCTTTCATCACCAGCAGGGTGGATTATTGTAATGGACTCCTCACTGGCCTTCCCAAAAAGACCATTAGACAGTTGCAGCTCATACAGAACGCTGCTGCCAGGATTCTGAGCAGAACCAGAAAATATGAACACATCACACCAATTTTCAGGTCTTTACATTGGCTCCCAGTTACATTTAGGATTGATTTTAAAGTATTATTACTGGTATATAAATCATTTAATGGCCTAGGACCTCAATACATTGCAGATATGCTCACTGAATATAAACCCAACAGATCACTCAGATCATTAGGATCACATCAGCGAGAAATACCAAAGGTTCACTCTAAGCAAGGGGAGTGTGCTTTTAGCTTCTATGCCAGCCGTAGCTGGAACCAGCTTCCAGAAGAGATCAGATGTGCTCCTACAGTAGTCACTTTCAAATCCAGACTCAAAACAACATCTGTTTAGCTGTGCATTTACTGAATGAGCACTGTGCCACTGCTCGTCCGACTGTTTTTACTATGTATTTTTTTTATTCTAAAATGTTTTAATTATTCTTATTTCTTTTGATTATTTTAATTTCTTCTATGTAAAGCACTTTGAATTACCATTGTGTATGAAATGTGCTATATAAATATACTTGCCTTGCCTTACCTTGCCTTGATCGATAGTGTATAATAACTAATATTATTTATATATGAAAAGTATAATAAATATATGTATTTGTTTTTATTTTGTTTATTTTGATCCTGGTTTTTAATGTGGGTCTTGCAAGTGAGACTGAGAGACAAAGGGAGTATGTGTGTGTTGTGTGTGGGGGAAATGAGGGTGCAGCACTCCAGTTCGTTTATCCATTCACCTTGAAGTTACAGCCATGCAAAACAAAAGCTCATAAATGATGCACACCAAACATTGAAATAAAATTAACCACTTTTAGCATGTCTGTGCCCTTAATGTCTGGCCCTGAAGATTAAATGGATCTGAAAGTGTTATGGTGTTATGAAAATATGTTTGGAATTAAACACAGAATAATAATAATAATAATAATAATAATAATAATAATAATAATAATAATAATAATAATAATAAATAGCTAAGCTAAACACGATATAAAACATGACAAGTGAAAAAAAAAAGCAGAAATCCAACTTTTTCTACAACGCCTTGACTATGAGCTCTCTGTCTGGATGGATGAATAGATGGGTCTAAGGCTGCTTCATTCAAAAAAAACTTTGAAATGATATTTATCTCAATAGCGCCTCTTACTTAAATAGCATAATAACGTAGTTCATACGAGTCTTAGTTTGTAACTAACTCTGTACTTCATTCGGTTGCAGCATTTGTTTTTAAGGCAGAAGGTAGCCAGGTCGTAAAGTAATGCATATGGGTAGCAGTCTAGTTTCCATTAAATATGATACTACCTAATCATAAATAACATAATATGTATTCATTTTATGTAAATAACATTCAGAAGAGTTCTGGGTAATTGTCTTGTCTAGACGCTGGAGGATTGTGCTGTCTTTCTGCTTGTGTGTTTAAGGCAGTGTTTTGATTTTCTGACGTGATTGTCAAAAATGTCGCCATTGTAGGTCATTCATGCGGCATCGAAAATTGCCATAGTAATTCACATCCTCGTTCAGGGAGAAAGTGGAACTATGTCATACTTTTTTTTGTCTTTTCTACGTGTGAAAACACTAAGCAGGTTGATGGGGTGACGAGAAGACGCCGGATAGAATCTATTTTAAAAAAAATAATCACATTGGTGAGATTTACCTTTGTGAGTATGACTCTCACAGTTTATCGGCTTGTGAATTAGCAGAACTTGCAGGCAGCCAATACAAAACTGTTCGCAAGCTTCAAGGGTTTTGATTTAGGTTGTCGTGTCTTTAAATAAATATAGAAAAAAAAACCCAGTGTGTCTGTGTCTGTCCGCTGAATATGACCTTGAATCTCTGATTCCCCTCCGTGGCACTGGAAAGTTAATATCTACAATGACAATAAACATCAAATGATCATGCAATGCAATAAAATAGCTTCTCTTCCCTTCAAAAGAAACCATACCATGATAAATTGTAATATTTAATTTAAAGGCAAAAACGATCCACTCAAGATGGAGGCATTTATATAGCGCTTTCATGTGTACTGTACACCCAAAACGCTTTACAATCATATCAGGGAATCTGATCTGGGAACCACCACCGGTGTGCAGCATCCACTTGGATGATGGATGGCAGCCACAGTGATAGAGCATTTTCAATGAATGGGGATTATTACGAGGCCGTGATTGGCAAGGGCCAATGGATGGAATTTGGCCAGGGCACCGGGGTTACACCTCTACTCTTTGACCACAGAGAGTCAAGACCTCAGTGTAACGTCTCATCCGAAAGACGGAATAGAACTTAGAGCTTCACATTCTCTATACTAATACAAAAACATAAGAAATTATGATAATGACTGATTTTATTTGACATGCACAACACAGACCGATGCACACAGAGGAATGTATTGAGCTGCTAAGAAAGTATATCTACACATTCTCTCTCTTAAAATGTAAGCGAGTGTAAATGTCAGCATTATCATAAGCGCTTTTTGATTCAGTCAGTCTACTATTTTATTCCTACCATTTCTCCCGATCGGAGGCTTCCGTAAATATTTAGTCTACATAGAGTTACGCTTCAACTAAGTTTAATGGTGCAACACAATTGCATACATAGTGCATAAGTTGTAACTTAGTGCCCATTTACGTCAAAATGTTGTAACTAATGCATATCTGGTGAATAGCTGTTGCAACTGGCCCCAGGTGTGACGTTAGACGCAGTTCCTAACTCTTCTTAACAATGATAAGCACCACTTCTGTAGAGAAAGGGATTGTGGAAAAGTCAAAACAAATCAGAACAGAAAAACAAGTGCATTCACATGGCAATGCAAAGTGCGAGATTATCAAGGTTAAAAATCTAATCCCTTTATCTTTCTCATCTCTTAAATTGATTGCTTCACCAAAGCCACTTCCCCTCACTTGGCACAGTACACACCTTGCGACCAGCTTTTAGTCTAGATTAAGAGATGCCCTAATCCCATTCAGAAGATCTGATTAAACCGCTGCTTCGAGAAATCCAGTTACGCCTTTGTTCTACCCCCCCCCCCCCCATATCATAACACAGAAAATAATTATCTTGCCACTTATTTGCCATTATCTTAGATTTAACTTTGAAAGAGATTGAAAGAGAACAGAAGATAATTAAAACTAATTAAAATTGGACATCAAACTGACAATTACTATTAAAACATAAATATTATATATTTACATTATTATAATCTAAATATGAATTTGGAAAATCAAAATCAGGGTTAAAATGTGCAACAAAAACAACAATAACACAAAGTATGATATACAATTGACCTATAAATGCACTAAATTGAAAACTTCCCCAATTTTTGGACTGGATTATCATATATTATAAAAAATATACAACAACAGACACTTTAAACATTTGTGACATGCAGTGTTATAACTGTAGAGTTCTCACACATAAAAGAGGATGTTCATCTGTTTTTTTCTTGTTTATCTGATGACTAACAGATTACTCAACTCAAGGAATCAAGGGGTCAAGGTTTGTCTGGTTAGCATGGCCCTGTTAGCCCCTGCTGGTACAGGCCGTGACTACACCATCTGCTTCCAAAAAGCTACTTTATCCTGACGGTCATTGCGACGTAGCCATGTACTCTGATGGACGGCCAGTTTCAAATCGCATACTTCTAATCTTGTGGCAGCCGTGCAACTGCTAATAACGACACTATTGTTTACTGTAGCATATAGTTCTTTTACAGCAGTAATTGAAGTTTGAAAATGATTGAGGGGACATTAATGTTGTCTTGCATATTACTGAGAAGCTGCTTAAAAACAATCTGTAGTGTATTGTACAAAGCACTATACAGATACATGCGACTTGACTACAGTATATGCTAACCGATAGCTTTCTTCACAGACCTTTTAGCAAGGAATCACAAAGCTGAATGTCTTGTCTGTGAGATTCCCGAGAGCTTTTTTTGTTTAGCTCTGTATCACCATCTTGTGGACAAACGCAATTCTGCATCCAGTATAAGAGCATGTTCTCACTAGACCGAGGGGGAGAGTGCTGAAAATTGTAATCATTGTAATTTCCTTGTAAACTAATAATCAAAGACTTTTTCAAGAAAGACAGTGACAGACATTAGTCTGCAAGTGACTATGTGTCTCTATCAAGGCTTCTCTGTCAGCTTAATTTCCATGGCCCACGTTGGAGCGTCTCCAAATGGCATTGGCTGCCATATTTGAAGAGGCAGTGAGTTATTTTGTGTAATTATCACTGATGTGTATGCTTGCAGTGGAGTGGCTCATTCCAAAATTGGATAACGTTCAGAGGTAGTTATCTGCACAAGCTCTGGGATATCACACAGACATATGCAGACACACTCACACACAAGTTTTCACACAAACACCCACACGCAAACAGAGAAGGCAGAGGATTTAAGATTAACTGACAAACAACATACTATTTGTTTCCAAAATAATGTATGCCCTCTCTCTACACGATGCAGCTTTGATCTGTGCTTTATTATTTTTGTAAATTCATCTTAAATGTTAAATTCAGATATGGCCATGCACACAATACCTTCTTTGTTTACGGTATGTTCACACTATCATTCAAATGTTTGGGGAAACTAATAAATTAATACTTTTATTCAGAAAGGACACATTAAAACCGAAAGCAGACATTTATAATGTTACAAAAGAATACAAATAAATGCTTGTGAAATTTCTATTCATAAAAAAAAACAAAAAAAACATAATGGTTTCCACAAAATTATTTAGCAGCACAACTGGTTTCAATATTGGTAACAAGAAATTTTCATCAGAATAGTTTCTTGAGCATAAAATCACAAAAGTGTACAAATACAAAGTTCTCAACCTTTTGTCATCCCTCATACTCTCTTTGAATTCTTAATCTGTTTCAATGGCTTGAAAAGTTTCAGTTAGACTCCAAATTACTATCCTAATTCATATGAGAAATTATTATGACATTCATCACAAGTTTTCCATAGCAAATGTTAGGCTACATTACATGAATAAAGGCAATTAACTTTCACAAAACAACATTCTCTGACAGTTATTTGCACTTTGTTTACTTTGATTTGTTTTATTGTCTTTTTCTACAATGTGATTTTGCTGGGGTCAAACACATCCTAAACAGACTTTACCAGTCGCATTTCTGTTAAGTACATCACAATGTAGTAAAACATAGGGAGGAGGAGGGATGCCAACAGAACTGACAACGGGAAGTAGAAAGAGGCTGTTTTTATACCTTGGTATTATTTAAGAGATTAGATGGGTGTACTCCTCCCGAAATTATGTTTAATAACTTCACATGTACTCAGAAAATCTAAAGGCAAAATTCGTTTTTATTTATTTTTTTTTTTAAATGACTATTACTCATTTTTAACACGTCTCTAGGACCTAAAACATGAACATATTAAAGTTAATCTCAACCAAAGGTGAGGTACAACTGTATAATTCATCAAGAAAGATTCATAAAGGGCCCTATGGTTGTGACTCGTGAGGCCTTCACACACTGGATCATTAAACAGAAGAATTACATTGTGAGATTGCATTGCATCATGGGCAGCACCAAGGCCAGAGGATGACTCACGTTTGAAAAGGACTCCACAAAGACCTAATTAATTAAAAAAAGTTAAATTATTGAATAAGCAAAATACAAAATGTTTGTCATGTGTGCTTTTGTGAAGAAAAATCAATATAATTAATGAATAGGATCTAATGGGGGAGTAACAACACCATCAAAGTTATATTACGTGCATCCTCATAGACCTTTTTATCACAGAATTATGAAGCACAAAAACTTGTCTTTGTCTTTAATTATCTTTTGTTTTTCCATTATTTATGTAAACTGCTAGGGTAATGACTCACAAAATCATTAAAAAGCATTTGCTAACGATGCTATGTCTTTAAGACAGATGTGGTGACTGTGGGGAAAGTGAAGTCATGGCTGTCAGATATTTCTAATATCCAATCTACGATTTGCACAAGAATCATATTTTGAGCATCTAAATATGTTTTTTGTACACTTACTTTAATAATTTATGATACTGCATACAAACGGTTAAAGAACTGGATATTAAGACTTGCGGCAGGACTTGATATTCTACATTGGGAATTGATTGCTGTTGTTTACTTATTTGTTTATTGCCCAGCCCTTGTGCCTGTCAAACCAATTTACCTTTATTTATATAGTGATTTATACAATACAAATTGTTTCAAAGCTGTAAAGCAGCTCTAAAAAAGACAATAGTGTCATTATTCATTTCAAGTTACTTCAGTTCAATAACTGTTAATTTCATCAATTATGAAATGAGTTCAATTCAGCAACATAAGCAGCTTGTTTCAACCCATGTTTTGGTCAAATATGGACAAACCTAACCGTTAATTAATTAAAAAATTTAAAACAACTGTTGGGTTGGTCTATATTTGACCCAAACATGGGTTGAAACAACCCAGCATTTTTTTAGAGTGTAGAAGACAATAGTGTCATTATTCACTTTGCAAAATTCATTAATTATGAAGTGCCAGTGTCCACCCCATTAGAGAAGAGATGCCATTGGGCGAGGGGCCGTGAATGTTTTTGATGAAAGATTATGAGGGTATAAATCATTACTGCAATATTCCATAAAAAAATAAGAATTGACAATTTTGATTTCATGGTGACATTAAATGTCTTTCTACTCATGAATTCAACTCAGTTTCCCACCAAATTCTAGTTTTTATCTTTTTCTCTCTCTGTCAGAGATGTATCTCTGTGTTTGTCCACTGTGTTGTTTTGATGTCATGATGTATGCAGTTATCTGTCAGTGACAGGTTGTGGGACGTGTTAACTCGAGCTCTGCAGGAGCTGACTCATATCTGTACGTACATGTCACCTCTTTGCCATGCCGTAACTTAATGCAACTCTGGGAAACTCCACTGATGTGCTCCCAGAAACATCCTGTCAACTTCACTCATGCTACTGAAGACTGGAGTGAAGCTCTCAACCGGTCATAACCCATATGAAATAATCTTTCATAAAATCTTTCCAAGCAATGCAATGAAGGAAGTTTGTAGAACAGATGTCTGAAAGAATAAGACATCTATAAGATGATGAAGAAAAAGATCTACCTGTTTTTCACAGCAGCCTTCATTGCTTCCACTGTGGCTACATTCAGCAGCTGAATAAAGTTCTCGTACCTGACTTCAAGTTGTTACATGAAACATAATGAAACCCACATAGGCCTATACTGGCAGATCAACCGTTTTGTTTGAAAAGAGTAAATGTTATTAAGTAAAATGTGGAGTGTGTGTATATGAGGATGTTAACTGTGTAGTTAGAGTAGGATCTTTAACTAACTACTTTTATCATAACTTTAATATAGCAGAAATAGTATGAGTCGGTATAGTAGGCCTATGCCTTCTCTTTGAGTGATTCACTGAATCCTTCATTCGTTCAGAGACACGATTCATTCTTGGACTCGACCAGATGCAAAACGTATGCTTTGTCTTTGTTTGGGACATTTTTTATTGCCAAAATGAAAATGAGTTTCTCAATGTTAAAGTCATGTTAATTCAACTGTTGGTGATATTCAGATGGCGCTCTTGCTTGTGTAACATAGCTCAAATAAGGGTGATTTCAGATTTTTTTTTAATGCCATAAGAGTGGTCAATATGTGTGTATTTATATAGGCCCAACCACACTTGTTTTCACATGGAAATTACTTATTTCCATTGTGTTTACATACAGACAGTTTACTAGTATTCTGGTTTGCACCAGATTTGCTCCTACTCCAGCCTCCTATTCAGATGTTTTCCATCCGCGATGTGCTCGTACATGTTTTTACATACTAAATTGAAAAAAAAAAAAAAAAAATCGAACAATTTGAATTTTGAGAATTTTGTGAACAACATGTGAGTAACAATTAAAACGTCTCGGTTACGTATATAACCCTAGTTCCCTGAATTGGGAGCGAGACATTGCGTCAAACGCTGTGGGAATGCCCCTGCGTGTGTGGGTCATGAAGCACGTATGGAATCAGTCCAATGGCGAGACGGAACGTCATAGACCAGGAAACTATAAAGCACCCCAAAATCACGACCGCATCAGCTTCTGATAGGCCGAAGCAAGTCGATCACGGGCATGTCGGGAGTATGGCAGAACGACGCATCATCTCGTTCCCTATTCAGGGAACTAGGGTTACATACGTAACAGAGGCGGTCCCTTTCAAGGGAACTCGAGCTGCGTCAAACGCTGTGGGAGCGCTAAATACCCACGTCGCCATACGAGGAAGTGTCCGTCCGTGTGAAGTCAAAGCACACATTCGGACGAAAGCACCCTGCGCCCCAGGAGTGGAGCTGAAGTCCAGGTCCTAAAACCTGACGAATGTGTGCGGTGAGGACCAGCCTGCCGCATCGCAAACATCATGAAGGGAAACTCCTGACAATAGAGCTTTGGAAGCAGCCATACTCCTAGTGGGCTCGTACAGCCAAGGGTGAAGGCTGACCAGCCGACTCGTAAGCGACCTCGCGCAACGCCTGTACCATATTACCATATTATTAACTTTGTATTATTATTACATATATTATTTACATTTTAATCAAAGGCCACGTTCATACAGCAACATGACAATACAGCAATACGGTCCTGTATTTGAGTCCTTAATACAGTTACGTTCACGCACACTTTGGTTATTTACGAGAGTGACATCCCGCATTCTATTACCAAACTCACACCCATACATTAATTTCATTATTTCATAATTTGCGGATTCGCAACCGCATTCTTAAGAAACCTGTACTGTGTGAACGGAACTGGACTGGAAACATGCCATGTAGTGCGGGAGAGCCACTCTGCACTGAACAAACACTGCAAAAACGCATGTCAACTCTGTGTTTCACCTGTTGTTTTGGTAAATTACAGTGACAGAGATATGAACTGTGTGTCATCTGAAAGTTTTAGATCCAGTCCCTTTTCTGTTCTGTCAGTTTTGTGTTCTATGTGTGAGCAATCCCAAAAACTGACAGTGTGGATGTAGTGAAAACGAGTGGTGTGGTGACTTGCAGTGGTGTGGTGGATGCAGGACTTCTCCAATCATTTTGTCTGCTTAAACCCCACCCCTGTGAGCTTGCATTCATCAACCTCCAGTTTTGAGTGCAGCTCCCATATAAAATCAAAATCAACAACCAATGGATAGAACTAGGGCCGTGCACAGACCTTTTGAGGGGCATGTGTTGAAACTGAAAAAGGGCACTCCCCTCCATTAAAAAAAAAAAAAAAAAAATATATATATATATATATATATATATATATATATTAAGATTATTACGTAAGCCTACATAAAAGGAAGAAATTGTCACATCTTCATGGCAAATTCAATAACACAAAATAATAGTCTCAAAAGGTTTAGATTTATTCACTATTAATAACAACCATAATAATAATATAGATAATATAGATATATACAGGGTTTCAGGGCTTCTTTAGCCCTAAAAGGCTAAAGCCCCAAAAACATATTTTACTAGGCTACATTTATACATTTGAAGACGAGCGAAGAGTCTAGAACACTATAGATAAAAAAAAATAATTAGATAGCGAATATGTGCATATTAACAGCCTTGAATTAACCATAATTGAATATTATTGCCATAACATGATTAAATGTTAATAAATTAAGTGTGTCAGCAATCATAAATCAAACTAGAAATTTCTTAGAAATGTAGGTGACGAGGATCACTCAGTCGCTTTGTGTAAGTTCCAGTACGAAGCAGCGCGGGGGCGCACCTGTGCTTATGATTTTCTGATGGTAAAAATAAATTATATGTTGTTGTATTACTTATCAATATTTTGTTAACATTTTACAAAAGTCTAACTAAAATGCAGTTATGAAGTTTTTGACCACACGAATGTGCGCAAATGCATTTTGTCCGTCATTAAAACGGCGCCGGCGGCATCATATTACATTTTCATCAACAGGTTACAAACTAGTTTGTTGTAGCTTTATGGGCACTCATTTTTTTCCTGTTGTAAAATACATTTGGCCAAAATCTCATTTTATAAAAGATGAATGCAAATATACAGGCTATTTAAGTGTAGGCTATGTATTGGCTATGAAAATATGGCAAATGCTAGACTTCTCTCTCAGGTACCACATATCTCAGTCATCAAATAAATAAAATATGATCCCATAATAGACATAGTGTTTAGTACTTATTCAAACAACAAGATATTTGTTTACCCTTGCAAAACTTCATTCAGCTCCTGTCTTCTGTGCGGCTGCTGCGGAACTTCAGTTCATTCAGTCAAGATTCAGTCACGATAGAGGGGGCGGAGTTATCAGATAGAGGGGGCGGAGTTATCCGGTTTACTGACAATTTGAGGATCGAACAAGATTTGCACAAGCTTTCATTGGCTAAACATTTGTAAAACAGACCGACAGACGTAAAGTGTGACCAATAGCATTGATTTATACAAATAAAATAAAATAAAAAAACACCACCAAAAAAAAAGGGCACTTTGAGTGTAAGGGCAAAAAGGACATGTGCCCTGCACAGGTTGAGCCCTACCTGTGCACGTGCCTGGATAGAACCATGTCCCCGCCCTACAATTTTTTTCTTTTTCGATAATATGCTACACTCAGATGTACGTCCCAATACAGAAGAAAATATCTATCGCAACCTCTTCTTCATCAATAATTGAACATATGTAAATGCACAAATGTGATTTCCACTGTAACTGCCAAGTCATAGTAATTTTAAGGAGCAAATGTGGAGGCTATCAGGCAGACCAGCACAGGGACTTTAATTTGGCACAAGAGGCTATCAGTTGGATGCTCATAGCATGATGCTACAATAAGAGGCTTTCCTTTACACCGCAGCCTACCGTTCAATCAAACTGCATATCTGAATCCAGCTGATATTTCTCCAGAACAATGAATTATCTCTTTAAATCCCCATGAACACAAGCACCATGAGAAAGAGGTTAATCATGGTCACTAACCATGCTGTGCATTGTCCAGGTTTTTTGATTGTCTTTAGCATGCTGTGTTTTCTTATCTCCGGAATACATGAGCCTGGCAAAACCATTCATGTGCAGCTGACTGAGATGCACTTTGTAGTAAATCTACAAACAGGGGCCAGAAGAAGAAAACATATACTGTTTCTTGTGTTAAGGAGATGGTGATAACCATCTGTGGTGAGCACAAAAAGTAATGTTAAAGAGAGGCTGTTTGATGATTCCTGATGCAGGTCTGTTTTATCAGGTCTATCAACATGTACAGAATATTGAACTTCACAGTGAAATGGATTGCATCCACCACATCTTTGAGTGAAAAATGGCTTTTGCAAAGATGACATCCACGTGACAGACATGAAGCAAGTCAATTTGTTCGTCTCAGAACGTCATGTTGAATCCTGTCAAGGTTTTCCTCAGAATTTGTCATGTCTACCTTGATTACTTGGATCATTTGCAGTTGGTAGACAACACAGCATGACAAATCAATTTCAATTTAATTAGAATCAAAACAGTAGAAGCCTGTTTTTACATGTTTCCATCAAAGAGAACAGCTGTAGTTTTCGGAACACAATAATAGGCAAATTTGCTAATAGGCATCCCACGGCTTACAGGCTCATGTTTAAGCAGCGTCAAGATAAAGTAAAATACATGTGCAATGGCAAAACACACCATAGAATGCGAACAAATGTTTTACTCGAAACATTTGCGAATCCAGACAACGTCCTCACTCTGTGTTCTACATGGTTGCTTAGGTCTTCTCTGTAGGGGTTTTCAATAATGCATATATGAAGCCAACAGGTGTTAGATGAGAAAACAGCATGATTCAGCTGCTCTTGCTGATGTATTCTTTTTAACATGCTATGTCCACTATGTCTTATTATAAATGAAGTTCCTTTGTTTCTGAAATCGTAAAAGTAAAGACTCCAAACAGATCGTCCGTTCAGGATAATATCCATGCGCTTTTAAAGCAGGCAATGTTGATGTCGCGCAGTAAGTGCTGCAGATACAAGCTGTTCCCAATTAACCATTTTAACATTTAATCCAGCAGGCCTCCCATCCCTGAGCTGGGTGGGAGGGACGCTTTCCCAGCATGCACTATTCCAGATAAGCAGAGATGGAGATGCAAAGCTGCCTAATATAATTGCATATTAGCTGGCTCAGGCCTGAGCTCCCAGTGGGGCTGTTAATTTATCGCAACCAATTTAAATTCCTGCCACTTTCTAATAGCACTAATGAAAGGCCTCTCCCTGCACTAAGAGTACATTTGAGCTTTCTCATTCAGGCACAAGGTGCATTAAACTCAACTAAATGCACAGAAAGCAAGCACGAACAAATCGGCGGCAAATGTTTACCATATGTCACCTAGGCCCTAATTAGTGCAGGCAGAACATTGGCCAAAAAAGTAAAGAGGAAAATGTTGGTTTGTTGGAGTGTAGCACACAAGGGCACTTTCACTGGGATTCATTTTAGAGGCATAATGTGCACAATTAAGCACTTTTAATTCTCCTTTGTAGCATGTTGCAGCTCTTCAGAGGGATATAAATAGAGATCTTTCAGAAAATTGGTCGCCACTGCATGTTTGCAGGAGGTGCGTGTGTCAGCATGAGCTCTCATCAACAGCATGCGGCTTACTGAAGGTGGCAGGCTTCACCTTTGCAATGTTTTGTTGTGGACGCTTATAAAACCGAACGGAGGATTCCAGAAAGAAAAGTTCTCATGATATAAAACCAAGATTTATATGCTCTGTTTAAAACCTGCAGTATTTACTTTCTGCTTGGATGGCTGTGCCTACCTTCAGACATTTTAGTGCCCTGAGAGGGCAGTATGGATATGAAATTGCAGATAAATGGTGACATAAAGGTCTTCGAAGAATACTCTGCACCTACAGAATGTTCTCCATTTAGATTGAAATAAGAAATAGAGGTGAGAAAATCAATAAATCCAGTCTGGACTTGTCAATCTCACTAAAAAGAACGAAGACACGCTTGTTAGCATTTTCTTGCAACAGAGAAAACAGAGCAGGCTCCCTGGAGACCGGCTTCACGCAGGGTCCTAATGGTGTCAAAGAAAAATAGCATTTACTGACTTTTTCTCGTTGATTTATTCCATGCGATCATTGTTCCTGTGATCATAATTGGATTTTATGAGGTAAATGAAGCTTGATTAAAAATAACAGATGAAATGAAAAGACCTTTTGAGTTGAGGCTAAGATGTTGTAAGTGGTACTTTGAGATGTATCAGGCCAAACCCAAACTCATTTAACAAGCCTTAGTTTGAATTGGTAGACCAGTTGGCAAATACCTCTCAATAAAGTTGTCAAGCTAACTATGATTTCTTGAGCTTCAAAATAGGGTTTCTGGTAAATCTGATCGATACTTAACTGTATCTAGCCATGTGCTTTATAGTTATTGCTGAAGTTACTTAGACATCTATGAAGATGGCTCCTTCTCCAGTGAGTGAATCTGTTTCCATGCGCTTCATATCCCGCTTTCATGCCAAGGTTTCTGGGAAGGGGCACAGTGAAAGTGCTTAGTTTCCATTCTTGTTATCAGGAAGGCAGTGGGAGATGATAAATCACAGGCACTTACCCAGTGAAACTGACAAATGAAATGGCATTGGGCTGTGGACAAAGCCTGTTGGATAATGGAAGTGGCCCTCGGTCTAACACCAAGCTGCAGAGACATTACGCCACAAGATAAAATCTGTAGTGAGGCCTTTCATGCAGATGCTGCTGTCCTTGATAGCGAAAAGCAACTTCTATAAGAAGAAAGAAAGGAATCTGAGTCATAAATGTATATATATATATATATATATATATATATATATAAATATATATATATATATATATATATATATATTTTTTTTTTTTTTTTTTAAATCAACTATAATGTCTGGTGCCAAGTTAACTCTGATTACCTCCACGATGCTCTTGAGTGATAGATGAGCAGATTAGGGAGAGTTTATACAAGTTTAGTATATCTATTTGTTACATAGTTAGCCTAATTGCACAAAGGTGGCATATATCATTTGTTGACTTGTTTTTTTTCTTAATGTTGGATAGTACCCTTTTCGTGTGATTGTAAAAGAACAGCAGCCTGTTTTTTTAAGAGCTCTGGAACAAAACAGTTAGCCTTTCCACCCGCTCTGCTCTTAATTTTAATGAGGGTTAATGATTTGACTATGCCAGGAGAAGTGAAGTGCGAGAAACTATGACCTGTCGTGGAGAACTTGGATTAAAATACAATTAAGCTAAGCTCTCCACAATGGGCCTGGACCTCACAGTGTCACGCAGTGTTCAACGAGATGAGCCTCGAACAAGCTCTTGGAAATTCAAAGCAGCATATTTTAACCTTGGACACTCTTCACTCACCATAAGAAATGACCGGCTCCGGCTTCTTAAAGGGAAAGTTCACCTGAAAATGAAAATTCTGTCATCATTTAACATCATAATGTTTGACCTTGTTTCTTCTGTGGAACACAAATGGTGAGTTTGTCTGGAGACCCAAATTGGCTTTGAAGATGAAAAACATACCAAGCACAATGTTCTCTCACCATTCCTGATTTCTAACACAAACTCACCGCATTCTTTGTGATCTTGCAGCTATCAGAGGCTGAGCAGAAATGAAAGCTGCTTCTCTATTGGTTTATCCGTCGTCTCTGGGGTGCGTTCATATATAAACTGCACTAGCTTATTTTGTCATTTGAACTAAAAAGATGGATTAAAATACCAGTTATGTGTCTCTCTCGTCTACTTATAATTTAATCGACCAAAACACATCTTAATGCCATGTGCAAACAGGGCCAGTGTTTCCTCTTTGAGCTATTAATTTAAAGAGCAGGCTTCTATAAGAGTCAGTCTTTGAATCGGCTACACTAGTCATAATGTATATTTTTGGTTTTCTAAAAAGAACCAGATAATCATTCGTATGCTTGATTTGTATTAAGCCCGCAAGAAATCTCAGCAAGAAAGCTATGCCATTAAATCACATTCAGTAAAGACTCACAACTCTGGTGACATATGTTTTCTTTGCTGTATCACTGACGATCTTGAAAGTGGTGCACAAAACACTGATAAAGGGAATCTGCTGACTTAAATAAATGTTAAGCGCTGTACAAATATGTTTTCATAGCCACTTAAACTAGACTTACCCATTTCACAGACAAGGCTTAAGCCTAGTCCCAGACTAAAATGCATGTTTCAGCTGTTTTAACCGAATACAACTTGCATTGACATATCTTAAAATATGTCACTGCCATTGTTTTGTCTCAAGATGCTAACCTGTAATGTTTTTTTTTTTCTTTCTAGGGCACGTTTAAAAAAGCAAAATAAATGTCCTAAGTGAACTAAAACAGGATTAGGCCTTAGTTCATTTAATTCGCTTTTTTGGTCCCAAGTCCCAAGTCTGTGATTAATCGGAAAATAATTTATTATTATTATTATTATTGTTATTATTATTATTTGTTTTTTGGTAATGCTGTATTATAAGTATACAGTAATAAAGTTCTTACAAAGCATTATCAAACTATTAGTTTATAATTGGGCTTATAACAAACACAATTATTATTGTTTAATTGTCTCACAGTAAAGGAATTGTTAATTGGTTATGTATTAGGAGTAAATGGTTAATATTTAAATAGTTTAAACATAAATAGTTAATTAGGCCACAGAAAATGGGAAAATGTCATTAATTATGTCCTTTAAATCAACCTTTATTAGACATCAATTGTTTACATGTCTAAAATGTTTACATGCACACACACACACACACACACGCACGCACGCAAGCACGCACGCACGCGCACACACACACACACACACACACACACACACACACACACACACACACACACACACACACACACACACACACACACACACACACACACACACAAAGCACCTTCATAAAATAGTCTGTATGAAGTGTGTACTATATTCCAAGTGTTCTGAAGCCACAGAAAACTGTGTGGGGAAACAGACCAACATTTAAGTTATTTGTTCAATGGTGATTGACCTCAGTTGAAACTGAAATAAACTACAAAATTAGCACACTGATGCCAAACACCATTGGTTCTCTTGTATGCGACATCAGATAATGCAGTACATCTAGTGCCAACACATTTGATTTGAGTAAATGACACGATTTTTATTTTTGGGTGAACTATTCCTTTTAATTGTGCGTCATTAGCAATTGATTTCGCTAGAATAAGAATCCGAGCTTTCATACTCCAAAGAGGAAGAGAGGAGCCGGGCCTCATGTTGATCGCTCTGAAGTCTGTTCCTCCAGGGTTTCATGATAACAGATTCTGTTCCCCCAACATCACACACAGGGGGCCTGAAAAGGAAAAACAAACACGCAGTTTCCTCCTCAACACACAAGTCTAAATCTCAGTCACCTCTCTAATTTGTCTAAATTTACTCAGTTATCAATAATACAACATTAGCGAGGCTTACTAAAAAAAGCTCTCTGGTTTTTAATTGCCTTTCATTTGTAGATCGATTTCAATATAAAGTTGGAATAATTTAAAAATAAATTACTTGTGAGGCTAGAGGGAGTACAAATGGTGACTTCACTTGGATGATGCAAAGGGATGAAATACATTATCTGGTTTGTGAAAGAAAGATCAATGAAAAGATTATTTAAAAAAAGATAACTTTCTATGTATCCGTTCCAATTTCCTCATCAACCAGAATGTTTGATCACGATTCATAATCAACCATATGCCTAAAAAGGATTGATTTTTCAATTAGAGATGTTGTTGTCCTTGCAGAAAAACACTGTCCTATGTAGAAGCAGAGGAGAAATGAGGGAACATCTCATTTTGTGAAGGAGATGAGATTGGCATAGCAACGAGACCGCATTCAACAAATTGATAATGTGGTGTGTATTGCAATGCTTGGATGCTGATTTTGCAACAAAACACATGGCTCTTTGTTTAGCCTGGCACTAATGAATCCTCCTGCTGTCCACCCATCTTGATAGATGAGTTGTTGATACGGTGGAATATCTGTCGTAGACCCAGTGGAAGCTGTGGGACCCACCTCATGAAAGTGTCCCTTTGGTTCTTATCAAAGTTCCTGTTGAAAGGCTGCCCCCTGTTGTGCTCAAGCTATCCCTGAGAGGGAGGGCCCTCAGTCTGGGGCCCAACTCACCCAGCAGGACCCTTTTCTGAGACTTCTCTCTGATTAAGGTCTGACTTGTTTACCTACTCGACTGAAACGGTTCCACTGAGCTCCCTCAACCACAGCGCCTTCTGCTTCCACCAAAGAGCAACAATGAGAAGATGAAGGACAGGAGAAAGCCAAAACTTGAACGAAGAGAGTGGCAGAATGCTGCACAGGGAATAAATGCAGCGAGAGATAAATAAATAATCATAGTCAGTGCAGCCAAGTGTAACGAGCGTTATGCCCGTGTTCCCTGGAGAGACACAAGGCTTCAAGGCTGTATCACAACATATATGATGGGGTGTGGAGTGGACCTACTGTATCACCTGTGCTGATGTGTGCAGATGCCATTAGAGTTTATGTGCCAGCCAGATGATTAAACGCTTCTCCCTAGAGATCTGCTCCAATATTTGTCAAAGACAGCCAACCAACAGGACATGATTCTCTTTTCAAATAGTCCTGACACGACACCAGGATGTTAGAGCAGGTTTTGTGAGATGGTACAGTATGTTCAGTGCCATGTGTTTTTTTTTTTTGATGAACAGACCAGAGGTTGCGTTTCAAATAATCCTTACCCATCAATCTGATGGACTTAGTTGTAAAACTTTCGTCATTGTCTATTTTTTTTCCGTCATGTTTGTTTCAGATTTCTGTGATTATTATAGATGTATGCCATATCATCCTAATATACCCAATTTTAATATTTTCTATAATATAATAAAATATATTTTAACATTACAAACTTATTATATTATTAAAAAAATTGAATAATATAATGTGAAATCTAAATATATTTTTTAAATATAATTATAGTATATATAACACTTTTTTCATTAAAATTACTTTTTAAATATTATATATATATATATATATATATAATTTATTATTTTTATAATTAAAAATTACAGATACACATAGAAGCCACAAATATGTAAATATGTACCAGGCGAAGATGCTAATTGCCTTATGCTCCTTTTTTACTTTTATAAAGATTGACAGTTTTTAAAATTCAATAAATAACAGGCCGTTTCCAGTTAATGTATCCTTTGGTATTGACATCACCAAAAGCCACTTAATTCTATAGGACATAGAACAACTAATATAATATAATATAATATATTATAATAGTAAAAATTTGTCTGCAGTCGTACATCATTGTGTATATGCGGAGGCTATGTTTTTATGAAGACTGTCATTCATGAGATGTGTACAAACAAAATAAATGAACACATACATATAGTGTAAATAAATACTTATTTGTTATTTGTTATAAATATATATGATACAACTGATGCAGAAAAAGATTCCTGAGGGGTTTCCTTATTTCTTAATACAAGGATACTTGCAAGCAATCCTTTCCTTTGGCCCTCAGTGATGCACTCTACATAACCTTGCTTGTTTTTCTCTCTCTAATGTTCTCCTATACTCTGTATAAAAGCCTTGACTAACAGCTATAGCCTGGTTTCCTTCCCATACAGACACTTCCTGTGCTCTGTGATCTTATATCTGCATAATGCATTTCAATGTTTGGCAGGTGGAGACATGGGATGGTGTCCTCCTCTTTCAAAACTAAGCTTAACATCCAAATCCTTTCTCATAAGATTCATCAGACTTTGCAGTGGTGATCCGTGGCGGTATACGTTGCCATTCTGGGAGGTAAATATAGGCTGTGTTGAAGCACTCTGGCATGTACGAGGTGTGACATTTACGAGTGCTGAGAGAGTCGCAAGAGCCCCGGCTGCGAGACAGCTGGAAATCAGTGCCGGCATGCAAAACCTAATAACAACACTGATATTTACTCTCTCTCTCCCTCTCTCTTCTGCTCTTCCTTCTGTCTGAGTGTCTCCCTCTCTTCGATCCATTTGATTTTCATCTTTCCTCAGGGGGGCAGCACATCTCCACATTTGATGGAACCTGATAATCCTTTCACCCCACACACACAGATTTACTTCATTCTTATTTTAATTTTTTTCTTTTGCATCTTCTCTATACTCTTCTAAAATCTTTTATTTTTCTTTTGTGAGAGGCCACCGTGAGTCAAGCTCCACTGCTTTACCAATTCCATCAAAAGGCTAATCAACAATCTCAGAGCGGGGCAGTTCTCAGAACAGTCATTCTTTCTGTGCCCAACCGGCAATCCAGCAAAAGCAAGCAAGTGCTGCAGTAATAGACCTTGAATTACAATTAATCCTGCCTGGCTCGATTTGCCAATAGTAATTCCATTGCTACGAGAGCATGACCGGGTTCGGGCTCGGTCGGAGACTGCAGGGGTGGAGAAACGAGACAACTGGAGTGAGAGAGAAGGAGAACGAATGATTTAGAGCCATGTTACCTGTCACTCAGGCAAAAATTACAGCTTTTTTACGGCCTCGGCAGAAGACCGGGCCATTAGTCTTTTCAGGTGCTTATTTTACATTTGTCACCATATGTAGCACAGCACCCATAAAACACTGTTGTTTTGGAGTACATTTT
Organism: Meda fulgida; assembly: GCA_030578275.1. NCBI lineage: Eukaryota > Metazoa > Chordata > Actinopteri > Cypriniformes > Leuciscidae > Meda > Meda fulgida. The sequence goes on from CM060622.1 coordinate 25,736,106, forward strand.
GAGGCTCTCTGCATTGCCCGTGCTGGTGGTATAAGTTGTTTGATGTGTAGGCCAAGGCAGAGGGTAGATGAGGAAAGGTAATGGGAAAGCTCTGAGCAGCAGGTTGGTTTCATGCCAGGCGTCTGGTGAAGTGCCCAAGGTGCTCTCTGGTATTTAGATTAGGAGGCAGAGAGGGATTTCATTAGTTGTTTATCTAGAGTCTGTGAATATGTTATACCGCTCGTGAGGAATAACCTCACACACGCTCAAATGAAGATCAACGTACACACACACGCACACGCACGCACGCACGCACGCACAAACACACACACACACACACACACACACACACACACACACACACACACACACACACACACACACACACACACACACACACACACACACACACACACACACACACACACACACACACACACACACAGAACAAAGGATTTTCTTGTACATCTGGGCAGAAACCTGCATTTCTCCCCATTTCTCTCTCTCTCTCTCTCTCTCTCTCTCTCTCTCTCTCTCTCTCTCTCTCTCTCTCTCTCTCTATACCCAGATCCACATTTCATGAGGACTCAGTCAGCAGTGACAGACAGTAGCAGTCAGCAGGCAGATGTCATTTAGTCCAAGGGCAAACACTTTACGGCTGTCTCCAAGCCACGCCATGCCATCCTCACAAGCCCGGCATCAGCACCAATGTCGGTTTTGCTCATCTTTGAAACACAAATGAAGATATTTTTAATGGAACCTGAGAGAATTATGATCCTTCATTGAAAGTCTAAGCAACCAAAAATGTTATGCTTTGAAAAGTTCATAAAAACATTGTTCAAGTAATCCATATGAATCAAGGAGTCTGATCCAAGTCTTCTGATGACACAAGATTGTTTTATATGATTAACCAATTTAATTTAGGCTTTTATTCAGACATTGATCAAACACATAGATAGAGCATGTCAAATATGGTTAACGAAAGCTCAGTTGTGCTTGATTGACATGCAAGAACTGATAAGGTTTGTTCTCACGTCATGTAAGCACGTTCAAGCTTCTAAAACAACCAGTCAGGATTGTTCTCGCACATCAAGCAAGTACGGTTCTATTTTTATCGTATTTAACGCAATGTGTGCGCGTTGATCAATGTTCACATGTGAATAAAAGCTTAAATCTGTTTATGATAGAAAGCAATCGTGTCTTTTCAGAAACTGAAACAAAAATGTATTTGTAACGAGGTTAGAAGTTATGGGAAGAAGGAGACATTTAAAGATTTTAATAACAAAATAAAACGAATACAAAAAAAATGTCTTCATTTGTGTTCTAAAGATTAGCGAAAGATGAGGGTGAATAAATGATCAGTTTTTTGGGGGGTCAACTATCCCTTTAAATGAGATGAAATGACACTGTTCAGCTGTCATTCACTTGTTAGGTGAACTGTGGGAACAGATAGTGTCTTTTTATGATACCTTAAGTAAAGACACATTCTGGCTCATAGAAGAATCAGGTGATGCTTTTGTGAGCTGAAGTAGTCTGAACAGACAAGGGCATATTTTATATCTAAACCTTTATTCCCTCTCTTCAGTTCTCTTTTTTTCAACTGTCTGTCCTCCACATTTACTCAAGATTTAAAAACAACGTTATAATGGCTCCTTTCAGGCTATGGAGAATGTACAGGGAGGTTTTTTTATTTTCAAGAGAGATTTTTTTTCAAAGAACTATGCAAGAATCAAATTCTTTTATGTTAGTCAGTGAGGCTTTTGTAAAAGAAAACCTAGTCCCTCTCCAGATAGAACTAGGGTTAACTTCAGGCTACATGACATAATCACAAATTGTGTTGAACCAACACAAGAGCAGAGAAGCATGTTAGACCAACCAAACATGTTAGAAACAAGTTACGCATGTGACAGGTTTCGTGCTATTGGTAATCAAAGCCAGTCAAGCATGTTCCACCGCTTGCCATCACTTTATTGATTCCATTAGTGATTTGAAGATGCCATGTTGGCCTACTAATGGCTTCATGAGAGTGCCTGTGTGTTTGTACAGCTATGATTATGTGTACTAAATTGACAGTCGAGGGATGATATATTCCTACTGTCCCATTCCCTCAATGGTCATCAAAATATTATGGCCAAATACACTAGGACTGTTCTAAACAAGTAGAGATCCACAACCCCCTCTAACTTAACACACGTTCACTATCTCTATTAGTGGTGGGAGGTCTGCCCAGCACAGCTGTGTCACACATTTGGCTTTATGTGCTAAGTTTTCCATATATGTGTGAGACAGCTATTTAGAGAATCAAGACGAAGGTCAAGCAGGCTCTGAGACATCCCATATGATTAAATATTGGTTTTGCTTAGCAACACCTTTCATTACAAATAATATGGGCTTCGTCTTATCATAAAAAAAAACTCATTCCTTATTATTTTCCTTATATTTATTTTGAAGAAAAAAAAACAAGTTGAATGTACTGTAAAATCAAAAACTGTCCAAAAATTGTCCAAAAACTCTGATGATCTGTCAAAGGGGCTATATGTAGTTTTCAGCGGACTCTAGCAGTAGGCTAATGTTTCAGATTGCCCTGCCGATGTTGATCTGTGTTTTCGTCCGAAGTTGATCCGATTCACGTTTGGCGTGACAAGCTTCAGCAGATAAATTATTATTATTTTTTTTTTTTTTATCATTATGTGGAGTTTGTGTTGGAGTCTGTGTTGTGCTGGGAGCAGGTCGTTTCTTAGTGTTAGCAGACTCCATGTCACAAGTTTCAGTGTCATCGCTGTTGAGTGCAAAGTCAGTAGATGAGGCGAGAGGCTCGGGAGCGCGCATGCAGGTCTCAGTCACGTCACTGGATTTCGCGGTAAATCCGACCCGGAGCCTTCACATAGAAATAGGAATACTTGCTTTCAGAGGTAATAGCAAAAGCCGCCAAGAGGATCATTTTAATGTGAGATTACAACCCCTTCACACACAGGCAAAAAAAAAAGAGATTAATTTTAGTAGAAAAAAACTACATATAGCCCCTTCAATAATTACTGACCCTCAAGTTATTCCAAAATTTGTACACATTTATTTAAAACTGTTATTTATTTTACATGCGAAGTCTTAAAGGTATTAATTTGAGGTATAATGTATTAAAATGAATGTTGATTCAAACAGTATTCAAAAAGTGTAATTTTTAACAATATAAACAAACCTTTTTTTTTTAAAATGACTTGATGGTCTTATGTCCGACAGACAGATTTATGAACCTGGTGGAGAACAGTTCATGTGACAAAATGCCATGCCTTTTGAATTCCACTTCCAGTTATTCTAATTCAAATTCCACTTCAACTTCCTACAGGATGACGCCATTTCAGTTCAGATTCTCACCCATGCACTGAAAGGGAGCCAATTGTTAAATTATGAATTTTGTCCAATCCTGCTATAAATTTGCCTGAGATACTGTATAAATTGTTAATACATGCAGACAGTTATGCAGTTGTAAAAACATTCCCCAACTCCATAAAGCTTTTCAAACTGACTCCACACTGATACACACACACACATATATGTATATATATATATATATATTTATATTTAGAAATTACTCTGTCTGTAGGTCCAAAATACTCTTCAGCAGATTGATTGATATTTGTCTGTAGTCCATCAACTTACAGCTGTATTGACATGCGCTGTCGCTGTTGACTGATTATCTCTCGAGCAGGGGCAGAGTAGAGCATTGGCTTAATAGGAAAATAATCAAAAATAATCTGTCATCTCTACAGGCCCGAGGAGGAGAAATATAAAAATCAGTATAATCATCTCTTAATGGCAATGTTATGACTGAATTGGATATTTTGCATTTACACTTCATTTTTGTGTTATTCATTTGATTTCACATGTCAGTTTCCTCCAGTGCACCTAAAAACATCTGAGCCACCTACGTGCTAATCTGTGATCTGGTTTCCTGTCTTTGTATTCTCCTTGGTCAGGCGATGCACCTGACTGACACCTAAAAGGTCAGGCATCCATGCCGTGTGCACGGCAAAGCCACCCTCTGCTCCTCCCAATAACCCGCCCCTCCATCCCCTGGGTGACTTTCAGCTATGTGCATGAAAGCCCCCCCCCCCCATGTTATGACTGTAGCCTGTGATCATATACTCTAAACCTCACAGAGAAACAAGAGAGTTATGCATACGGCATTTAAATAAATTTTACATTGTTGTGCATCCAATCAGAAATGGTTTCCATCTTGTACCATTGTTTTGCAACAAAAGTGTTTTTTTAATGAATTTACTTAACATTTTATTAATATATATATATATATATATATATATATATATATATATATATAATTACAAAAATGAAATTTCTTTTGGTGGTTAAAATGTTTGAAGGTAAAGTAAAAATCAGAACTACTGGCCAGACACATGTTCGTAGCTCTGTTCATGAGGACATTCATTGACACAATGCAATTTCTACCCTAACCTTAACCATCACAACTAAGTGCCTAACCCTTACTCTAAACCCTACTATTAACTTAATTATAACATAAAACCAAGTCTTGACCCCTCAAATAGGCATTTAAAGGCATCTCAGAAAGTGAGGATTGGTCTGAAAGTCCTCAGTTTACTCACATTGGCCTCACTCCGATGGTCTAAAACTCAAACTCGTCCTCACAAAGATATTTGTACAAGTTCACACACATACACATAATTACTGTATTACTATCTTTGTGGGGACATTTGGTCCCCACAATGTATAGGGTTTACCAGGAACAAACATACACACACTATGGGCTACGTGCACAGGCGAAGGAACAAACTTCCGGTTTGTCTAGAAGTTGGCGCATTCATTTCCGGTCGTTCTATTTACATTCTAGCAACCAATGCAGAGCCGACGGCGTTGTTCGCAAAATGAGTGGTGCTGGTGTACGAAAGAAGTACAATGTACGTGGTACATTTAAACTGATGAAAACTGTGGCCGGCTCAAAGGATCACTGCTGTGTGCCAAGTTGCTCGGCTTCAAGTCGACACAACAGTGTATTAAGTTTTCATCGGTTTCCTCAGGAGGCTATCCTATGTGCTAAGTGGCTGCAGAGAATACGACGGGCGGAATTTACAGTCACTCAAAACACGAAGGTATGCAGTCGTCACTTTGAAGAACATTTAATCCGGAGGACTGCTAAGGGTAGACGGGTTTTATCACGTAATGCAGTGCCATCATTGTTCCACTGGAACGACTACTCGGTGAAGAGACGTGCCGGGGTTTGGGAGCGGTGTACTAAACCCTCGAGTCCAGAGCCTGAGCTGGAGGACATTGAGGATGAGGCCATCCCAGTTGAGGAAGCCGTCCCGATGGAGCACGAAGCCCGACCCACCGTTTGTGTTGACAGGGAAGAGTACGAGAGGATGAAGGCAGAAATTGAGGCCTTGAGAGAACAAGTCCAAACTCTCCATCTAAACAATTCTTTTGGACTTCAGCGATTTGCCTCGTCACCTGAGGACATTAGATTCTACACCAGGTAGGATGTACAATCCCACTCTCTGTTTTCAGTGTTGGACAGTAACTTAGTAAATGTAATCCAATAAGTTACCTACTTTTCTTGGGGAGGCTAATTATGTGAATTACTACTCAACACAGCATTAGTCGAAACATTTTGCAGTTACCTCGAAAAATAGAAAACAATTGAGCAATATAAAAAATAAAAAAACATTGAACAGAATGACAGGGTAGGCTGTGTAATTTCAACAGCAGTGAATATTAATTGATTTACTTTACAGTATTTGTGTACTTTGTCTGCCATTGTCCGTTTCTATGTGTTACTACAATTTTCTCTGTTTTCCCTTTCTCATGACGATACTATATTTCAGATTCCCATCTTACATGCACCTGATGGCGTTTTGGAGCCTGATAGAGAGTGCAACATCCAAAATGGTCAGAGTGACCAGCAGAGCCAAGAGAGCATCTTCCACCAGCAGTCACTGAAAGCCCGGTCACCAGACCAACTGTAAGTGTGCCCTTCTAATGGTTTTATACACATGGTTATCTGTGACGGATTTAATTGTTATGTGGGTGAATGTATGTTTTAGTGTGTACTAGGGGTGGAACGGTAAACAGAAGTCTCGGTTCGGTTCAGACATCACGGTTCGGTACAATGGAGGGAAAAGCAAAACAAAAATGTAGAAAGTTTTTTTTTTATTGTGCATGTCTCAGGCTGTACCACCGAAAGAAAATAAATGTTTTAAGCCTTGTATTTTTAAAATAATTTTTATTAATAAAGTAATGGCATAGAACCAGTTTATTTGTAGTGCATTGACAATAGTTTTATATAATTAGTTTATTAATTGCATTAATAAAAAGACAAAAAAGACCTTGAGATATGTTTGGTAATTGTACCTGAATGAATTTAAAATTAATTTGCTATATTTTAGATCAATATACTTGTTTTCCTTAAAATTTTAATCAACACTAACTTTATTCTCATCTGATTTATAAATTATTGATTTCTGTATAAAATAATACTACCATTAAAATACCATCTTTTTTAGTCGATGTAGAATGTGTAACTTAAAAATAAACAGATCGGTGCTCTGTTTGAGGACAAGAAATGAAAACCAATGCAATATAATAAACGTCCAAAAGATGGGGTTGGATACATATTTTTTGCTGTTAAACTGTGTTTGTGATTTTGGTTGGGTAACAGACGTAGTTCCCTATCGAGGGAACTCTACACTGCGTCGAGAATCGACACTTTGGGGACGCTCCCTAAGCGTGCGCCTCTGAAGTATGAATGAAACTAATCCAATCCTGATTGGTGTTGCGTCGTGACGTAACATGTGACGGCATACCCGGAAGTATAAAAGTGACGCTGTCACAACCCACACTAGCTTTCGCTCTTCAGCAAGCGCTCTGTGTTGAAAAACTGTCTGTCTTATTTGGTGTTGTTTGTCCTTATATCTTTATTATGGCCAGCGAACAATTCAAAAAATGTGTGCATCCTTGCCCTCGTTATATTACGGGTGGGGACACACATTCTTTGTGTGTGAATTGTTTGGGAGCGCAGCATGCACGGGCAGCTCTCGAGGGAGCTGCTTGTGTTGATTGTGAAGCACTTCCCATTAGAGTGCTGCGCTCCCGGCTGGCGTGCTTTGATGAGCACGGTCAGGCTCGCGTTCCCCGCGGTTCTGGTCCCGCGTCTGTTGAGGCAGCGCGGTGATTGAGATCGTGGGGCTCGCAGCGGGATCTGTTAGATGAGAATGAGGCTGCTGAGGCACCTTCTCATTCTTCATCTGAAGATCCCGTAGCCCCTGAGAGTGGTCCAGGAGCCCGCATCGCGGCTTCTCCTGCCCACGATCAGATCCCAATGCTTGAGCTCTCTGCTTCTGAGGAAGTGGATGTGCTCAGCATTTATGCGGATGACCGTGATCTTGGCTCGCCAGTTTACGGCCAACGTTTTGAGGAGCTGATAGAGGTTGTGACTCGTGCGATGGCCAGACTTAACATCAGCTTGCCACATGATGAGCAGGGAACGCAAGCAGAAAGTATGCTTGATGAGCGTTTCCTGCAGCACAGAGCACAACCTCAGTGCCGGGGTTTGCCGTTTTTCCCCGATCTCCACTGTGAGATCTCGAGATCGTGGGATAAACCGCACTCGTCCCGTGTCTCCAGTCCCAGTGTTTACAGCAATGTTGTGGGTGCACGGGACAAGGGTTATGGGAAGATGCCTAAGGTAGAAAAGGCTTTAGCAGGTTATCTTTCCCCTGAATCGGCATCTTCCCTGGAAACCCCGGCGCTGCCTAGTAAGCCCTGCAGAGATACATCTGCTTTAATAGGCAGGGCTTACATGGCGGCAGGTCGGGCTGGTTCATGTCTGCATTCTATGGCTATCTTGCAGGCATAACAAGGCCAACCCCCTGAAAGATTTGGATGAGGGGGAGGGGCTAACTCCTGAAGATATTGTAGAGTTAAGGAAAGCCACAGATTTGTCTCTCCGGGCCACAAAAGAGACGGCCCGTGCCATTGGCCGCTCTATGGCAGCTCTGGTAGCTACGGAGAGACATCTGTGGCTGAACCTATCTGGTATCAAAGATGGAGATAGATCTTTTCTGCTGGATGCGCCGCTCTCGCCTTCTGGCCTGTTTAGTGACGCCGTTACATCGGTCGTCGACAGGTTTCAGGAGGCGAAGAAGCAATCTGTGGTGTTCCAGCAGTACCTCCCCCGTAAGGCGAAATCCAAATCGAGCAGGGTGGGGCCGAGTGATCAGCCCCAGCCATCAGCCAGCTCCTCACACCGAGCTGAGCAGAGAGAGAGTGTTTCCTCTAGAGCCCCTCCTCCTGGAGCTTGGCAACAGAAGAAGCGCTCTCAGAAATCGAAGTTCTCCAGCCAGAAAGAGGCGACCTGAGGGAAGTCTTTCAGGCTAGGAGGGCTTCGGGAAGAGGTCCTGACCGAAGTGGTAGGACCTCTGAGGGCTGTCCCCTCCACTGCAGGGCAACCGAGGTTGTTCTCACAGCGGAGCCCTCTGGGAAACGATGTAGATTGCCCGCTGTCAACGACGCTTCGGGCCGCATCTCTTTCCAGCGAAAATATTCTTAAGAAAAAGCATCAGTTATGGTTAAAAGAACCGTATCGACTACAGCCTGCCGGTATTCCGCTTCAGGAAGTCGAGAAAGATGCTCGAAAAACACCAGAGGCCAGTCTCGAGAGGCTGGTACCCCTAGTAGATTGTGTAGAGGCATGGTATCATCTTCCCAACATATCTGCATGGGTCCTGCATATAATAGAACTGCAGTTTGCGCAACGCCCCCCCAGGTTTTAAATTGGGGTGGTGCAAACTACAGTGGTTCCAGAGCAGGCTTAGGTGATGGAACAAGAAGTACAGACTCTGCTACTAAAGGAAGCCATGGAACGTGTTCATCCTTTAGACAGGGGGTCCGGGTATTACAGCCGGTACTTTATAGTTTCAAAGAAGGATGGGGGGTTAAGGCCAATTCTAGATCTCAGGGTTTTGACCCGATCTCTAAGGAGGTTCAGGTTCAAAATGTTACCCATTCCTGCAATCGTGAGTCAGATCAGATCCGAGGACTGGTTTGTCAGGATAGATCTAAAGCACGCCTATTTTCTCATCTCCATCCTTCCATGTCACAGGAGATACCTGAGGTTCGCTTTCGGGGGCGAAGCTTACCAATATCGGGTTCTTCCGTTCGGCCTAGCACTCTCTCCCCGCACATTCACCAAATGTATGGATGTAGCCCTTGCTCCACTGAGACTTCAAGGCATTCGTATATTGAATTATCTCTACGACTGGCTCATTCTGGCCCAGTCTCGAGAATTGGCAGTTCGGCATCGAGATGTCGTCCTTGGCCACATTCAGAAATTGGGGTTGAGACTCAAGAGTGTGCTAGAACCATCCCAGTGCACGATATTTTTTGGGATCGTGTGGAGCTCGATTACGATGCAGGCACTAATGTCTCCCACACGTGTCGAGTCAAATCTGGCGATGGTATCTGGGTTAAGGCTGGGCCAGGCCATCACTGTAAAGCAACTTCAAAGAATGCTGGGCCTCATGGCAGCGGCATCCAACATCATTCCTTTGGGCCTTCTGCACATGAGGCCCATTCAGTGGTGGTTAAAAACCAAGGGGTTTTCTCCCAAGGGGAATCCGTTTCGTATAATCAGAGTAACGCGCAGATGCCTTCGTTCTCTGCAAATATGGAAGAAACCTTGGTTCCTATCCCAAGGGCCAGTACTGGGAGTGTCTTGTCGCCGGAAATCCGTTTCGACAGACGCCTCCCTCACTGGCTAGGGCGCGGTCATGGACGGCCGCTTTGCCAGGGGTCTGTGGCAGGACCATTATCATTCTTGGCATATAAACTGCCTAGAGATGATGGCTGTGTTCAGGGCTTTGAGGAGCTTCCTCCCAGAGATCAAAGGTTATCATGTCTTAGTACGATCAGACAATACGTCGGTGGTAGCCTATCTGAACCGACAAGGGGGACTCAGATTGCGCCCTCTGTGCAGACTGGCGCATCAGATCATTCTTTGGTCCCAGGGGAAAATACTGTCTATCAAGGCAATGTATATTCCGGGGGTTCAGAATCAGGGAGCAGACACCCGTCGAGGCCCGGGGAATGGAGGCTTCATCCAGATGTGGTGAAGTTGATATGGGAGAGGTTTGGACCAATGGAAGTGGATCTGTTTGCGTCTCGAGAGACGTCCCACTGTCCGCTTTGGTTCTCCCTCTCACTTCCAGCCCCACTGGGGTTGGATGCCATGGTACAGGCCTGGCCGAGGCTTCACCTGTACACTTTTCCCCCGATCGCTCTGCTCCCGGGAGTCCTGGAGAGGGTCCGTCAGGAGGGCATCAGTCTTCTTCTGGTTGCCCCAATGTGGCCGACCCGAGTGTGGTTTTCAAACATATCACTCCTGATAGCTCCGCCATGGCAGATTCCTCTGAGGAGGGATCTGTTGTCTCAGGCGGAGGGCACAATATTCCACCCTCAGCCAGAGCTGTGGAAATTGTGGGTCTGGCCTCTGAGGAGGTTCAGTACCTAAATGCTGGTCTATCAGCTGGAGTGGTTGAAACCATACTTAGCTCCAGAGCTTCATCTACTAGGAGATTATATGGCCTCAAGTGGAATGTGTTTGTCACTTGGTGTAGAGAACATGAGTTAGATCCAGTAAACTGCCCGGTGGCGTCAGTTCTGGAATTTCTTCAAGATCGTTTCTCTGCGGGTCTCTCCCCTTCCACGCTTAAGGTGTACGTGGCAGCCATTGCGGCTTTCCACGCTCCGTTAGGTGATGGGCCTCTGGCGAGGCACCAGTTGGTCATTCGGTTTCTCCGCGGTACTTGGAGGATGAGGCCGGCAACCAGGTCTAGGGTTCCTGCCTGGGACCTGGCTATAGTTCTGGAAGGGTTATCCCTGGCCCCTTTCGAACCTCTAGAGTCGGCTTCGCCTAAAGATTTAACTTAGAAAATGGTTTTTCTCTTGGCCATTACCTCACTTAAGAGGGTGGGAGATCTCCAAGCCCTGGCAGTGACACCAGCTTGCTTGGAGTTTGCCCCTGGCAGAGTAAAGGCCTTTTTGCACCCGAGTCCGGGCTACGTGCCTAAGGTTCCTTCGAACACGGCTCGGTCTACAGTCCTTCAGGCATTCCATCCTCCACCTCATGTGTCGGCAGAAGAAGAGAAGCTTCATTTGCTCTGCTCCGTCAGAGCTTTGAGCGTGTACCTTGAGAGGTCCTCTTCTTGGAGAAGGTCGGACCAGTTATTAGTATGTTTTGGGTCACCTAAGAAAGGGCTCCCGGCATCCAAGCAAACTATTAGTAATTGGATAGTTCAGGCTATTACTGAGGCTTACAAGGTGCGCAGTTTGCCTTCACCTTTAGCCGTAAGGGCTCATTCAACTAGAAGCATGGCTTCTTCTAGGGCCCTTTTTTCGGAAGTACCTCTACAGGAGATGTGTGAGGCAGCCGGTTGGGCTACTCCGCATACTTTTATCAGGTTCTACAGTCTCTACCTTCCTAGTACGCCTGGCGCACACGTGCTCGGTCCTTGCTGAGTGCCTAGACAGTTTCACTCCGGGACAGGCCTATTCGGTACGTGGCCTAGTGGGCACTCGTTCCCCAAAGTGTCGATTCTCGACGCAGTGTAGAGTTCCCTCGATAGGTAACGTCTCGGGTTATGACTATAACCCTTGTTCCCTGAGAAGGGAACGAGACACTGCGTCGTTCTGCCACGCCCCTTGAGGCCTTTGAGCGTCTTGCTTCATCGCGAGGCTAGTGTGTGTTGTGACAGCGTCACTTTTATACTTCCGGGTATGCCGTCACATGTTACGTCACGACGCAACACCAATCAGGATTGGATTAGTTTCATTCATACTTCAGAGGCGCACGCTTAGGGAGCGTCCCCAAAGTGTCGAGTCTTGACGCAGGGTCTCGTTCCCTTCTCAGGGAACAAGGGTTATAGTCATAACCCGAGACGATTTGTTTGTACAGTTTGAAAAGAGTTTACAGTGTGACAAAAGCACAATGTTTTGCTTTATTGCGAGTGTACACAAATATAAGTGAACACTTTGCAGTTTGAATGATGTCCTGAATGAACAAAATGACAGAGTATGTTTTTATGTTTCCACTGTTCGATCACGCCCGCGCCTCTCTCTTTCTCTCTCTCACACACACACACACCGTTTCGGTTCAATACGAATACATTTACTCTTCCACCCCCAGTGTGTACGTGGTATAAGCTACTGGATGTCTAAAATGTCCTTCAGGATAAATAAAGTATCTATCTATATATTTCTCCCAAACCCTTAGAAACTGCTGGCGATAGATGAGCTCTTCTTGTTCCTGACATACCTGTCCACTGGCTGCACACAGAGGGAACTGGCTCATCGCTTCAAAATACATTGGACAACAGTAAGTCGCATCATCGTCACCTGGGCCAACTTCCTCTACACCCTACTGGGCTCAGTCTGTTTTTGGATGTCTCCTGCAGCTGTTAAGGACAATCTTCCACCAGAGTTAAATACATACAGTGACACACAAGTCATCCTTGACTGCACTGAACTACGGTGCCAGACACCATCTTCCCTGGTTCTACAAAGTGAAGTGTTTTCACACTATAAATCACATTGCACTTTTAAAGCAATGGTTGGTATGTCCCCTAATGGAGCTCTGACATTCATCTCGCCCCTCTTCGAGGGCTCCATGAGCGACAAGGAAATATTCTGTCAGTCTGGGATCAAAAACCTCCTTACCCCTGACACAGCAATTATGGTGGACAAAGGGTTCTTGGTGGACGACCTGGCCCCTGGGACTGTTTACCGCCCAGCCTTTGTCATCCAGAGGGCCCAAATGGCAGAGGCAGATGTGCTGGAAACACAGTCAATTGCTCGCTTGAGGGTACATGTAGAGAGGCTAATCAGAAGAGTGAAGGAAAACAAACTGTTTGAAACCACAATCCCGCTTGCCATATCAGGGAGTATTAATCAAATTTTTACAGTCGCCTGTCTACTCTCTAATTTCCAAAATGGCCCTCTGGTCAAGACCTGGGCAAATGAGGTTTGAAATCTTGACCTTGTGTTGAATGGTGTGTGCGTGTGTGTGCACGTGCATTCTTAATATAAATGTTATTTATATAAATGTTATGTATTACACTAGGTATATGGACTCCACTTTTATGTGCTGTTTGTCTAAACCAACATTGTAAAAAGTAAATCAGACAAGTTTGCATGTTTAAGCTTGCATTGTTTATTAAGTTTATCAGTTACATGCATTTTAGCATAAAAACATTGAAATAAAATTGGTCAACCTTGTCTCTGATGACCTTGAACACTTCTACGTCTCTGTATATTCTAGCAATCATTGTGTCTTCCTCCGCCGACACAACAAAATCACACCACGTCATGCCACTTACCAACAGCTGCCCCTGAATTTGGTAGTAGTACGCATGTGATGTCTTCAGCTCCATTTTGCCTTAGGTCATTTTAACATAGGGACAGTCAACGTAGTTTTTAACATTTGGGCACTTAATTTCTAGAAGACCAAAAGGAGAGGGTCTGTCGGGTCAAAAACTAGTCCATCCGGAGATGCTCCCAGCCAAGGCGTGTCTGGGTGGATTATAAATCCACACGGATAGTAGTTGACCCTCTTTATTTGAGTGTACTCCCATATGGCATCAGCCTCCAACTCCAGTCCTCTTCTCATGGCCTTTGTCTGATATGTTCCCTTCAGGATCCTATCAGCCAGACTGTCCTCACATTTGTTGCTGACAAAGCAGATCTCCCTGAAACGGGAGGAAGTGAGTCTTGGTCTCCGCAACTGGTGCCATTCCTCGCAGGAGCTTTGGCTTCTTGTGGCACTTTCCAATTTATTTCCCATGTCCCAAGTCACCTGTACCACCTGTAAGTGGTAACCTTGCAAGGGTAGGGATGGACGAGGTGGGGCAAAGTGGAAGGATAGATCTCTATGTGGTGCTGCTGGCTGTTGGTAGGCAATCGGGCTTCCGGCTTGCACCATCCCAAGGGCAGAGTTGACCAATGGAACCTCACAGCTGATGTTCATGCTACACACCATTGGCGACTCCGCTCTGGACAAGTCGGCATATGTCTCAGTCACCTTGGGATGGAGTAGTGTATAGTTTAGCAATACAACTCAACATCAACTAAGCACAATTTTAGTTCTATGCACACAGTATCTGGCACATTTTGTACAGCTCCACACAACATTACAAATGGTAAGACTGGTTAAATAAGAGGGTAAACTCACCCGAAGGACGGAAAGATCAGGTAGATCCCCACTGAGGCCTTTGTAAAGTGTGCTCCTGCGAAGTGAAGTGTAAAACATGTATAAGTGGAAATGCTCGAGGGCGTATAGACCTGAAATCAAAATACCCATGTATTGTCACAACATTGCTTTTACCTTATACCCTCTGTTGTTGGTTTAGGACGGCTCTTCGGTTTAGCAGACAGCACAGCCATTTTGTCCACTGGGCCTGGTTTTATACCCTGTAGTGTTTGCAGGACATACATTAAGCACGACTCCAGTAAAACATCATAACAACTACAAAACAGTAATTAGTTATATGTTTTTGGTTGACTTACCAAAGTCCTAGGTTTGTGCCACTGCTGTTCTCCCTCAGTACAGCTTAGCACAGGGGGGACTACAGGCACCAGCTGCGAGTAGTGGGCTGACTGGTACAAAAGAGCAACACAGTGGTTGCACAGTGCAGCTCCAGCAATGCAAGAACATTTATGGTGAATCAGCTGCACAGGCTTGCTGTCTTTAAGCACCACCTGCAATGTCAGAATGTCATAGAAAGTCACAATTATCATAGCCTGGTCAGTCATTCTTTTAGGATACTCATTGCTTACAGATTCTTTTAAGATACAGTCTTTCATTGTGACTAATTTCTTTAGACCAACAGACCACTCCTGATGTTGAATCCTCTGTCTAACATTTTGAAGATAGGAGATAAGACAATATTCTAAGCTATGTGTTGGATTAATGTGCTGAATATTGTGCCATATAATTTTCCACTTGTATTTCAGAAGTAGTACCTTTCACTCCAGACTGTAGCTTAATTGAACGATCAAAACAATGAGCAAGAAAACCTTCACCCAGTGGGGACGAGCTAGGTAAACTTACATTTTAAACTGCTTGCTCTTACAGTAGTCAATATTTTCTAGTCACCATCGTCAATTCCCTAAACTTTACTCTAGCTGATTCCCCACCTGCTAACATTACTAATGCAAGCAATACCCCAGTGGGGACAAGCAATGCACAGTAAACATGTAGCACTACAATAAAATTGCTAATCCCCAAAAACATCAAAAACGCTGGGTTATTTGGCTGATAAGCAAACTCTTATGTTATCTCATCTTCTTACATTATCGTATCTTCTTACATTATCTTAGGGGTGGAACGGTACACAGAAGTCACGGTTCGGTTCACACCTTGGTTCAGACATCACGGTTCGGTACGATTTCGGTACAATGGAGTGAAAAGCAAAACAAAAATGCAGAAGGCATTTTTATAAATGTCTTAAGCCTTGTATTTTTTAAATAATTTTTATTAATAAAGCAAAGGCATAGAACCAGTTTATTTTTGTAGTTTAGTTTTATATAATTAGTTTATTAATTCAATTAATAAAAAGACCTTGTGATATGTTTGGTAATTGTACCTGAATGAATTTAAAATTAATTTGCTATATTTTAGATCAATATATTTGTTTTCCTTAATTTTAATTAACCCTAACTTTATTCTCTTCTGAATTGTAAATAATTGATTTCCGTATAAAATAATACTGCCATTAAAAAACACATTTGATTTTCTTTTTTAATCAATGTAGAATAAAATTTTCTAACTTAAAAATAAACAGATTAGTGTGAGTGTGTGTGAATTTGGTTGGGTGACAGATAGTTTACAGTTTGAAAAGAGTTTACAGTGTGACAAAAGCACAGTGTTGTGTTTTATTGCGTGTACACAAAAATAAGTAAACACTTTGCAGTTTGAATGATGTCCAGTACGAACAAAATTATGGAGTATGTTTTAATGTTTCCACTGTTCAATCGCGCCCGCGCCTCTCTCTCTCTCTCTCTCTCTCTCTCTCTCTCTCTCTCTCTCTCTCTCTCTCTCTCTCTCTCGTGAATTCGTGCACCGAACCGTGACGCCCGTACCATTTCGGATCAATACGAATACATGAACCGGTCCACCCCTTATCTTATCTTATCGTATCTTATCCATAACTAGCATCACCGTACACTCAAGCTGTGAGGTTTCTCTTTTTTCGTCAGCGACCTGTAGCACATTGCCCTGACGACCACCTCTCCTGAATCCTGATCTTTTATGGAAACTGATGGAAGGAGTATACGTTATAATTTGTGTTGAATAACAACATTAGCAAAAACAAACATTTATATTAATTTATATTAAACATTTATATATATTTATAGTCACAAACAGTAGCTGGTACTTTTACAAGCTAACGTCAGAAGCTATCAGATACTTACCCTCATAGTTGTGAATGTACGAAGAAATGTACATTTTAAATCCCTTGTCCCTCTTACTTGTCGGGGTGCGGGACAGGGCACCGACGATCCTGTGTATGTTGCTGACGCTCACTGCCGGTAAATCCGAAAGACACCGGGAAAAGGAAAAGGAAGAACTGCTAGCGGCGGCTGCCATTCTGTGGTAAAATTCTAGTAGTGAAATTGACAGGCCTATAACCAGAAATTGATATGCCAACTCTGAATGAAATCGAACGTTCGCTCCGCCCATTGTGCACAGAGGCTATATGGTTCAAAAGTTTGAGGTTGGTAGGATTTTTTAAATGTTTTGGAACGATGTCTTATATGGTCTCCAATGCTGCATTATTTGATCAAAAAATACAGTAAAAACAATAATACTGTGAAATATTATTTAAATGAACTTTTTTATTCTTTAATATACAAAAAAAAAAAAAAGTATTCCTGTAAGGTCAAAGCTGAATTTTCAGTGCCTTCAGTGTCACGTGATTCTTCAGAAATCATTCTAATATGCTGATTTGGTGCTAAAACACATTTTCTTTTTATTACCAATGTTGAGAACAGTTGAATATGTATTTTTTCAATATATTTTGATGAATTGAAAGTTCAAAATAATAGCATTTATTTGACTTATTATTGATTTATTTATTTTTGTAGCATTTAAACATCTCTTTACTGTCACATTTGTTTTAATTAATGCATCCTTCATGAATAAATTGATATATTTTATTTACATCTTACTGACCCCATTTGTGTATGTATACATATTGTATATATATATATATATATATATATATATATATATATATATATATATATATATATAAACATACATTCACCCTGACCACGGCTGATGGACTTGTTCTCAAGCCACTTCTTGATTGTCTTTGCAATTTGGGCAGGAGCATTGTCTTGTTGAAAAATAACATCTGTGAAAATTCCTCTTTAGATAACAACTTTTTATTTGTGGGAAGCAAGCCATTCTGCAATATTCTCCTGTACTCCAAAGCATTAAATGACTTTTCACAGTGAAGTAGCTCACCAATAGCAGCAGCTAAAATGGTTCCCCACACAACGACACCTCTTCCTCCATGCTTCACTGTGGTAGAGCTGCATTTGTAATTATATATTTCAGATTTTATTTTAGACACCACTCTGGAGCATCACCATACAACTCCTGTATTTTCTTACATTTAGCTACCTTCCCGACCAATAATTTGTGCTTCCCGTTTGTGGTTACTCGAATGACGACGAAACGGGGTTTCGCTTAGAACACCTATCGACTTCGAGTATTCAAAAACGAGCCAATGGCAAAGAAATGCCATGGGTCTGCGGAATTTGCATGACGCAACTCCGCCCCACCTCTTGGGTATAAAAGGAGGATGCCGGCAACATGCAGTTATGTTTTCGCTTCGGAGCCAAGAGTATCTCTTCACTCCACAGCCATTTCTGACTTCGCTCTACGAGACGAGCCATTCTCTCCGGTGTTGGTGTGACGGCGATCTGCAGCGAGTTCACATTGCCTGCTGATCTGTGCTGTGATCTGCCAGTGAGTGGGTTTCTCCCTGCTTGCTTCAACATTGCAGAGTTTTTTTTTCTCCTCTCACAAAAGAGCTCGCACGCGGCACGTCTTTTTAAAGACGGCTCGCCCGTGCATTTGTGGTTGCGGCAGATTGGTATCGGACTCTGATGGGCACGAGCGCTGTCTAGTGTGTTTGGGCTTTGATCATGCTTGAACAGCGCTCGTGGGTGATTCACGTTCTCTCTGTGGGAACATGATCATCGCGTCATTTAGGACGAGACTTGGTGAACTCGCAAGAGTGAGAGTCCCCTCATCCACCCCCCGATTTTCGGCTGGTGGCCAGGGTGACCTGAGGGTGATGGTCTGGAACAAGGCGCCGACTCTGTGTCCGTGACCCCAGCCCCCCTCTTCAATGACGGTGCCCGCGATCAGGTGATTCCACGAGTCTACCTTCGGGTGGCCCGTGTGTTTTCATTTGAAAGCTACAGAGGATGGTGCTATGTCTGTTGCAGCATCACTAGGTGGGCTTTATTCTTCTGGAAGTGACGACTCGTCACAGCTGCCACCTTCTGGTGTGCTATGGCTGTGCCTGAGTCTGATCCGGAGATGACGGCCATGCTTTCCTGGGACGATTGGTTTTTGGGTAAGGCTGCCGACCCGCGTCCAAGGCAAACCCCAATATCTTTCTTCCCGGACGTGCATGATGAGATCTCGACGTCCTGAAAGACCCTCGTGTCTTTTCAGGACCGCTCGTTGGTCTCATCCGCCTTTCTCTCCCCTCAACGGGGCCGCTGCCCATGGGTACACTGGGGTCCCCCCGGTTGAACGCTCTGTTGCGATGCTACTGTGTCCTCAGAGTGCTTCCCGGCGCAATCCTAAGCACCCGTCCGAAGCCTGTAGTTCTTTTCGTCTACACTAATCTGTGGCGAAATCCTATAGTGCCACAGGACAGGCAGCCGCCTCACTGCATCCCATGACCGCTCTGTGGTCTACCTGACCCAGATGCTCATGGTTATGCATGAGGGCGGGACTGACTCGAGGCTCTTTAATGAGCTACCAAAAAGCGCGCCGCCACTGACCTTGCTCTCCGAGCGACGAAGGTGGCCGTGCGCTCTCCCAGTCAGGTGATGTTTACCACTCTGGGGCTGACTGGTCTGATGTGCAGGATGTCGGCGGACTCGTCTGCTCGACACCCCCATATCCCAGGTCGGCCTCTTCGGCGGTGCGGTTGAGTACTTCTGCCCTACAGTTCTCAACCGCCCGGGAGCAGATTGAGGTTATTCTGCCGACGGCCCCGCCGTCCGCTGAGGTCCCTCAGTCTGCCAGCCGCCGAAGGCGCCCTCCCACGGTTCCAACCCCGCCCGTTCACCCGGGCTGGCTTTTGAAGACCGTGGGGGGATGCCTCAGCCCTCTCCAGCCCCCCCCCCCCGCTAAACGCCGGGTTAAGCGGCACTTTTGAGATGGGCTGCTCAGAGATGGGACTCAGTTCTTTCCAGGAGTTGGTAGCAGGGCCACTCCTTTCCCCGGTGGAGGGCTGGGGAAGAATCCTTATTCAGAAATAACTGATTCTCTCGTCTCTGAGCATACAGAGTTTCGGACGACACGGTGCGCCGCCTCCGAGACGTGCACCCCTCGTCCCCCTCTGTCTCAGAGCCGGATGACAGTGTGTGCCGTCCCTGGACCGTACCGCTCTCATCCCCCTCTGTCGCCACACCCCTGGCAGAGCAGGCCCCCGCGGAACGCTGGTCCTTCCCTGGCCTCCTCTGTCAGGGTGCGGTTATGACCGCGCCCCCACTCTGGGCCGCTATGCCGTCCACCTCTGGGCCGGTCATTCCGCTTCGCTGCACCACTGAGGGGACGTCGGTGGTTCGTTGACCCCGCTGGCACAGTTCTTGGGAGCCTGCCTAGAGCTTCCCTGTCTGTTTCGCTGGGTCCCGCGAACCATCGGCTCGGCTATGCGATTCAGTTCGCACGGTCTCCTCATCGCTACAGGGGAGTCCGCTCCACTCTGGTCGGTGGCAATGCCCCTATCATGAGAGCAGAGATTGCCACCCTGCTGGCGAAGGGTGCAATCGAGACTGTCCCTCCAGCCGAGATGAGGTCCGGCTTCCACAGCCCTTACTTCATTGTCCCCAAGAATACCGGTGGGTTATGACCGATCCTGGACTTGTGCTTGTTGAACCGCTCCCTTCACAGGATGCCGTTCAAGATGCTCACCGCCAAACGCATTTTCGAATATGTTCGGCCCCAGGATTGGTTTGCAGCGATCGACCTGAAGGACGCCTACTTTCATGTTTCCATTATTCCTCGACACAGACCGTTCCTCCGGTTTGCTTTCGAGGGGCAGGCATACCAGTACGCGGTTCTCCCTTTCGGGCTAGCCCTGTCTCCTCGCGTCTTCACGAATAGACTGAATCCTCCTCGCTCTCCTCTCGTTCCCTCTTGGGACCTCGCAGTGGTTCTAACTGCCCTGCAGAGTGCTCCCTTTGAGCCTCTGCAATCAGTGGAGCTTAAGTTCCTGTCAATGAAGACAGCGCTCCTGGTTGCATTGGCCTCTCTCAAGAGGGTCGGGGACCTGCAAGCATTCTCTGTTGACGAAGTGTGCCTGGAATTTGGGCCGGCTTACTCTCACGTGATCCTGAGACCCCGCTTGGATATGTGCCCAAGGTTCCAACAACTCCCTTCCGGGACTAGGTGGTGAACCTGCAAGCGCTGCCCTTGGAGGAGGCAGACCCAGCCTTGGCACTGCTCTGTCCAGTACGCGCTCTCCGCGCCTATGTAGACAGGACGCAGTGTTTCAGGACCTCAGACCAGCTCTTTGTCTGTTATGGTGGGAAGCTGAAGGGAAAGGCTCTCTCCAAGCAGAGGTTGTCTCACTGGATAGTGGACACCATTGCTTTGGCATACCAGCAGCAAGGTCGACCGTGCCCCCTTGGTGTGACTACCCACTCCACCCGGAGTGTGGCATCCTCTTGGGCTCTAGCGCATGGCGCCTCGCTAACAGACATCTGCAGAGCTGCAGGCTGGGCGACACCTAACACATTCGCCAGATTCTACAATCTCCGAGTGAAGCCAGTGTCCTCTCATGTACTCGCTTCAACTAGCTAGTACTGTACCCGCTCAGGTGTCTTCGCTTGCTCGCCATTCCACTCCACGGACTGGATACGTGCGATATTCTCCTCAGGTGAGCTTCTCCGCAAGCCCTGAGTTCCTCCAGCACCCCTGATGCTAGCACCAGTGTCTATTGCCTGTGCGTCGGCTAGGTGCCTCCCGTGTGCATGGTCCCTCCCCGGAGCTACCCCCACACGTGTATTTCCACTGTAAGCCTCTCTGAGCATGTGTCTTTCCCTTGGCAAGCCACTTTGCCACCCCTGGGGTTGAAATATTCCACCTGCGGCTGGACACCCCAGTGTTCTCCGTATGCTTCCTTCGGGTCATATGTGTATTTCTAAATGCCCCGCCCCTCTGGGTTGGTGTTAATTGCATATTTCCTCTAAACTATGGGATATGCTTCCCAGTGTACCTTGGTATTCCTGTGTTAAATAGGAGTCCTTCGTCCGTGCTAGTCTCACTCAAGGGTCTCAGATTTACGCAGGGCACTGGAAGACAGCTGTGAAGGTGGCGTGATTAGACTGTTAACCCCATTTCGTCGTCATTCCGACGTAACTCGGAGTGACCACGAAAGGGAACGTCTCGGTTACGTATGTAACCCTCGTTCCCTGAGTAGGGAACGGAGACGTTATGTCTTCCTGCCACTTCCGCTGTACTGCGGGGTTCGCCTGAGCTCAGTCTTGGCTCCTCAGCGAAGAAACATATCTGCATGTTGCCGGCGTCCTCCTTTTATATCCAAGAGGTGGGGCGGAGTTACGTCATGCAAATTCCGCAGACCCATGGTATTTCTTTGCCATTGGCTCGTTTTTGTATACTCGAAGTCGATAGGTGTTCTAAGCTAAACCCCATTTCGTCGTCATTCCGACATAACGTCTCTGTTCCCTACTCAGAGAACGAGGGTTACATACGTAACCGAGACGTTCAGTAGGCCTATTGTTTAGCCATTTTGGGCTTGTCCTTTTTTTGTTTGCCAATGAGTGTGTATGATCTATAAAAGGTGCACATACACATACTGTGTGTGTACAAGTAAGTGTTGAAACTACATATGGGTGAAATATGTCAGTTTAGACAGGAAATGCATGTAATTCTACAGAACAAGCGGGTGACAGTCACCATGTGGCCACAGCATCTCGTTGGTTGCACCAACCACGGTGAGCTCACTGTTTCTGGCTTCCAGCGCTGCTCAGTCTCTGCTCATCGGCAGCCGGCATGCAGTGACAACAGCTTATCTGCTGGTGCTTTGAGTGGTGCTAGGGTAGAGGTTACAGTGAGGTTCAGTCTCTCAGCATTCTGTCCATCCTGTCACTTGAGACATGTCAGACAGGGCCAGATGTCAAGCTTAGATATCCTGCTCTGGGTTTGATGAACGGGAACGTAGGTGTGGCAGAGACAACAGACGGCTCTAAAAGAGCGTGAGGGTGAACTGAGCGAGTGAGGAGAAGAAGGGCAGGTTGTGCTCGTTTCACTGAGAAAGCGTGGAGAGCTTGTTGAAAGCACTCCCACACACTTGCTTCCCTGCAGAGAGTTGCTGCAATGAGAGGAAATAAACAACCTGGAGTGAAGAAAGCTTTACCTGGCTGAGAGAGAGAGACAGTGTGTGTGTGTGTGTGTGTGTGTGTGTGTGTGTGTGTGTGTGTGTGTGTGTGTGTGTACATGCGTCTATACTTGTCTACTTTCCGTCAGTTACAGTGGGTGGATGGATTTATCCAATCTAATCATCGTGTAGGCTGCAAAAGATGTGTGTTTTTGTGTGGGTGCACAGTGTGGATGCATGTTTGAAGAGTGCTTTCTATATGTATACTTAAAGTGCTCTTGCAGGCGACACACTCTGGCTCAGCACTTCCTCTGTATACCAGGGCCGTAACCACTATTGATATTGATGGGGACAAGTCCCCCCTCCCCCAATTCACGACAAATTATCAGATTGAATAAAACATATGAATAGTATTTGGCGTGCCGTACAGGGGAAGGCTCGGCTATGTATATACCTCATCTCTTGCTGATTGGTTAGGCAAAGTGTTCCTTCAAACTTTATTAAAACATCATTATTAAGAATTGTCCAAATTGTCCCCTTCAGTATATGATATTCGTGATGCTGCTCTGCTGCACTCCATTATGGACCGCTCTGTTTGTTGTTAGGATGACAAAACGTTTAAAATGTTAAAATTTTAGGATGGTCTGCCTCAGCAGTCTAATAGTGCTCAATATCAAAATTATTGAGATGGCCAATCAAATCAAAGGAGGTGCTTACTGTTTAAAGAAGACGAGGGCAAATTCCAATGTTACGCTTTAGTTTTGGCAGTGAAAGTGTTCATGGTAAAATATAAGTAGCTAAACAATTATTATTTGACAAATTCGAAAAATGTTCTGCGACCGTCATATACACAATACATATACAACTATACACAATACATGTTGCATTTTTGTTTCGCGATATATTGTGACACAATATATTGTTACACCTCTACTGTGCTATTGTTTTCATAATTCATGTCAATTTTAAGTTTACATGAACTGAATGTGATGAGACCAGAAACATTTAGCATTTTTCTAATATTAGATACAAAAAGAGTGAATGTTTGCAAATTTGTCATGAAACAGGAGAGGAGACACGGAGGTATAGATAACATTTCTTTATTAAAGGGTTGGTGGTGGTCTAAAAGATCTTTAGACAGGTGAGTGATGAGCATAACCAGTTCATATGCCAGTCACACCTAACTGATCGTTCTACTTGCAGGATGAATGAATAAAAAATGGCCAGCCACCTCCAGCGTTTTTGATCATTTTCACAAAAATGTCATAGCCCCCAGAATATTTTGTTGTATGAATATCTGAACATGGCGTATATCAAAAGAGAAAAAAGAGACACTCTGCTTTAAAAAAAATAAATGATTTATTTTAGCTTCATGAATTCTTTTTTTTTATCAACACTTGAATATGGGTAAGTTTGACATTATTGTCTTTGCCGCTGGCAACACAACGGATCGGCTAGGAATCGGAAAGACGTGAGACTGACTGGCCGGTTATCAGTCCGGGCCAAACGTGGAAAATCGTCTGATTCCGGTCGCTGGCCGGTCGATCCGTGCATCTCTACTCAAAATGGTTACATATCACCACCCACGACTTGTCACTGGACGTGCATATGACAGACAGTAGGCCCCTCTCCCACATGTCACAATTAAGTTGTCTTTCAATAGCTTAGATATAGCCCCTCGCACAAGCACTCGTGCCCTGTCAGGCAGCTTATCTGCTCTGGTAGAGGTGTGTTTTCTTTCCCACACTTTTGTCAAGCAGGAAAACAGCTATTTACAGGCCTGCCAACAACGATTTCCACAGCCATCCTGTGTGGTTAATCCAGTACATATCAACAGTCTGGCCACATCTTCCATCCATCTGTCCATCCTTCCATCCTCAGTCCATCTATCTGACCGACAGGCCAGCCAGTCAGCCATCCCATTTATTTATTTATTTTTTTGCTTTTGGAGGAAATGGATGTGAGCAATCACTTTGTTGAGAGCTGAGACTGAAATAGCAATTCTGTCACCATAGTTGCCCAGCTGGTTTCTGTTGCCTTCAGTGTTGTACATGTAACATCATTGATTTATCTAATCTCATTATAGCTATGTTTTTCTAATGTGAAATGCGAGGGAAACGATCTCAGATGAGAAGTTCAAATAGTCTTTAACTACAGTTGCAGTGAATGTTGGAATGAAAAAGCTGTCACTCAAAAAAAAACAAGAAAGAAAGAAAAAGTATTTGTGGTGTTGGATAAAAAGAGTGAAAAGGTAAGAAAAGGATAAAGAATATCTTTTCCCGAGCCTTTGTAGAAATGATAAGTGCGGTATCATATTGGAGAAGTCAGTTCCATTCACTCACTATAGTGTGCCCATTGAGTACATGCAGCTGAATTAGACTTTCAAATCATACCGACTTTGTTATTTTCTTCAAGTCTTGCTGTGCACAAGGCTCTTCATCTCCAGACAATCAGCGTGCCAGGTCGATGGGGCAAGAGAAAGGAATCATAGAAGCTGAAGTGTGAATGTTTAAAATGCAGCTGTTCTTGTTCTTGGCTGCCATTAATGTTGGCTGCCAAAATGGCTGGAAGCCTCTAATGATGTGTGGAATAAGAGGACTTTGTAGCAATAATCAGATGATCAGCGCAATCATGTGGTTTTAATCAACTAAGATTCTAATTAAGTAAACACTCCTCCATTTTTTCAGATTGTGACAAAAACAGATGTCATGGGACTTTTTAAGTTACCGATTCACACACGAAGCAAATGGTGCTTGGACTTAGTTAAATTACCGATGCCAGAAGTGCCCACGCGGCATTTTTCGCTGATAAGTAATCACAGGCTCCTCTGTCTTACTACATGTGACTCAACAGGGGCGCCTCTCTGGCCGGAGATCCTGTGGTGTCCCCCCAGCAGGACACCTCACAAACACAGACAACCTTGTGTAATGAACCACACTGGTCATTGTAATCCAGACTTAAAACTCATCAAATTCGAAGGACGCACCCATATACACGGAACTGAAGACGATCAGGAGTCCAACGCGTGACTGACCACGCGACGAACTCTGAACACACACACACACACACACACACGCACACACAAAGAGACAATCATTCTGAACCACGTGTAGTTAAACGTAACGTTTCAAATGTACAAATGTTTTCTGGTTGTGTTCAGGATTCCCTAGTGACCTAATTGATATAACTGTAAGCTTTTATGATATGTGATCAGTCTGACATTCGTTTAATCACGAAAAATCATGTATCTGCATTTTACTAGCCCTAGGAATGCCGCGAGTGGTATGATTGGAATCAGAGAAATCGAATAAGATCGAATCACTAACCCAAAATGCAATATGAGGTATATTTTATTAATCCTAGTTTAGAAGTGTATTATTACTAAATTTGTAATCTCCTATGCACATGACCCAGAAGGCATGTACTTCGCGAATCACAAGGTTTGCCGACACGCCTCCTCCCAAACGATTGGATCAGACGCGTACGAAAGGCGTGTCTCGAGCGCCTTCAAAACCAGGAGCGCCATGTCTCCTAGGGCTAGCGAGCAGTCCTACGCCAGAGAGAGATCCCAACTTCCCTGCGTCGTTTTTCCTACTTTGTTTTAATCTAAGTTCTTTCTTTTCTTGAGCTACCTCAGTTTGATAATTCTCTTTCGTTCAGTGCACTCACGAACGAAACAAATTTAAGATTAAGCATCTGTCGTACGAGCTGAAGAGATCGCAACACCTACCTCCGTCCGAACGAAACTCCGGACATCAGCCTGTTTCTTTTGTAACACAGCTACACCAAAGGGACCATATCAAAGTAACGTACAATCTAAATTAAGTCCTGTTTAAGGTTGTCTAGATACGCCTAAGAAAGCCTTTGGGTCTCGTTTGAATAGTTTGAATTGTTTGAACTGATTTCTCTCTCTCTCTCTCTCTCTCTCTCTCTCTCTCTCTCTCTCTCTCTCTCTCTCTCTCTCTCTCTCTCTCTCTCTCTCACCCTCTCACTTTCTCTCTCCAATATTTCGTATTGCAATCGTTCTTTTGTTGTTGTAATTGTTTGTTTTTGTAATGCATATTTACTCCTGCGTGATTTAAGTAGTTTATGTAATCTTTAGTCTAGTTTTATTAAACTCTATAATCTTTTGAATTGAATCTGTCTCATTGTTCTATAAACTTGAAGTCCCTGAAAATGCCTATGTTACAAAGCTCTACTTGAGTTATATTAAAATATCTAAAGTGCCTTATGCGAAAATATCATTTCTGGTGGCCACAGGAAGGGTATTTTTGATGTTTACAGGCTGGTAAACGAACGAGTGCATGATAAACTAAGTTTGAATCATATCAAAGTTTACCCTGATAATTGATCTGATTTTACCGACCTATATTAATAATTAATACGAGCAATCGTGTTAATGGTTCATATACGGTGAGGTTTAACCTATTCCCTATTTGGGATAATCTAATTTGTGTATACGATAATGCATATTCATCATCTCATGAATATTATTCCCCCTTTGAGTTAACAATTTCCCTACAAAAGTCATTGTCGCTACATTTATATGGTGGAGAATGCGGGCATTATCAAAATTCATTTTGAGACCAATATTCAGATTCATATTCATGTGTGTTTTTGAGAGTTTAATATTGCGTACGTGCGTCTGCATTGTATAACGTTATAGTCGACTCAGAAACTGAGCAAGGCAAAAAGCCATATGCCACACCAACAGTGCTAAAAAGAGGTCTAAAGCATTTCTTTTTAACACTACTGGATGTGATGAAAACTGCAGTCACAATATTTTAAAAGGCCCAGGTTAAGGAAAAGAAAAACATTCCTTTTGTTTGGCTGTGGCACATGGTAAAATTGTTCGAAATCCTGTTTGAACGAAGAAATCTTCACTCAGGCGTATTACCGGTATATTAAGTTACTGCGGAAGCGAGAATCCTCCCGTCAGTAAAAGATCTTTATTTTATGTCGTTATAGCAACGATAATTTCGGGTTTAAAACGGCTTAGCTACCCGGTGAAAATCCCGTTTCATTTTCTGTGCAGATCGAGCACAAAGAGATCCGCCGTGATCTTCGTAAAGTATACTTGTGAAATGTGTGTATACTTGTGTTGTGTAGGAATCTGTGCATGAGGAAACTTTGGATTTCCTTAACAGGCGCGCATCAGTTTCAAATTACTATGCTCGTGAGTTTGACTCGCGTGAGTGCGACCCCGCCACCGCGTGGGCAATAGCAGGTAGGACCTGCTCCCATTGCTTCCCTTCCGGTTGTGCTTTCCTCCAAATTTACTGCGATGATTGTTGAATAAGCTGCCTAAATACATACCTGCATTTACAGCTTGCTAGTTCGTTAAAACTATCCTCCTTTTGGGCTGAGACATTTTATTTTAAGTACAATTCACGGAAGTGAATTAGGGGCTCGAGTCATAGAATCAATCAGTCCAAATCACTGAGAGCTCACGTGGAGAGAGACAGACACCCTTCTCAAGCCAGCTATCAGCCTTCTACTGAACTTAAACTGTATGAAATCATTTTCATTTATGCTTTTCCCGAGGATTATTTTATAATCATTATGAACGACTTCAGTGTTGTTACAATTATTTTAAGAAACCAGTCTAATCCTCTTTCAATTTCCCCCAGGCTCATTTGGATTTGAGTTAAACCAATTTTAATTGAAATTTAAATTGTGTCAAACAGTCCAGGTGAACCACAGAGAGGAAGTGCGCCCCCTTGAGGCTCCAAAACCTACTTCCACCTGCATTGAGTTAACTTCTGCTAACTTCCAATCGGGTTAGGTTATTTCTCAATAACTACCATCATGTCTTATTTATTGTTGTGCTATCATCAGTTGGTAAAAGCCGTCCATCTCCTAATTTAGTTTTCCTTTCCAGGTAAATTAATTTTTCTCTTCAAAGTCATTTTATTACTACCTTACCCCTCTTCAGGTTTAGTATAGTTTCTGTTTTACATACCTAAATTACTCAATTTGGTTTAAGAAAGGAAAATCTTAATTCACTTTAAGCTCCCTTGTTCATTCCATTTTGCTTGTTGTATAGGTAAAAACCTCACCATCTGTGGTGGATTGTGGGAGTTCTGGTTGATCTCGGTGGGCGAGTCTGCTGACTGGCATCGCCGACAATGACTGTGCGGTGACTCTCGAGTTGTTTTATCTGTGCCATGGTTTGCGGCACGCAGTAAGTGACATCAGCAATCTGGTGCTTTGTAGGGTCAACCATCAAGCCATCGCACAAGTCAATTGTCGGGAACGGTGCACAAACCATAGGCGAAACCGCCACGCCAGTTCGCTGGTGGGTTCTGGGCCCCGCCCACCTTTGCAGTGCGGTCGGCCGGTTGATACCTCGAAAATTACCAGGTTGTGTTTACATGTCACGCTGTTTGAGGGGGCGTAACCGTGACCAGAGCAACGAACAGCCCGAGGTCACGGCGGCCAAGTGTTTGGCCGCAATGGACCTGAAACAAGCCCGGCTCGAAACGCCACAAGCGTATTATGGCCGGCTCCGTCAAGCCTACTTCGGATCATGCAATGAGCCAGGCATGGAAGAGGACTGGAATTTCAAGACCCTGTTTCTGCGTAATATCCACCCTACCCTCTCCCATCATCTGGGAGTCTTGGCTGAGCCATGTCAATTCAACAATTGCGTGACTTGGCTCACAAAGCATTCACCAAACAAAGAACTATCTCTGAAAAGACTGTGAGAAACCCCACAATTTGCCCTGTCTCTGAGCACCGCTCAGAGCTGCCCCTAGAGGGCGCACAGAACCCCACTTACAAACCTGTCAACAGAGAGTCAAGACCGTTTCAGGCCAACAGAGGTCAGCGCGGTCGTGGGGGTGCTCGCCCAAAGCAACAGAACGGCCACTCTAGGCAATTCTGGGACCGGCCTCCCGGCAACCAAGAAGGAGCCGACCTCCATCTCCCCGAACACTAAGCCCAGAGAGCCGGTCGAAGGACCCCTCTCGACGTGACACTGATAAGCTGCGGTTGGAGCCAAAATCCAACAAAAACAACACAGCCACGGTTGAAGCTGCAGAACTTCTGAGCGTGCTGAGAGAGTTTCTTCAAAAGAAACCTCGCAAGGAAGACGAAAATAAACCAGACACCGCATGACTAAACCTTAGGCCTGAAGCCAACTCCACTCACTCCCTCCAACTGACAGCCCCCCAGAACGCTGTTTGTCAGCCACAGACTAGTGAATTCATTGTTGCATCACCAACTGACAACACCTCTCACTCACTCCGGCTGACAACCGCACTTCCTGAACAAAACGCTGCACTTCCTGAACAAAACTGCAGCAGCGCTCACACAAAGGTACCGGACAGTGCTGTCTTGTTGATCTGCACCCACAACGAGCCACACGAAACATACCCGCACTGTTTATCGATCAACACGCAAGACCCCACACCAAAACTCCTGGGGAACCTGATCGAAAAAGGAGTGGCACGCAAACTCTACCTAACAATCACTTTGGAAAAGGAGGTGAGACTCGAAGCGCTTGTGGACACAGGCTCCGATCTCACACTCATATCGACTGAGCTGAAAAACTGAAAAACGTATTAATTTTAAAAATTTATCGACTGAAAAACTTAAATTTGAAGCTCAAAAACAGAATCGAACTCTTAACTTCCACACTTGTGAGCTGAATGTGCAGTCATACAGCCAAAATCACATCCAACTAAGAAACGTAGCTCCCATTCACCTGGCAATCGGTCCTATGAGACTAGTACACCCTGTCTACGTTTCGCCAATGAATATTTATCCATTTCTCATAGGCAAGGACATGCTTGATCGATTCGAGCCGTTACTGGACTTCAAACACCTGCAAATTTGGGCTCACGTGCGTGAACCCCTCCCCCTCCAACCATGCATATCTGCTCAGCCAGACTGTCAGGTCACAGGGTTCACGGGAATTCCCTCTGCCAGACATGACGACCCAGCCACAACAGCTGATCAGGGGTCAAGTTCACTACTCTGTACTTTCAAAACCAGCCAAGGCTCTGATACCTACTGCCCCCAGGTCAGGACTGACCTGCAACTGCAAGATATAACCACAACAGACATTATCCTAGCACTATGGGCAGACAACTCAGCCATCAGTCTCTCACTATTCAATGCAATCATTGACAATACACCGGACCTGCCTTATACCAGCAAACACACACGTTTCCCTCTCAACGCACATCCATCCTCCATGATAGCTGCAAAAGGGATCTGTGCTTTGCAATTAAAGTGGAATAACCGGTGCCTGACCCATAACTTCCTGATCCTACCGGATCCAGTCCACGATGTCTACATCGGAGCAAACGTTTTGCTTCGTCTCAAAGCTCATGTGGACATGTTTAATGAAGTGGTATGAGCCCCATTGACTTTACAGCCACCTGTTCTCATCGATCATGAAAATCTGCTGTCAGGGCAGAGCATCCCAGAAGTCTGCACCCTAATCAACGAACAAATAACAGTGATACCAGCTTACACTAAAGGGGTCACTGTACGGCTCAACATGCGACGTGGCCAAAGCTTAAACCACACGCTGGCTTTCTTCCAACCTTCACTCGAATGTGAAGACCTCGGACTCACACTCGAAGCCACACCCCTCACAGAAGTGTCATCTCGGGTAGTCTACATTCTGTTCAACAGCTGAACAGCAACGGACATCACCATCCCAGATCCTACAGGCAAGGATGGCTAGTGAGCCACGACTTTCATGACTTTGAACTTGTATTACCCGTCATCTGGCCCATCCCACCTGCACTGATACCTGAAGGGCACACTGACAACAGTGTTCACAGTACCCTTCCAACTCATTGCCATCACATCTGTCATGTCAGTAGCCAAAGACCAAGTGTGCAGAACTGAGCTGACAGAGGACCAACACCTCGCAGTCTACGCAGTCTCCCACCAGCCTGTCAGTGAGACTAATGCACCTGCTACACCTTTAAAAATCAACCCGACCGATGACACACCAACAAAGGAGCCATATCAAGGCTTTGAATATCAAGTGCAGCAAATTCTACAATATGCTGATGCGCTTCAGGACGACGCAGACCGCCAAAGACTAAGACAAGTCCTTTATAAGTTCAAAGACTCCTTTGCCAAAGACTCGTTAGAGTCAAGTCAAGTCAAGTCAAGTGTATTTATATAGCGCTTTTCACAATATAAATTGCATCAAAGCAGCTTCACATTATCAATCAAATAACATAATGTTTGTTTCTTAGTGAAAAAACATCCACGTTTGGTAGGGCTGATCAATGGTATAAATGCTTGGTAAATTAATTTGAATATCCCCAACTGAGCAAGCCAAAGAGAACAGTGGCAAGGAACCGAAAAACTCCATCAAGTGACCTACTGGTGTCCTAAAACTCAATCAGGTGACCTAATGGAGAAAAAAAAACCTTGGGAGAACCCAGGCTCAGTCGGGGGCCAGTTCTCCTCTGGCGTTTATGAAGTAGAGGCCGGATTTACAGTAACTGTAATTTGATACAGAATTTTGTTTTATTTTATCACTTCGGGGTGGGTACGCGAACCGGATTCACAACGTTTTATCTGTAGAGTGGGAAAGGTATCCTCCATAGGGAGAGGCTAGTTGGCACTTCAGCACTGCGTTGTCATCGGGTCCAGGCAAAGCTCCTAGTCAGATCTGGATACGGCCTGGATCCGGCAGGCTGCGGGAAAACCTCGGGATAAACAAAGACACTAAAATTAGCGTAGATGCCATTCTTTTTATGATGATGTAACGAGTACATTAGGATTTAAGGAAAGTGTTCCCAGTTCCGGCTGAACTAATCTATGTAGCCTAACATTGAATTATAGAAGTCTATAATATATTATGTGTATGCTAGGTCAAAGAGATGTGTTTTTAGTCTAGCTTTGAACTGACAGAGTGTGTCTGCTTCCCGGACAATGGTAGGAAGACTGTTCCAAAGTTTTGGTGCTAAATAGGAAAAGGATCTACCGCCAGCAGTCGATTTTGATATTCTAGGTACTATCAACTGGCCCGAATTTTGAGATCGCAATAGACGTGAAGGACTATAATGCGTTAAGAGCTCGCTCAAGTACTGCGGAGCTAAACCATTTAGTGCTTTGTAAGTAATCAACAATATTTTAAAATTCATACGATGTTTAATAGGCAGCCAATGCAGTGTTGACAGAACCGGGCTAATATGGTCATATTTCCTGGTTCTAGTAAGAACTCGAGCTGCAGCGTTTCGGACCAGCTGTTGTTTATTTATTAAGCGTGCAGGGCAACCACCCAGTAGAGCATTACAATAATCTAGTCTTAATGTCATGAAAGCATGAACTAATTGTTCCGCATTTGTTAATGAGAGCATATGTCGTAATTTAGATATATTTTTAAGATGGAAAAATGCGGTTTTACAGATACTAGACACGTGACTTTCAAATGAAAGATTGCTATCAAAGAGCACACCCAGGTTCCTAACCGACGACGAAGACTTAACAGAGCAGCCATCAAGTGTTAGACAGTATTCTAGGTTATTACGTGTGGAAGTTTTTTGTCCAATAATTAGAATCTCTGTTTTTTCAGAGTTTAGTAGTAGGAAATTACTAGTCATCCAATTTTTTAAATCAGCTATGCATTCCGTTAATTTTGTAAATAGGTAAGTTTCGTTAGGTTTGGAAGAAATATACAGCTGAGTATCATCGGCATAACAATGAAAGCTAATTCCATGTTTCCTAATGATATGTCCTAATGGAAGCATGTACAGAGTGAACAGCAGCGGTCCTAGTACTGAGCCTTGTGGTACGCCATACTGAACTTGTGATCGATAAGACATCTCTTCATTTACTGCTACAAACTGATAACGGTCAGATAAGTATGATTTAAACCATGCTAGTGCAATTCCACTAATGCCAACATAGTTTTCTAGTCTATTTAAAAGAATGTTGTGGTCAATTGTGTCAAATGCAGCACTAAGATCAAGTAACACTAAGTAACATTAGACTGTGGCCTTACCCACCTCCACACGGTGCGCATCCCCACGCATCCCGAGGCTCCTCCCACTTTCGTCAAGCAGTACAAAATTCCCATTGCCTCGCACGAACCAGTGCAGGAAATCATCGAATCCATGCTTGAGAAAGGTGTCATCCGTCCATGTAACAGCACCTACTCTGCCCCCATCTGGCCCGTTCTCAAACCGAATGGGAAATGGCGGCCTACCATTGACTATCGAAAGCTGAATCAACAGGTGCCATTATCACGGTGGCCCATGACACAGCTGGAACAGGAAATACCCCGAATCAGAGGAGCCACCATCTTTTCTACACTCGATGTGGCCTCTGGATTCTGGACCATTCCAGTGCACCCAGAAGACCAACACAAGCTGGCATTCACATTTGGCAACCGACAGTTCACCTTCAACAGATGCCCGTTCGGGTATGCCAACTCACCAGCTGAGTTCAACATCTTCCTGAACAAGGCCTGCCCAGACGCCAGGATGAGAGGTAACCTGATTTATGTAGACGATGTTCTCATGAAGAGCACGGCGGTGGCCGACCACCTGAAAGAAATAGACTATGTTTTGAACCAGTTGAACCAAGCCAAAATAGCCCTCCACAAGGGACAGTGGTGCCGTACCAAGGTTAACTACGTGGGCCTGCTCATCAGACCCCATGGCATTGAACCACAATCAAACCGTATCCATGCCATTCAAAACATCAAGCCTCCCACTAACGTCTCCGAACTACGAAGTTTTGTAGGGGTATGCAATTACTCTCGACAGTTCATCGAAAACTATTCAGACATCGCCAGGCCCCTCACCGCTCTGCTGAAGAAAGATTGCCCTTTCGTCTGGTCAGCCGCTCAACAACATGCCATGACAGAACTATAAAGACATTTATGCACAGCTCCCTGTCTCGCATACCCCGATCCTCAAAAGGAATTCTACCTGGAAGCTGGATTTTCTGACCAATGTCTCAGTGCTAGCCTATACCAACGGCACGACCAAGACAAGAAGGTGGTCGCATACGCCAGCAAGACACTTCTCCCTCCAGAATGCAAATTCTCAGACTGCGAAAAAGCATTGCTCTGTACAGTATGGGCCATACAGCGTTTCTCCAGCTACATTGGAGCACAGAAGGTCATAATAGACACTTACCACCAGCCCGTAATGTTCCTCAACAGCCAACGCATCCGAGATGGCGTAGTAACCAATGCACGCATAGCCACGTGGCTAATGGCTCTCCAAGGATGTGATGTCGAGGCCCGATATGCACAAAATCACAAGTCAGAGTTGGGAAACGGCCTGGCTGCATGTCAAAACTGCTCTGACAACTCACCTGCTACGATGCTGAACACACCAGAGCCCCAACAGCCACCACTGACCTTTCACAGGTACTTTGACAGCAATGTGTGCAACGGCACGCCCACGGCTTACGTTGACGGATGCTCCTACAACCACGAGGGCATCCTGAAGGCAGGTGCAGGGGTACTGTGGGTTGACAACCACCCATGCCCACCACGACACTTCAAACTGGGCCCCCAGTCATCACAACATGCAGAGGTAGCAGCAATTCTCATAACTCTGCAAATCGCAGCAGCCCATAACATCAGAGAACTTCTCATATGCACAGACTCTAACTATGCCAGACTCAGTTTTGTTTGCCATCTCGCAATCTGGACACAAAACGGTTTCAAAACGGCAAACAACAAGCCCGTCAAACACCAACACCTGTTCCAGGAATGTGATAACATCACAAAAACACACGATGTCACCGTGTACTGGAAGAAGGTCAAGGGACATTCTAAACTGCCAGGCCAAGACAAAGACTTTAATGACCACACTGATGCGCTTGCCAAAACCGGCGCCAACCATGGTGAGCTGTGGTCTCCCCCAAACCCCTTACCCACCCCCGCTGTTGCGGTACTAACCCGCAGCAAACGCCCCTTACCTCCTACGGCGCCAGCTTCACAACTGCTATCGCTAACTCCGCAAATTTCCAACAACGATATTGCGGATATGCAAGCCACAGACACTGCCATTAAGACAATTCTTGCCCACCTCTCTGACCCCGCCTGCCACCCGATCTCACCGTCAGACATCGATTCTAACTCATACCTCATACATCTACATACCTCCGCCATATGTTGCGTGTGCGGGACGACATTCTATGGTTTGGCACTGATGACACCACACCGCCTGGACTCGTGGTGCCACTTTGCCAAAGAGGGGTAATGCTAATGCACGCCCACAACACACCCTATGCTGGACACCACGGTACCAAAGCCACGTATGAGACACTTAGACAGGTGGCATACTGGCCAGCCATGCAACAAGATGCGGCAGAGTATGTGAGAGAATGCTTGGTCTGCTGTCAATTCCAACCATCAAACCCAAATCACAGAGCCCCACTGCAACGCAGAGGAATCACGTTCCCGTGGTCAGACCTCCAAATTGACTGGGTAGGACCTCTGCCCAGGTCAACAAGAGGCAACAAGTACTTTCTCACGGTGGTTTGTCAGTTTACCAAGTAGGTAGAGTGTTTGCCAGCACCTAACGACACTGCCCAGACAACGGCATATCTCCTGATGAACCACATCTTCTCCCGGTTCGGATTGAGTCAACTCAGATAGAGGTACCCCCTTCACTGCCGAGATCATGCAAAAGATCTGGAGATGTCTAGGGGTACAAGCTAAACTTCACATTAGTCACCATCCAATCGCGTCTGGTCAGGTAGAGAGAGCGAACCGAACGGTGGTCCACATGCTAAGAAAGTGCGTATCGGCTAATCAGAAAGACTGGGATGTGAAACTCCCCCTCGTGCTGATGGCCCTCCGAGCCACACCGCAGGAATCAACACAGGTGTCCCCGTTTGAACTCATGACCGGGCGGCAGATGACCCTGCCATTACACCTGTTGTATCAACCGGGAGACCACAACCTCGTCACCGCCTACACCACGTCCCAGTACCTGGACGAGCTCCATAAACACTTGAAAACGACTTTCGCTTTCGCCCAGCAACATCTGAAAACCAGCGCTGAAGGGCAGAAAGCATATTACGACCAAAAAGCATCACACCAGGAACTCAACGTGGGCGACAAAGTCCTGTACTACAGTTTCGCCATGCCACCCAAGGGGTTGTCAAAGAAGTTACTGCCCCACTGGACGGGACCTCACGAAATTGTGAACAAACTCTCCCCCGTTGCGTATCAAATCTAGCTAAAACGGGGACCGAGAGAACCAGTTCTCAAATGGGTCCACCGCAATCAGATTAAAAGACATGTGGCCTCTAGTAGGGACAGACCGGAAGGGGCCAAAGAAAACTAAAACTCAACCGCCGTCATCGCAGTGAAAAGATGTCCCACACTACCTGGGACAAACCTCGCTGACCTGTGCCTTCTCTCTTTCCCCTTTTCCTCCATGCCTCTCTCTCTTGCCTGTAACAGGATGCTGCTGTGGATTACCATCATGTGTTTTCGGTCGACCAGAGGCCAGCCGCCAGCCGACGTCATCGCACCAGGACCGGCCTCGGGCATTGTATTGAGGGATCAACCTGGACTGCTGATTACCAATTGCCGAACGCACACGCAGAAAGTGTACGTGCGACTCGACCCTCTAAATGTCTACCTTGCGCACTACCCAAGAGCGGTAGCCCAGTACAGCTGGGCAGGTGCCCGATGGACAGAAACCGCCCTAAACCACGCCGAAGCCGATGTCGAGCACATGCTAAACCAACTCGAGAAGATGACCGTTACCCAAGCTGAATTGGGAAGACACAACAAACGTTCCAAGCGGTTCCTGGGAGCGCTGCTCGGAGCTGCTACCGCCGTAGGCACGCTGTTCAACATTGGCATGTCGAGTGTCAACGCCATTAAAATAGCCACGGTGCGACGGCACGTAGCCGAAATTCAGACGGAACTTCCACAGTTAAAAGAACAACTCAACACACAAAGTGCATCCCTGAAAACCATCGGCAAGACCCTGAGAGGAACCGTGACAATCCTCAACACTCATAGCGTCATGTTGAATCAAACTGTGAGCTCCATGAAACAGCTGTTCACAGTTTTCCAGAATGACTGTGCCCAGACACAGTTGGTCACGGCATTAATGACCAACATGCTCCGAGAAGTAAGTTCCTCCATGGACAGCTTAGCCATGGTAAGGATCCCGCCATACCTGATACCCCTAAGCCTGGTGCAAACCGTGCTGGCTTCTGCCATAACAACACCCACGGACCCGATACAAATCCACCTTGCCTACTCTTTGGGCAGTGCCATTCCCCTGTATGTTGACCCTGCACAGCGAGAGGTAGGATTCCTCTTGAGTTTACCCATCATAGAATCAAGCCGAATCTACCGACTCAAGGATATTGTCAACGTAGGATTTTGGCAGAGCAACACTTATTTCAAGGTACGGACACCCGAAGCGGTAGCGTACCACGACAGCAATACACAGCTGTACTTAGCCCCAAACCTGCACATGTGTACCCTCACCAAAGACATTCACTATCTCTGCCCAAGCAAACCATTCCTAAGAGACAACACTGATGGGATTTGCAACCTGCAACATTTGGCCAGCGATGCACGCTGCCCAGCAGATCCTAAACCTCGCAGCCAAGTCACCGAGACGCAAGCTAAGATCGTGGGGGATCGGTGTCTCGTTAACACTCCAGTTCGGGCGGCGACACTGACCTACGACCAGCACGACACCGCTACATGCGTCAACCTGCTGAACCAGACCATGTGGATTCAAGTCCCACGAGGAGCCATCCTCCACCTGGACGACCTAGCCTTGTATCACCTCCCGAGCGAAGAATACCAATCCGAACTAGAGATTCCACCCTTCTTTAAGGATCGCAACTTCACTTTCGATCCAGAACTGGAAAAATGGATTCAGGAAGGGGGGTCACAGATCATCGACACCGCACCCCTTGACACAGCCCTCCAAGTATTGTCCAGAATGCCCATCCTGAACACTTCACCTGTCGTCCAAGCCTGGACCGCCGCCGACACTGCCGTGTGCATTTCAACGATCATCGGCCACGTCCTAACCTTGGGCCTGGCCTACGTCCTGTACCGACGACTCAACGAGATGCGAGCCTCAACAGCCAGGCTCACCCAAGCCATGTCCAGAGGGTTCCGTAGGGGCCCTCTGAAAGAAGACTCCCCGCTAGAGAACGCGGAAAACCTCATAGAGCTGAACCCTCAGCCCTAACAATCATCTGCAGCATCCAACCTCCATGATTTACCTGACACCTGACCAATGCGGTCGTGATGGTTCAACGAGGCCCACCCACACGAGTCCTGCCGAACCATCAAGGGGGGGGGGGGGGGGGGGGGGGGATGTAGCAATAATCAGATGATCAGCGCAATCATGTGGTTTTAATCAACTAAGATTCTTATTAAGTAAACACTCCTCCATTCTTCAGATTGTGACAAAAACAGATGTCATGGGACTTTTTAAGTTACCGATTCACACACGAAGCAAATTAAATAACCGATGCCAGAAGTGCCCCCGCGGCGTTTTTCGCTGATAATTAATCACGGGGTCCTCTGTCTTACTACATGTGACTCAACAATGGCGCCTCTCTGGCCGGAGATCCCGTGGTATCCCCCCAGCACGACACCTCACAAAAACAGACAACCTTGTGTAATGAACCACACTGGTCATTGTAATCCAGACTTAAAACTCATCAAATTCCAAGGACGCACACATATACACGGAACTGAAGACGATCAGGAGTCCAACGCGTGACTGACCACGCGACGAACTCTGAACACACACACACACACACACACACACACAAAGAGACAATCATTCTGAACCACGTGTAGTTAAACGTAACGTTTCAAATGTACAAATGTTTTCTGGTTGTGTTCAGGATTCCCTTGTGACCTAAATGATATAACTGTAAGCTTGTGATATGTGATCAGTCTGACATTCGTTTAATCACGAAAAATCATGTATCTGCATTTTACTAGCCCTAGGAATGCCGCGAGTGGTATGATTGGAATCAGAGAAATCGAATAAGATCGAATCACTACTCCAAAATGCAATATGAGGTATATTTTATTAATCCTAGTTTAGAAGTGTATTATTACTAAATTTGTAATCTCCTATGCACATGACCCAGAAGGCATGTACTTCGCGAACCACAAGGTTTGCCGACACGCCTCCTCCCAAACGATTGGATCAGACGCGTACGAAAGGCGTGTCTCGAGCGCCTTCAAAACCAGGAGTGCCATGTCTCCTAGGGCTAGCGAGCAGTCCTACGCCAGAGAGAGATCCCAACTTCCCTGCGAAATCCAGCCCGGAGTTCCGCGTCGTTTTTCCTACTTTGTTTTAATCTAAGTTCTTTCTTTTCTTGAGCTACCTCAGTTTGATAATTCTCTTTCGTTCAGTGCACTCACGAACGAAACAAATTTAAGATTAAGCATCTCTCGTACGAGCTGAAGAGATCGCAACACCTACCTCCGTCCGAACGAAACTCCGGACATCAGCCTGTTTCTTTTGTAACACAGCTGCACCAAAGGGACCATATCAAAGTAACGTACAATCTAAATTAAGTGCTGTTTAAGGTTGTCTAGATACGCCTAAGAAAGCCTTTGGGTCTCGTTTGAATTGTTTGAATTGTTTGAACTGATTTCTCTCTCTCTCTCTCTCTCTCTCTCTCTCTCTCTCTCTCTCTCTCACACACCCTCTCTCTCTTTCACCCTCTAACTTTCTCTCTCCAATATTTCGTATTGCAATCGTTCTTTTGTCGCTGTAATTGTTTGTTTTTGTTATGCATATTTACTCCTGCGTGATTTAAGTAGTTTATGTAATCTTTAGTCTTGTTTTATTAAACTCTATAATCTTTTGAATTGAATCTGTCTCATTGTTATATAAACTTGAAGTCCCTGAAAATGCCGATCTTATGTTACAAAGCTCTACTTGAGTTATATTAAAATATCTAAAGTGCCTTACGCGAAAATATAATTTCTGGTGGCCACAGGAAGGGTATTTTTGATGTTTACAGGCTGGTAAACGAACGAGTGCACGATAAACTAAGTTTGAATCATATCAAAGTTTACCCTGATAATTGATCTGATTTTACCGACCTATATTAATAATTAATACGAGCAATCATGTTAATGATTCATATACGGTGAGGTTTAACCTATTCCCTATTTGGGATAATCGAATTTGTGTATACGATAATGCATATTCATCATCTCATGAATATGTTAATAATTTCCCTACAAAAGTCATTGTCGCTACAACACGGTCTGTATCGTCACCAGCAGTCATGACGTCTTTAACTTTTCACCTGCCCGATAGCATTCTTGAAAATGCCAACCATTCCTTTACTCCTTTACTTGGTTGGTTCGCATGAGCTCTGAAAGCTGAGACAGGCAGCTGATAAAAGGGAGTTCCCTATCGGTCAGTCACTACGACGTAGGTCATGACTGACCAATAGGAATCTCGCCAGAGAGGCCAATCTACTTCGAGTGAAACTAAAACAGGCCAATGCACATTGGCGTGCAATCATTTGCATCAGCTGCGCGACCTCGTTAGCGCGGGTATTTAACAAGCAGCTGAGCGATTGCACAGTTAGCTTTTTGCTTCGGAGCCAAACACTTCGATGCCTCTACTGCAGTGGAAAACTTCTACAGGCTTTTCTTTTTTGAACTTCTCTCTTTTTTTTCTGGTGCTGGGCGCGACAGCACGGCAGCGTGAGCAGCCTCCTCTTTAAAGAGCAAACAAAAAAGCTGTTTTAACGGCTGGTAAGATCTCCCAGCGCACAGTCGGGTGCACATTCCCCTGTGATCGCTGAGGCTGCTCCCCTGCGTGCTTCAGCACCAGTGAGAGTAGTCCCTAAAAGAGCAAACACAGATAGTTCGCGTCTTTTTCAAGATGACGTTCTATCTGTGTGTTTCTGGATGCGGTCGTTACCTGGGATCGCGGGATGGTCACGATCGCTGCCTTGTGTGTCTGGGCCTCGAACACGCACAGGCAGCGTTCGTGGATGAGTCATGTACCCATTGTGGGAAGATGACCATCTCAGAGCTGAGGTCGAGACTCTCGTTCCTGCAAAGGGGCGGAGTCCCCGTGCCTGCACCTCGGTCCAACCCCCCTTCGCGGGTTGCTTCCGGCAGTGACATGGGTGACTTGAGGATTACAGTGAGCGCGCTTCCTTCGGGGAACCAACCCCCTAGGAACCCCCACTCCTCTCATGCTCTGCAACCAGTTCAGCTGCCAACGGAACGCGCCGGACCATCCTCGAGATGCGTACCGGTCGTTTCGTTCGGCGCTCCCCGCGACGACCAGATGTCGATCGCTGCATCGGAGGGTGGGTCAGACCGCTCCGCGGACGACGGCTCGGAGCCGCTGCCTCCTTCGGGTGTGCCAGCGGTGCCCGAGTCGGACCCGGAGATGATGGCCATGCTTTCCCGGGCCGCCAACAGGATCGGGCTCGTGTGGAACCCTCCACCGTGTCCCGAGCCCTCGAGGCTGGATGATTGGTATCTCGGGGTGGCGCGCGCTGGTTCTCAGCAACCCACTCCAGTGCCTTTCTTCCCGGAGGTGCATGAGGAGCTCACGGGGACGTGGACGGCACCTTTCACTGCCAGAAACCGTCCCTGTGGCTCCTCCTCCCTCACCACCCTTGATGGCGGGGCAGCTAAGGGATACACGCGTGTCCCGCCAGTGGAACGGGCCGTTGCTATGCAACTGTGCCCTAACTCCACTTGGCGTGGGGAACCGTGTCTTCCTTCACGCGCCTGTAGGTACTCGTCGGACTTAACCGACGAGGCTTACAAGGCCTGCGGGGAAGCTGCCTCTGCCATACACACTATGGCGTTGTTGGAGGTTCATCAGGCTAAGGCACTGAAGGACCTGCACGAGGGTGGTCACGACCCACAAGTTCTCCAAGAACTTCGTACCGCGACGGACCTCGCGCTTCGTGCGACGAAGGTTACCGCGCGGTCTGTGGGTCGTGCGATGTCCACTTTGGTGGTCCAGGAACGCCATCTCTGGCTGTGTCTGGCCGACATGAGGGAAACCGACAAGCTCAGGTTTCTTAACTCCCCCGTGTCCCAGACCGGCCTCTTCGGCGACGCGGGTCGAGAACTTTGCCCAGCAGTTCTCGGCTGTACAGAAGCAGACTGAGGCGATCAGTCACATCCTGCCGCGGCGGTCAGCTGCTGCCTCCACTCCACCGCCTGCGGCTCCTCAGTCTGCTCGTCGCCGAGGGCGTCCTCCTGCGTCTGCCCCTGCTCCCGCGCCGCAGCAGCAGCCTCCACCTAAGCGGCGCCGTGGAGCCAGTCGCAGGCAGGGCGCCCTGCCCGTCCAGGCCCCCGCCAAGAAGGGCGGCAAAGCCAAGAGTAAGCGGCCCTAGGACGGGCGACCCGGAGATGGAGGGAACTGCTCTTCAGGAGACGATGACCGCATCGCTCCTTCCCCCGGAGGAGGGCTGGGTGGAAAATCTTTTTGTTCCGCCGCTGGCCTTAAAACCAGCGGTACCCACATTTTTAATAAAAGAGCAGTTTCTACCATCTCTGGGTCCGAAGGGGACCCGGAGAGCAGTGGGGGGACAGAATCCTCACCACTCTCATCCGCCTCCTCTATCGCCAGTGAGCAGCAGTGTGCAGTTCGAGAACGCCACCGAGCCGCCTCCTGCACCTCCTGCCCTGTGGAACCAGGTAAGTGCTGCACAGCGCACTCAGACCCCGCTACGGGCCACCTCCCAGAGAGAGCCCCCCGAGCCGCGTCCCTGTGTTCCACCTCGCTGCCCCACTCCGGGTACGCCTGCGGTCCCTTTGGTCATTCGGACCATCAGGCTCGGCTATGCGATTCAGTTCGCCCGGCGTCCCCCCCAAGTTTCGGGCCATCCACTCCACTACAGTGAGAGCAGCCGATGCCCATGTCTTGCGTGCGGAGGTCGCAGTCCTACTGGCGAAGGACGCGATAGAGCCGGTCCCTCCAGCCGATATGAGGTCAGGGCACTACGGTCCCTACTTCATTGTACCCAAGAAAGGTGGTGGGTTACGACCGATCTTGGATCTGCGAGTTTTGAATCGGAGCCTCCACAAG
Source organism: Meda fulgida (assembly GCA_030578275.1). Classification (NCBI taxonomy): domain Eukaryota; kingdom Metazoa; phylum Chordata; class Actinopteri; order Cypriniformes; family Leuciscidae; genus Meda; species Meda fulgida. The sequence goes on from CM060622.1 coordinate 25,779,799, forward strand.
CTACCGTTCAAAATGCTCACGCAGAAAAGCATTTTCGAATGCATCCGGCCCCAAGATTGGTTTGCAGCGATCGACCTGAAAGACGCGTACTTTCATGTCTCGATTCTTCCTCGACACAGGCCGTTCCTGCGCTTTGCGTTCGAGGGTCGAGCATATCAGTACAAAGTCCTACCCTTCGGGCTGTCCCTGTCCCCCCGTGTCTTCACGAAAGTCACGGAGGGGGCCCTTGTTCCCATGAGAGAACAGGGCGTTCGCATCCTCAACTATCTCGACGACTGGCTCATACTAGCACACTCTCGAGATCAGCTATGCGAACACAGGGACCTCGTGCTCAGGCACCTCAGCCAGTTGGGTCTTCAGGTCAACTGGGAAAAGAGCAAACTCTCCCCTGTGCAGAGGATCTCTTTTCTCGGTATGGAGTTGGATTCGGTCGCTCAGACAGCGCGCCTCACAGAGCAGCGTGCTCAGTCGGTGCTGAACTGCTTGAACACGTTCAAAGGCAGGACGGCGGTCCCACTGAAATTTTTTCAGAGGCTCCTGGGGCATATGGCAGCGGCAGCAGCGGTAACCCCGCTCGGCTTGCTTCATATGAGACCGCTTCAGCACTGGCTTCACGGCCGAGTCCCGAGATGGGCGTGGCATCACGGCACTCACCGGGTGGCAATCACACCGGCCTGCCGTCAGACCTTCAGCCCGTGGTCAGACCTTTCGTTCCTTCGGGCAGGAGTCCCCTTGGAACAGGTCTCCAGGCATGCTGTGGTATTCACAGATGCCTCTGCCACCGGCTGGGGTTCCACGTACAACGGGCATGCAGTGTCAGGGGTGTGGACGGCTCCCCAACTGCATTGGCACATCAATTGCCTCGAGTTGCTAGCAGTACATCTCGCTCTGAGCCGCTTGAAAAGGCCGCTACGGGGCAGGGACGTACTGGTCCGCACGGACAACACTGCGACCGTTGCGTACATCAACCGACAAGGTGGTCTACGCTCCCGTCGCATGTCGCAACTCGCCCGCCATCTCCTCCTCTGGAGTCAGAAGCATCTGAGGTCGCTTCGAGCCATGTATGTCCCCGGCGTGCTCAACCGTGTGGCCGACGAGCTATCACGAGCTGTGCTTCCGGGAGAGTGGCGGCTCCACCCCCAGGTGGTTCAGCTGATCTGGAGAGAGTTCGGAGAGGCTCAGGTAGACCTGTTTGCCTCCTCAGAGACCTCCCACTGCCAGCTGTTTTACTCCCTGACCGAGGGAACACTCGGCACGGACGCACTGGCACACAGCTGGCCCCGGGGCCTCCGCAAATATGCGTTTCCCCCAGTGAGCCTACTTGCACAGACACTGTGCAAAGTCAGGGAGGACGAGGAGCAGGTCCTTATGGTGGCTCCCTATTGGCCCACCCGGACTTGGTTCCCGGAACTCATGCTCCTCGCGATAGTCCCTCCCTGGCCCATTCCTCTGAGGAAGGACCTCCTGACTCAGAGACGGGGCACCCTATGGCACCCGCGCCCAGACCTCTGGAAACTCCATGTCTGGTCCCTCGGGACGCGGAGGTTCTAGGTGACTTACCCCCAGAGGTACTTAACACCATCACTTCAGCACGGGCGCCGTCCACGAGACGTGTTTACGCCCTGAAGTGGAACCTGTTCGTCGAGTGGTGTTCTTCTCGCCGAGAAGACCCCCGAAGATGTTCGATAGGGTCTGTGCTTTCCTTCTTGCAGCAGGGGTTGGAGCGTAGACTGTCCCCTTCCACCCTCAAAGTGCCGCTATTTCTGCTTATCATGACCACATAGATGGCAAAACAGTTGGAGAGCACGACCTGGTTGTCAGGTTTCTTAGGGGGGCGAGACGATTAAATCCTCCTCGACCCCCCTCCATACCCTCTTGGGATCTTTCCCTGGTGCTTCGAGCACTTCAGGATGTTCCCTTTGAGCCTCTGCAATCAGTAGACTTAAAGCTTCTTTCCATGAAGACTTTGCTACTGGTTGCATTGGCCTCTGCCAAGAGGGTAGGAGACCTGCATGCATTTTCGGTCGACGAATCGTGCCTAGAGTTCGGGCCGGGTGACGGCCACGTGGTACTAAGACCCCGGCCTGGCTATGTGCCCAAGGTTCCTACCACTCCCTCAAAGACCAGGTAGTGAACCTGCAAGCGCTGCCCTTGGAGGAGGCAAACCCAGCCCTGGCTTTGCTCTGTCCCGTTCGCGCTCTGCGTATGTACGTGGACAGAACTCAAAGCATCAGGACCTCAGATCAGCTCTTTGTCTGTTACGGAGGCCAGCAGAAGGGAAAGGCTGTCTCCAAGCAGAGGTTGGCCCACTGGATAGTGGATGCCATCGCCTTGGCTTACCAAGCACAGGGCGTGCCCTGCCCGCTTAGGTTGCATGCACACTCTACGAGAGGCGTTGCATCCTCCTGGGCGCTGGCACGTGGCTCCTCGCTAACAGATATCTGTAGAGCTGCGGGCTGGGCGACACCTAACACGTTCGCTCGATACTATAGCCTACGTGTAGAGCCGGTCTCCTCCCGTGTTCTCACCCTAAACGGGTAGAAGCACTGAGAGGTCCGGCTCTGTCGGCTTGCTGCACCCTACTGTGCACCCCTATTGCTCCAGAGTGAAAAACCTGTCGAGTCCTCCAAAACCCCTCGTCCCGGACTTGGCGGAGCGTCCGGCGCCAGGCCCTTATCCGTTGAATCCTTGAGAACCGGATCTGGGCTGGGTTCCATATGTGTGACCCTACGGGGATCCCATATGTGTATATATTCCACGGATGCTCCTATCGGAAGCCCGTGTCTTTCCCTTGGGCTAAGTCACCCATTATTTCATATGCAGTACAGCCTTCGGGTTAGTCCATATGTATTTCCACGTAACTCTTTGAAGAAGTGGCTTCCGCAGCGTTCCTTCCTAAACAGGAAAGGCACGCTTTCCCAGTGTTATCCAATATGTCACTGTGTGGGTTATCACGGAACAACAGTGTCAAACTCTCTGTGTAGGCCTCCTCCTATCGTCCTTCCAGGCAAGAAGGTGTAGAGGCTTGCACGGGGGCGCTGGATGGGGTGCAGCAGCTGTGGCGCTTTGGTAGGGATTCCTATTGGTCAGTCATGACCTACGTCGTAGTGACTGACCGATAGGGAACGTCTCGGTTACATATGGTAACCCTCGTTCCCTGAGGGAGGGAACGGAGACGTAGGTCCCGTCGCCACATCTGCTGCCGCCCGCCGGGGCGGCCAGCTTCTCAGGCTTGGCTCCTCAGCAAAAAACTAACTGTGCAATCGCTCAGCTGCTTGTTAAATACCCGCGCTAACGAGGTCGCGCAGCTGATGCAAATGATTGCACGCCAATGTGCATTGGCCTGTTTTAGTTTCACTCGAAGTAGATTGGCCTCTCTGGCGAGATTCCTATTGGTCAGTCATGACCTACGTCTCCGTTCCCTCCCTCAGGGAACGAGGGTTACCATATGTAACCGAGACGTTCCTGATTAAAGCACACCTGACTTTCATCTCAATGACTCTGCTAAGAGTATGCGGCGAATGAGCCTTAAACACAATAAAAATGTAATTAGTCTTTCTTGCATTAATTAAATGTCAATCATAATGAATCCATCAAGGCTTTCTGAGAGATGCACCAGATTGCTTGATTACTGCAAGAGCACACCTATACCAAAAAATAGCCCCACAACAATTCTTGTTATGTGTATTATGTTGTTCAATACAAGCATCAGATTATTGTTGTGGTACACATAGCATGCTAATTCAAAACTAATTAAAGTGATATGCAATCTGTTAGTTTATCAGGAGGAAGATTGGAATGTAAAATACCCTCAAGCTAAACAACCAAATTTCTCAGGAGAAAGAAAAGCAGCTCAATTTCTGTGTACAAACGGGTTGCAATTGGACTGTGGTCTTTCCATCTCTGCTGGAAATGGGAACTGCTTTTTTCTCATTTTCTCTGGTGGTATTGCTGCCTCAGTGGCAAGTCACCTTTGTTTAAATCAATACTGCAGAAAGGGTGACTGAGAGGGAGTATGTAGGGAGTATGGGGAGGCAAAGAGTTGGCAACGTTAAGAGAGACATTTAGTCATTTTTAAAAGTGCAAGAGACAAACAATATACGTACACTTTTAAAATTAATGTACTGTAAATATTCAGTTATACACTGGCAGACTTTGTAGCTTTATGGGCATTTTTTTTATAACTAACATCAGATTTGTTACAGAATGAAAGATAATTGTTGGTTTGAACAAGAAAATTGGATCTGTACTTGTCTTGTGTGTGAACAGGCCTTTAGATCTGTCTCCATTCAGGTGTGGATCTTGAGCAGAAATCAGTTCCCATTCTTCAACAAAGTCAACCATAATGTTTTCACGTAGCACTAGTCAACAGCTGGGGGGCTGGGTTTCTAAAATCATTTGCCATTGTTCAGTGTTATATGTTTCATTCTACCGTGTTCTTGCAAGGTCACACAAAAAAAATGGTTAATTCCACACTATGATGCTGTAATTCTGCTAAGGGAGGGGTGGCAACTGTCAGCTGAGCCAATCGGCCTAAAGGTCTGATTTGGCGACAGAGCCACCATTGAAACTCTAGGCGACAGAGTGGAGCATTGTGTGATGAATGTAAACATATGGGAGTTCCAATGGTCCCACCTCTGTTCCTTCTGACTTAACGTTGACAAAAGCTCTTAAGGGATGTTAGTGTAAATGCCGACTCTATTCTAACAAGCAGGAGTATTTAGTGGAATAGGTTGACATTGACCTTGCCAAAGTTTTTTATTTTTAAATTATATTGCAGTTGTTTTTGTAGTTTCTAACCCTGTCACACTTAGGGGAGCGCGGGGCACAACCTAACGCGGGGTTTAATGTAACACGGACGTTTTACATAGTTAGTCAGGATCAAGCCGGTTTTGTTTCTGCTCTTTTTCTCTCGCTGCCAAAAGAGGCTCTCCCGTGAATTTGTGGAAAGTTTTGTTAAGATTTTGTGAAGATACTGGACAAAGAGTGTTTTGACACCATGCAAGTAAATTTTTTCGTCATACGTTTTTTCCGGTTTCTGAGTTGAGTGTGTACGTCACCAAATCTAACTTCATATTACCCTAATCACTGTCTTGTTGGCTAAAACATAGCACCGTTTTGAAACATGTCAGCAACTCCTAGCAACTGTTAGCTAGGCTTAAAATATTTTTTACACAGCGGGGTTAGTTGTAGCACAGTGTTACAACTATGCCGCCAAGTGTACAATGATAATCAAATGAAAACAGGGTCAGGGAGCCACACAACTTTTCAGGTTTGAGTATTTATTTATATTTTTAACTTAGTTTGACTTTCACACTCAATGTTGGAATTTTTTTTTTTTTAACAATTTTGTTAACTATGCATTGATCACTTTTTTATTAAAAATATTGCCTGTTTTTAATGCAATAAACCCTTTGAAATGTGATTTTAAGCTTGTTTTTATTATTATTATTACTGTTATTCATAATAATAATTTTGCATGCAGCTGCCACACACAAATATAATTCAATTGCAGTTACAATATTTGATGATTTTATTTATGTATTAATTTTTTGCAAAACTGTGCAGCCCTTTCCTCTCCATGATATTGATCCATAATAGAAGGATGATTGGATGAGGGATGGATGTATGGATATCTATCTATACAGATACACAAACAATATCAAACTATACAGATAACATATTACTGAATTGTGTCTCACTAAGTGTTACAACTAACCCCTCTGTCTGTTACAATTAACCCCGCATATGGGGTAAGTTGTAACATTTGCAATTCTGCCACTTTCAGTGCAACTGTAAGAAAATGGTAGGTCCTAGAAAAAAAACTGTAAGTGTCCATTTGTAGCATAGATGTGTATGTTGCTTGTGTAAAAAAAAAAAAAGATGAATCTAACTTAATAATTTTTTAAATAATTGAGCCAAAACCAAAATGTGTTAGGTTGTGCCCCGCTCTCCCCTACTTGTGTGCTTACAGTTTGGAGCCATATATTTTAAACCTGAGTGCCAATCACAACTAGCAAATTTTCACATGTGTGCTGAACCTCTCTTATAAGAAATGACTTGTGTTTGTGTGCCCCAAGTGTAGATCAGCAATATAGAGCCGAGTATACTGTACAAATCAACGACCACTGAGGTTTTCTATCCATACAAGTACCCCATTTGTGTAAAGTCATCAAAGAATCTGAGCTCTTCTCAAATTTTACACCAAACTATAATAACCATTTTCGACAAGGAATGTTTTCGCTGCCAAGGATGAATCAAGTAAGCCATTTGCAAACAATTCATACAACATGACTTGACACCAATTTCTAGCCTTTCACTTCAAGAGCAGTCAGATCTATTCATATGATATTATGATAGAAGGCACTGAAATCACATAGAGCTAAATGACAGCAGTGGCCAACAAAGGAGGCAAACGTGACATGCAGTCAATCTAGTATTGCTACAGCAATGCATCAAGACAAATTTCAAAGAAAGTCTGTCAAAACGTGGCTCGTCTCCAAACGCGATGGCAATGATCTTATATCACACTGAATGGGTTTATTTTGCGATAATTACCAGCTTATTTTTTTTTAACTATTTACCAACTAATGTTCTATTGTCTTTCTACCAAAGATTTTATTCTCATATATTAAAATGAATCCTCTCCTCTATTTGTGTTACAGTAGGTAGTCATGGTAACCATTTTCAGTCATAGGATAGCACCAATTAGCTGCTTGATATGAAAACAGTGGCTGTGGGGTGATACTGAACTAGTGTGCGTATTTTGCCATGGGCAATGGTTAAATGTTATTGATATAAAATATTAATATTTTCAATATTGCATTTGACTGTTTTTTTTTTATAAAATTATCTTTTCACCATAACAAGCCTAGCTGCTTGTGTCATCACGTGATTAGAGGCTTTCTGGACTAGAGTTGTTTAAAAACCACATGCCCTCTTATAATCACTTGGTGCCTCTAGCAATGTCAAAGCCTGGTCTATGAATGAAGGAAAGAAAATGTGGAGTAAAATCTTTCGAGAGGACAATATAAAATGACTCCTGTTGTGCTGTGTTCATTAGCTTTAATTCATTAATGTGCAAATTAACCCAAGACACACAAAGAGCAGCGGCGGCAACATAGAGGGGTGTTAAGAGAGGGATCTAATGTGGTCATCTAAAGGTTATAAATGAATAATTCATGAAACGATTTATTTCCGGTTGTCACATATTACTGTGGCCCCTATGACCCCTCGACTGGATTTCAACGGCGCTGCTAAGATGGCACCTTGGGAGAGAGTAAAAAATAGGGGATTAGAGGGAATAGTTCAGGATCCAGAGACACAGCTGTGTGCTGATGGTTATGCTTCGTATCTTTGCATCTCTGCTAGTGCATCAGGAACAGATGGGTCTCGGTTAATTGAATTATTTATTAACCAAATCTCTGAGCATATGCTGGACATTGAGCATCCTGTCTTGTCTGAGCCGCCCAGCAGTCGTCAAATTTTCGGCCTCCTCTGAAGAGCCTCCTCCCAACCACGTTCCACATCCTGAGGAGAAGAGAAAGAGGGTCAGTAAGAACAGGAAACACTAGAGGGAGAAGTAGGACGTGCTAATGATTTACCTATTTGCCTTTAGCCATTTCGTAGCACCGGCAGTTTTTTTTTCCTCTTTCTTCCTCCACTCTAAGCATCGCTCCAGGCCTCCCTGTAGAAGACGATGCCGCTTAGCTATGAGCAGTTCTGGGAGCAATAACAGTAAGACTGGTGAGAAGTTTTTGCCCTCGAACTCTCCAGGGATAAGCAACACTCTGTGAAGATGCCCCCCCCCCCCCTTTCCAAAAACGAAAAAAGGAGCAGGAAATCACCCTCCACAATGTGCTTATCCTGACAAATGGGCCGATGATGATCCCCGATTAGCTTCAGTAGAGGTCACAATGCTCTTTTCCTATCTGCTACAGAACACTGGCATTTAAAGACCTAGAACGTAATAAATGTGTAGTGATAAAAGGTTTAATACTAGGGTCAAAAACATACAGTGTTGAAATGTGCTCAATGAAGAAAGACTCAAAAACAAACCGTACAAAATCTAATTTAAAGGCGATGGTACGTTCTTATTTTGGAGTTAAACATACATGTTATTTGAGCACGTTCAGAGCAGACAGACAGTTGCTCATTTTCACCACCACCATCACCACGGCAGGCCCCCAAATCCTCTACTCTCCTGTCTTGTCAAATAAAATGAAATGGCTTTGATCTTCTATCCTAACTCAGCTCTGTATAATTTCAACAGATGCTGAGAAACCTGCTCTCTACCTGAGTGTTTGTCAGCCCAAGCAATTTGTCTTTGGATGGATTGCATTGGGTGATAGCTTTATGGAGTCACGGCCAAAGCTTACAGCGCTGCCTGCAAAGAACAAATCTCTGATACTCACAATCATGCGAGACACGGGGAAGAATGAAAGGAAAAGAAAGGGGAAAGGAAGGGAGAGAGAAGTCAATCAAATGCAGCTATTGTGGGAACCATTGTAAGGGTATCAATTACTTTGTGTCAGTCTCCAAAGACCTTCCCCTGGTAATGCTGAACACAAATACAGAATGAAATGTGAGGTAAATTATAGAGACAAGGAGGTCTACAGATATACCGACACAAATACAGCAAAGAGACTCTAGACTGACAGCCTGAAGGGTGAGCCCAGTATCAGACATCTGTGCGCACGTTTCACTATTGGGTGTGTGCGTTAGTAGCGTCATGCTTGTTCTGAGAGGAACATTGTCTTTGGAGTCTTCTGTTGTATTTAAAATACACATCCTCTTGTGTTTCGAAGCTCGAGTGGATAGAATAAAATTTGCAAAACAGTTGGGGATCACTTGTACCTGCAACTCACACAGCTTGTAATTGCTCTGTGACTTCAGCTCAGTGGTGAGAGGAAAGGAACCAATTAAAAGCCAAATACGGCCTATGAGGTGTCCACTAAAAATAGCCACTCAAGCAGTGTCTGCTGTGAGTTGTGACAGAAAATATGGCAGGAGGAATTTGGGGAATAGTATCCTACAGTTCTAAATAAGTGCACCACTGTGTTGCTTTCGCGGTGCGAAATGAAATGTTGGAAGCAGTGATTATAAGAAAGGTGTCTGCTGTTGTTTTCTCAAAGGATGAGATGTTTAAAGACCCAGGCTCTCTAGCAGCTGCATGCAACCGATGTCTGTGGAAAATTAGGCAAGCTGAGGCTTGTTATTGTGTTGTGGCTGATGAAGCAGAGGGCTTTTTCAGCCACCACTTACTTCTGTTCTTCATATTAATTCAGTTAATCTTTTCGTGTATGAACTAAGATTAAGTTTTTCACTGTGATAACCTTTACTGAATGCTGACATTACATAATTTTACCAAATTGTATGAAATTGGATATGTTAAATGCACTATTTAGCTTGGTTCCAAAACCTAGTGATCTTTGCCTTGAATCCTTTCATTAGGCTACATTTCAGTTTTATCAAATGTTTATTAAAATAAGTGTCATTTATTATTAAAAAAAATCACAATTGATAAATTGTCTTGCCTTCTCCGCCATCAAGGATTTTTTCTGAGCCTATCGCTATGCATTATGGGATTGCCTCCTCCATAAAGTGTAGTGAAGCTGTCTTACATTTTATCACATATTAGGAGACATGCATGATGCCTTTTCTGCAAAGTATACATGTAAAGCTGTCTTCAAATTTCACCACAGTGTGGTGTATTAGGTGTCCGTACCTATGATGCCATTATATGCTCCCTCTGTAGGCAGCTCACTAGGTTTTGGAACGGAGCGTTTGCATATGGTTTGTATTATTTTGTTGATGTGACATTTACAAGGGGTCAAGTCATCTCTCCTGTTCCCCCATATTGTTACTCTTAATTATCTAATGGTCAGCTCCATCACAAGCGCCTTATTATTAAGACAAGGTCAAAGTTGAATCCATCACCTTTAGTGACATGGCTGATTATGAGGTCAGAATGAGTCATTGGGATAGATAGCCTAAGGGGTAATTTTATAGGGCCAGAGGTCAAATTCAAATGTGATGTTGGATCTCTAAGGGACACATATTTGATCCCCTTTCCTCTTCATGCCCAGTGCTACAAATGTCTTCAATCAGGACTGGAGGCTTATGGGAAAGCAGCTCAATCTTTTCAAGATCTTTCACAAGCCCTCTCCACTTTTCAAATCTAACCACTCCAACCCAAATATTGTTTTAACCAGTCTTTCAAACCTTGTGCCACACAAGAATCTCGGCTGTGTATGTGGGTGGCATATGAACGTAATTAAAATGCTGTTATCGTGCTCTATTTTCTCTGTGGTGGACACTTGACCCTGATGGGGGACTTCTATGCTGATTTAACTCTTCTAGCAATTAAACAAGTTTTTTATAGGCTTTTGACTGCTGTCCACTCTTATTAGGCCATGAGTTGTTTCTCAACAGTATGTTTTCATTTCTCATCTCTACCAGTACTTCTGAAGATTGGATGTTTGAGTGCTCTGTAATTGAGACTGAAACTTGGCCATGCATTATGGATCATAAGTACTAGGCCTCATTTGAATATGCATTGCACAGTCCACCAAAGTGGATTGCCTCTCTAAGAGTGCAGGAGCACTGAACTGAATTATGCAAAAGACCCAAACTCGATTGAAACTTGAATTGGAGACTGGAAAAATATTGATCGTCATCTGTTTGGGTGTCATAAATCTGGTGTACTGTGTATGTGTCTCATAAAAGCAGATTGTCTCCCTCCTCCTTTTGCATTTCCACCATATCTCTGTTCAGTAGCACCGTGAGCTATGTGCAAATGTGTGTCGATTGGACAAACGTACGAATTGAACGAGTGAATGACTCACTCCTATCTGTTTAGTGCTGCATACATAGAGAAGTGTTTCATCTACGGGCTTTGTGACAGGTCCAACCAGCTCATCAGTCCTTGTGCTGTGTATGATGATCTTCCTCTCTGGGGCCGTGAGCCAGAGATGTGCTGAGGATGTGTTGGGACTAACAAATATGTGAGTACAATGCAGTTGGGCGTTAACTCACCAGCTGGCTTTCTTTGTCAGATCCGCTCTTTCCCATTTGAGGGCATCCCAGGCTTACCATGACTGAGACTGTCACAACCTTCTGTTAACCTGTTAACTGTTAACCTTCATTTTGAGCAACAATAATCCTGTTCTAATGGAGATGCCATTTTATTTACTCAGCATTGCTGTGCACACACCAGATCCAGGGTGAATTCTGTAAGTAAACAACTGCTGATTGATTCTGCAAAAGTTCATAAACTGTGACTCACTTTCAGGTAATTCTTATACCAGGGAATGGTTACCATTGTTATTTTTCTTCTTTTGTTACCACATACCTACATACATTTGTGCTACAGTATATAGTGTGTGCATGTAGTACACTGGCACAAAATTGGCACCAATGATTACAGCAAAGAACAATTTGTTTCCTTGACAAACAATCCTCAGGTGCCCCCCCCCCCTGTTCTCAGAAAAATACATAGAAAAAAACTTAAAAATGGTTGAAACAGGTTTGAAAGTCAGTTTGAAGTCACTATATAACATCATCCTTACCTCACACTGTCTTATTCAAAGGCCCACAGTGCACAGCGCTTTGCATCTTTTCAGTGCAATTCCATTTGAAGTGCAATAAAACAAAAACATCATTGGCTGGAGGTGTTTCTCTGGAGAAATGCTTTTTAATGTTGAATTGTTTGAAGCTTCATCTCTGTGAAATTCTCATTTTAAGAGGATGCACGCTGTTTTTCATAGGGTATGAGTGAGCAAAGTGAGGAACTGCGAGAGAAGTAAAGTTTGAATATGTATATTGGTGTCAACCATCTTGGCTAAGAACAATTGATTTCCGTTGTGATACACCCACAACACAGTCATGCTGTACTGAGTAAAGGCTGCATTATGGCTCTCTTGTTGAAACAATGATGCTGGTTGTTATATACACATGATCTTTAATGTGAACATGGATCTAGAGAAAAACGTCTCGGGTTACGACTGTAACCCTTTTTCCCAGAGAAGGGAACGAGACACTGCGTCATCGTTATGACACTTTGGGGAATGCCCCCAGCGTAGCGTATCTGAAGAATGAATGAAATCTGTCCAATCCTGATTCGTGCTGCGTCACAACGTAGTAGATGACGGCATACCCGGAAGATACAAAGGGACGCCGGCACATACACACATCAGCTCTTTTGCGATGAAGCAAGCGCTCTGCCCGTGATAGGTGTGGCGACGAGACGCAGTGTCTCGTTCCCTTCTCGGGGAACAAGGGTTACAGTCGTAACCCGAGACGTTCCCCTTCGAGGGAACTCGAACTGCGTCATCGTTATGACACTTTGGGGAACGAAATACCCACTATGCCACACCGTAATCACGCCTGCCCTAGTGTGAAGCTGGAGGACCATGCACACTTAGGGCGCGAGCACTCTGGCGCCAGGCGTCACTAAGTCGCTAAGTAGGGTCTCGACAACACCTGCTGACAGGCCAGCCTCTAAGTACCGAGCCCCCTCAGGGGCCAGATCCAGAGGCTCCACAGCTCTGGCCGGGGGTGAAATATTGTACCCCCTGCCTGAGACAGCAGATCCCTCCTCAGAGGGACCTGCCACGGGGGGCCATCTAGCAGTGCTACAATGTCCGAGAACCATATCCGGGTCGGCCAGCGGGGTGCTACTAAAAGTAAGCTGATACCCTCCCGGCGGACCCGCTCCAAGACTCCCGGGAGCAGAGCGATCGGGGGAAATGCGTACAGACGCAGCCTCGGCCACGTCTGTGTCATAGCGTCCAGCCCCAACGGAGCTGGATACCTGAGAGAGAACCAGGACGTCTCTTGAGACACGAAAATATCCACTTCCACTGGGCCGAATCTCACGCACATGGCCTCCATAACCTCGGGGTGGAGTCGCCACTCCCCGGGCCTTAGCCCCTGCCTCGACAGGACGTCTGCTCCCTGATTTTGATCCCCAGGGACATACATCGCCCTGAGAGACGACAGTTTTCCCTGGGACCACAGAAGGATCTGGTGTGCCAGTCTGCATAGGGGCGTGACCTCAGACCCCCCTGGTGATTCAGATACGCGACTACGGACATGTTGTCCGAGCGTATCAGGACATGGTGGCTGCGGAGGTCCGGGAAAAAACTCCTCAGAGCTTTGTAGACCGCCAGTATTTCCAGGCAATTGATGTGCCAGGAAGAATGCCGGGTCTCCCACAGACCTCTCGCAAAGCGTCCGTCCATGACCGCGCCCCAACCAGTGAGGGAGGCATCTGTTGAAACGGTTTTCCGGCAACATTATGCTCCCAGCACCGGTCCCTGGGACAGGAACCAAGGTTTCCTCCATATGACGAGAACGAAGGCATCTGCGCGTTACTCTGATCATACGGAACGGATTTCCCCTCGGGGAAAACCCCTTGGCTCTCAACCACCACTGTAGGGGTCTCATGTATAGCAGGCCAAAAGGTATGACACTGGACGCTGCTGCCATGAGCCCCAGGTGTCTCTGAAACTGCTTCACAGTGAGGTTGTGGCCTAGCTTTGCTCTGGAGACCATCGCCCGTATGGACTCCACGCGTGCGGGAGACATTTGTGCCCGCATCGTCGTGGATTCCCATATAACCCCCAGGAATGTAGTCCTCTGGGAGGGCGTCAACACACTCTTCTTTGTGTTGAGTCTCAGCCCCAAGCACCTGATGTGGGACAGAACGACATCTCGATGCCGAACTGCCATCTCGCACGAACTGGCCAATATTAGCCAGTCGTCGATGTAATTGAGTGCACGGATGCCCTGGAGTCTCAGCGGAGCCAGCGCTGCATCCATGCACTTGGTGAAGATGCGAGGGGAGAGAGCTAGGCCTAAAGAAAGAACCCGATACTGGTACGCTTCGCCCCCGAAAGCGAACCTCAGGAACTTGCGTGGAAGTATGCGTCCTTGAGATCTATCGTGACGAACCAGTCCTCGAACTGGATCTGACTCACGATGGCTGATATTGTGAGCATCTTGAACCTGAATCTCCTCAGAGACCGATTCAAGTACCTGAGATCTATTATTGGACGCAACCCCCCATCCTTCTTGGGAACTATGAAGTACCGGCTGTAGAACCCGGATTCCCTGTCTGGCAGAGGAACATGTTCTATGGCCTCCTTGACCAACAGGGATAGAACTTCCTGTTCCATAACCCGAACCTGCTTTGGGCCGACCACAGTCCAGACCACCCCGTTGAACCTCGGGGGAGGAGAACTGAACTGCAGCCTCGACAACGGTTTACGGTGGGCGGACGCGTTCGCTGCCCAGCCGCAGGTCTTAATAGAGGTGGCTGGAGCTGCGTGCGTACGCGGGAAATCAGTGTGGCCCGAAGCGTACTGGACGGCGGGTACACAACACTGATTTCCTGAGAGCTCCGGGGGGTAGGCGACCTCGATCGCTCCGCCCCGGGGGGGGACAGCTCTCAGCGGTCCGGCCGCAACTAGGACCGCTTGGTGGAAGCCTTCTTTGCCTGTAGGACGGTTCTCAAATCGACCTTAGGCTCAGAGGGCTTACCACGAGAGCGCCGTCTCCTTTGCCAGGCTCCCTCGGGAGGGGCGCGGGAGGCGACACTCTCCTTTTGCACGTACCGGTGCGAGGAGCTGGCAGGCGGCTTAGGCTGCCCTTTTGATGCAGCCTTCCCCGAGGAGCCAGAACGGCAAGGAAGGTATTGCTGGAAGGCCGCCGACTGTTTTTTCACCTCCTGAAACCTCTCGACGACGGTACCAACCGCGCCGCCGAAGAGGCCAGAAGGCGAAATCGGGGAGTCCAGGAGAAGATGTTTTTCTCTCTCCTTCATCCCCGACAAATTAAGCCATAAATGTCTCTCCACACACACCAAACCAGCCATGGAGCGGCCGATGGCACGGGCCGTCTCCTTGGTGATGCGGAGAGACAGGTCGGTGGCCTTCCTTAACTCCGTGATGTCACTCGGAGAAGGACCCTCACCCTCATCAAGCTCCTTGAGGAGGTCGGCCTGGTAGGCCTGCAACACCCCCATAGTATGCAGGCAGCTACCAGCCCGCCCAGCCGCCATGTAAGCCCTGCCCACCAACGCAGATGTATCGCGGCAAGGCTTGGTGGGCAGCACCGGGGCTTTAAGGGACGATGCGGCCTCGGGAGAAAGATAACTCGCGAGAGCCTCCTCTACCCGAGGCAACGTCCCATAACCACACTCAGCCGCCCCCAGCACATTCGAAAAATCAAGCACTGGGGGGTTTGAGAGCCTGGCTGAATATGGTTTCACCCATGACCTGCATAACTCGTTATGCAAGTCAGGAAAAAAGGGAAGGCCCCGGCGTGGAGGCTGAGACTTGCGCTTGAAAAATCTCTCATCCAGCCTGCTTGGTGGCTGGATTTTTAATTCTTCCTGTGGCCAATCAATTTTCAGTTTGGCCACAGCACGGGTCAAGACCTCCACCAGCTCCTCTTGAGCAGGTGCGGGAAGTGGCTGATCAAGCTCCACATCACCCACCTCGATGCTAGAATTATCAGACTCCTCAGAGCCAGACAAATGCAGCATTGTGTCCTCCACCTCGCGGGAAGAAGCCGCTTCGCGGGCTTCCACACGGGGCGGGAGAATATCTGAATCTTCAGACGAGGATCAGGAAGATGCCGAAGCAGTCCCGTGTCCCGCTGATAGATCCCTCTGTGAGCCCCACGATCTTGGCCGCTTGACTCATCAAACACGGCCAGCCGCGAGCGCAGCACTCTGAGCGGCAGCTTCTCACACTCGCTGCAAGCGGCTCCCTCGAGAGCCGCTCTAGCGTGCTGCACGCCCAGACAGTACACACATAGCTGGTGTGTGTCCGTGCCCGTAATGTAGCGCGGACACGGATGCACACACTGTGTAAACTGCTGGCTAGACATGATGCTTTTTTAACAAGTGACAAACAACAGTAAATAGGACTCACAGTTCACATAGAGCGCTTCGCTGAAGAGCAAAAAAGCTGATGTGTGTATGTGCCGGCGTCCCTTTGTATCTTCCGGGTATGCCGTCATCTACTACGTATCTACTGGCGAATTCACAATTGCTACATTTGTGCCACTTTTTTATTTCAGTGCAAAAACCTTTCTTATTCACTAACAAGTCAAGTCAAGTCACCTTCATTTATACAGTGCTTTTAACAATATAGATTGTTTCAAAGCAGCTTTACAGCGTTAATAGGAAATTAAAGTAACAAAGATTGTTTTGGATTTACAGCAGCTCTAGAATAAAGTTAGCTGTCCAGCTAAAATTGTCCAGCTAACCAATGCAATCTACTTGATCCGATTGATTTATCTTTGTAAATTAAAAGGATAGTCCACCCAAAAATGCTGTCATCAGTTACTCACCCTCATGTCATTAAAAATATGTATGACCCCAATATTCTTTAAAATGATAAACTTAGCCATAGTCAAGAAATCATCCCGTTTAGTGCTTTTAAAGATCCAATTCAGTTGCGTGAATCACAGTGCAAGAGTGAGTCTGCAACCTTCACTACCTAACACTTGGAAAATCTGCCTTCCGCCATGTCTTCCCATACAAAAACAATGATGCATGTAATACTGATGCTGACTGGACAGGATTTAAGTAATTTCAGAGCAACACTGTTATTTGTAATCCACCCAAACAAACACACCCCTGCTTTAATTTCTCTGCCCCCAAAATGCACAAAAACGCAATGCAAGAGTGAATGTCTCTGTATCATGGCTGAAGCAAAATAATATTTTTGTGAAAAATTAAGCGAAGATAACGAACGACAAAGAAGAACAAAAAAAAGAGTCCTCTGACTTTTTCTCTGTTGTAATGTCTCTCAGCCATCTCTCTTTCTACAGATTTTTTTCAAATCTCTCTCTCACTCTCTCTCCTCCCCCATCATGAGTGTATTCGCCTCCTACTCCTGACTGGCTACAAGTGTGTTTTGCTGCTCAGTCCAATCGACTTTCAACAGAGTTTCTCAGAAATCGCTTATTGCGCGTATACAATGACAGATGCTATGTAACAGAAAGTAGCAACAGATCTTTTTTTTTCATAAACTGATAATAAAAAATAAAAAAAATGAGACTTGGTCCAATCCATCAGTTGTTGATTGAATGGAAGCTGATCTGAATGTGAACTTGCAGTCTATTTTAAGAAAGGGATGCGGTTTATGTGGATTAATATATATATATATATATATATATATATATATATATATATATATATATATATATATATATTCAATATATAATGCAATACGACAAATAGACTTGGGCCCACAAGTTTTAATGAGAAAGCATCTGTAACTAGGTATGTTGGTCGGAACCAGCGAACATTTCACAAACTTTAATAATAAAACAAATGCAAAACAAAAGTAAAAGTGGCAGCCCCTAGCAAAGGACTGCTGCAAACACATAAACAAAACATAACATAAATAGTCCAGACCTGGGGCCTATACCATATAAGTCACGCCACTGACTTCGCCCCGTTCTCACGGCCCTCGGCCTCATCCTGCTTGCCACATATCCATGAGACTGCAGCAGACTATGGCCTCCCTGCAAACAGTGGCTACTGCTCCGCTCCCTCTCGGACAGCAGCCACCTCTCATTGGCTCTTCGTCCCACCACTCGTGGTCTCCGCTGCTCCGTGCTGCCCGACCTCCTCAGCTCCTCAATTTGTCTCAGCAGCGACGGCTCTCCGACAGCGCGTCCCTCCTTCATTCCCGGGTTTTAACACCAATGTAACAAGGTATGTTGTTCAGGAAAGAAGGAGGCGGGAACCGCCAAACGTTTCACTTTAATAATAAAACAAACACAAAATGAAAAATTACGAAAGTAAAAGCGGCAGCCCCTCACGGACGATTGCTGCTCACACATAAACAAAACACAATCTAAATAGCCCAGGCCTGGTCCTCTCTCGTCCTTCACTGTCGTCGCTCCTCCTTAAATGCTTCCGAAGCTCCTCCATGAGGAACTAGAGATCGGTGCGGCGTGCAGGTGACACTCAATATCAGTCACGCCACTGGCCTCACCCCATTCTCACGGCCCTCGGCCTCGTCCTGCTTGCCACAGCATCCAAAAAGCCAACACTTGCAATTAGATTGTAAATTAGATCATCACATGGACCAAATGTCTGATATGTCTAATTTTACATCCTATTATTTGGCAATAACAGCAGTTAAAGCCTTAACTGGATTAACCATGTGACTGAACAGCTACATTAGCGGTGTTGCTAATAACCATCCATCCATTAGACAGTGAGTTGTAAATAAAGCTGTTAAGTAAAAAAAAAAAAAGGCAAAGAGATTAAACAAAGACCCTGGTGATAGATGGTTAAAAGACTTCAGGAATAACCTTCAGGGAGTCCGGATAGGGAGAGTATGTGTACATAAACGCACACAGACAGACACAGACACATATTTAGTGAACACATACCAAAACATCATCATCATTATCTTTTCCATTTCGTTTTGGCAAGTATTCTTGTGACCCTCATCTTCAAATTTTCGAATGTGAGAATATTTTCATAGCTCCCCCTGAAAAGTAAGAATGGTCAGGCCAAGATCAACAGGACACAAGCATATCACATTAAGCTTGTGAGGGGAGATGGTGGGAGAACCCAGTTTAAATTCCTCCCTCTCTAAATTTATGTCTGCCTTGAAAATGAATCTGTATAAGGTCACACTCCAATCAGGATTCCCACAGCAGTCCTGTCTAAATGTAAACTGAGAAAGCTATCAGCCTGAGCCAATGTGTGCCTTATTGAAATAAATGAGACTTCATTAGGAGAGCAAAATAGATGGCATTGCACATTGAAATTGTCTCACTGATTTCTCTCCAGCACATGCCAAGATGGGGGTTGCTTTATGCTCTCCTGATCCTCATAAAAGACGAGGCAGATGTTGTGTTGAACATTTCCTTTTACAATAAATGATTGCTTCCTCCGCTTTGACTTAATAGAGGGGTAAATTCCTCCCAAAATTCAAAACAGAGGCTCTGTTCTACCGCTGCAGATCGCATCGAGGTGGGTGATGTGGAGCTTGATCAGATAGATGCGCAGGCGTCCAGATGCCTCCTGCTTGAAGCTAGTGTGGCGAAATCCAAAAAAGAAACGTGTTAGCAATTGAAGCCAATGTCTCATATCTTCTGTACTGACATTTTTATTCATTTTAGCACGTGTGAAAGGAGATGAGATGGTTAAAGAGATTGACCCTGAAGCAATGGGCAAACTACAGTCAAACAGTTTTTTTTTTTTAATTATAGGTGTGGATGAAGTGAAAAAATGAGGAGTACAACGCAAATAGAATGAAAGAGGTTTAAATGGGAGCCAAATAAAAGACAGAAAGCCTGCCTGCACACATCAGGAGAGAGCAGCGTGCATTGGTTTAAGCGGAACCTCATACATCAATGAGCCATTTCAGCACATTGACTTTAAGGTTATTGGCTTTGGATGTTATAGTGAGGGCATTCGTTTTCAGGAGATGACATCTGCTTGGCTTTGGCTGCGGTGTAAAGCTGGGACTTTCACCAAGGACGATAACTATAACTATAACTGTAAAACTTTAATAATCATTCTAATTCCATGACAATAGGAAATTCCACACCACAGATATAATGATAACAACATTTTAAATCACTTTTAGAATGATTTTTTCAGGCTGATGAACAATACAAAACATTGACAACCATTCAGTTTCCGCTTTACTTTAAAGATCTTTAACATATAAAGCAGCAGGCAACATGTAAATAATGCTTATAATAAACAGAATGTTATTGTCTGTTAGTGTAGGCCTAGTGTGTCCAATACTGCTCCCGAAGGGCCGCTGTTCTACTGAATTTAGCTTCAACACCAATTAAAAACACCTAACCAGCTAATCACAGTCTTACTAAGCATAACAGAAACTTCCAGGCAGGATTGTTGAGGCAAATTGGAGCTAATCTCTATGGTGGCCCTCCAGGAGAAGGTTTGGAAAATATTTTTTTATAGTTTTCCTTCTAGTTATCTTTCTTGGTATTTATAGGCCAAAATTCTACTGGAGGAGGGGACCCCTGATTAGACTTAAGAGTCAGGGTGTCAAGGTTACTACAAGAGACTGCAATTACCTCCTCAGATTATTATAGATCCCAAGCACAGAGATGACGTGTGGATTTTCAGTCTGTATGCGAGCTCTTTTGTGTTTGGCCTTCACTGCTGTTGTCATGGAGCCTTGAGAGTGTGCATGTCTAAAGGAACCATTTTGTGTCTGGCATGCATCTGGCGTGAGTGAGCATTATGAAACGGCTTTCTCACACAACAAAAAACGACTGTTTTTAGCTTGTTAGGCGAATGTGCTCGCAATATGTGTGAGCGTGAGCCAAAAAGACTTCGAGACCTTTTCAAAAGAGCACAAGCAGAGCCGTGCAAAGGAAAGGATAACAGAGTGTGCAGTCATCGATTCCCATTTTTAGAAGTGGCTGTGCTCTTTCCGAACTGAATGGCCTGCGAAAACACATACTTCTCGTAGTCAGCGTGTGACTCTGTGTCCATTTGACTCCTAAAGCTCATCTTTTACTTGCAGAGTCTTTAGAAAAAGTTCACGTCTGGAGTAATTTTGTCAATGATCCGCAAAGACAGGTCTTTGCAGAGTTTATTATACCCTTAGCAGAGGAGTCAGGTAGTGTGTTGTATCATGCAGTACTGAGCAGCATCTGTATTCAGTATTCAGGCCACTCTGCAAACTCTAACTGAATGTACAAAAAGAGAGAAAATACACTTTAATCCTAAGGACATGATGATGTGCTTTATGAAGCTGGTTATCTGTCGATCTGTTTACTGGTCAGACTTTGTTTTCTTTATGTATGCTTCTTTTCAAGATTGAATATTAACTCTTTCCCTGCCAGTGACGAGTTATCTCGTCTTTTATTAGAAACCGCTTTCCTGCCATTGACGAGTTTTTAAGACTTTTCGTGGTTATCACTATTATATGCTAGGGGGCGCTATTACACATCTCCTGTCCGAGTACTGTATCTCCAGATCAAAACAGGCAAAAAAGAAGCAGAAATGAGCGATCTCATATGTAAACACATGCATATGAAAAATAATGCTATCATCAACAATAAACCGCATTTAAATCAAAACGGCCTTTTGTTACTGAATGAAATATCGACTTAGGAAGTAGTTAGGACTGTGAAGCTTTGGGGGTGTTGATGGTCTCGATCTATCCCCATCTATGTTCTGATCCAGATGTAGTCTGGATTTAAAACCATGTTTGTAAACTGAAACAAAATAACAAAAATTTTACAGTTTAAACAGTGTTTGAAAAAATGAACAAAAATAAAAAAGTAATCAGAAGCAATAAATAATCACTGTAAAAAAATGTTGACCTCACTTGAAGAAATAAGGCAACCTTTCACATTCAACTTAAGTTATCTCAACTAATTTGCTGCAGTTAAAGTCAACTTAAATATTTGTATTCATCTAATGACTATTTATTGAACTTTTTGACATTTTTGTCAAGACAACAAAAAATTTGGGCTACAATCATTGTTCTTTCCACTAATTTTATTCTGTTTGATTTTCAAAGCTAACATGATATGAACATTCATTTGCCTCTTAAAACAAATGTTAATTCAGTAATGAACCATATGACAGCTAAATAAAGAGACAACAACAGCCGCAGCATAAATTTAGCCAGTAAATGCAAAGCAATGTTCATTTTTTAATAATAGTTACCACATATTTTTTCAAGCTGCAATGCATGCTGGGAACTGTCACAACATCGTTCAACATAAAATTGTTTGTTCAGATAACACAATTTGGAAAGTTGGGATCTAAATAAGGTCAACAAATCAGAGTATTCTTGTTTAGTTCACTCAAGACATTAAACTGACTTATCCTACTAAATAATCTTTGTTCAAGCTACTTTTTTTTTTTTTTTTTTTTTTTTTTTTTTACATTTGTTAGAATATTTTGCAAGTTGGATTTTCTACAGTGTGTATTTGTAGAGCATTCATCACATGGCAAAATAATTTGACCTGTTGTGTCTGTGCGGGAGAAGACATCCCACCTGCAGATGGCGTTGTGACATGAGAAGCCATATACTGAGTGTGCCCAAGGGGTCAAAGTTTGGCTGGTCTGCATGGCCTCATTAGTTCCCTCCTGGTAGATGTCATAACAGCCATCTGGACCTAAAAGCATTTTTCTTCAATGACAGCCTTTCAGAATTATTCTAGTATTCTGACTTTTTTTTTCTAGCAATATATATTAGGATAGACAGATATTATATCTTAAGAGGTTCTAGAGAGATTAGTCACGTGGCATTTTGTTATGTGATTCCTCTTGCTTTTTTGTATTTAAAAGTGATTCTGCTGCTTTTGGTTTGAAATGCTAAAATAAAATCCATTTAAAACTTTGTCACACTCATGACAAGTCAGTGACTTGTTTTCTGTGCACACAAATCGTAAGTGGTAGATGTGTTAGATAAGGTACACTGTGACTCTTGTGAAAATACAAACTTCTATCCACACAGATCTTGTTTGTTTTATATGTACATCTTAACTCTAGCTTTTGTTTTGTTGATTGAGAAACTGATTCTTTAACTGTTATTACTACAACTGTCTAACACTGGAGCCATTTTTTTTTAAAAACTAAACAAACATGTGTTCATAAAATAAAGGCTAAGCTGTAAATAACTAAATTATTGGTGAAACTAACTAAAACTGTTAGCACACAAATATAAGAAGTACTATTATTTTCCTGAAACACATTTATGTAAAATGTTATGTTATGCAGCCAATAATCCATCTTCCACAGAATTAAAATGAAAGATGTTGACATTCTCTGCATATAAATATGTAGGCTATATCAAATGTAAAATCTTGATTTCGTCCTTGATTTTCTCTGCAGTGCAGCATTCCAAATCTCAGAATTTAGGCAAAGCCATCAAAAAGATCATCATATCATAACTGCTGTATTTATGCTGAAGATGGCCAGACCCAGACCATTTGTGCCATGAATGAGTGCAGGTATGAAAGAGCTATCTTCTTCAGTGGAGTAAAATCATTTTTGGTAACACTTTACAATACGGGTGCACTAATATGCAAATTGTATAATAAACTGTAAATCATATTTTGTTCAAACACATTTTTTATATTATTTTTTTTTTTTTAATTATTTTTATACAAGCACCCTAGGGCCCCCTAGTGAGTTCTGCATTTAGAGAGCTGAATAATTTCCTGCTGATAATAATACACATCCTGAGAATATGTTAAATTCAGCAAGATTTTCCTTGTTTTTCATATGTATGTGTGCACATAATGGTGTTCGCTTGCTATAAATCTATTTTTTGTATTTTTTTTATTTATTTATCTTATCTTAGCAGAGACTGGGGAGTGTTGAAACATGGGATGATTTGTTAAAAATTAGGAATTATATACATGAGTGAAAGCATCTCTTGAGGTTACCGCACACGCTGTCTCTGTGTGAAAAAATAAAGGATTTATATGACTAAAAATATGTGGTAATAAAGTCTATGTAAAAGTAAAGTTACAGTCTACCTTACTATAATTGAGTGAGTTGTAAGAATAATAGAAAAAAGACACTAATAGAAAAATAGGAAATGTTTAACACAGTACAGAGACATAGTAGAAAACACAGACGTTGAACCAGATGTTGTTTCCCCTACAGTCAATAATTGTTGTTTTTATACGCTCTACAGAAATAAATGTGACTTAACTTGAAACAGTAAATACATTTGGTGGTTTCAGTAAGGTTGGTCAGCTGAGACATGTGGAAAGGTGAGTGACTGTGTATGATGTATGAGAGTGAAAGAAAGAGACAGGAGAAGTGTGTAAGGGAGTAATATCTGCCTCTACTCACTAACCTCAGTGCCTTTTGAACCCATTTCTCCACTGAGGTCAGCACACATGCTGAAGAATCCAGTGATGACAGCATAAAGTGACAGCAATGAAATTGGAAAGAGTGGTTGACCTTTCAATGGCACGCAGAAAAAAGTACAGGGATGGCAGACTGATAAGGCTTGATTTTTCTCAAGATGGGCTGCTGGGTCTGTTTCAATGTCCTCTGCCAAAAAAAAAAAAAAGGTCTAATGGAGAATTCTTTGCAGTCCCATTTCGACTGCAACAGTAGATTGCATTTGCAGGCACACACTTTTACTTTGCTCTGCAGTGGAAAGGCCGTCAACAAAAATTTGTTGTCTAAGGATTGTTTGTAGCTTTTTTTTGGTGCTCTCAGCTGTCAAAATGAGTTGAGGTGAAAACTGTAAATACTAGTTTTCTATATATGACAGCTCAAAGCATGCATTTCAATAACCAAGCAACCAGGCCGTGTTTCCCTCACTCCAACCTTTGCATTCAAGCCCACTGATAGACAGCTGCACAATGTAGGAGCTCTTCCACTCCTATACCAGAGATGTAAGTGTATCTCCTGCCATACAGCAATGGTGTAACATCACATTAGGTGGACCTGTCAGTGCTTGAACAGGCCATTCATATGACTGTGTGTGCCCTTAAAAAATAACCCTACAGACACTGCTGCCACCGTGAATGTTTAATGTTACACTTTAGGAATACTTTTTTTTTTTTTTAAATGGCTGACTGTCCTCAAGGATAGGCTACTGATAGTTAAGCATTGGATACAGCCACAGTGACATGAGATTTTTGAAAATGAGTACAAAATGGTGAGACTCACGGAGGAATCACGGTGGGAGTGGAATGGTTGACAGTTTAAAAAAGCGTTTCTTCCAGAAAGCCAGAAGTGCTCACAGGGAGGATTAATGGGAACAAAATGAAAGGCTCCTCTGTGCCAGACTCTCTGAAACCAAACTCTACAAAACCAGACGCTGCACCACCCACCTGATTCTGAGCAGTTGTGCTGTTATTTTTGGAGAGAATTGCCTTTCTTTATTTTAGTTGAACCAGCTGAGCAATTTTAGAAGGCACAGGAAATGTATTTTGGCCCTAAAGAAGAGAGAGTAAGGGATAATGTACAGTCAGTAGGTCATTATTGCAAAATAAACCCCTTTGGGACAATACGAGACCCCGTCTGGGTCTATTCTGTGTTAATGACTGGCTGACTGTACATTATCCAGATAATTACATGGCTGCTTAACAAAGAAATAAATACATCCACATGAAATATTGATTTGAAATTGATAAATATTCTGTCATCGTTTACTTACACTTATGTCCTTCAAAACTGTATGACTTTCTGTTTATTTTTTAATTGGTCAATTGTAACCAAAAGTGTTTTGGTTACCAACATTCTACTAAATATCTTTATTTGTGTTCTGCAGAAGAAAGAAAGTCATACAACAATATGAGGGTGAGTAAATGATGACAGGATTTTCAATTATTTGCAATTTGCAATTATTTTATTACCTAATGTTGGGTGCACACCAAAAGCTAATCGGGATGATTTTGGGCCATATCCTAGCTATGTCGCGATTATCTTGATTGTTCTACAAATTATCTCATCAGACTTTCCCTTGGTGTGAGGTGTGTTAAGAGTGTCCGAACCTGCTCGGAAGAACGTTGGAGCCACCCCGATAGCGAATTAGCAATATTTACGATCAGAAATCCTGATGGGGAGGGGGAACCCCGTGGACGAATGCCCGCACGCTCTGGAAATTATCACGTGAAACGAAACGATATCCAATCAGAAAGCGAGATGATTGAAGACGGAAGCATAGCAATCATGGCGCAGCACAAAGTGAAATTGATGTGGACAGCAGAGATGGAGGATTAGGATTAATCCTAATCACCCCCACACCTAATCCTAAACCTACTGGGGACTCAGGGGGGTATTATTCTGGCAGGGGTCAGAATTCTGTACAACACCGGCACTTCTCACTCTGACCGCACACACAAAACATATAATCATTAATTATAATTATATACATCACACATTCTGAGCTTTTATAAGCCGTACGAACTGAACGGACCATTTGTTTACTTTTGCATGGGTGGCGTTTCCAGCGCGCTCCAAAAGTGTGATAAGATTTGCGCTAGCTGTTCTTATAGCTGATGATAAAATGTGCAACCCATTTTAATTATTTTGAGAATTTACCACTTTAGGACACTATGGAGAAGGTCAAACATGATATAAAACAGCCACATAAACTAAAAAGACTGATGAAAAGAGGGTAAAACATCATCCTGTTCCAACATAAATTAGAAAGCCTTATAAACTATTCATGACCACCTTTACTAGAATGTTTTTTTCTCTAACAATGTTTCGTTGTTATCCTGTAACAATGACAAAATAAATAAACTGAACTGAAACTGAACTGAACTATCATATTCTATTCTGCTTTTGTTTTTATTGTGGTAAATTTTGACTAACGTGTAGAATCTATAATAGATAATCTGTTAAGGGAATAGATTTTATATATTTATATTTTATTTAAAGATTTATATTACAACTGTGGCATGTTGTTGTCACGATTTACCTGTCCCCTCTGCACTACACTTCCCATCATCCTCCCTGGCTCCCACTTGCACTCACTCCATAATCACCGGCACCTGCAGTCAATCACCCTCATCAGCTCCACTCCTTAACTGTCACCGTGCCGCTAGCGGGACGCCTAAGTTTACTTCACTATATTACAATTAAATCCTAATCTAATCATGACAAACTATATAGGCTATCATTGGAAAGGTCTACGATTCTTAAATATATATATATTTTTTGCACAGTTTTCTGTTATAAATTATGTAGGAACAGTAATAGATGAATTTATGACAAGAGTGCACCTCCAAAAAAAAAATAAAAAAAGCCTTAAAAGCCTGCACCACACACACTACCATTGTCTGGTCTCAACTAAGATGCACCCAAGTTGTGGATATTCCTTACATGAAATAGTGACTTCTGTGTTATCCTGCCAGTCTCCAACTCCCTGAAAGAGGAAAAATCTAGTCAGTGGTGCAATGTTTCTGTGTTCCATTTCTTCATCATCATTGTCTTCATGGTTGTTTTTTCTGCCTGCAATCTGTATGGAGTGAAAACAGACTCAAAACCTTCCACAATGCACACGAGAGATCCACATGCGCACGCACCCATCAACAAATCCACGCGAGAGATCCGCATGCACGCGCACCCATCCACAAATGCACACCATGAGATCCACACACGCAAACCAATCCAAAAATGCACACCATGAGATCCACAAACGCAAATCAATCCACAGACGCACACGAGAGGTCCACACACACACACACAAAGCAATCCACAGATGCACGCGAGAGGTCTACACTCGCAAATCAATCCACAAATGCACGCGACAGATCCACACACACACACACAAAGCAATCCACAGATGCACGCGAGAGATCCACACACGCAAATCAATCCACAAATGCACACCATGAGATCCACATGATATTTAGTGAAAAATGTTTAGACTTCAGTTGTCTCGCAAATCAGAAAACGAAATGAATCCAGCCCTTTGAAAGACTCAGCTCAAAGGCCGGTTAGCGCCCTCTGGACGAAGACACCATATCGCATCCTTGCAGGTAATGTGGACAGATAGGCTTGTGGACAGATAGGCTTGTGTGCATTTGTGAATCAAGTCCGTGGAACAACAGTCTCAAAAGTCACGTGATTCGCTGTGGATGAAATTACAGGTACAGATAAAGCATTTGGGGATTGTGAGGAAAGCAATGTGAGTAAGGACAATTATGCATGATTGCTGTGTGTGTGGATCTCTCGCGTGCATTCGTGGATCGCTGTGTGTGTGTGTGTGGATCTCTTGTGTGCATCTGTGGATTGCTATGTGTGTGTGTGGATCTGTCGCGTGCATTTGTTGATTGATTTGCGTGTGTGGAACTCTCCCTTGCATCTGTGGAATGATTTGCGTGTGTGGATCTCTCGCGTGCATCTGTGGATTGCTTTGTGTGTGTGGATCTGTCACGTGCATTTGTGGATTGATTTGTGTGTGTGGATCATGGTGTGCATTTGTGGATTGCTTTGCGTGTGTGGATCTCTCGCGTGCATTTGTTGATGGGTGCGCGCACATGCGGATCTCTTGCGTGCATTTGTGGATGGGTGCGCGCGCATGTGGATCTCTCGCGTACATTTGTGGAAGGTTTTGAGACTGTTTTCACTCCATAAATCTGCTTCCCATCTACCTGTTTAAATAAAGACTGTTTATTGTTGCTCACTACTTCTATGAGTCTTTTTCCTGTCCGTTGTAGCTATAGTTTCTAGATGTGTAGGTATCTTTTTCATAACAAATGCAATAGATAAAACAAAGAAAGGCCAATGTTAACATTTTTTTTTCTCTCTAAGCTCGGTAATGAGGATCCATCAATGGTCTTACCTTATATCCTTATTGTAAAGAATGCTACAGTTAAACATATTCAAGAACTGTTACTTTTTCATAAGGCCAGGTACAAGTCAGAATATATGGACTATCTTGAATTGATTAAACAATTGGTTTTCCCCATGTGTAAAATGCTAATAATGACATATTAGAAGAAACCTGGCTTTCAGATATTTATTTTTAGTATATGAACACGTTAAGAAAAGTTGGTTTGATTTACCTTGGCATGTTGTAAATAAGTGAGTCTAGGCTATTACTTTATTGCCCCCGCACCCCACCTTTTTTTCCATTTCAAGTACTGAATATGAGTAAAACTGATATATTAGTGTTAATAAGTTAGCTAGTGTAATGTAACCTTCTGGGGAAAAGCATGTTGAAAAATACTGAAATACAAGAAAATCATCACGTCACTACAGGCGTTTCAACAGCAGTTAGCTAACAGTGCAGAGAAATCCAGGCTGGGAACGGTATGTAATTGTTATGTGTTGAACCGTGCTCAAGTGGAAATGTAGCTAGAACTATTTGGCCCATGGTGGAAAAGTGCTGACAGTATATGTTTTACCTAAAATTAAGTACAGCACTGCAATGGTCATCGTCATTATTTGGTAATGATACAATTGGCCAATCAGAATCAAGTGTTCTTGAGTTATTTTGCATGAGTCATGGACATAAGGATTAACGGTGGAAATGTTAATAATCACATCCTTTAACCTGAACACACAAGGTAAATGGCAGCATTCTCCAGCTTTTTAAGGAGATGCAGTAAACTAATGAAATTCCTCATCTGTCAAACAGAAACAAGCATGAAGTTCAACCTGACTGTGAATTCAGCATGAATCAGAAACTATTTTGCAATTTGAATAACCCATGAGCCAAAGTTAAGCAGGGCTATTTCACCACAGCCAATCTTTACAAGTCTGATTTATGTAAATTGCTATATTGTGGTGCCACTGCAACATATTGGAATATGAAAAAGGAATATTAAGCATTTATATTTGTTCCATAAAATACTCACATTTCAGTTCACTGTTTGTGTTTTGCCCTGTAATATATTTAAGGAATATCCTCATTACAGTAATAGGACTATGTTACATCATTTTCCTTTGTGTTTTATGGAATTGTTTCGTCCAACTACATCATTTTGCCCAAACAAACAGGGAAAATGCATAGTCCCATTTCCTTTGAGATCTCCTCAGGCGTCAACAAATCTGATCAAGTTTTCCAAATTCACCAAGAACAGGGGGAGGAAGATAAAATATGCTTTCATTTTTCACAGCTCTAGTTGCATAATCCTATTCTGTCTCTCCCTATTAATTTTATATTTAACATTGTGCCTTGGTCAGTGCACCGTTTATTGTGTGGGAGAAAAGCAGTGGCTAGAAGCTTCTTGCATGTGACAGAATGTCTCCTTTAGACATACAATAAAACTAGTTAAAACAAATTCATTCTTCTCTTTCAAATGTAAGCCAGCATACTGATTTAATGCACTGATGGAGAGAGAGAGAGATTAAGGACCTGAAGAGAGTGGTGGACAAATCTCATTTAAAAATGGCAGTAAGGACATGTATAATTCAAACCCATTACAGGGTGCGGCTCTATTGCTCAACGTTAATTGAGACCTTCACATCTGATCTAGAAAGAGTTCCTGTTTAAATTCACAAAAGAAAGAACTCGTCTTGTATGCTAACATATTATCATTTATATTAATATATTATTGTTCATTCATGGCAGGGTGCAATGTAATTTTGAATATATTTAATGTCTGTCAAAATACTCATCATCAGATACTAAATGGATGGTGCATTGCTTCACTAGATTTTCAAAAAGTTTTTTTGATGAATCTGTCTCTTTTCTCCGTTCTGTTTCTCTGTCAGAAATTGACTTTTTCATTCTGACAGACATTGGCTGAGTACTTGTTTACGGTGTTTCTGTCCTTGTGTGGCGGTCTGCTTGTGGTTGCATTGTCAGTAGGAGTTTTTCTTTAGCAGGTGTATTCAGCTGTGAAGAACATCTCTCTGAATCAGAATTTGAGTGAATTTTGTCTTGTTTGACCGTCTCTTCTCTAGCTTGGTGTTTTCATTCAGATAAATATTTACTATGCTAAATTAACTTGAACTCTGAAGTATAGGCCTAGTATTGATGTCAGTACGCTCCCAATCAAAAGTTTTGACATACCTACTATTAAGTCATTATGAATTATGCATCTCCTCTTTACATTATGAGGTGTATCCTGGATACTTCGCTATATAGTTGTACCACTGTCTTCACACTATGTCTGATCTCGTTCATATTTAGTGGTGTTTCGCGTAATGCCTGTTTGGCTGTCTTGTGGATTATTAGTATTTAACTTCGTTGGAACTTTTTTCTTCTGCCTTCGTCTGTATTCCTGCATACACTCTGTGAAACAGGCACCATGTTGTATTTGTTTAATTTGCTCTGTCAATTACTCTTTAGCTGAATGTGGATTATGTAGTCAGATTTAACATCCACCAGTCATTTATTCCTAGTCATTGCAGCTGTTTTTCAAACAAACTTTAGGGCAATGCAACTATAATGTCTAACTCTGCTGAAATATTTCCTCCGAGGGAAAATCCAAGTCTTTGCACACAGTACCAGATACAATAGCACTTGTCTTTCATCATTTGTTAAAAAGCTACAGTAATGTGTTTTTCTGCTGTCTAACAGTATAATAGAACTTGTCTGCTCTGCTCTGCTTTAATGGTGCCCTCTATCCATAATCAAGCTGATCTTCCCAGTGCTCCTGATGAACATTAGATTTTAATTAACTGCACTGCAATGATTTGTTCAGCTGATTAAAGTATCTTGCCTTCTCTTTGTGTAATAATCGCTGTTCTATCTCTAAATGCCTCCCAAACATTAGGCCACTCTCTTTTTCTGTGTAGTAGACCTGAAAGAGTACGTGGGGGCTGATTGCTTTTCCATTGCATCTAAAATGCAGGGCAGGAAAAAGGAAAGTTACCCTCAATGCCGTCATTCTCATTTTGGAGGTTAAATCCTGCCGAACGGCACCTGGATCCAGCATGTTTTATTTAGACATAAGCCATGATCTCTGGTAAAATTAATAGTCATGTACGCACATGCATACACACCGTTCTCACATTCTCATTTAAAGTCTGTACACCACGGATTCTGGCAGTTCAAATCTATTTTAACCCTAGCTTATTAAGCCTCACATTCTCTTCTTTCAGGAAGCGCAGCATAGTCGGTATGTAAAAGTAAAGGGTACATTTATCATTGGTGATGTACTTCAAAGATGAATCAGATGGGTTATTTTGTCAAGAAAGGTGTCTTTGTTAACAGTCACAGTGTAAAGCTATAATATGTGATGTGTGTAATATAGTCATTGCACTGACATAGGAAAATGTGGAAGATACTTAATGATTATAACTGAAGTGCACTACAAATATGCTTGGTAAACAAAAACAGGGATGGACTTTCAAGGTTTTAGAAATGCTAGTTTTAATTCATTCCGTTCATATTCGTATCTGTGATTTTTTTTTTGTTTTCTTTGTAGTTTTTTTTTTTTTACCAAGAAGGACCATGGAATATTGCTTGTTTTGTTGTATAAGTTCTTGAAGGGAAGGAAAGCATCACCTTCCTCTAGAGAGCAGCACATTGGCTTTTTCAGAATTTTTAATCAAGGTTAAATAAGATGATTGTGATGATGTGCATTTTGATGAGATCCCCCCATGGCGCACTCTGACATGACCTTGATCTCCAAAGGACGGACTACTCCTCGCTGGCACCACTAATCGCAATGCTGGAGAGCATCCAGGTGTGTTTTATAAAGTGACTATGATATATCTGTCATACTTACCCACTCTCCGTGCCCTCAGATCAGTTTGTGGGAGATAGACGAATGCAAACTCTGATGGATGGAGGAGAGCAGGCTGGTTAAATGACTGAGGGAGTGTGTAAATATTTCAAATGTGGACTAAAGACAACAGCTGTCAAAAAAAGTTGAAGGAAGATGAGAGGCGGTGATCAATGAGCAAAGTCAAATAACAAAATAATATGAAGTGCATCATAATTCACGGTTCTCAGTCAGACAATGCGTGTTCTCAGGGAAACTTGAGCGGCGGGCCAAAATCCCGAAAACCAAATACAAAGGATATTGGACCCCGAGGTCCCATTTGAAAGAGAACTGCATTCTCTGTGAATGCTTGCAAACTCTCCGTTCCTTTGTGTCAACAGTCGGGCAACTGGAGGTTCGGGCTGGTCAGCCTCCAATCAGGAAGTGGATGATATATGACTGCGAATTCCAGTGGTTTAAGTTAACACATTAATAACAGCCCGGACACTGCGGCTGGAAAAGAGAGAGAGGAAAATAACCCTAACCAAAGACATATGGAAAATATTTTCTTTCCCCTTTAAATTATATGTCTCAGGGCTTCAGAGTCCAATTACTCTACATATTTAAACTGCTGTTTATATTTTAAACAAAAATAAAGCCCCAAAACTCATGCCAAAGCCCCTTTCCTTTCCCTTTTCGCATTTGTAAACTCCTCATTGTAGATGAACCAGCAGATGGAGACGGTGACATTTCTGCGTGAGACTTTGCGAGGCAGCTTTCAAAGTTTAATTATCAGTTGTAAAGCATACTCCAAGAACGGAGAATAAAAGAACTGAGTGCACATAATTTGGCAAGACAGGGGACCTCTAAATGCAAAGCACATATTGTAATGTGTAATGTTCTGCAACCGTCCAAAACAAGACATTTTTGCATTTCTGATAGAACCCGAATATGTTTTTAATCAGTGTAAGCAATGTGTTCATTTCCAAAGCGACGAGCTGACTGTGACAGTTAAATCTTTTGGCTTGTCCGTGCTTTAGTCTTCTTGACTTTCCTAGAGAATAGAAGATATTCAATAAGGGGTCTCCTCAATGTTTAATTTCATGCTCGAAGACTTCCAAATGTCTCTCCAACCGGATGGGGAGACAAGGGACAAAC
The DNA here is from genome assembly GCA_030578275.1 of Meda fulgida. Lineage (NCBI taxonomy): Eukaryota > Metazoa > Chordata > Actinopteri > Cypriniformes > Leuciscidae > Meda > Meda fulgida. Next base: position 25,813,078 of record CM060622.1, read on the forward strand.
TGCAGTACGTTCTGACCTGTCCATGTTTAATTAATTTGGTAGCATTTTGTTCCTCCATAAAAGGATTTATTCATTCTAATTTGAAAAGGGCTACTCTTCTCTTCGCTTCTCTTCTCTTCTCTTTTCTTTTCTTTTCTTTTCTTTTCTTCTCTTCTCTTCTCTTCTCTTCTCTTCTCTTCTCTTCTCTTCTCTTCTCTTCTCTTCTCTTCTCTGTTGATTACTGCCAGTACTATTACTTGGCAAGTTAAGTACTATTTAGGCTACTTGCTCATGTGAAATGATTGTTTTACAATTCCAACAATATTTTGGTGACCTTTTTGAAAAAAAAAAATAAAAAAATATATTATTAAAATGAGTCATTTTGAATAAATTAGTACGCATGCAAGATGATGTTATGTAAGATTGTTAAGGGCAGCACTTTCAAATGAATGTGAAATGGAGCAAATTAAAAGAAAAAAGAATCTGAAATTAACAGGGATTTTTTTAAGCTTTAGCAGCACAAGTGCCATGGTTTTGTTGTTAGATACTATCAAAATAACCAACAAAGCACCATATTTCTGTAGTGTTTCTTATCTCTCACATTTTCTTGACCTTTTCCAACGTATCCAACTCTTACAATTACAAGACAATATAAAACATAATCTGTTGACCTATATTTAGATCACTGTAATATGAAAAAAATATTTAAATATGAACACATATTATTGAATGAAAACATAATATGTACATGTATTACCACATAACTCACTCTAAAGAAGTGGTTCTCAACCTTTTTGACTTCAAGGCTCTCCTTTTTCCTAAACAATATTCACATCTTAGCTCAAACTCATATCAAAGAATATTATGTCAGTTTAATGTTGTACATCTTTGAGGTTTTTTTCTTTTTATCTTTCTTTGAATCATTCTTAATTAAAATGATGTATGTTGACATATCTAAATTTGGTCACACTTTAGATTAGGGTCCAATTCTCACCACATTAACTAACTATTAACTATGACTTTTGCCTCAACTCCTACTGATATTAATAGACAGCCAAATAAGCATATGTATGCTAGTTAGCAACTTAATAGTAAGAATTGGACCCTAAACCAAAGAGTTACCCTAAATGTAAGTCATTTTTATTTATTTATTTATTTAATATTTATACTTTTTATAATTTTCAAGATTATATTTTTCATTTTTTGTAATTTCAAGAAAATAGCAAAATAAAATGTGTGTGTGTATGAAAAAATAAACTGCTCCTTGTAAAAGCTATATTTTACCATTTATTTTGACCTCTTGAGGTTGACAATCAGCATTCTCTGAAGGTAAAGCACCTACTTTCAATGGCCATACATAACAAAGAAAGAAAGAATGCTCTATTGTCTACACTGTTTGTGCAAAATGGATGGATAGCAAATCTATGATTTCCTGCTTGCAATGCAGGGCGAGCATGAAAGATTAGCTGGACCTGAAATACTCAGCACTTTTAGACTTGTTTTACATATTCTTGTTGAAAGAAATGGACCAAAGCAAAGATCTGACTCATGTATTAAAATAGGATCAGTGACTCAAATGTTCTCTACAAAAGTCCTCTACAATAGTTCCCTCTTACCTTCTAGATGTTTTTATTCCCATATGTTCCCATCATCCCATATGCTCTTTTATTTCAAAACATTTTTTTTCTCAGTACTCACTTAAACAGTGATTAATAGACTTAAATATTTATGTGAACTGTACAGAGGGTCTTTCTTCCAAACAAACAATCTGTGGTGGTCTGCAGGCAGCTGAGAAGCCATTTGTTGCCACAGTAATTTCATGCCCGCGCACAGCTGATGCCATTTTCTTCAAAAGTTGTCACTGTATCACAGAAATGGCATATATAACAGATTGATATATAATATATAGCAGCATTCTTTAAAAAAAAAAGATCCTTATTTGACCCTCCTTTTATTTTATTCTACTGCATGCCCTTAACTTGAAATATGTGGGTAATAAATACACTAAAGTTCATTAATTGTTAACACAAAATAAAATATTCAGTTATTTTGCTTCTTTTCTGTCCAGGGCACCTGTTCAGGATTGATTTGGGGAATGAAAATGACAGGGGAACTGGGAGTCGCATTCCTGCTAGTTTTCCCACAAGAGCCTGTGTCATTTCAAGTGACCTTCAGGTTACCAAGAAAGAGCAATAATCTTCAGGACGTCCCTCCAGTGGTTCCTGGGTGGAGGGGCACATTTCAAGATTCAAGGCACTACTGTCAAAAGGAGTTGGTGCAGGACAGGTCAAGGGCATCAGGTCTGGTATAGGGCCCCTCTGCACCAGGGGACAGAACCATTGGTCCCAAGTCAGAAAAAAACAATTTGACAGTTTTTCACCTTGTTAGGGAGTTTGAGGATTGAACACCCTCATGAGGGGGAGAGTGAACAGGAGCCACAGTACAGTGACAGTAAAAAAAAAAAAAAAAAGGTACAAAAGCTGTCACTTTCACACTTTTCAAAAGGTAGGCCTACACTTTTGTACCCAAAGGGTACATATTATACCTAAAAGGAACAAAAGTGTACCTTTTGAAAAGGAACGTCTCCTTTAGGGGCTATCACAACTAAACATGTACTAAGTGGGACCATTTAATATTTGCTAACCCTTGTTGTACCCACTTGCTTGTAGAATATACAGGTCCATTCAAAATTTTAGGGATTTTTTTTTAAGATTTAAAAAAAATATATAGAAATGTATACTTTATTTAAGCAGTGATGCATTGAATTTATCAAAAGTGACAGTAAAGGCATTGATAATGTTACAAAAGATTTCCATTTCAAATAAATGCTTTTGAATTTTCTATTAATTTATTCACAAAAAAATACCATACAAATGTTTCTGTCATCAACTCTCGGAATGTTCTTCATGGTAGAGGATACGACAATCGGGAAAATAACCAAGTATTTGAAGGTTAAGCAGCGAGCTCATTGGCTACTGATACAGCAGGAACCAATAGGCTGTGCCCTATAGAGAATGATGCGATTGCACGCATATTGACTCAAGGACCTATTAGCCTGTACCACCTAGACAGGACTTAATACATGACAGGACTTTGTATTAAGCCGCACAACCTTTTTTTTAACATTGATAACAATAAGAAATGTTTCTGGAAAGATCATGTGACGCTGAAGACTGGAGTACTGGCCGCTGAAAATTCAGCTTTGCCATACATTACATGTTGAAATATATTAAATAAGAAAATTAGTTATTTAAAATAGTAATATTTCACAAAATTAGTTTTTAATGTATTTTTGATCAAATAAATGCAGCCTTGGTCAGCTCTTCCAAAAAGTCTTACCAACCCCAAATTAATGACCTGTGATGTATGCTCTAGAATTTTTTCATCTATTTTTGCCAAACATTTTAGCGCTTTAAGATGCGAGCTATGCAACACAACAAATGAAAGCAATGACACAAGGGTGAGTGAATGGTGTAATTTCTGTATTTATCAACATTTATCAACATCAACATGTATCTGATAGACAATGCAAAAAAAAAAATCCTGATGAAAAGGTGTGGGGAATGCATTTTATTTTTATTAGAGGGAAACATATCCCATTTATTTTACACACATAGCATATACGTAGATTAGTACACAATTACTGTTTTACTTTTTTTGATAATGATTATGTCGACATTGCAGATCTGTATACGGTTGATAGACTTTCTCTAGAGGTGTGTCTAGCTCATTTTTAAGTCTCATTATTCTCAGCCCTGCATATTCCCTGGTTGTGTTTAAACATGTGACCTTGTCACTGCGAGAAGACCGTCTGGCAGCTGACCTCACACTAGACTGAAGAAAAGCACAGATACCATTCCTGTTTTCCTTTCGCTCAGTTGAGCTCACATCAGGCGAATATGGACGTTCAAACACTCTGCTCGCCACAGCAGGGGGGTGGAAGGAGAATAGTCCCTCAGCTACACAATAAGCATGCAAACACACACACACACACACACACACACACACACACACACACACACACACACACACACACACACACACACACACACACACACACACACACACACACACACACACACACACACACACACACACTTATAAGCTCAGCACCAACATCTCATTCTTTCACACCCATCAACCATCTCTGACCTGCCACGCTATCAAGAGAGCTTGAAAAAATAGCTTTTTTGAATGGAAAGCTTAGACAGATGGAACCGTTTTCAGAGTCTCACACCATGCTTTTATGCAACAACACTTTGTCCTCGAAAAACCCTCTTAAATCAAACCATTCCCTCAAACACACGCTCCTCCCCCACACTCATTGTGCTGTGTCTTCTTAAGGCATCCTAGCAGCCTTATCAGTATGGGAAGAATTAACGCTCTCTCTGGGCTTTTCTGGCTGCTAAGCGGAGGCCGTGGGTTGCGCGGAGAGGGGCTGCCGTATCTGCCACACATGCAGAGGCCAGATGTTTTCTAGGAGCTTGCTCTCCCTAACCTCCAGCCGGAGAGCTTGGCCTGCTCCCCCACAAATACGAAGCTCCCTCTGTTTTTCTCCCTTTGGCTTTGTCTCTGTCCATGGAATGTGCTCATATGTACTGCTCCCTTGTGTGCTCCAAAATGCTTTACTGCTGACACGGCCCCCAAAACATCCCTAGTAACTTTTTATTGACCTGGAGCACCATGCACACTTTGTGGATCGCTTTGGGATCTCTTCACCCTTTTTTCTTTTTCTTACTTCCTTCCTTCCTTTTTTTTAAAGCATTTTTCGAGAACAAAAGCTATTTGTCTCTGCTTTACTTGTGGGTCTCAGCATCCATCTATCTATCCATCTATCCATCTATCCATCTATCCATCTATCCATCCATCCATCCATCCATCCATCCATCCATCCATCCATCCATCCATCCATCCATCCATCCATCCATCCATCCATCCATCCATCCATCCATCCATCCATCCATCTATCCATCTATCCATCTATCCATCTATCCATCTATCCATCTATCCATCTATCTATCTATCTATCGTATATCTGTCTGTCTGTCTGTCTTGATTGCAGTTCTGAATTGCTCAATTTCAAATTCATATATTGAACTGGAGTTCATAAGACATCCTCTATTAAGTTTTAAATGACACACATTCCTAATTCAGTGCAAACTTGATTTTAGGCAAGTGTGATATTGCTGTTATACAAAAGTTCAATAAAAAAAAGAAATTTACAATTATTTAGTTGTACAATTATTCTGAGCCAAAGAAATTCCAAATGAAGTGAGGATGTCAAGTTTTCAGGACCTAAACTAAATGTTTTATAAACACACTCAGAACATTTTAATTTAAAGAGATTTAGTACAAACAATACTGAGATTAAATGTACAGTATGTGTGAATATTAAGTTAACTGAACCACAGCTAGTTTTCCAGCCAAGATGGACAATTTTCTGTAACTTGACGCTTCAAACTTGTTTTTCTCTCTCCCACCCTCTGCTCTTTTCTCCATCTAACTCGTCTCCATGTAACAGTTTGTATTCAGCTTTTGTTGTTGTCTTGTGGCAAAAAGTTACATATTAGAAATGAAAAGACTCAACTGACCAAAGTATTCAGATGATGAGCCCTGACCTCATTAACATTTCCACGAAGAGCAACGCAATGACCTTGTTAACATTTCTGGTGTAATTAATTAATCCACACGAGTGCTGAATCTTTGCCGATTCCTGCCAGCATATAGTCCACTCGGCCACAGAGTGAGTGATGTATTGAGAGTGGAGGAGAGGCAGACCCCTGTCAAATTCTCAGGTCACCCGCATGGGGCACGGGTGACAGCAGTTAGCTAAAAGCTTGATGGAGGAGATTTTATCCGTGCCCATTTATTATAATATTAATTTATTTCACAATGATTCATTTTGAAGGGCTGTAAAAAGCCTTCTCTAAATTCTGCTCCTGCAGAGATAAAATTGCTTTCGGTAGCTGTGTGTCATCGTTCTTTGCGAAAAAGGTTATATTACACACGTGTGCTAGATAGTGTGCACCACGCATCATTCTCTTAGTATTCAGGGTGAAAGAGTCTCTGAGTGCTGAATATGATGAATCATTATGTCTTCAGCATGCCACAGTGGTCAAGTTGTTTGTTCAATGTTTTTTTTTTTTTTTTTTCTAGAGCGAATACCAGCAGTCTACACAAAGCAGAGGATAGAGAGAGACCTAAGGCTGTGGGGCTATCACGGTCTTACACATTGCTTCTCTCATGCACTGAATGCAAATTGGATCAGGTAATTGGGAGGCAGCTTGAGAGGGCTGCTTCAGATCTCCCTAGCGACAAGCTCTGCTCACAATCATGATTGGGCCCAGATGGACTGTGAAGCACTTACTATGCTTCCCACTTCACATGACTGTCTATACGACCGAACACAGACCGAATACAGACTGTCTATAACAGACCGAACATCCCGCATAGTTATTGTAATGTCACGTCCCGTACATGCACATGATCACCAGGGGTCTTGTGTATAAATACTGTGTACATGCAAAACAGACTGTGAGAAGTGCAGCGGTTCACATAGTAGGACAGCTATTGTTAACTAAGATTAAAACTATTGAAATTGTTTTAATTAATTGAACAAATATCTGAAATTAACTAAAAAATGTGTAACTTGAAGTACTGAAATTACTAAAAATAAAAATAAAATAAAATAAAAGGTAAATAGAAATATTTGAAAAAAAAAATCTAATGAAAATGACTAAAACTTAATAAAAAGTGAAAATATTGAAAAAGCTCATTCAAAATATTATATAAATTAACCTAAAATCACACAGACATGCTGACATACTGAGATTAATAAGATACATAAGAACTTTCTCATTATGCATATCTACTTCTTATAGTGCTGGCATTTTCCAAACTAGGCATTTTATAGCCTATGTTTAAAAAATGTTGTCACCTAAAATGTTTTTCACTTGCTGCATCACTCATGTGTCTTCATTTGACTAAACGGCTGCAAATTGCATTCTGGGGTAAACAGCACTGATAAATTGAAGCCATTGTATAAACAGCTGCGGCTATAATGCAAGTTGTTGTGCTGAGCAGAACCTCATATGGTGATCGATTTAGACAAAGACAATTCAATATACATAAAACCATTGAGTGAGGCACTATGATTTATGCTTATGAAATTTTATAGCACACATTTTACAGATGGCTGTCTGTGAGTGTTTCCAATCAGCTGGGTTACAATGTCTTTCACACTATAAACAGAGCAAATCTTGATAGTAGGAAAAGTAGTAATCTGCTGCTGGAGGGTTGAAAAGGGAAGAATGTGTGCTTGAGGGATTATCACATTTATTTCTCGTTCTTGTGTGTAGGTAACAATGTTGAAGTATCACTTTTGGTCTTACAGCTGGATTTTTGCCAGTTGATCAAACACTCTAGTAACTCAAGTATAGCAGGAGTTGGGATTTCAGCGCCGGAGATACAAATATAACTGCCAAGGATGAAGAGATGCTGGTAAAAGCAACAAGACATTTGTGCCTAACATTCAGCAGGTGGTATTAATCTGACAAGTTGACTGTCATCTCAAATTATAATAGCGATAAGAGGGCAAAAACATATGGTATATCCAGCCCGATCTTACCAAATTTGTAAGATTTTGGCTAAATCGTACATATTTTACGAGTTGCCAAATTCGTATGAATTCATACAAATGACCTACTCCTGACCCCGCCCCTAAACCTACCCATCACGTGGGTTTAGACAAATCATACGAATCCGTAGTGAGGTCGTATGAATTCGTACGAATTGGTCGTCACAATCACACAATCTCTTTGTCTCAATTCACCATTGATTTAAGTTTGGTCACAATTTACCCATGTTAATACAAATTAATTCCAATTAATAATGTAAATAGTAAGTAATAAAAAAGAACAGTATGTAAAGTAAAAATAAAAATCTTCACTCTCACCCTGAGGGAGTTACAAATATTTCCGCTCTGAAGGGAGGGAAAGGTGCCCTGATAGCCCCCTGGTGTGCCCCGTCACCACTTCAGTGGAGTCAGCAGAATAGTTGGTGATTTGAGAGTGAATGTCAGGATGATGGGAAGGCTTTCATCAAGGGTCTGAAGGCCACTCTTATCCATCCAGATAGACTTACTGAAACTGCAAGATCAGCTGCATTTCCCAGTGCTTCATCTCAACCCAAAGCACAGGGAAGCCACTGAAATAAATCACACAACACACAGACTTTATTGATTAGGTTAGTTAAGTCATTGAACACATGTATTCTTGTAAAAACTGCATCTATTATCATAATCTTGTTAATGTGACCACATTATATAAGCATGCTGTGTATACACGTATCCAGAGATGGTAAATTGCCTTTACAGTATCTGTTTTCTCTTGGAGCAAAATGGATGGCGCCGGGCCTCTTAAAGTTAAAATAAAAATCTATATCTTGATTGAGCATGGTCTATTTGATGTAGAAATAATTATAGTTTATGTGATAATTTTACCCTTGAAGAGGGCAGGACAATATTTTATCTTGGGTTTTTGGTTTATATTGGTTCTGAATTTGTAACAAATTACCTGCGGTCTTGTCTGATGCTGACAACATCAATTTTACACGTATTCATGAACTTGGGGGACACGTGTAGGACAAAAAGGAAATGTGCAATGAATGATTTATTCAATTAAATTAAATTAAAATGCATTTATACAGTGCTTTTCACAATACATATTGTTTCAAAGCAGCTTTAAAGAAAATGCATGTCTAGAGTGCAATTTAGAGTGATCTGTTATCAACGGTGAAATTGTCCAAGTTATGTATTTCAGAGATAATATATATATATATATATATCTGCGTGATATATATATATATATATATATATATATATATATATATATATATATATATATATATCATATATATATATATATATATGATATATATATATATATATATATATATATATATCATATATATATATATATATATATATATATATATATATATATATATATATATATATATATATATATATATATATATATATATATATATCACGCAGTTGGCTAACAATGTATATATTTAACAGTGTATAAATTTAAGGCAGAAACAATGAGCTCATTGAGGTAAAGAAAACATGTTGTTAATAAATGTTTAGAATCACAGGATAACTGCAGATGGCCGAAAAGCAATTTTTAGAATCATGGATATGTACTGTAAATAATACTTGAAATAGCAGCCAATTTCTGCAAACTGTTCACACAAGAGTCAGGGCAGGAACATCCACCTCACTAGAGCTCGTGTACTCTGTAATGATCAAAACTTGCTTACAACCAGTAAATTATATGATGACAATTCATAAACAATGACAGAATTTGCATGCAAATCCATCATCATCAGGGTTGGGCAAAAATATTGATTCCCTTTCAATTCATGAGTGTGAATTTGAATTGAATTGGCCACACCACACAGGAAATTGATCTTTGAATTGGAATTTGAACTGAATTTTAATGATACAAAGAAAAAATGTACTGAATTGTAATTCAAATAAATTCAATATCAGGTTAGATGTACAATTTATTTCGCAGAATTAATTTCTGAATTAAATTTGATCAAATATGTACATGTCTACTATGTGTCTGTCTGTTAAACTATTAATTGTAACCAGAAAAAAAACAATATTGAACTAAAGTCAAATTAATTTCTTTGAATTTAAATTCATTCATTCATTTTAATTCATCACATTCAAATTTGAATCACAGTTTAGCATACTGCTTGAATCCTGAAATCAATTTAAATGGACTTATTTCAGAAATTAAAAGACATGCTATACAGTAAATATAATTCTGAAATGCACACAACCACATCAAATATTCTTTATACAGTATGTTCTGTCAGTGTGAACAAGAAGTTACTATGCATCGTGTTCAAGTTTTTACTTTATAGTTTATGTGGTCTTTCTAAAGGCAAGCAATAGTTTCTCCATTTAGTGTTGAAAAAAAGGTTTGTATTTTACAGTGCTTCAGAGTACTTTACTGTGGTTTCAAGAGTGAGAAGACAAAGAAGGCACTGGTGGTTAAGCTGTTAGGTGGACAGATATGATTGATTAGAGAGTGCTGGTGGAGTGTCTGGAAATAAATGGTGGTGGAGAGTTATAGTGCTTTGCTTTCAGCTTTCACACCTCTTGCCTGGCTTACTATCAGCTCCTGGTGCAGTTAAACATCACAGCCTGGTTTCACAAACAAGGCTTAGATTAAGCCAGGATTCAATTAGGACATTTATGTAGCTTTAAAAAAAAAAAAAAAAAAAAAAATCAACATTACTGGTGTGCATCTTAAAACTGCTAATAGCACTGACATATTTTAAGATATTTCAGTGCAAGTTGCTTTTAGTTAAAACAGCTCAAACATGCAGTTTAGTCTGGGACTAGGCTTAAGGCTTGTCTGTGAAAAAGTCAAGTATAAGTTTTATTCCTCTCTGTATCCCAGCAGGCCACTAAGAAGATTTACAAATACTTTCCTACATAGAGGATTGAGTCCTTCAAGATTATTGCACACTAACTATGCCTGCCATGAGGCTTGTAAGCATTCCATTCTCGTGTGAATTGACAGCATTACATAAAAGCAAGCATTACACTGTGCCGAACAATTACAAAGCCTTCTGCAGTACATTCTGTACAGAATTAGGATTGTTTGCAACTGTACACGCTAATAAGCTGTTAAAATCAGATTTTTTCTTATATACTAGAAATTTTTTGATCCCATAAATCCAGTAACAATACAGATAAATGACAGAGAGAGAGAGAGAGAGAGAGAGAGAGAGAGAGAGAGAGAGAGAGAGAGAGAGAGAGAGAGAGACAGAGAGAGAGCATTTTCCTTCTTGTTATCGGTTTCAGCAAAGAGTGTTAAATTAGAGTATCACTTTTTTTGCATTGAAGAAATGTGTTAGCACCTTTACTGAACCGATGTACAAAGTCCCCTAAATGCACACAACACCCTTCAGTCTTCATGCCATGACATGCACCAAATGAGAATAAATGAAAAATAACAATACACAAATGAGAATAAATGAAAATAATATTTCATCTATTACTTTGGCCTGATATTGATACACCTAAAATAAAACTTATTACTGCCTTCTCCAATGCAGACTTCAGGATCAAAACATTTGTTTCATTTGCCGTGACCTTGATTTTTTTTTTTTAAAGATCAATGTTATTATTAAATAGTTAGGATGTCAAGACACTACATGCTATTGTTGATGCATCTATACTAAAACAAATAATGCTAACACTTAAGTGTGGGGAACAATTCTCATTTTTATCTGGTTGCTGATTAGCTTGCATATTGGATGTTTATTGGTACTTATAAAGCACATATTAATGCCTTTTCATGCATATTCTACATCCCTTAATCCTACCCCATACCTAACTTAACCTCTATAACAACTACCTACTAACTATTAATAAGCAGCAAATTAGGAGTTTATTGAGGAAAAAGTTGTCATTATGCTGCCCTCACATGCTATCGGAAATGTTCTTCCTCCCACTTCTGGAGTTGTGAAAATGAGCTCATGTCATTCAGTTTTTGACTTGAGAGGGCATTCATGTCCCAGTTTTTTTTTACTAGGAAACAAGTATTTACAATCATTTCATTAGCAGGTGAAGGCAGCATTAATAGTGAATGTGCGTTCCCTACTCTAACGTGTTATCAAATTATCAAGAGTATAATAATTTACATTAATATAAAGTGTTCTCTCTATGTCGCATGCGATGTTGACTACAGACAGTACATGTCCTAAAACATTTCCTGCCACTTTCCGTAGCAATAGTCTATAAACAATGAGCCAGTAAACCAGTTTTATCGCTTTAACGATATGAAAAGCTTAAGATATCTTATATAAGTTGCTCACTAATCCCTCATCTGAAGTCTAGTTAAGTAGTTAGTAAAGAAATGCTAGCATTGTTAACGAACACGGGAACATTATCATAAGAGCCATTGTGCAAATTAATAGCAATAAAACAAATATCATACTCGCTGCATTCCCGCATGACCATAGAGATCAAAATATTATGTGTGAGTCATTCATCTGATACCTGTCTGCAGTGATTACATGTCTAAGTGCATCTGTGCATGTCTGCAGCCAGACCCTATTGGCTTATTAATTGCTACTTTTTATTATCCTAATGTATACAAATAAAATGATAAATGTGTGATTGTAAATGTGTTGCAAACTGTTATTGCATCTGTTTTGATATTTTGGTAGCCCATCCTGCAGTGTTTGGCTGTTTCATAGACAGATCATTGCTGATATCTGTCTCTGCAGTTCAGACAACTTTCTAGTCAACTTTACTTTTCAGTTTAACCTTGTTTTGTTTTGTGCTATGCGAGTGGGTGAAATACTTTTTCATACTTTGGATCTGATTCTATTAGTGTGCTGGCCTCAAACTGTGTTGCCCTCCAAACTGAAGTTGGCGTCAAGAAGAGAGGTCACTTTGAGGTGTTGTTAATGTCTCGCCACATGCCCCGGGCTGGGCCAAATGTTTCCCTCTCAACCGCAGATATATTCAGTTTCGAGGAAAAACACAAAACACCTGGTGTGCAATGTAATGTCTTTTCAAAGAATTTGTTTTTCCTCTTGAATCTTTCTTTAAAAACATCTCATTTATTCTTCTAGCATTTGCCTGGTATTACTTATGCTGTTGTGTTTGTTTTAATGGGGGCTTAGTGTGTCACACGTATTCAGGTGCGTTTGTTTCGTTTCATGGACTTAAGTTCCTCCCTGTTCACTGTGTTTGTCGGTCATTGTTTGTGTTTGGGTTGTTGCACACACACACTGTTACACCATCTGTCTGTACCTGAGCTTATTTAATTATTAAAAGTCATTTCGTATTGGATCTCGTTATCATCCTCATCTTCGTCTTTGTGACATATCGACCGACCTAATATGGATTATGCAGCTGTTTTGGTTCGTGAGAGTCTGGATTTTTTTTCGTTTTCACCGAAAACGTCTGTTGTCTTGGGGCCAACTACCACCAGCCAGTAGACCTCCCAGACACCCTGGGAGGGAGGCATTCATCTGATGTCTGTAGAGCTTTTTTTGGAAAAGGCTGGAAAACACTAGTGTGGACGGAGAGCGTTTTGAAACGAAAACTCATTTTTCAAATCTATCCGGATTAATCATCACTCATCATTTTGGTCGTCTTTGTGACAGAGACTGTAATGCACATGCTTTTGTTTATGAACTATAATATGCTTAAAAATAAACAAATTAAAGGAGAACTTCACTGATTCTAAGGCAATTTTAACAGTAATTAATTTAATATGTTGATGCTGCTCATTGTGCAGCATTATTACAGCTTGTGGCAACTCATTTGATTCAAGTAAAACTGGTTTTAAAACATTATATATTTTAAATATTTGACAAGTATTTGAAACAGATGAACATCTCACCCAGGGGATTCTTCGGGTAAGACACACTTCAAAAACACTTTTAAAATTGCATTTATGATCAACTTATTACATCTCTCTTTGGTGGGACTCATATTCAATATTGATGTGTTTATCTGGCTGTCAGAGTTGGACAACATTTATCATGACAAATTAGTTTTTTTACAGTATGTCTCTGTAACAAGGTTAGAAGTTATGGGAAGGAGGAGGTGGGCAGGACGAGGCCGAGACCTGCTCGCCACAGTCTCATTTCAATCCTGCAAGAAATAAATATGAATCAGTTTTAATAAATTCAATTAAAATGTGTCATTGACATGCTGATCAGGACAGACCTTCTGCAAGACAAAAACTGAAAATAAATAAATAAATCCATCATCTTATTAAGGATATGTTGTGATTAAATTTTAAATATTCGAAGTTAATCACAAATACATGGCCAACATGCAAATGCTTGTATAAGCTACTAAAATGTAAGACATTGTTAAGATATAATCAACAGATACATTGTTTGTACACATACGAAGCTCAGTCACACACCTGTACTTCAAATAAACCGAATGCCAAAGCCTCACAGAAGCGTGAGGATTTCACAGTGTCCACTTTGCCCTTGTTACTGAGGACCAGTAGAAGTTCATCATACAGAAGATGTCATCTGAGGTCTAAAGCCTTATCTGAGCATGTATCAGCTCTGAATGGTGACCCCTACAAGCTCAACACTCAAACTGCATTAGGCAACCTGCATCAGCAGATGATGGCAGGGATTTAGCTGGAGCAGCATTTAAACCGCCTCATCCTGCCCGTCCTCGGTGGATTGCAAGGTTACTGCACTATATAGACCTTAGAATCGGTCTGCTTTCATGGGCCATAAATAATACAAAATGTATAATGCATAGTGAATAATCGTAAAACATCACAGTGGTAGAAATGTCACTAAAACCGACCTTATCACTAGAACTACCAAGGCAGTCATTTTGACTGTTTTAAAATTTTGCAATGTGATAACTTTGTTGAAATAAAACCCATGCAACTATAGGACCCTAACTTTTCTATCATTGTTATTTTATTAAAATTACAAGACACAAACGAGTTTTTAGTATTTCTACCTTGAATGGCCATCCTCAATAAACAAGCTACAGTGCAGCCGCTAGAGTTCTTACTAGATCAAGAAAATATGATCATATAACACCTATTTTATCATCTCTACACTGGTTACCTATTAAGTTCCGTATCAATTACAAAGTATTCCTACTGACCTATAAAGCCCTAAATGGTCTAGCTCCTGTGTATTTAACAGACCTTCTATCACCATACAATCCATCGCGCTCTTTAAGATCACTAAATTCGAGGCTTCTGGTCATGCCTAGGATATCTAAGTCCACTAAAGGAGGGAGGGCGTTCTCACATTTAGCTCCTAAACTCTGGAATAGCCTTCCTGATATTGTTCGAGACTCAGACTCGCTATCCCAGTTTAAAACTAGATTAAAGACGCATCTCTTTAACCAAGCATTCACTTAATGCTTACCTTTTATACTACTGCTGAATCAGTTCGAATGCATTAACATTATGAACATCAGCTATGCTAATTATTTCCCATCTGCCCTTCTGCTGTTATCTCGGGACGCTAGTCCCGAGGTAAATATAGCGTTCGTCAGCTCCAGTTTGTATCCAGCCTCTCACGGAAACTTCAGATGCCCCAACACCAGTGATGGGACGACTCGACGCCTGTGAAGAGACGCCTCAACGCCGGCGATATGTTATGCCCTAAATTAATACATGATTAACTGACTGTATTTCTCTATGTACATTTCCGAAATGCACTTTCTGTAAAGCTGCTTTGAGACAATGTGTATTGTGAAAAGCGCTATATATATATTTTTTTAAAATAACAGTAAATAACAGTCATACTGACCGTCTGCATTAGACCGTGTGTCATTTGGAGAAACTGCAAGAAAAACAAAACAAAGGACTCTTGTGACAAATGTCATAAGGTTGTGTGTGGGAGCTGCACATGGAAGGTGGAGATTTCCTGTGTTTTCTGTAAGTAACTGATCCACAAGCGTCAGTGAAATTGATGCACACTGTTTGCCCCCAAAACAACCCAATTTAGCCTGCTTAGTGGAGCATACTTTCACTATGATTTAACAGCATGATATTTTCATTGTAATTTACAGCATGATATTTTTGCTTACTAAATCAGTTCGTTTTCTCGCAGTTTATTATATTTTCATATTATTTTCCATTGACGGTCAGAATGACTGTTTTGGCCAGTTTGGGGCTTATGCGTTTCATATGTGCCCATAAAGGTTTTACCTATGGATTGAAATGCACATTGGCGATGTTTTTGTAAGTTATTGTATTCTAGAACCCAAGGATGAATACATTTGTTGTAAAATAAAATAATTGTAAAACACAGTAAAACAACTCTGGTTGTCGAGTAACTAGTAAATGTTCACATACATTAGAATTAAAATGTAGTGTTCTGATGTTTATTATTATCTATCCTAGCATTACAGATCAATTTATTCTTAAATTTGATATAGCTTATTGAAATTATATGCAAATAAAGAATGAGTGGTCAGAATGACTGCTATGGCCATTAAAGTAGTTATAGAATTCCAGTAGTTCTAGAACATATTTCAGGTTAGCTTTCTCCAGAACCAGCTGTGGAGAAGCTAACTGTCCCTTTTAAATATCAAAATTACAGTAACGTTTGACTGTATATAGAAAAACAGCATGATTGCAAGTCGGCTATGGCTTTTACACAAGAGTTCTAAAAGAAGTACATTAACTTCCATTTTAGAAACAATATTGTCAGTTAATTTGTCAGCCAGCAGAATTAAACATTGTGTTAGTCTGAGAAACATACAAACTGTTTACATGGACAACTGGACAAATTGTTGTGATTTTATATCTATTTCTTAAAATTAGGAGACAACAACCACATCAAGCTTTGTGCCGTGCTGCTTATAAAGATATTTATCAAGCAGTAAAAACGTCCCTTCCTGCGCCCAAAACAAGGAAACTGTGGATGAGAATCCAAAGCAAATGATGGTGTGACAATGTTGTCCTGCACCACTTCACAAATGATAAGTGAAATGATAATTTTAGATTGACACGGTCATTACGGCATTGTATATAAGCAGAACATTCCAATTTAATTTTTTAATCCGATCAAGTGTTTACATGTTCTAGGTCTAAATCACCCACCTTTTTACATGGTTACATGTGACTTTTTTATTCCAACTGAGCTAGCCCAATTACAAGCATTTTTAAGCAAATCATTAAGTGATTGTTTTTCACATCTCTAGTCAAAACACAATATGTTGTTCCTGAATGAGTGTTTCTGGACAAATCATTTAGTGAATCAGTCAATGAGCCACTTGTTTCACAAATGAATCAGTGTTGTTGAGTGAATGACTCACTTACTCACTAATTAAGAATTTGGCTCTGAAATATCAAACTCTCTATAGCCCCTTTCACACAGCGCATTGCTAGAGCATTGCTGTAAAATTGCTAGAGTGCATTCTGTGTGAACTCAAAATCGTCCCGGGATCGATGCCGGGATGAGGACCAAGTAACATTGCCGGGATCAGTCCCGCAACGCGCCCTGTGTGAACAAAAGCCAGGACCAATGCTGTAAGGGATCTGTGGTAGTGATAACTTGACACACAATGTAATGACGGCTTATCGAATTAACTCGTTAAAAATAAGTCATAATCGGAAAAAAATTTGACCACAAAACATGTTCATAAACAACAAAGTTTGAACATCAACATCTAATGTCAGCAGCCATGTGGGTCAAAGCCTTGCAAACACTTTCGCTGTTGTACCACAACATGTTTTCGACGCGTATGTTACACATCACGTGTCTTTACGGGATCTTTACGGGATGTGTGTGAACGCACTGACAGATTCCGGAAAATCACAGGCAGTGTGAAGGAACCAAAATCAAACGATTCCAGGACAAATCCTGGGAAACATTAGCATGTATTTTCCGGAACCTCTGTGTGAAAGGGGCTTATTTTAACCCTTAAATAGATGAATGTTTTGCCAATCATTATCCGAGTCTTTAGCGACCCGGATGAGGTACTTTTATCATTTCAGATTTTTTATTGTTGTTTTTAATGACACTCAAGCCCCATATTTAATATGAATGTGTGCTCAAAATACGCATGCACAGTTTTTTTTATACCACCAACACTTTGCTTTTGATATAGCTACTACAGTTATTAGGTCAGTTTCACAATTTTTTTTATTCAGTGCTTTCAGATTCTTTTTAACTGTAAAAATAAATTAAAATAAATATACATTTATAAATGAAGATGTCCTGTAAGGTGACTGGTGACCTCATCTCCAGTGACTGTGACACTAATATTTTATTGTCTTCAGTGCTTGCTCTACAGTAAATCACTGAGCCATTTCAAGTTTTGCTGTTGATACTTCCTATTCTTTTCCTATTCCTATTCTATAAGTTTTCTGCCTGCGCTGGTAACTGAAACGTCACTTCATCAGACATTGCCACCTTGTAGAATACAGGTGAAACACATTTATTCAGTTTTCAAAGATTCAATTATTGTTTTACAGAAAAAAATATATATTTACACCTCGGGTCGTTAGAGACCCTATACATTTTTTTATTTAATTTTGTTTACAATGAAATGAATGGGAGAACAGGCATTCTTTTATAAAAAAAAATTCTTGTAATAATTTTTATAATGAATTGATTGAGAAATATTAGAAAGATTGATATCTAACTTTCAAAAATGAATGAGGAGGAGGGTAGTGAATGACATCCTGAGGTATGTGATTAAGGGTTAAATATGGTAATTACATTGCAACCTTTATGTTCTATATTCTTTGGAACAAAAAAATAGAATATAACTTCAAACTTGAATAATTTCATACGTTTTCTAGCAAAGCCACATATAGACTCAACTAGCCGGTCATAGATGACTTTATCTATTTATTTATCTATTTATTTATTTTTTCTTTTTCTTTTTTACACTGAACGTAATTGGTGAAAACCTTCATCACATTTAAGGTCAAGAAATGTCTTTTCTAATTGGAACAACCTTCTTTCGTTTTAGATCTGCATAACCCACAGTCAAGTTTGCGGTTTTAAAGTTTGTTTACGTTTCATATCCTTTGACTGAGATGACTCGTGGAATGATTTGCTGAATCTGTGAAAAGCTTTTCTCGACACTACAAGGGGACATGAAAGGAGTCAGGAGAGTTGGTTCTTTGTTGTTTTTTTTTCTTTCATGTCTGAAGCGCAAATGGATAATGATCTATCAAGACAGCTCTAAACACAATCATTCATTTTTCCATCCATGCTCTGTATCCGTTTGTAAAGTTAATTAAAACTTCACTCAATTATATTTAAATTGTGACCCCAGTTCAGGTCTGGCTTAAGTTTAGCTTTAAATATGTAATTGCCAGATCCCTAAATCTGTTTTGCATTTTGCCTGAAGCAGCAAAAACAGCTACTGTAGTTTATAAGGTCCTAATTCTTCTGCAGTCATGATCAAATAATTTCAACCATTTTTAATGATAGTGAAATTCACTTGCGCAAGTAATGATTATGTTCAGTTTTTTAGTTTTTTATGTAACAGTCTCATATTAATTTAAATCACATTATCCCATAGGTAAAATCTTCATTGTAAGACACAGTACCTTATTTTATACTTCTGCATATTCTGTGGTCTCAAAACATAATGACCAATGTCAACAGAAACAAAAATGGAAGTTTGCATTCACTTAATACCTGAGGGGAAGTCTAAATGTCATTGTGTTGATAAACATCAACTACACATGTGGGGTGCAATATACTTATTCACCCATAACCCTAGTGTCCACATTAATTGTATAAAAAAGAACAGCACAAAATAAAAAATAAAAATAAAAAACAATGTTTTAAAAAGGTTTACCATCTTGCTTTGCTCTCTTAGTAGGTACAGTACAAATTATTTTTTTAGCCTCTTGACTGCTGTGTTGTAAAGCTGGCTACACAGTATATCATTAGGTACAAGTTCTTATTGACAGCTCATTCAGTGTGGTTGAGATCTAACTGTGCACCTTGCCACACTGATCTGTACAAACAAATTGCAGGTGTTTCATGTGTCACACTATGGAACTATTGCATGCGGTGACATTAAGTTTGCTTTCCTCCCAGTATGGCTTCAAAAACTGCTATTTCTGACTCAATATTATGAAAGACATGTAAGCCAGTTAGGCAATTCGTTTTTCCTGTAAAATGTCTGAGGTGAGCAGATATGAGGATGAGGCACCTCAATTATGTTAGCAATTGAATATTAGCAGAGGATTGCTGCCAAAGGTTGGGTGGGATGTTTCTAAGCAACAAAATCAAACAAAATGTTATCTGTTACAAAAAACTGAAACATATCAATGTTTAAATGAAATGAAATAAACATTTTCACTCTGAACCTTTCTCTGTAAAATTACTTAATCCATGCATCATTTGGACCTTTTTGTCTGTGTAATCATCATGACCTTCTCTACTCATTTTCAGGCTCAAATTTTAACAGTCAACATTGAGGAATTGAAACTGAACATTGAAACATAAATTATAAGTGAGCCTGGCTTAAGTGTAATGAAATGTCTTTTTTTTTTTTTTTTTTACTTTTGAAAAGACACTTAATCCATTAGTCCTGGTTAATTTGTGATGTTGACTAAAATATGAATTCAAATTATTCCAATAAGTATGCCTAATTTTGGAAAACAGACTGGTTATATGGTTCTTGTACTGATGGGCATATGTGCAAGACTCTGTATCTGACAAATTATATAATATTAAAATCAAATGTTAGTTATTGTAGCTCTGGTGAGATGTGTGATGAGAATTAAAATCAAACGTGTCCACTGTCTATATCTTTACTGTTGCTTTGCTACAAAATCCACTACACAGTAAATTCGTTTTAGAGGTTTGAAGTGTGACAAATGTACAGAGCCTTGTTATGTGTTAAGCCTTGTCTGATTTGCACTGCCACTGGCTGACCAAGACATAGCCAGAGGGAATGGGCTGAACCCTGAATCCAAACTCCACTGACCCATTTCTCAAATTGTAGCTTCAAAATGCAGTAACAAGTCTACCTGTTCTTCTTCAAGCTGTTATGGAGCATAGGGTTAGCAGTCCGCCCCACTTTTTCAGGGATAATCATTATATTTTAGTTTTGCTTGGCTATGGTACTAGAAAAAATGGGTAACACTTTACTTGAAGGGGTGTGCATAAGACTGACATGACACCTTCATAACCATGACATGACATATGTCATGAATATGAAGTAGGGTTTGTGCATGTTTATGACAATTGTCATTAAGTGTCTTTCACTCAATAATGACATTTTGAATGCAAATATGACATTGTTTGAGATTTCTTTGTTATGATATCTTGACATAAACCATAACATCATAACCTGTCAGTGTCTTTGTCATGACAACTTTACATTAAATTAAGTTAAACTGTCGTGTGGTTGGTTTTGACATTGGCTGTCATGAGGCCATTATAACTGTGTCATGAATATTTTTCTTGACCTCAACTACAGTGGTACAAACTGAATTTGTCATTAAAAAGTTATAATGGCTTCATGACAGCCAATGTCAAAACCGACCACCTGACAGTTTAATGTAATGTTAACCCATAAAGCTAAGTGGTTTCTTAAGTTTGATAATTAATCTGCTGTCATGTTTATGACAGGTTGTGTTGTCTTAGTAATGTCAAGTTGTCATGACAAAGACACTGACAGGTTATGATGTATTTGTTTATGTCAAGGTGTCATAACAAAGACATCTCAAACAATGTCATATTTGCAATAAAAATGTCATAATTGAGCGAATGACACTTAATGACAGTTGTCATAAACATGCATACAACTTCCTTCATATTCATAAGATGTGTCATGTCATGATTATGAAGGTGTCATGTTAGTCTTATGCACACCCCTTCAAGTAAAGTGTTACCAAAATGTTTGCTGTCCACATAAATCAACAACAATATTAAGGGCCCTATTTTAACGATCTAAGCGCATGGTCTAAAGTGCACGGCGCAAGTGCACATGGGTCGTGTCCGAATCCACTTTTGCTAGTTTAACGACAGGAAAAATGGTCGGCGCACCCGGCACATGGTCTAAAAGGGATGTCCCTATTCTCTTAATAAGTAATGGGGTGTGTTTTGGGTGTAACGTGCAATAAACCAATCAGTCTCATCTCCAATTCCCTTTAAAAGCCAGTTGCGCTATGGCGGCATGGCGGATGTGCTATTTACATGGTGGAATTTGCAAGTGGAAAAACTGAACGCTTCTCTAGCGAGGAAATGGATCATCTATGGAACAAAGTGTACGCACGTTGTGGACCCGCCTATAGGCACATATTACTAACGTGCTCTTTAAATAACAAAAACAAAAAAAAAACATGTTGCGTCATTGACTTTAGACCAGGTTTCAGTTGGTCAATGGCGCAGTCTATTTCAGTTGCCTCAAAATAGCAAAGCGCCAACAATGTGCCTGAACACACCTCGTTTTCAGACCAGCATGCCCATGGGCGCACAAATGGGCGCAAATGCATTTGCTATTCAAACAAAATTGCACAGGACATGAAAATAATAACTGCATCGTGCTGAAACTAGTGAAAAACACTTGCGTCGTGCCTGGCGCTGCATTGTGTGTTAGGGCCCTATGACCTTTTTTTTTTTCGAAAGTTTTTTTTTAAAGTTTTAACATGACAACCATGTTTTTAAGACACCATGTTTTTAGCTTTGTCAAGATAAAAATTACACAATGCATTAAACATGTGATGCAAAACACTACAATGGCTAGTGCCCACCTACTGTACCCTTTCATCAATTTATTTTATTCCATTCACCTTATTTTGCAATGTGGAAGTAAGCTATTTTCTTTAAATATGTGAGATTTCTGATTCATAAACCACTATAGGTAAACAGCTACAAGTTTACAGTGTAGTGAACGGTAACACTATTTGCGCCACAAACCAGTGGGATTAAATACATTAACATAATATGAAATAAAACACCAGTTTGTAAAATCATGCTGCATAACGGGCTGTTTTGTGCAGCTAAACTGGAAGCTGATGACACCGGAATCCTTTCACATTCAAAATACAAATGGCCTGCACTTACGTCAAGAATAGGCTGGCTAGGGCAAACCTAGATTATTAATATTTATAAATGCTCCTAATTAATATTCACGAGAATGCCTTTCAAGTCAAGCATTCTCTACTGTCCATCATATAATCACTAAGGGATTCTCGTTAGAGGAACTTCTAAACCTACGTTATATGCATTCATCTCATGTGTAACACTATTCAGTGAGGGAACTCCTGCTTGTCTGTTTGAACTGACAGTGCTTCAGTGTATCTCAAACAGCACACAGTACCTGAGTTCCCAGCCCAACTGTTCACTGCAGAGTTATCCATATGGGATGGGAGACATGTCCCAATTAGTGACTGTGCATTTCTCTTTGACACCCTCCCATCCTCTTGCATTGACAGGCCCCTTTGTAAATTCTCAATTGAATTGATGTGTTTGGGCCCTTCTGCTTAGGCCTAATAATTGGTGACACAATTTGATATGAGTAGTCAACATGGGCCTGTGAAGAACCAGCCCGTTCTCATCCCAAGGCGTCATACATGTGACGCCATATGACATTTCGTTGAAATCTTACGCACATGGCATCCTTTAGCGTCAATATGAGAGGCATAACCCAAGGCGTCATACATGTGACGCTCGTCTAAATCTGACGCACATGGCATCTTTTAGCTTCAATATGAGACGCAGATCCCAAGGCGTCATAACCGTAACTCTACCCCAGACCAAAACTTCCCATAACAGTGCGTGTTATATTGACGCTAAAGGGTGCCATGTGCGTATGATTTCGACGAAATGTCATATGGCGTCACCTATATGACGCCAAAGGATGAGAATGGGTTGGAAGAACCTCCCTTAATATGGCGGAGCTCATAAGTTTAATATATAGCTCGTAAATGAAATTCAAGGCAAATTCCAGGCAAGGCTGCAAATGCAGAGAGGGAGAAACGGTACTTGGCACCAAAAAAAAAAAAAAAGGCCTAAGGGCAGTCATATGACCTCACCCACTTTCTTATTTGGAGTTTGGAGGAGAATGAATGAGAAAGTAAATTGAAGTTGGACTGAGGTAAAATGGGAGTGGGAGCAGTTTGTTGAGAGCCCTTTATCTTTTATGCTGCTTTATAGTGCTGGATATTGATGCGTATTTCTTGATTTGGTTCCAAATCACAAGATTCATTTAGATTAAAATAATAATCAACTCAATCAAAAACTAGTTTGAAATAAATTTAAATTGCATCTCTTGTGTAAAACTGTTATTATACCAATGTGTAAAATTATTATGAAGTTATTAATACTATATATTTATCACAGCGGGTTGAAATGATCGAATCGCAGCAGAGATATTGTTTATCTAACAAAGTACTCGGGAATCAAGACGCGAACAGTACAACTGCACTAAAATGTGATGAGAATGGACAATAAAAAGAACAAACACAGGGCTTAATTACTCAGTTCCAAACCAATTAATTAAATTAATCACAGGTGCACTAATCAAACAATGAATAACCGTAGAAATAGATGAAAACCTTGGGAACTTAACTAAGGGACTGTTTACACTACACTTTTTTGTAACTAAAAAAGTAAAACTTTTTAAGTGTTTTGGGCATTCGCTTAGGATACACGACAATGCCGTTTTGGGTGCCTGAAAATGCAAAGTTTTGAAAACTGGTTTCAATGTGCAAGTTTTTGAAAATGGTCTCTGTATAAACAACAAAAACGCAAATCTCTGAAGACGATGACGTCATGCACATGCGTATTACGTGTTCATTCTATAGAGTTTCATCGCCATCTAACGGCCTGGCAGCATACATGGGGTTTTTATTACTTTTTTTGTGGATCTGTGTGAATGGGGATCATTTTGACAATGGTGTCGTCTGTACGCAGAAAGCTAAAAGGAAAAATGTCTCCGTTTTATAATGTTGTTGTGTAAACGCACCATTAAACATGAACAATACCAAAGCAAACACAGATAAGCCCTAACAATATATTAGTATGCAGATAAACTATTAACGGTGGGGATATTTCAGTTATTCTCTCTGCTGGTTACGTCAGTAGGTGGCGACAAGTGACTGTCTTTATGAGTGAATCATTAAGTGATTCATTCAGCCGATTCATTAAAAAATGATTAATTTAGGAACATATTAAATGAGTGCTTGTCAGGCCCTGTCCCAAATGGCACCCTAAACACACGCAGGGTCCGGGTTCCTCTGGTTCCGCACTTTTGTGACGTAACGCCACTTTGACTGTTGGGAAGAAGTCTGCTGCGGAGCTCAAACCAGTGCGACCACAAAAGGGATCACTCTTCTGAAACCTAAATTTACTACATGGGACACCATTCAGTCTCATGGACTTAATGGACATGTTCACGCAGTAGCCATTGTAAGTCCACAAGGCTGAAAGTGAATGTGAAGTGTGTCATTTTGGACGGGGCCTCAATTGGAAGGCTGCATCCAAATGTGACTGCATCCTCAGAGTGTTACAGATATTGAGTTGTGTTTGATCTTAGTTTTCATTTTTCATGGACTTTTCGTTTGTTATTTTCAATCACAAGTGTTCCTTAGTTCAGTCTCCTGCCACTCTATAAGTTGTCGTAGTGATTCTTTTGCATCTGCCGGCTCCACTGGCTTCCCTCGACCCACCGGCTCCACCTTGGTCAGTCATCCCTCTCAGGCCCGGTTCTAGAACCAAATCACTGAGGGTGCTTCTGAGAATAGTGAGGGTGCTTACTGCTTACATAAACATAGGAAATGGCTCCCAATCGTCATCAGTCTGAAACAACGCAGTCTCATGAAAGTGCGTATCAATACCACAAATGTTATTTCTCGTGCCATTTATACGCCAAAAGTGTTTTTTGCGTGTATATGCTACGCACTGAAAACCCCTTGGGTAGGATTAGGGGGAGGGGGGGGATTGGGGTGCATGCGTATTACACGCCATAAAGTGCGTATCATATGCACGCGAAAACTGCGTATCATATACACGCAAAAACGAATTTTTGCCGTATAAATGGCGCGAGAAATAACATTTGTGGTATTGATACGCACTTTGATGAGATCGGGCTGTCTGAAAATAGTAGGGAGACCGAGGATGCATTTAGAGTGACTGCATGGTTTAAATGCAGTTAGAATGGTCAAAGTTCAAAATAGAATGCCCTCTACGAGTTTTTGTCCTTTACATTTATATCATATGATATATTTAAGAAATGTTACACAAAGAGTGCTGTTTTTCCCAAATATCAGCAGTAGGCCTATTGCAAATGTGTGAATAATTGAAATTAATTTTATTCTGCAGTTGAATAATGAAGTTAATATAAGTGCCTTATATTTTAAACATGTAGTTTCTGACGACAATGAATCAGTCCTTTTGAACGAAACAGCTGATTTAAAGATTAAGGTCACTCGGCGGCGGCGCCATCGGCCGCGACACTAGGTTTGTCGCCGGTGTTTGCAGGGGTGTCAAGCGGTGAGAGTGAGGTTGTAGGGCGGGGTTCGCTGCTGTCATCGGCAGGCGGTGTCATTTCATCTTGTGATTTACTAGAGGTTTGAGCTTTCTTGAGCCAATATCTTAAGTCCATGAAGAAAAATGGACAATTCATATTTTTAGGCTACCTAAAGCCCCGTCTCAGAAAGTCAGCGAACTAATTTCCTGAGCGGGACGCACACACGCAAGCAAAGTGGGCAATTTAAGAGACAGCTTCACCTATGCGTATCACGATCGCAAAAGGACACAACCAATCACATGCATTAAACATGAAAGCATAATTAAATAAATTCTGATTTGAAAAATCGTGTAAATGGATTTATTTTGTATGTGTGTGAAATCCGTCTGTGATTCTATTGTCGGCGAAATCTCGTTTACATGTGTGCTATTAATAATTTCATCTGAGGGTGCTTTCACTTTTGTTTGAGGGTGCTTAGCACCCTCTAGCACCCCCGTAGAACCGGGCCTGATCCCTCTACTTCCGCCACTGACTTGCAAGCTTTCCGATGCGCTCAAGCCCTCCACCCCTATGGCTACAGCGGGTTCCTCCTTCCCTCCGCCTCTGTCTTCCGTCACACCAGCTCTGCCTCAGTCCTTGGGTCTCAGATGCTCATCGCCGCGGCTTTGCCTAGGTCTCCAGTGCCAGCGATGTCGCTCAGAACCATCGGCTCCCCATCTACACCCTGGGATCCTTTGGCTCCTTCTCCGTCGGTCGTCTCACGGATGTCGTCAGCCCCGTCAACACATTGGCTCCTCCTTCGACTCCCCTATGGACAGTCATCCCTGCTGAGCTCTGGGTCTGCATCACCGGGCATCTACCGTCATTGCCGCCAGGGTCGTCCTACCATCCCTTCACCATCTCCTGTCCTCTCCATGCTGCAAGGTCACGCTTTCCAGGAGGGGGTGTTCTGTTACACTTATTCAGTTGTGTTTGATCTCTTACAGAGATGGGCAGTATTTTAATTAAATTTACTTAAAATACGTATTTAATTACTTTTGCATAATTTGACATTTGTATTTTGTTGGACAAAAAATCAGGTGTAATTTGGAATTAACTACACTGAGAAACTGTATTTTGTATTTAAAGTACTTCATTAAATATGTAATTTTATTCTAAAATTTATATAAGGTCTTAGAAGCTGTTTTGGTACTCACTATATGCTATTCAGTTTTCTATATCTGTGGAAGGTCAGTTCTTCAAATAATTGCTGGCAAATTTTGTTTTTCCACTGAAGACTGAGCAAAACACAGCATTTGATCACAGGATTTACACAAATCAATTTTGTGTTTTCTCAAGATTGCAACATTTCATATCTCCAGCTCCTGACAAACTCAATTATTGTTTGAATTGCACTCAGTGACACATTTAAATGTATTACTTGTATGTTTTTGGAAGGCTTTAGTCTTTCAAACGCGTACAAATTCACTGTATTTCATATTTACATGCAATGCAGATATTCCCCATCTTTTTTGTCAGCTGAAATTATTTTACCTAATATATTTACTTGAAGTAAGCCTTTAGATTTTAAGTTAATAATTTAGGTCAATAATAAAATGAATCTGATGTCGGTTGATGGTCACATGACATGCGGGTAAACACTTTTTTTTAATCTTTTTTTTTTTAGAAAACATTGTTTTATTTTTATTGTTTTTATTTTATGTCTTAATTACTTAATGACTTTTCATTAAACTCACAAAGCCCTGCAGTTCCATCATGAACCCCAGTCTGGTAAACCATGTTGTTAATACAAACAATGTGTAAACGGCACATCAGGGGGAAAACAAATGAAGAAATTTCTTGGCTTGTACGTCCTCTTTACACTGCCCGCTGTGCTGTTGCCTATGAAGGATGTGTGACGGTGTACCAGACACTTCCGGGTAGTATATTGATTGATCTACTGAAGGTCTTGGCTGTAAGACGCTATCCACGCGTGCTCTTTCATTGCCTATTGGAACGCGAGTTGAGGTCTGCATGCGGGGGAGGTAACCGGGGAGCCCCATTTCCATTTATGTTGAGTGTTGCATCCCTAGAGAAAGATTGTCACTGCTGCTTTGCCTTTCGTGAATTTAATGTCATTGTAGCTTTTGCCTCATTTTTAAGGCCCAAGCCTTTAAGGGAAAGCCTAAGAGAAAACTTTTAATTCTTGTTTTTCAAGTTTCAGGGGCTTTTGGGGCCCTTAACATGCTCGAAAACTCTTGAAACTTTGCACACTGGTCAGAACCCGCAGCCATTAGGGCCGGGCTGAAGCTGGCGGGCGTGGCAGGGGGGCTCAACAGCGCCCCCTTGAACTGGATCCGACAATTTGGTCCATAAATCAAACACGCTTGCATCAATTAATATGAAACTCAGTACACATATAGATCTCATCGGGCCGAACATCTTTTCCCCGGTCAAGTTTTACACCAGCCCAACAGGAAGTCGGCTCTTCAGGTGATAGTTTTAAACACAAATTCCTACATAGGGCCATACTGCCCTCTTGTGTCCAAAATTGTGCGCGCACTTTTATTTATTTATTACATGTATTACGCACACACACACACAGTTCGATCGCGCCCGCGCCTCTCTCTCTCTCACACACGCACGCACACACACACACACACACACACACACACACGCACACACACACACAGTTCGATCGCGCCCGCGTCTTTCTCTCTCACACGCACAGACACACACACACACACACACACACAAACACACACACACACACACACACACACACACACACACACACACACACACACAAATATTGGAACGTGAGTGAAGTACAAAGCCTATAATAAAGAAGTTTAGTTTAGCATCCAAATACATCGCAAATGTTGAAACAGTTTGATTCTAATGAGAGAGTTACGTGAGCCCAACACCACTTTCACTTTCGGTTTACATTATTTCGGTTACTTCTTGTTTATAGTTTTTTTTTTTTTAATTCTTGTTCTTTTCTGAATATCATTAAATTTAAAGGATTGCTTGTCTAATATTTTGAGTGTATCGTCACATCAGAATAACTCTCTCAGTTTAGTGATTCCCTAGTTTTTTTTATTTATTTATTTTTTCATTGTTCTAATCAGGTAAGGTAAGTAATATTCTCTGTCTTTATATACATGTGTATATATTAGGGGTGTAACGGTTCACAAAATTCACGGTTCGGTTCGATACGATACACTTGTGTCACGGTTCGGTTCGGTACGGTTCGGTACGTTTTCGATAAAGAAAAAAGAAAGAAATGCCAGAGAAATTTCCTTGATTTAATTTTTTTTATTATATTTTTATTAAAACTAACATCATAAAGCATGATTTTTTTTTTTTTACTTTGAGCAATGATGGAGCTATACTTGACTTTTCTTAGGAGCATATAAAACAAAACAGCTCCTTGGAAAAAATGAAATGTAATATTGTAGTAATTATAAACAAATGTTTATTTTAGTTCAGATTAACATTTGAGGGCAGCATTTGTATTCATAATGTCAAAATAAAACCGACGTAATGTTACTTAAAAGCATTATAGCCTAACTTACTATTCCTGCCAAACTTACATGGTTACAGTGAGTGTTACTACAGTAAACCCATGGTGACAGTGAGTGTTACTACAGTAAACCCATGGTGAATGTTGCTGATCTGTGGACACGGAATAGTTCATTCATGGCACAATGTTTCTTCCTGGTTTCCACGTCAGCGCTGTTTGTTCCGTTAATAACGGAGAAATGTGAATGCTTCTCACCAGATCTCGCAGCGATGATGTTATTACTCAGTGGCGAATTCAAATGCTTTCTTTACTGGATGTCGCTGTGTAGTAACAGTGCTGCTTAATCAAGATCGGCTCGTGCTGCATTGGTCCAAACTGATAAACAGTCCGTCAACCACATAATAACGAGTAGCGTAGTTTCGTTCCGCTTGCATTACATTTGCCATTTGATGTTGAGCAATGTTGTGGTCGCGCCAGCATCTCGAGCGCGCTTGCCACGCGCGACACGCCTATATTTCAAATAACTAAATTTTGGTCGGCAGGAAAAATTCTCCAACGAACCGTTCGGTTTGAAAATGCGTACCTAAAACCGAACCGAAAGCCTCGTACCGAACGGTTCAATACGAATACGTGTATCATTACACCCCTAGTATATATATATATATATATATCATCTGAATTATAAATAACTTATTTCTGTATAAAATAAAAATTCCCGAATAATCCAGACCAACCAGAGCGTACTATTCCTATATACCGGCTTGGGCCCGCAATCGCTGCTCGCAGCTATATTTTTTATTGTTTTTCCTTTATGTTTTGTTGTTGGTCTGACCTGGCCTAAACATAGGCTGGTTGGTTTTGGTATTTTATGTTCTTTTTTTTTTATTTTGTTGTATGTCAGCAATACGTGTGGTATTGGCTGTCCCATCAGTTTGTTATGATAATGCTAACATCTAGCTTTGCTTATTTCTGATCCAACCAGAGTGTTGAAGCTGTTTCTTGGAGTAGGTTGCAGGATTTGAGTCCTCCTCTTCTCGTGTGTGTGTGTCAGTGTGTCAGTGTGTCAGTGTGTCAGTGTGTCCCAAACAGCTCATCCATTATTGCTTCTGTTGTGATATTCCTGGTGGCAGCCACTACCCCCTTTTGGCTGACCTATGGGGCCTAATCTTTTACTTATCCCTTATAAGACAAAAATCACTTACATAAAATACATTGGTATGTCGATATGATAACAGACTTGCAAAGCTGGCTCATGGACATGCTGAGTAACATTTTTAAAGGTGTTTGCATGTGTGTGAAGGAGAAAAATACAGAGAATTCTTCTGACCCAGGGAAGGCTGGGATAACCTGATTGATAGGCAGCAGACCGTTTGTCTGGCACTTCCTTTATTTGTGTAAAGGCTCTCATAGAAACTTATACATCATTATGTAATGCACCTCTAACCTCTCCCCCCAATAAGATTAACATTTAAAGCAGGCCTTTGTACACAATAAGCTCGGAAGTCATCAAGGTTACGCCATTTCTGGATAGTAGAAATACGAAATACACCCAAACCAAAACCCCGGAAAACAATCAGCTCCTTAGGCATGTGTCTTAGTTATGTGCAATTTTTCTTCATTTTGCACCTCAGGTGATGACACGTCAGAGAATGATACCAAGAACCTGACGTACAGTATATGACCTATTTTCCTTGCCTCAGCTTTTGGCATTTCATCATCTGCCACCCTGCCTGCACAATCGGCACCACAAAAATAGCTTTTTCAAGACTCAACACCCTCTGCACTGCATTTTGCACGGCCTATGTGCAAGAACATTCGTGTTTGAAAGAGCACTCAGTCAAACATGCTACACACATACGGTAGGATGGACTTTGTCCCACCCCTTGCTGATTTGCTGAATCTTATTAAATAGTAAGACACCTGCTAGATGTGGTATGAGTCTGCACCGTCAGGGGTGGCTGATATCATACGGATAATACATGATTTACAAACGATGTATGAGATTATTTACTTCGGCATACTTATATATTCTATGGTTACAGTTTACTGCTGCAACAATAAAAAGAAACATATGAATGCCTGGTATTGAAATATGAACTGATTTGTGGTTTTCGGTTATTTGTAATTAAATGCATCTTATGGATATTGTGTTTGTGAAAGTTTTACTTGCAGCAAATTATTAAACAGGCTATCTACACATTACAATAATTTGAAACTGGATTACAAGATTTTTTTGATGAATACTATGTGGTCAACAAGTAAATAATGCATGATTAATCCAATTTATTTTTTACCCTCTTACTACAGTGACAATCCTGATATACCATTAAAATGAAAGATATAAAATAAACAAGTCTCCTGTGTTATTTAATCAAAGATACAGTTAGACACATTAATATTGTGAAATAATTGTATAATTTGTAACTCAGTTATATTTTAATATATTTTAAAATGAATGTAGTCCTGTGATGGAGAAGTTGAATTTTCAACAGCCATTACTCTTGGCTGTCTTCAGTGTCACGTGATCATTCAGAAATCATTCAAATATGCTGATTTGCTGCCCAAGAACTGTCCATATGAAAAAGAAAAGTATGTGTGTGATCCATTCTCTCTTACCTGTTGCCATCTGCTGTCATTGACTCTCCACTGAGACTATAGTGTGTATCTGCCGGTCTTTAACTTCTGCCCTGAAGACAAAACCTGTAGAATAAAATTGTGTTGTCTTTCTACTACAGGCTCATTCCTATCCACTATCACTATATGGTGTGTTTTACTTATGAAATAAAACCTCTGATTTCAGGGTTAATCTAATTGTTTTTGTTCCACGTTTGTTTGATGTGTGTACAAAGCCCAGTGGACACTGAAAGTAGATTTTGGAGGAAGTGGAGGCGAGAACAGGAGCTGTATTTGTCTAGACAAGAAATGTATTAGCCAATTTCTGATATAGCGAATCAACATGTTGTAGGGCGTAATTGAGTTTTTCCCCCTGCCTGTTACGCGAGCATACAACGGGACATTGGCTAAACAGGTTGCTTAATTGAAATTAAAACGTAAAAGCATAAATCATGCTGGCCCTGGTGTAATTGAAGGGTAACTGAATATTTAATGAAGCCGGTAGACTAGGCTCCATATCAGGATGTGTCAGAGTGATCTATAGCCTATAGGATTCTGTCACGACACACTCTTTTCTTTTCAAATCTCTCTCTTTTTTTCCTGCAACATTTTTTTAAGCTTTTTTGTCTCTAGGGGAAATAAGCTAATACATAAAATAACCATCAATTAATTTTTTTTTATAGTTTTTCACTTGTTGTGCACAAATCCCCAATGGAAACTATACACAGGTAATAATAAGACAAGAAAAGTGTACAAAAACTTGACAGCATTAGGCCAAATGTCAGCCCTTAATTTAAACCATTTTGAGATGTGGTCTGACAGTGAAACTAGACCTGCACTAAATAATGTGGAGAAATCATGATGGATTACACAACATGCTCCACAGAAGGAAACATAACACTGAAGCAGGTAACTCATAAACATTCAAATGTGTCAACAGAAGTTAACATGGCAATGCTAGCAACATGTCAGCAGAAGGTGACTTAAGCTCACACTTTGTAAACAGGCCCTATGGCAACTGATTGTCAATGCTGTGACATTTAGTTTTTGTGCTTCTTCAAATATTTTCTGTCCTCTGCACTTATTATAAGGTTCAAATGTGGTGTCCTTCTAATAAAGAGTGTTTCTCCTCAATATGTTGATAACACCCTTACATTTTATCACTCTTCCTTCACCATCCCCAGTAAAGAGCACATGCAAATATGACATTTATTTATTTTTTGGAGACATGTAATTGGAGAAAAATCTGAATCAGTTAGGCACCAGGAGGAAATGCAAGATGATTTATCTGGGAAAAGCACCATTAGAGAATGAAGCATTGACACGAGTTCAGGATTTTTTGCTTTCAAAATGGAGCAGATGTGGCATTCATGGTTGCAGAATTGACCTCAGTAAAAGTTTTAATATTTAATGTGAGAATGGTTTAGAGAGGTTGCCACTTGTTCATTTATCAATACAGAGGCAATTACCCAAAAGCAGAGCACATTTGTTGTTCTGTCACATGGGAGCATTTTCAATGGATTTTTTTCTTTTTTTCTTGGTTGCTCATGGAGCTCCATGGCTCTAGACTGCTAGAAATCAACCAAATAAATGAAGACATTTAAATCAGCTCAATATCCCACCATGCCCTTAACCAATTACAAAATGACTGGAAATAGAATGTGTACTTTGTTTGGCTACAGGGATGGGTTTTAGCTTTTTCACTATTTCCTCCTAATGTAATGCCAAATATCACAACCATTGTCAATTGAGGGGCATTTGTAGTCTCATCTATGCTTGTTTTTATGTTTTCACCATCCACTTCCACATATTTCTTTGGAAGGGATACATATAAAGATGTTAATCTGTTGCAAATGTTTTCTCATTTGCATATCTCAATGTCATCTATATTTTGACAATATCAACAGTGACCTTGGCATTTGCTACACAGCCAGACAGAGACATATCAAACAGATTACAAAAGCTCTATAGATCATCTGGGGGTAAAATAGAGCCATTGAATGTCACATTGGTTGTTTCCACATCTGATCTCCAATTAAGCTACCTGATATGCAACTTTATATTGTGTGACAAGATACACAGCATGTACTTAATGTATCCTTCTCAAATAAAAACTGCAGAAGAAAGAATAATTTATCATACATTGTGAAAAGGAGTTTTATAAATTCCTGCTTAAAAGTAGATTTGAAAAAAATCGAAACACACACACACACACACTGATATAATTCTGATATAATTCACAGAACTAACAGAGGCATGAGTCAAAATCTGACAACGAGGAGAAAGGATGAGAAATTAAGTGATAATTGGAATGAGCTGCTACACTCCATCTTTCTCACAAAAGTTATCAGTCTACACCTGGAAGTCTTGATTGTGCGCGATAGAGCTGAGGTGAAGGGACTAGCCGCTGAGGTGATTAGCTTTGCTGAAGAGCATGTGGAATAGAAATCAACTGACTCACTCGTTCTAACTCTTTCACATATACATCCTCCTCTGTTCCAATGTAGAAAAAAAGTTTAGTTATAAAAGAAAAATAAAAAGTTAACTGCTGCCCATTGAACAGCAAATGATAAAAAAATATCCTGTTAAATTATTGTTAATAAATCAGCTGTAGTTGCCAGGAATTTACAGTAAAAAAAAAACAAAACAATGGTTTCGGTCTTATGGTTTGCCTGTATGTTTTACAACTTATAACGTAAGTTGAGATAACGGGAACGAGTACTGCGTCGCTAGACACAATGGGAAAACTCATTTTTATCAGATTACTGAAGATTAGAACCAATGGCTGAGCAGCGGAGCTGCATGAACATATAGGGCGAAAGCCCGCCAGAGGGCTATCCCTCTATATAAGTGGGCATTCTACCATAGTGAATCAGATTCATTTGACTGTCGCAGAGTCGTGAAGCGTGAAAGCACGGCTGGTGACGCTGTAATAGTTCCCGTTATCTCAGGGCTAACTGCGTCGGTAGATGCATTGGGAACCCAGTCCAAACACACAGTGCTTCGAAATTTGGAACGACAATCGTTCTGGGGCCCTGGCCCAGGGTGCATTTATAAAGGCCCATGGGTGCCAAGGTTAAGATAGGGCGATATAAAGCCCAACAACAATTCTGACTACAATGTTGGAATCACACGGAGGGTTCCAGTGGGTTGAGCTCACGGAGAGGTCAATGCCCAGCTTACACAGACAGGACCTGTGCTTGTAGCACAGGGACATCCAGGTTTTTGAATGTTTGTCCACCAAAGCACTCTTAAGTTTTGAACAGGGCAGAGTAAATGAGACTCCTGCTCACCCTCAGATGGGGGAAAAGCAGAGAGAGTGATAACCTGTGCTCTGAACTGAGTCAATAGCACAAACTCAAGGCGAGAATGGGCCGTAATTAGGCCAGCTGGAGTGGACCAAAGGGAGGGCCCTTGAGGCCCCTGAGGACTGTAGACAGGTTCCATGTAGGAACCGTGAGGGGGGAGGGGCGAATTTAGCCTCCTAGACCCATTCAGAAAAACGAATAACCAGGTTGTTATTGCCTAAGGGCTGAACAGCTACAGGAGTACTGAAAGCTACTATGGTCGTCACATAGACTTTAAGCGTGGAAGGTGTGCAATTTTCCAGCAGCTCCAGAAGGAAAGGCAGTACCAGTTAAATGTCACAGGATGTCGGGTCTTCACTCCTAACTGCACACCAGCTGAAGAAGACAGACCCGTAGAGGCGTCTTGTGGACAGGGAGGCCCATCGGCTCCCGTCGAGGGGCCAGAGGTGAAGGGCCCACAACTCTGGTTGGGGGTGCCATATTTTTCCTTTTGCTTGGGAAAGGAGGTCCTTTCTCAGGGGAATTGGCCACGGGGCTGTCTTACCAGTTTGCACAGAGGCCTCGATCTGAGTCCACCTTGGTGGTTTATTTAGGACACTACTGTCATATTGTACGGCTGGACTAAGACATGCTGCCCTTTCAGATCTGTCAGGAAGGTTTTGAGGATTTCCAGGCAGGTGATATAAAGCCATTTTCTATGCTCGGCCAGGAGCTGGAAGTCGGCCTGCCCTCGCGCAGAGCTCCCCAACCCGTGTTGAAAGCGTCTGTCGAGACCACCTTCCTTCTGGATACCATTCCCAGATCCACGCCCGATTGGAACCAACGAACCCTCGGGTCAGGACCATGATGTAGCAGTGATCCAACATGATGCAGAGGTGTCTGAGAGGCATTTGAAGCAGTCCCAGCTGAACTACTGGTGCGGCAGAGGCCATGAGGCCCAGCATCCCCAGAAACTTCCTGAGGGGTGTGAGAACCCAACCTTGAAAGATGCTGTAAGCCATTGAATTGTCAAGGCTCGTTCTGGCATGAGTGTGACCCCCATTTGTGCTGAATCGAGAACTGCTCCCAGGAACAGGATTCACTGGCTGGAAGACAGTGAGCTCTTGCCTGTATTGATCCTGAGCTTTCCAAATAGCCAAGAAGCACGATCTGTGAGCATCTAGCTTTGCCTCCGACTGGGCTAGAAAGAGCCAGTCATCAAGATAATTCAGGACGCGTATTCCCTTTTGTCTCAGAGGGGATAGGGCAGCATCCATGCACTTTGTGAAAGTGTTTGGAGCTAGAGACAGTCCGAATGGAAGGACCGTATATTGATAAGCCACCCCCTTGAAAGCAAAACTCAAGAACGGTCTGTGATGGGGGCTATCTGGATATGAAAGTACTCGTCTTTCAGATCCACTGTGAAAAACTGAGGCACACTTGAGAGAGGATTTGTTTCAATGTTAACATCTTGAATGGCCATTTCATAAGAGTGCAGTTCAGATGTTTAAGGGCGAGGATGGGCCTGAGGCCGCCATCCTTCTGTGGAACGAGGAAGTATCGGAAGTAAAAGCCGTATTCGCTGTGGGTCGGAGGAACTGTTTCTACAGCTCCTTTCACTACCAAATTCATTACTTCGGTGCAGAGGACATAAGCCATGTTCTATGTTCAACACCTAACTTGACACTCCGGGGATGGCTTCCCTAGCCTTGGCCTGGGTGGCCAGGGATTGAAGTGGGTCGAGCGACAGCCCGCTGTGTGTTCGTGGCAACTGAAACAATTTTGAAAATGTTTGTTTTTTATTTTGTTCACTATGAAAGTCAGTTGCATGGGAGCGTGAGCATAAAAGGGCCCAATGTTTGCAACAAACACATTGCTTCCAACACCTGAAACTGAACAGAGATTTGGGAGGCAAACTCACTGCTTTTTGAGGGGTGGTCCAGCTGCAGCGAGACTCAGACCCCTCTTCCTGTTTCCTCTGGGATCTGGACGGATTCTGAGTACAGGATGCAGCGTTACCTTAGGCCAGGGACCTTGGTACTTCGAAAAGGGGTAGCGTTTGGCAGAGCGGGAACGCTGTCGAGGCTCAGGCTCTGGTTTGTGCTGAGTGGTCGGAGACGTAGGCTTCACGGGCTGCTGAGTTGGCACATTCTTCTGGTGACTGGAAGCAGTTGCAGAACTGGAGCGCTTGGGCAGGAAGTGTTGCATAGCCTGCAACGTCTTCTGTGCAGAAGCCGATGGGAGACACTGGGAAGTCCAGGAAAACACCCTTTTCGGCGTTCTTGATCTCCGTCAGATTCATCCACAAGTAACGCTCCAACACCACCAAACTGGCCATTGCTCTGCCGATAACATGGGCAGTTGTTTTTGTGATGTGCAGGGCCTTAAACGCAGCAGGGTCATGACCGACTAGTCCATGGAACGGAAGAGCTTCGCCTGAAAAACTTGTAGGAACGTCATTGTGTGAAGGGCGGAGCCTGCTTGTCCAGGCGAGGTGTAGCCATGACCAGCAAGAGCTGAGATGGTCCTACAGGGCTTGGACGGATGCTGTGGGCGGGCAGAGGTGCTGGTTCCATGGCTTCGTCCAATGGAGGTAGTTTCTTGTTGCCCTTTTCCTTACGTTATCAATTGTGGTGAGGGCAGTGGAGATAGAAGGTCGAAGGCACGCTGAGTAGGGGGAACGCCACGACTTTGTGAGTTCATCATGGACCTCCAAGCAGCTGCGTTTGGGCTCCTCAAGGGTAAACCAATATAATCTATGGTCCCTGACTGCTTTTGAGAGGACGCAGATTAACTCCGCATCCATCCCAGCTCTAGAGTCGCTCCAATCCTTAGACAGCAGGGGGGCAGTGTCATCCAGCGAGCCTGACCAGTCCTCCGCGTATCAAGCCGCTAATGACTTGCTGTCATCAGGAAGATCCTCTTTAGATCCCCTGAACGAGACCAGGCCTCTTGCACCAGAAGAGAAGTGCTGGTCTGCGTGTAGAAAGAGCATGGTCGAAACCTCTATTTGTGGGGAGACTGAGGCGCGTGGGATCTGCGCCGGCGTGAGCCTACTCGTGCTCGACTGCTCAGTTCTCTGGCTCCGCTGTTTCTTCATCCGAGGTACCTGGGAGGAAGATAACGGGAGAGCGCAAGGGGTGGAGTCGCTCTCTGAAAAGAAAGCGATCCATGAGCGGAGACAGGCGAAACTCATGCTTTCGCAATGAGAGCAGTTTGTCTCAGTGAGCGCGATTTCCCCAGACAGAAGACGCACTTACTGTGCTCGTCAGAGACGTGTAGGGCTCAGCCACACTCGTGGCACGTCATTTGCAACACCGCCGCTGGAAATTTGCTCTGAATTTGTTCTTTTAGACTCTCTGGATAGCATCAGGGGAGATCGCTAAATCAGCTTGCTTGCAGCGCGTCAATCCACTTGCTTGCAGAGGGCAGAGCTGTCAACTGAAAGCAGGTCGCCGGCGTGCTGAGTCAGCATGATCTGCTCAAGGGGCTTCTTCAGACGGAGGGAAGGCTTCTCAAGTCTCGGAGTGGCAGTGAAAGAAGACGATTGTTGCTTAAGGAGAATTAATCTGATTCCTTATGGCAGAATGCCCCCTTAAATAGAGGGATAGCCTCGCCCATTTCTGCGGTCTCTGGCGGGCTTTCTCCCCATAGTTTCGTACAGCTCTTCTGCTCAGTATTGGTTCATAAATAGGCTCCTTCAGTTTCACTGCGTTATTCTAGAATCTTCAGAATTTGGAGAAAAATGGTGTTTTCCCATTGCGTCTAGCAATGCAGTACAAGTTAACCGTATCGGTAGGGGACAGTATATTTAATTGAGTGTGATATGAGTCAACTTGAATTGTCAAAATTATTAATTGAACTGATAATCACCACAATAATAGTGCTCACACAACAGAAAGCTACATGTTGTATCAGAGTTCATCATAATTGGTCTGTCCATAAAACATGGCAATTATTTGAGTATGGTGGACAGTGTCATGTACATCATAGTAACACACGACATAAAAATAATGCAATAAACAGAAAATACCCTATGCACATTAGCAATAAGAAAAATAAGAAACAAAAATATTTATATAAAATACAATCACTGTTTTACTGTTTTGCAGCAGAAATAAAAAGTAATACATTCAAAACAACATGTGATAGTATTTTACAGTAAAATAACGTATAATGTGATGTTAAAACCAATAAAATTGTCACTGTTTAGGTAATGTATAGTTACCTTTACCATAGTATTTTACAGTATTTTTTCTTTAAACATTACAAACAATTGTACAATGTGTTGCTCAAATACATATAGTATTATTTATATTGTATATTTATTATATAAATATATATTGTTTCTTCTACTTATTCTTAATTTCAAACAAACACAGCACACACTTTCACATTATAGTCGTTCAAGTGAACATCTGTGTACAGTATACAGTACAGTATGTACAGACATGTCACCATGTGCATGTTTAAGTGTACATACATTAATCATTATCACAATGAAGCAGGAATGTTTTTATTTTTGCTGATAGAAAAAAATATTAAATTACCCTAAATTGACTGATGGTGTTGGCAGGCATTTCATTTGAGCGCTTGGGAATCATTGATAGGATATGTCGAGATTAGTTATCGCTTATGGTTTTACTTTATTAAAATGCAATGTGTGATGAATGAACAGATTTCATGAGGTTAAAACTGACATAATGAGATTCCATTTCGTAAGAGACATACTTAATTATTGCAAAGACAGAGATTAATTAGATTTTTTTCGGAATGCTACATTTATGTCTTGATGTGAAAATGTGAAAACGTATATCTTCTTTTTAAATGATCTATGAAACATTATTCTAAACAGGTGACTGAGAATATTTGAGGTTCATATATCATCAGCTTTTACTCTTACTGCTCTGTTTTTATTATAATATTTTGTTCAATTCAGTTTCTCTCACCTATTTTACGAGTCTGAAAGAAAGATTTTTGTCTTTTTTGCAATTGTTTAATAAGACATAAAAGTGTAACACTTGTTAGAAGCATTGATGGTAATAAGACGCAATGAAATATGAAGGAGTTTAATGTCTTTGAACAAAATGAATAATTGCAGATGCTGGCTTGAACTAGAATTTCCCTTTTGTTTACTTTGTTTACAAGGGAGATTGACAGCTTAATTTGCACACAATGCTTTTTCTTAATTTCTTCTATGGCTGGAAAACAAAATAACAAAATTTTAATCAAGCTCATTCTACAAAAATCCCCTTTGACCTTGTTCAAACACAGAGACACAAACACACAAAATGTATGTATAATGAGCTGAATCACCGTTGAAATGCTTTGACTCCATAAATTTGCTCATTATCTCATGCACAAATGAACTATTAACCTTTAAAATCAGCCATCAAGGTTAAATAGCAATAACCATCATTGCAATGCAACTCCTCTCCTTGGAAGACACAGCAAATGTATTATTAAGACTGTGTGATTCTTATGGGAAGGGTGAAACAAGGTGACAGTGATGTTTAAATGAGATGATTTGAATGAGTATGTGCTCCGCCAGCTTGTTTAGTATTGCAAAAGAGTGCAGTCTTTATGTGAGCTATAAAACACTCCTCTATCATGGCTCTGCTCCCTCTCTCGCTGAACGCTGCAGGTCAGACAACATCAAACTTTCGTGTATGAGACAAATCTCAAATCTCAAATTGTCTGACTGCAAAATGTGGCTGTCAGTAACATGCTGTAATATCATAGTAGGATGCGTTTATTATCACAGCATAGAGTACTGCAGATATTTCATTGTTTAAACTGGACTGTCAATATCACCGTCTACGTTGTTCTCAAGCATGCAATGTCTGATAGACAGTGGGCAAATATAAACAGTGATGCAAGCTGACATAATGTATCCTGTGTCTTTGAAAAAAAAAACATTGTCTTGTTATTCAGGTGCAAAATAATACTGCTAGCATGCTTTAAAAAGTAAAACGATGTAGAAAGAAAGTTGGTAGCTGAATGGGTTCATGAAGATGATCCTTTAATGGACTTCAGAATGTGCTGATACCGTAGAAAGAACCACTTTTACCGCTGACGTACATTGATGTGGCACTTGTTGAAATAACTATCTGCTTTTATAAGACGAAGAAGACATCAAAAGCCATCGCACTTTGTTCCATTAAAGCAAGTACATGCAGCTGAATAATGGATGTTATTTTATGTCACTTAGTTAATTCTGCTGTGGAAAAAAAAAGACCAAACAGGCTTAGAAGGTCTTGTTATGCTGCGTATTCACAGGCTTCAATGGCTGCTGCCGTGGATTGCCCATCTGTAGCTGGCCAAAGGGACATGATGTGCAGGGTGCATTGATTTGGAGAAGTGGCACTCAGTTCACACAAATATATCACAAAATAGAAGCAAATCCCAGGTGGATGAAAATACGTGGCCCCTTTTTCATTAAATATTTAATTGCTTTGCGCTTTGTGACAAAAAGCACTGTCAATTTGGATGCCTGTGCCATCAGGTTGCCTCCTCACAAGGTTTGTACACAAGGATGTGATGGTTTTATCTCACGGTTCCTGGCGCTCTTCAATCGTGGTGAAAGACAAAGTTTTCCAACTATAAAAAGTCTTGTGCCCATAAAGTCATCTGTAATAGGAAAATGAGGACACATTAATATTTTAGAAGATGCAGAAAGTTGCCAATAAATTCATTGTGAAAAC
Organism: Meda fulgida; assembly: GCA_030578275.1. Classification (NCBI taxonomy): domain Eukaryota; kingdom Metazoa; phylum Chordata; class Actinopteri; order Cypriniformes; family Leuciscidae; genus Meda; species Meda fulgida. The sequence continues at coordinate 25,855,165 of CM060622.1, forward strand.
AAAGTGACTATGCAAACATTATGCATTCTGTTCTGAGTAAGACGATATTTATCTCTTTATCATCTTCAGCAGGAACCAAATCAGTTGCAATCTTTTCTTATTGCAATTGCGTTCTAAACTTCAGATATTTGCTATAAAGCTGACAGGGCCAAACCAAAAATAACTTATTTATTGGCCTGAAGTTTTGATTGAGTAAAAAAAAAAAAAAAAAAAAAAAAACTATCAAGAATAGGGATGCACAGCTATTAAAATTCTGACCAATACCAACAGCAAAACTCCCAGTGTTAATATAATCCGTGTGGATTATATAAACACTGGCAATGTTTATTTAACACCATTTTTTTGCTGTTCATGTTATGACCAATAACCAATAAATGGCCGATATTCAAATTCTATACTAATTTGTCTAAATAAATTGAATATAATAATTCAAAACAATCTATTTTAACAATCTAAAAAGCTACTTTAACTTCCTCATTACAGTACAGTAATGAATGTCATCATTTTGAGATTTGATAATGATTACATTTTACAGTGTTTATATTAATTTTTTTAATTAAATAAATTAAATAAAAATTATTTTTAATGATTAAATTCAAGTGAGTATTTTATAATGGCAAAGATAATGTATTGGTAAAAAATAAGGATGGGTGGATGGATGGATGGATGAATGGATGGATGGATGGATGGATGGATGGATGGATGGATGGATGGATGGGTGCACGGATGGTTGGATGGAAACTGTCATGATGAAAGTGAACACCATCTCCCATGTTGTGAATATAGACGTAAATAATACATGAGCTCCTCAAATGCTTGTTGTGCAGTTTTGCTTGTACTTGAAATGTATTTTGGGAATAAATAATTTACAAGCTGAGAACAACTAATTACTGTGCCATACATATTCCAGTAGCCTCTCTCTGAGAGAGATCCTTTTTTGGGATGACAAGGTAATGAGTGGAGAGGGCTTGCGTTTTATTTATTGGGCTCCACGCTGGTTCTCCATGGCCCTCTTTGTCTCAGGAAAGGCTTTCTGACAATTTTCCACAGGAGCCTGGCATCTCCATGCAATGATTGTGAGGTGTTTTCTGACAAAATAATTGGCTACTCTGGCATTTCAATTAATTGCCTTTAAATTGCCTTGTGCAATGGCATTCTTTGACACTGTATCAGAGGCCAATAAATAACACATCTGATGGGTGAACAATACATCTGTTTGAGAATTCAAACAGCTGTGCGAGAATAGCTACGGTGTTGGTAAAGGTAGATTATAAACTTCCTTTTTTCTTACATTTCTGTTGTATAAAAACATCCATACTGTTATCTGCTGGCACAGAAACAAACTATTTAAGAACAAACCATCCTGCCGGTCGGTTACATTCCATTTAGTTGGCTGAAAGGGAAGTTGTGGAAGTGCTGACTCAAGCTTCCATTAAAGCAGATCTCACGGCTGTTATCAGGTGGTCTGGATGAGGTTGAGGCCCTTGGAAAGTGCTTGTCTGGACAAAGGTGTTAAACCCCCACCGTTGGAGGAAAATGGTGCTTTCAGAGAGGAGGAAGAGTCCCTGAGTGTAATGGTATACTCTGGAAAGGTTCCAGCTGAACCCATGCAGTTTCCGCACACCTAAATCCATATGTTGGTCTAAGATGGAATCTGAGAAAATGATTAGAACCTGCTGCTTCAGGTGGGGAAGCAGAGGAAAATATTGTGCTATTAACGCCCTGCAAGCCCCTCTCAATGTCTCTTTCCATGTCTCATCTGCAGTGTTCCACAAGCACTACAATCTCGGCATCGAAACTAACCTCTGTCTTTCTGTCTGTCGTTTATATCTCAGTCGTTCCTCACGCTCTGGCGTCTTTCTCTTAAAAGCCATGTTATCTCCAGAAACGCCGTTGTTCTCTTTGGAGTGGTTAAAGTATCCAGCCTGCCATTGCAGGCTGATACTATTTCGGTTTGTGAAGCAGTTAGTGACCTCTATCAGTGACTCACCTCTCCTTCAGTTATCAGTAGACTTCAGCCTGAGAGGAAGAATCCTGCTAGTGTGAATCACACGGGAGCTCTGCTTCAAAACAGACATGTTATGGAGGCTAATAATCTAGCTTGAAATAAATCAATACATGAATAAGTGCATAAACATTAGAGGGACATTCCACTCAAAATTCTCACTTGCTCATAACTTTTGTCTGTCATGAAACACAACAGGCGAACATCTAAAATCCATGCTTTTTCTATGCATTTACAATGAATGGGAGCTTAAGTATTCAAGGGTTAAAACAGAAAGAAAACAGATCAAGCACCACAAACGAATCAGAATAGTGGTATATATGACTTGTGAGTTGCAAGCCTTTTGAAGTCACACAACAGCTTTGGTAGATGCCCACATCCCACAATTTTATGTTAAATGCTGCACTGTAACAAATTGCTGTAAAAATTACAGCAACATTCTGGCAATTTTGGTTGCCAGTAAGCCAGTAAATTTTACAAGAGTACTGTAAATCATAAACTACAATTATACTGTAAAAAATACAGCACACCTGTAAAAACAGCAAAACAGCTGTGAATTTACAGTTCTTTATTGTATTATTTACAGTATGTTACTGTTATTAATAATGCATTGAATTAAAACCTGAGACAACTCATTTCATTTGAGGAAATTTGCCATTAAGTAGTTACACCGTGAGCTAATTACATTTGAGTCTACTAAGAAAAAGACTTTATGAGTTAACAAGAAACATTCATTTAACTAAATCCTACTAGACAACAACAGCACACATGAAATAGTTGAATAACTTTAATGCATCAGCAAATACACAGTCACTGCCTTTAAATAAAGCAACATTCAGCTTAAGCTTAGTGTTTTTCTGCTCCTCCTGAACTGAAGCACAGGCTACACAATGGTGACACAAAACTCAACAGAAACACTTTAAATCCCAACACTAACAGATCTCCACTATATCATTATGTGCAATAACACATAAAATCACATTAAGTAATTCACATAATTTTACTTTTTTGTTTAGTACATTTGACTGAGATTTTTCAGGAAACAACTGACTTCAGCCACAGTCTTAGATGAAATCCACTGAAGAAAAAAGAAGACATTAAATCTGTGAAGAACTCAGCAGAGGAGGATTAAACAACTCCAAAAACAGCATTACCAGCTTCACTTATTACTAACCAGACTCACTTTATTTCTGTCATAATCAGACTTACTGAGAAATAGCTGAGGGTTAGATGTTGATGATTTATAAAAAATATATCATTTGAAGTTACCATGATCGTGATTAGTGTTTACTTTAGTTGGGCTCTTGACTCTTGATAAGTTGAACATTAGTTTTACTTTGGCTATTATAACCATGTCTTTAAAAGACAAATTTGTTATGGCAATAAAAGTCAAGTAAAATGATGTTCAGGTATTGATGGTTGTCTATTGATGTCAGTCTTAACTGGCTTAAGTGGCTGATCTTGATCTCATCTGATGAGATCTTTAGATATGTACTGTCTTCTTTTCTTTTCAGTTGATTAAATATATGGCTGTAGCTGGAAGTCAGTAGTTTACAATACAATCTAAGTCAAATTTACTAAACAAAATAAGTTATGTTTTGTGCATGTATTTATATGACAATAATGTGAAATGTGAATATATGTATTTATATGAATGGCTGCTCAGGAGAGTAAATGCTGAAATGAAATGTGATCATGTGTTTTTGCACATAATGATATAGTGGAGATCTGTTAGTGTTTAATGTTCTGTTGGGATTTAAAGTGTTTCTGTTGAGTTTTGTGTGTCACTATTGTGTTGAAGAGTAGAGCCTGTGCTTCAGTTGAGGATGAGCAGAGAAACATTGATGTTATGCTGTGTGTTGCTTATTTAAAGGCAGTGACTGTAGTTGCTGATGTATTGATGATCTTTTTGTTAAGTTCGTCAATTCTGTTGACGAAAAATGTATGCTGTTATGTATGCTGTATGCTGTTGTTAACTAACAATTATTTGCACGAGGATTGGGTTAAATTGATGGTTTGTTAACTCATTTAAATTAATTTTATTTTTTTAGTGGACTCAAATGAAATAAAATCACAGTATAAATAGGAAATGTCAATTGACCAATTTAAGATAATCGGTTTCCTCAATTTATCAAATAATCATACTGTAAATAATACAATAAAGAACTGTAAATTCACAACTGCTCTTGTTTTTCTGCTTTTACAGGTGTGCTGTATTTTTTGCAGTTAATTGTAGTTTATGATTTACGGTAATCTTGTAAATTTTACAGGCTTACTGCAACCAAAATTGCAAAATTACAGTAAATGTTTTACAGTGTGCAAATGAATCGAGTCAGCAGGCTGTCAAGGACCAAATCATTCTGAATCACAGAACATTCACAAAACATCATTATCATTACTTCTCTAAGGCCCGGGAAAACCCAAGTCGATGTCAAAGAAGTAGTGGGGACGAAAGTTGACTGTGTTGTTGCCTCTCAACGGCTGCGTCTCTGCAAAAAAGCTGCACTTGAACACACCAAAAGATCAAAAGGCGACTGTCAACTAGCTGTGCGTTCTGCGCCTGCATGTGTGCAAGTAAATATCTGTCTATATCAGCAGGTATCAATAGTCTATGTCCGTCATTCAAAAAGGGAAACCGAAACTAGGACTACAGATATATGAACCGTAAACAAAGCAATGCTGATAACTTTGTTCATTCTAGTCGGCTCATGTTATTATGAAAATATTTGTGCATTTCAATGTGTAGATAAGATGACGCAAAATTACATCAGCCTTGTCTGTACTGTAACTTCGTTGCTCGCTTTCATTACTTTTGCTTTTTTTTTCGCACACTGACTTGATCGCAAAGCTGAGCAGTCAATCAGAGTTCTCTCTCTCACAGATGGCCCGATGCCAATTCAGCATTTTGACGGAAAAACCTCGACTGTGTCCAATTAGAGTCAATAGTGCAGAACACATAAAAAAAACTAAGCCGACCGATGCTAAAAAGCTGCCCGACGGCTGACCATCAGTGTCATGATTCCTGTCTTGTGTTCCCCTTGTCATGTGTGGACTTTTATGTTATTTCCTGTTCTGTGCCATGTTTTGTAGTCCATTGTAGTTTTTCCTTTTGATTACTATATATACAGTACCCCAGTGTTTCTCATGTTCTTGGTCTGGTGATGTCCTTACTGGATGGATTGTGTGAGTTGTTTTTAGTTCTGTTTTACCCCTTGTTTGGATTTACTCCTGTCCCCTGTTGCTTGGATGTTTTTTGTGTTATTTTGTTAATAACCTGCTATGCACTTGGATCCTCCTCTTCCTTGTTAATGAAACACTCCGTTTTACAATCGGCTTGGTGTATACCGGCCGTAATGAACTTTCTAGATATCAGTTTTTCAGATATCAGAACCTACATTTCAGTCTGTTTTTTTTTTTTCACACAAAGTTATTGTGTCATATGGAGCATGCACTGTATAATAACTGTCATTTGTGCCTCCTTGTAATTGCATGGAAAAGATAATTGGAAACAACACGAGGGTGAGTAAATGATGACAGAATTTTCTTTCCTTTAAATGAACAAACATGCAAATTTTAATAAATAAATGGGAGGTGTAAATGGCAACATGCTCTTCACACCAAAGTGAAAATTATACAAAATCATGTTCACCCTAGGTTTAATGAACAATTTAAAATACATTCAAATAGTCATCTGTTGATATTTCCCCCCAAATGAAAATAGAAGCAACATGCTATTTACACAAAGTGTGGGCTGCGTATAGTGACATGAGATGACTATTACTCAAAATGGCACATATGGGGCTTTTTAAACTCCAACTATGTAAACAAATCCTGAATATTAAAGTATGATTGGAACAACATTAGTTTTGAAAACAGGGACTAACTGAACATTTAGACTAACCAGTTGGGCAGCACAGCAGTCACGTTAAGTTCTTTCTTCCAATAACAGTGCCAGGCAGAAAGCATAAAGTGGGACAGGGCCAGATACACGGTCTGTGTTTATTCCGCTGGAACCTCTGTGTGCACCAAAAGTCTTGTAATATTCATCCATTTGTGTTTGTTTGCATACAACATACATCCCAAACTGATGATGAATATAAAAGCCACATCAAGGCCAGCTATACAAAAAGTCTTATTTTAAAATTCTGTCGTATGAGCTGGTGTCTATAGAAAGAGAGATTGAACTTCTTGATGGTGATTTTGAAATTACTCTTCTCATCAAAAACAGCTTAAAAATGATTGATCACTAAGCAAGTGAAATATTTGTTCTGTAAGCAATTTATTTGATATATTCTACTGTTACCTTGCTTAAAAATATGGAATAAGGTAAGTTCTTAAAATACATAACCTCCATTTGAAAGTTTGGCGTCAGCACAATTAAAAAAAAATGTTTTTGAATGAAGTCTTTTATTCTCACAAAGACTGCATTTACTTGATTGATACAGTAAAAACAGTAATATTGTAAATTATAATTACAATTTAAATTTAATTATCATTTAATCAGTTAATTTCAGGATTCTTTGATGAATAGAAAGCTTAAAAGAATGCCATTTATTTGAAATTAGAAGGAATGCTTGGTATCAAATTTGATCAATGTGTCCTTGCTGAATAAGTATTAATTTATTTAAGAAAAAAAAAAAACCTTACAGACCCTATTAATGATTATTTTGTCAATCATTAGATCCTTAATTATAATAGAATCTACTGATGTATCTAACATTTTTTCCCTCAAGGACTTATTGATCCTGTAGTCAATAATTTTATCCCAGAGTTCAATCAGTTTAACTTATGCATCTTTGATCACCAAAATTACATATTTAAACATTTTCATGCCTTAAAATAGCTTGAATGTAACTACACCCTTGCTTCATTTAGTATACGCGGATCCATAAATATGCTAATTAGCCCCGTCTCCACTCTCTCACGCCAGCTCAGAGATTCACTAGGCCAACTTACTTCATTTATTGTACGATTTTTTAACTAAAGGGGTTTGTTGCAACTGGGTTAATACAATTCAAAACAGTTTTCAATTTTTTTAATTTTTTTAATCAGATATTTTAAGGATTATTAATGCATTTCTGTGAATTTATGCTATAAGTCTTAAACATATATAGCCTTTGGGGTTTGTTTAACACAAAGTAATCAATAATAAACTAAAATTAACCGATAAATCAAATGCTCAGTTAAAAGATAACTGATCAGTAACTACCAGGAAAGTCCTGCAAAATCTTACATCAAGTTTTGTCTTGCTCACAACCATGTTTTATCATTGCTGACACTGTTTCTAAGCAATATTTAGTGTAGGTTGGGAAGCTGTGATGCCAGCGGCGCATCATAAATAGAAAAAAAAATCATTTTTTTAGAATAATTTTTTTTTTTTTCACCTCAGGCAAGGTTAAACTCATCCTGTGCACATTTGGAGAGACTGTATGGCAGGATGCTAATAACACAGAAACACACTGTTTATGTCAAACTGTCTCTGAGTACTCAGTAGGTAGTATGTGGTCTATTTATGTCATATTTTATATATATTTTTTTAATTATTTCATTATACTTGAATGGATATAGATATTGACACTTTACCTCATCAATTTCAAATGGCATGCATTAGGTGCAAGAATTTGTAGTCAAGTAGAGCTTATACAAACCATTCATGTCACAAACCAACCATACCAAGAGGAAAAGCAATTCCACACAGGTTTATTGTATTTAGGGGATAAGCTTTTATGGTTCATTAGTCATTTTAGAATAAGCTGTTTATTATGCTCAGTTGGGTACAGTGTAGAGCAGTAACGACTGAACATGGCCTGTCCGTGTGGTATAAAAGATGGCTCCTGTCACCCGCGCCTGATGTTTAGACCCAGAGGAGCCCTTATAGTGCTCTGTTCTGACAGCGGTCTTACTTTGGGCACTGAAGGCCCCTGCAACGCCTGGAGTCCAACACATCAATAACACCAGTGTTCTTTTGCTGATGTACTATCTGGCTGTGATATATATTGGCAGAGCATGTCTCTGGAGGTATATTTACCAAAGGGGTGTGCAGCCAAGCAGAAAGGAGACAGCAAAGGCGGCAGGGGAATGGGGTGGCCTGGGACCCAGAGCTCTCTCTGTGGGAGTTGACCGCTGATGGACACAGATCCGACTCGAAAAACAAACACTACTGTGTAGTTCAGTCCATGGATGTGACCTCTATCCTCTCCCCTACTGATATTATATACACTCTATCTAAAGGGAGCGCTAGGTGAGGACAGACAAAAAACAAACTCCAGGCATTGGTATGGTCAAACAATCTCTGAAAGGAGTTTTGCTCTTTTTTTTATTTATCATGAACTGCTCTGAACTGTCTTGTGTGCCTTACCCACTTCCCGGATCACTCCCTCTGTGTATTTTTCAAAGTCAGCCTGAATGACCGGAAATGGTCCTCTGGGGTCATTCTCCGAACATGTTGAGTGGGTGCTGGAACAATGTGGTTCCCCACTCACTGTTTGCATCGCGCAAGAGGACAACGCCAGCTCCACTCCTGACCCAGAGCCCAGCCCGCTTTTAGCCATGTCCACCACGGATGACAAGCCAGAGCTCACCGCTGACTCAGAGCCCGAGCCCGCTATGAAAAAATAGCCAGAGCGATTGCCAAAGGCCAAGTTCGTCCGGGAGCATGAGCCCATCACGGATTCTGTTCTGGTGTGAGCCGGCATCAGCAGGCAGAATTGATTGTCGGCATGGATTGGATCCCCGCCGACACTTCTGTCACTAGGGTGCGTAAACAAAGCTGGATCTCAATGGAATTAATATTGGACAATCAGGATGAGGACATGTTTTTTGGTCTACCATTTCCGCTGGTCCCATCCAGTTCCAAGTTGTCTCAGTTAAAGTTCTCTAGCCTGGTTAAAACCAGACCATTCTCAGTTGTAACTGAGTTATGGTCTGGCAAAGCGTCATAGACAAATCATTTCCAGAGGGGCGTCACCAACGGACGTGGCGGATGGACCTAAAACCAATCAGAGCGATGAAAGAGATGACGTAAGCAGAGCGGCGGAGAAACATCTTATGTTTCTTAATATACAATAAAGAATATTGTTCTTTGCTCGGTTTTTAACAAAAAGGAAACTTTCAAATCGCTTAAAACAGACGCGATAGCTGATTCGAACGAGTGATGTTCGACGGCGGCATCCATCTTTTTAATGTAGGCTACAAAATCTGCTTCAAAATCCCAGCGCTGTCATCATCATGTAAAGCCCACCCCAACGTTTCTGATTGGTGCCTCGATTTCGACAGATTGGAAAGGGGCTTGAATGAGCTCTTTGCCAGACTAACTTTCAGAGCAAATCTAAATTTGCCGGAATTTGTCTGGGTTTTCCCAGGCTAGGTTCAATCCAGTTCCAAGTCATCTTTGTCATTGCTGGTTAAGCCCAGTTCCAAATACATCTCAGTCTCTGCTGGTTCAGCCCAATTCCAAACTGTCACAGTATCCGCTGGTTAAGCCATGTCCCAAATCATCTCCCTCGCCACTGATTCAGCCCAGCCTAAAATCTTCATCATCATCGCTGGTTTCATCCAGCACCATGTCCCATTCATTGCCATTGGCTCTTCCTAGCTCCAAGTCTCCTTTATCGCAGATGGTCCCGCCCAGCATCCCTCTCCCTCCTCCTTTGCCAAAGCCATCCTGTGCCTCTGCCTCTTCTAAGCTGTCTCCCTTCACCCCCTTAGGCTCTTCCAGTGGTTCCGCCCAGCTACACGGATCCACCTGGGGCTTCCCAGTCATTAGATCCCTCAGCTCCACCCCAAGCCTCTGACCCATCAGCTCCACCCTGGCTCAATGCTTCCTCGGCTCCACTATGGTCTGTCATCCCTCAGGTTCAGCTGGCCTCCCTCGTCCACCTTCGTTGCTCTGACCCGAGTCTTCAGCAGCGATTCGATACTCCACTTCTCTGGATCCGCCAAGCTCCACATTTCCTTCGGTTCTACCATTGTCCTCACTCCCACTTAACACTTTTGATTGTGATTTGAATCTTGAAAAATTTGAATTTATTAATTGAATTTATTGGCATCAAATATTTGTGAACAAAATATGTGAAACTAAACAGCAGAAGTCACAAGCCTGAGGGACTCTTGATGAAACATTATCTATGATCAGTTATATGAAATTTGAAAGAAGAGACTCTCAAAGGACAAATGATACTCTTACATATTTTAAGAGCTATATATAGCTTTACCTTTCCATTGATGGGTAAATGCACACATGACAATTTAGGCTACCAGAATCATTTGCTCCTGCTCAAAACTCACTTCTGTGATTTACTCCACATGCTTATACTCCACATAAGAGAGTAAGCTCAAAACTCGCTTCTACTCTTATGTGGATTCTGATCATAGAATGAAGCAGAAATAATTGTAGCTTTCTGAAGGACTTGCTGAAGCATTTTTTTATATAAATATATATTTATATTAAAGACAGACAACCACATATTATCAAGTATTTATTATTAGAAGGATATCTATTATTATTATGATTTGTGTCGTCTATTAAACATTTCTGTTCTATATTCATATGAATAGATACATCCAGTTCTGGCAGGATGTTTGCAGCTTACTAAACAATCGGTACTGGCATTTCTTCATTAAATTTAGGTTCTCTCAAAAAAATTTCAATTATTGTAAACATTAGTAAATATTGTATAGCTACATAAATCAAGTGAAATAACAATAAACCCCACTTGACTTGTTTTAAAAATATTTATTTGAAAATATTTATCATCCATAAAATATTTATCCAAAGATAAATCAATCCCTCAACAAATTAAATCATAATTAAGCATATGTATGCACACAAATTATATACTATGGAGATTTAACACTAGAATGGCTATGACGGTCATTTTGACAGTTTTTAATTTTATATCTGCAATAACTAAAAAAATAAAATAAAATCCTGCTGGTACCTGACTTTTCCTAAAAGTGGTCATTAAATTGCTCCATGTAAACCACTTTTTAAAACACTGGCAGAGACACCTTTGTCAGTCTTTCTTTTTCATGCCCTAGTCATTCTGTAAAAACATTAAAATCAAGAAAATGCTTAGTTATATTCTTAATATGTAAGGGGATGGTTGTAACACTTTTTAAATAACTGTTACAACCCTCCGAACCCCTGTCAGCCAATGTTTAGCTAGCAGTTTTAGCATAGCCAAGTGGTTTGAAATTAGCAGGGGGAAAATGCATCACATATTGCCTAAGAAACTACTATTAAATCTAATATAAGTCATGCAATTTTATCTACAATAGTACAGAAACTAAACAAAATATGCTTGGTCAAAATTTTTACTTTCTGACCTCAAAATCAATTTTTTCTCTATATATTCTGCATTTGTCTGTTTCCAGCCTTGACAATCACCATGCGTGATCGGGAAGGAAGTAGGAAAATACTGAAGTAATCACATGACTCCTACCTTATCCCTAATTGGTGAAATTGATGATGTTACAACTCTCCCCATGTTACAACCATCCCCGGTCTCCCTTGTCGCTGTAGCGCCTCAGTTAAAGCCAGCCGTTGAAAAACAGACATGCTCTCATCGGTGTCGCCGCCACGCGGTCATGTGGTTCATGCCGTGGAGCTCTCAATAGTTCCAAACAAACCAGGGGTGTCAATACATTTGACAACAGCTTCAGTAATATACAGGTATTTGCAGTATTTTTTGGTTAACACTACAACATAGTGTGCATTGATTATTGCGCCCACCACATTTACAGTATCATTTTGTTCTGGAGAGTGATCGAGAGACAACATTAATGTTAACGTTAATGTTTTTCTTGTAGTCTATTTATTCCTTGGTTATTGGTCACACTCATACTTGGTGGTCAAATGTAACCAAACACCTTAACTATTTTTCAAACTAAATACGTTCTATATTTTAGATCAATAATATTTATTAATATATTTTTTTTTGTGGAGATCTTTTGGTAGCTACTAAATATTATTTGTGCATTAATTATTGTCCATTATGACCACTTAAAATATTTTTTTCTAATATTTTTATTATTTATATTACTATTAGTGTAGTAAGATTAAAATACAGAAAAGGGTTTTGAATTCCAGTCCAAAGAGGCAAGTAAGAGTCATTTTGTGGCTAGAAAAATAATATTTTTCATTTGTAATGCAATGGTTCACACACTACATGACTGTATGGCTCTTTAATAACATAGTCCAGTTTCTCAAACGAGTATTTCAGGTCATAACTGCTTACTTATTTTAGGCTTTGCATTTGAATAAATATTTAGACATGATCAAACACTAGATTTTTTAAATGTGAAATTTATAAACGTAATAACTTGCATCCTAATATTTTATTGATACTTACTTTTAATGATAAAATAATAATAATAATAATAATAATAATAATAATAATAATAATAATAGATCTCACTCCACCCTGAACTTGAAAATTGGCAAACCTGATATTGTTGGTTACTTGAGTTTGAATATAAATTAAAAAGATAAAAGAGATACATCAAAGCCCGTCAACGGAAAGCTGCATGGCCACTCCCTATTAAGTCCTATTGTACCGAATTTTGGTTGTAGTTCCACCAGACTTCCACTGAGGGCGATCATCTCAGTGCAAAATGAATGGGTGTCTATGGGCTAGACGGCTAAATTTGTCTCTTTCACCCGATTCCCGTTGAGAAATCTCAGATTTAAATGTAGGTTTTGCAAGTTCAACATGGGTTATAGGTCAAAAGTTGAATGGACGAGTACTTATGTCCTTTCGATTTCTTACAGGTTGAGTTGTTGTTGCCCATAACACGCTAGCATTCTGCTAAAGGATGCTGATTGGTCAGTGAAGGACTGATTACGACCAGAGACACCGCTTGATGGCATCGTGGCATCCGAAGCGGGACTAGAAAGTTAAGGCGGACTTATCTCTTTTAGCATGTGTATTTACCTGTGTCAGCTGTGTTGTGGATGCCTCGAGAGAAAAGAAAGTGCAGAGCGTGAAAGCACCAAAGTGACTGAAGGATTGCCGTAAAGCAATGTCTCTGGTTGTACGATGTGTATGACGTCATTTACATTTTAAAAGACTTTTTGAAGCAAATAAGTGACTCTAAAAAATCTAACACCCAGCAATGTGTAATTTCTTTACATCTTCTTTTGAACACAACATTCAAATTACTAGACAAAAAATTATATCCTGTGAAAAGTGGATTTTGAGGGGTATACATGGATATCCTGTGACGCTACGGTCCTAAAGATGTCAACAAAAAAGTCACGTGACTGAAACCCATGTATAGCTCCATAGACCTCCATTCATTCTGCACTTGTCATGTGAGCGCCCTCATATGGAACCAGAGTGGAACTGCAACCAGTTCAGAACCCGGAAGTTTACTGAGAGTGGGAGTTCCCCATATTAGACATTTTTGGGATTGGGATTTTGTGGGATTTAAGTAAACACGCCAGAAATGTCTCTACATTTTTGGACTAAAAGTTCAAGGAGTTAAAGAACGCTTGACAAGTTTACCAGAGCTTTACCAGGTACATGTGCTGCTTTATTCTCAGTCCCGTTTTGAGTTTGAATGTTTATTTTGCTCTGTCCTGGCATTTTATTATATAATGTCACTAGAACATGTAGGCTATCATAAGCTCAAGTGTGTATATTAATGTTGTGGAAAAATGAATACTGTTTTTGATGCCAGAATATGCAGTAAATAAAAGTAAACAAACAAGGCCTCAGACCTGTCCGCAGTGTACGGCCTCAAAACAGGTGCGCCAACATCATTGGTTTTGAATTCCTGAGGAGTGTAAACGTAACCCCTGGAAATGTTAATTATGAATTATCTCTAAAAGATGTTGTTCTTTCACACACATAAGCAAAATGTTTGAATATGTGGTTAACGTCTACATTTTGCATGGCACATATTACATCCATAAACAAAAATTTGCAAAATGCATACCTGAATGTATTTTATTCTTAATGGAGATGGAGTCGTTAAAGAAGAACTTAAAGTAACTTAAGTAAGTAAACTTAACTAATAAGAAAAAGAATGAGCTTTTGGGAGATATAATGTCATGTCCGCACTGCTTCACCAAATCTTGAATCTTGAATATGTCCCTAGGAAAGAATAAATATGTGCTTGAGAGAGAGTTGTGTGAATTGCACGTCTCTCAACAGTGTTCAGCAGCGGCGTTTTTAATAGCGAAACTGTAAGTTTATCCGATTCAAGAACAGAGCCGTTTTTTACCCCTCTGGGGAGAAATGTCGCATAGCGTTTAGGTTGCTGAACTATTTTACTGATAAAATCGTCAGAGCAGCCAACAGATTTTTGTGTGAGTGTGTGTCCATACTGTAAGTGTGTGTTTGAGTGGGAGAGACAGAAACATGGGAATACTTTTTCTTTTTTTTTTATCCTATTGTTTACTATATTTATTTGCTTGGTCATTTTCATTGTTCTTGTGCTGTTATAGACTGTAAACACCCTTGAAATAACTTGAATCGTTTCCCGTATGTAATGCGGTCAAGACCTGCCTGGAACTACTTTTGCAGTGCGTTTCGAAAGTAATTGCACACAGAATGTTTTTCAACCAGATTCAAGCATTCAATGGCCCCGTAGTATGGTTCTATATGAAAATACTGTTGACTGATACTGCCATGGTGACATTTGTGCCATTGTTTGGTATGGCTTTTTACTTTTCTGTGTGATCATGTACTACAAATGTCCTGCTGCTGAGGTGTGAACAACTTGATTCACGTTTTAGTTTGTATGTTGTAGTAAGAATTTCAAATAATCGGTTTGAGAGGTCCCATAAAGATACTGACTGTTGGTACAGTATTGCATCTTTATGTCATTCAAATCACTGCAGCTAGTGGTAGCTGGAATTCACTGATAAGCAAGATCGTTTCTTGAGGACACCAATCATTATCTGTGATGGCAGCAATGGCAAGGAAAGAAAAACCTTTATATGCCAAACACCTAAGATGGTAAACGTGTCGGTAATACAGCCACTTGCCTTTAAGCATAAAGTACTGTTGACATGAGCTCCTGTGAAGTGCTAATTAGTAATAGCTAAGATGTTCTCTTTCCACACTACATCTTAAATGTCACTAACAATGTGTGTACCACTGTAGTCGTTGATTAACAAAACCCTTTAAAACCATATTAATTGGTCTTTCAACTTTAATCCTGGGGACATGATTTGTAAGCTACTAAATAAAATGTTCTTTTTTAGAGGGCAACCCTCCTCTGTTTCATAGGGACTAGTGTTTTTATTGCACTTCAAAGGACACCCACACTTTTCCCACATATGAGATTTCTTATGTGGATAGGTTTCACTTGCCGTAGCTGTTTTGCAGTGGTCATCTGATCTCTGCAAAGCTTTGTAGAGGTCTGTGGAGGTTTTGATCGAGTGGCTGATTCTCCCCCTCGCAGCTGGATACGGTGGCAGAGGCTTTGATGGCTGGATGAACACAAGCCAGCTTTAGTAGAGTGAAATCAGAGGTGAACAAACAAGCGGAGATGAAGCATTATGGGTGGGATGACCCTCAGCACACAGGCATTTCGGGTTTAGCTGAGAGATGGGTGTTTAACAAAGAGATAAACCCATCTCTTATAGTAATATTTTGGGAAACTTTGCAGTTACCCAAAGCCCAATAATTACCAAATGTAAGCAAATAACCACATTTAAAATTTTAGAAAGGTAAAACACAAACAGTCTCTTATCTTGTGATGTTTTTTTTTTCTTCTGTTAATATAATATATAAGTAGCCTAGTTTAGTTGAGTGTTTTGACATGAATTCCTTGTTTCAGGCCGTGGTTTATTATCATATCTGCCAAATATAATGTGCACTATTAAAGTAACTTTTATGTTAATTGATTTTGGGGTCTTTCTGAATGTAATCAAAATTTGAGTTATATTCTTTTTCATGACACATCTGCTTTTATAATTAGCATAGTTTGATTAATTATAATATTCAGCAATTAATGATTTGACACATGATTTAGACTGTGTGATTTGTGATTAGTATTCAAGTCATTATGTATAACCTCTGGTGTTTCGCTTATTTGAATACTTAATAAATAGGAGTTTTCAAGCTGATGAAAGCTTATAATGTATTCATAATTACTGAAGCACATATCAGAGAACCAAAGTCCTGTGTCTATTAGGTTTATCATATTACAATAACTTATAACTGGAAACTCTCATCAATCAGAAAATAGTACTTTGAATCTGTGTTATTTTAGCGTTGTTTGGTAGGTATTTATTCATATTTTGAATTAGTTATTTTTATATTTTCAGCTATCATTTACATTTTCATTTTGATATGTGCTTGTCATAATTGTTATTTGTTTTTAATGCTTCTATTTAGCTTTATTTCTTTTTCAGTTTTTAGTAATTTTAGTACTGCAGCTTTCATCTTTTTTGTTTTATTTTATTTCAGCTGTATTGAAATGACTGAAAATTATTTTTTGAATGGTTTTAGATTTAGTTGACGATAACAGCACTGCTCTGACTGTAGCTTGATATTATATTCTGCAGATAGAGTAAATCCTCTTATGTCATACACAACTGTGCATGAATTCTTATTCATTAATAAGTTCATTTTATGGAAGCTTTAATAATAAAATCATTTGTTTTGGACTGATCATCATCTGTTCACATTCCGTTTGTTTGTTTGTGTCTCTGAAATAACTTAGGGAAGTCAGATGGTGGTATCGTCAGATTGACGTTTGATCAGAGTCAAAGTCTTCTTTTGTTGTCTTTCCTCAGTTTCCTTGCCAGAACAGTGATATTGCCCATGTGCAAAATGAGAAGAGTCAGTGATTGTTGTTTATATTATAATTTGTATTACTATTTCTTTCTTTCTATTTGCCAAATGCAGGGAAATCTCATCATTCAGATACATAGGCCTTTTAAATGACTTTGTTCCATTGTTTGACTGCAGCCCCAGCAAATTTAACACACCATTAGAGAGAATAAGGGAGTAGTTTAATGTGTTTGGCAAATAAACCAAATGTTGCCATCTATACAATTTCAAGTGCAAAATATTAAAAGTACAAAACACTCATCATTATAGGAACCATATTTCCTTAGAGAGTATCTCACATTTGAAAGGTTACTCCGACTTGACTAAATAGCTGTGGCTTTAGCATATGAACAATAATAAAATACAATTTTATTATAATTTTATTTGAAATGTAATGTGCCTTAATTGGTAGAACATAAAAGTATTTCTTTATGGATAATGCTTTAATTTGTCCATAAAGTAATAATGGTGTCTATTGTGGATTTTTTTTTCTTCTGCACAGCCCCTTGTTGCTCTACAGAGGATATGTTGGTTAATCAGCCATTCAAAAAATACAGGTGAAAGAGCTGTGCCAGGCTTGGCTTCAGTCCAGACACGCACTGGCAACGCTCTTGAGTACCCAAAGAGTCGAGTTTTATCTGTAGGAGGGTCAAGCATTTTAAGAGCCCCATTTCTTCTTGTAACTGAGTGACACAAATAACGCTGCTTATTGGAGCACCCGGGCTCACAACAGCTCCCAGAACAACACGCTGGGCCATATGCTGGTCTGTACTCATCAAATCCCAACACACCCCTATTGCTTGATGTTTCTTTTGAGACTGAGATCCCAATGTATCACCAGGCATGTAAATGGAGAATTTGTGTCTTTACAGTTAGATAATATTAGCCTGGTTCCGCCCTCCTACGTACTTCCGCTCAATTTTCATTTTCCTTCAGTACTACATCTGGATTTCTGGTATATTCGTCGGTTTTCTCCGGTCAATTTTTTACCGGTCCAATCAGCGGACAGAGGCAGTGGCTGAGAACGATGACGTCGAGGTCGTGTGCTAGTTTGATTCGTCATACGTCACGACCAAACGTTAGCGATTGGTTATGACAGATCCAGAGTGGCTCTGAGTGAGCAGATCCAATAGTCTTAAACTTCAACAGAGTTACCGCCTTCAAAGAAGTTAACACTTGTCAATGGAGAGTGGCCAGACCCTCTGTACAAATTAGATGTAAGAGAGTCTGGTAGGACCAGGCTAAGATAATATATAATTATATAGTGAATTATGTAATATACAACATATAATTTCTCATTAGTCTGGATTTATTTATTTAAAGGCCAATTTATTGTTGATTTTCTTGTACACTGAAGAGGTTCATCGTGATAGTGTAGCTTGTGCTATTCCTGGCTGATTCATCTGCTTTATCCTTTTGGAAGACTGCAGGGGTAGAAATGAGTGGCTGAAGTTTATTTTTTAAACAAGGTCTACAATAATTTTGAATCCGACCTTTACAGTTTGTGTAACATGTTTTTAGAGCGGGCTGTTTTGTGAACCTGTCACAATGTAATTCAGGCTTTTCAAAGAGGCTGATATTGAAGGACGGTGTTGTTAGAAACTATATTGGACCTCAAGGCAGCTTGCAAATAATAAAACAGTAAAATATTGTGTAAATGCTTTCGTCTGTGTTGATTAATTCTAGTCCAATGTTTGTGAAGTCAGACTGACAGACTTGGATAATGCACGTGTAGCATGACTTCGTCCAGCATGTAGGCCTAATCGGACTACAATTAGACTTAGCATTGTGTGTATTGCTTCAAAAGCCAGCAGCCATATCACCCTGTAGCCAAAGACTGGTTGCCCACTGAAGCTAAGCAGGGCTGAGCCTGGTTAGTACCTGGATGGGAGACCTCCTGGGAAAACCAGGTCTTTGCTGGAAGAGGTGTTAGTGAGGCCAGCAGGGGGTCCTCACCCTGTGGCCTGTGTGGGTCCGAACACCCCAGTGTAGTGATGGGGACACTATACTGTCAAAGAGCACAGTCCTTCGGTTGAGACATTAATCCGAGGTCCTGACTCTCTATGGTTATTAAAAATCCTAGGATGTCCTTTGGAAAAAAGAGTAGGGGTTTAACTATCATCCTGACCAAATTTGCAAATTGGCCTCTGTCCATCATGACCTCATAATCATCCCTATATATATATATATATATATATATATATATATATATATATATATATATATATATATATATATATATATATATATATATATATATTGGCTTCATCACTCTGTCTCCTCTCCACCAGTAAGCTGGTGTGTGGTGGGCGTTCTTGCGCAATATGGCTGCCTTCGCATCATCCAGGTGATGCTGCACATTGGTGGTGGTTGAGGAGATTACCCCCTTCTATGTAAAGCGCTTTGAGTACCCAGAAAAGCGCTATATAAATGTATTGAATTATTATTACTAATTATTACAAATTATGCTATCCATTTAAACCTTCAAATATTAAATTACACATTGTTCCATGTATGGACATAAAGATGCAGACTGTAACCCATAGCTTGATTATGCATCATCAATACTCCACAGAAACAAATGAGGCCAGTTGCCTGCACAAGCTCTGACATCTAGGCTACTTGATGATGACAGAAATTAGCTGTAATCATTAAGAAACTCTGGGAACCTTGACCGGAACCTTTCATGTTTATTCCAACACCTTCAATTCCTCTAACTCTTCAATGGCCATTCCATGTTTTTCTCACAGCTTAACAGTATGATCTTTTTTTTATGTAGTCTTAAATTGTGTCATTTTCATCAAAACAAAATGGAACCTGAAGAAAAATGCTAACCCCAATATATTAGTATTCAAATAATCCGGGCTTATTTTAGACGTTCTTCTTGCACACGCATGCAACATAACCTATTCAAATGCATTGTGTTTCTGCTTAAGTATAACATGTACATTTCAAATATGTGTTTACCTTGCAAATTGTACATCTGTGGTCTCAATACTGACTTCTAATTATATAATCGAAAATGATGCCATATTTATATGTGTGCATTTAATTTCATATTACCTCCTTTGATTATTCTGCAGTGATGTAATTGAACGTTATTCTGCTCTCATGCAAGCATGGAGCAGGGTATATACTGTATTAGTCTCCTCTAGTACTTTCATAAGGAATCTGCAAGTTTTTGTGCTGTTTGTGTTCATCTAACGGCTTGCTCTTTATGCTGTACAATTTTCACAGTCAAGAACCCAGGGACAACCTTTTGTGCTTATCTTAATAATGGAGGATATGCAGGTTACATGTATTGACATTTTTTAGTCAAAAATCTAGCCATGTAACTCGGAGGTCAGAGAGACATAAACCCTATTCGCACGGGATTAGTATTATCTGGGGTCCCCCCACATCTGAATTTCGTGTGGCGCATTCGCATGGGATAATCGAAACCTGTGATTTTACTCAAATTTACTGACTTATCTCCCGGATATGACGTCAATAGGCTATTGCTTGGAAAAGTCTTGCTGTTATTATAGGTCTAGCTGTATATATCAAAATCAGAATAATGTTCCTTACCGGATACTGCTATACATGTCATTCATCTCCATCTAATCATTCTTTTTGTTTTTGCTCTTCTGATGATTTTCAGCTTTCTCTTTCTGCAAATTTTGTAGTTGGTGCTAGCGACATGACCCAGCACCCAAAAAACTATCAAAACACTCCAACACAGCCTCCATTCTTCGCGAAAGATGGATAAAAAGGCGCGCATGAAATAAAAACCTTGAAAAAATTATATACGATCATGCCAAATCACAGAGATGCCGATTCACACAGGACTAATATTACCTCAGGACGTCGGTGTTCGGCGAAATATGGTAGGTCATTTTACTTTACAAATTACAGACATGGCCGATTCACACGAGATTAAGAACACAGACAACCTCGGCAATTATTACAAATGACTAGAGGTCACCAGATAATACTTATCCCGTGCGAATAGGGCTATAGACAAAATAACATAGACTAACCTTAAGTCGTTCAAACAATCTCTCACATCTTGGCCAATTAGCTGGTGATGGGAAGAAAACTAAAAATAAGGATGTTTATAACCAATCTGAAGCCCTGATTACGGCATCAGATAGATGAAAGCAGCACATAGATCATTAAACAACTTGCTAGTACAGGAAATGCCCTGTTTCCCTGTGTTAATTTACAGCCGGTTAGCTGATGGGACAGGGAAAGAAAAATATCCTTGGTGATGTACAGTAATAGGCGAGCAGATTGCTTCATTCGAGGGAGTGGGGGTTTGCTGATAGCAGGTTAGGCTTCTGGTGTGAGAGTGTGTGAGTGGACAAGGGAGAGTGATAGGGAGAGAGCCCAGACTCTTTGCCTACAATGCAGATCATTAGAGGCAGGATGGCCTGGCCAGCGTCCTAGCTCACTAGCCTCAGATGGCACAGAACAGGCCGAGCTGTTCAGCTGGCAGAGAGACAGCCAGGACCAGGTGAGTTTGGCTCCCTTTCCTCTCTTGATTCCCTCTGCTTCAACCATACCTCCCTTTCTCACCGCATGATTTGCCCACTGAGTCTGGTTACCCCTGACTGAGCAGTGAGTTGGGCGTGTTGCTTGGCATGGCTAGCTGCGCTCGCTCCGAATTTGCATGAGTAAGTAGTCTCCCATCTATCAGACATCATTGACCTTAGCTTTGTTCAGGCGGAGAAGGTGAACTGCATTCACCGCTAGCTTTCTTAACCGTTCTAGAAGTAGCACCCAGGTCAATGACGTGACACTCATTTGATTCATCCTGTCGAGTAATAATACATTTATTCAAAATGAATATTAAAATAGCATTTAATGCTTACAATGACTTGAATAAGCCTCTTCTGTGAAGAACACATTCCTTCTAACATATTTGTGTTAATATTCCTTTAGATATTCAGTTTTTGGGGGGTTTATAATATTTTAGCATTTTTTTTATATATATATATTTTTTTTACCACAAATTTATATGGTCCAACCAACATGTAGAAAAACATAAAACAATATGGTAAAAAAAAATCCCCCATGAAACATAAAACAAAATTATATCATAGAAGGATCTCTGCAGACTGTCATGGTCAACATCTGATAATTTGACCTTTAAAGGGGTCCTATTATGCTTTTCCATTTTATTCAACTTTAGTTAGTGTATAATGTTGCTGTTTGAGCATAAAAAAGATCTGCAAGGTTACACAGCTCAAAGTTCACTCCAAAGGGAGATGTTTTACTTAACAGAATCCACTTTTCAAGAGCTACAATGAATGCCTCGTTTGGACTACAACTCGATTTTTCTGGATCTTATGAAGTTACAATGCTACTCATTTAAATAATCCCTGCCCACGGAATACGCAAAAAAAAGAGAATGCGGCCTGGTTGAGCTGCATTATGAAAGACATTGTTGTCGCTATGTCAAAGAGACATTGTTTTTACAACATTTCCAAAACTCATTTGTTTAACTTTCCTAAGGCTGACCAACTTATAGTAGTTAAATTATTTTAAACCCTGTTCCTGAAAATGATAACCCAAAACTGTATCTGTGTGCTGTTCATTTTATGGAGAACAGCTTCTTTTCTGTTTCTTTTGTAAGCTCTCGCTTTTGTAAAGCGGTTTACTGCTCTTTAGGAAGATTAACCATTTGTTTTGTGATCAATTTCTGTATTACTTTAGTTTTCCGACAAATATCACAATTAAATGGTGGATAATATTGTATCTATCACGTATAAGGAAAGTAGGCTACAAAACACATACAACTCTGAAACGTCCTGTGAAATCCTTGCTTGCAAAGTCTGTGCGTGAAATCCGTTAACATGGTAAGGGTCTGAATCGGGCTCGAAGTGGTTTGAAATTAACACCATAATTAATATTTACATCTGAGTAGAGCTTGTGGTTATGAAGGGGCGTGACATTCCATGAACACACGCTAAGCGCTGCCAATCACAACACATTTTGTGTTTCAGAAGGAGTGGGGTGTCGCGAATTGGGGCGTGAGGGGGAATCAAAATTGCCGTGTTCAATTGCCGTGTTCCCCCAGCCACACTGGGGAGGAAGGTGCTGTAATAACATAAAAGATTTGGAAAATAATGTGTTTTTGAACAGTCTAACATGAAAACAAACATATTGTCATATAATCATAAATCAAGACTTCATAAAAGGGCATAATAGGATAATCATGTGGTGTGATTCCCTGATAACCTAGATATATTTATGAATGATTATGTGTTAAGGTATTTGTAAAAAAATATATGAACACCTTTATATATTTATATATATATATATATATATATATATATATATATATATATAATGATTAAAGTCTGTTTACTCATTTGAATTCAATGTGTAAAGATATTAAAAGTTTATGAAAACTCAAATATAGTTATCAAATCTCTGACGTGTTCTAAAGTAGATTTTTAAGATTTGTTTTCTTTTGAAAACACTCCCATACATCATTGACCCATCTATATCAGAGCTCTCCCACCATAACTCCATTGTTCCTCCCTTTTATTGTCTTTTCAGTTTGACGAAGCGAGCTAGAGGAATATCAATATGCTCAGGACGTGTTATACATTTAGACTGGGTGACTTAACACACTCCAGGGGCATTTCATCCACCTACGGTCTCTCTTTTTTTACTCCCGTCAGTTGTCACAGTCTTTGATGCTATGAGAGCAAACACGTTTGGGGGGTATATGTGAAGTCGGGGCTTTGAGATACCTGTCTCGCAGCAGCATGCTGTTTCATGTGGTTTGTTGTGAGAATATCTGCAGAGTTAAGGGGAGTTAAAACACAGAAGCTGTCAAATTACTTGTCATACCTGCTTGTTTGTGCCGTTGTGCACTCTGCAGACTGCCAGTACACATTCTCATCAATTAGCCTCTATCTTTTCGCATTGCCATTTGCTCCCAGAGCAGTTTAAAAACATATCTGTAAAAGTCGAAGCAGACTTAACTAGCAGTCCTACTGTGGTGTGTGAGCAAGTGCGAAGAGAATGTGTACTCCCAAGCAGGGAGGCCCATGTGGAGACGAGAGCATATCAATAGCATCATCCACACATTGCTATGCCTGTACGACTGACCCTCTTCATGCTTGAACTCATTATGGAGTCTACCTTGAAAAATGGAACATGTTATTTTAGTTTTATTTAGTTTGAACAAGGACCACGCACAACACAGTCGTTATGCCAGAGTTAGCTTTAAAGCTAATTTGCAGTCCCTGGGCAGGAATGAAGTTATTTGAAAAGTACAGCAATACACTACAAGTAAAAAAAAAAAAAAACACACAAAAAAAGTTTTGAAAATCACATATTCCATAAACGTACAGATCAGCAATCACATTATTGATTTTTCTTAAGCCACTTGGTATGTTTGGTTCGAATAAACTTTAGTGTAAATAATTTGAATAAGTATGAATGCTGCCATCCGAACCCTAGTGCGCACCAAACAACTTGTAAAGGTGGGTCTTGGTCCGCTTACAAACGAACATGGACCAAAGACATTTAAACAAACATCTGAACAGGATGTGATGTCACAAGGTGCGACCCTAAAAAGGACATAATGCTCAAGCACTTGGCTTCATTTTCTTCTTGAGCACTTTCTTCAAACCTGTTTTTTTCTCGCCATAGGTGCTACGTCGCCCATTACAGTTCGGTACAGAAGTCAGAGCTGCTGTCTCCTTGCAACAGATCTAATTCTATGTGTGTATGTGTGTTGTAGCTGGTAAAAATACCATCTTATGTACGCAGAACAAACACATTTAGCCCAGCACACAGCACTGTTTTGGATATATGGTAAGTTCTGTTGCAAAATTAAAAATGACATTGTAAAAGCTAAGCAAACCAGGATTAAATGTATAATTGTCTTTTTTGGACTAAGAGAACTGAACTACAAGTGTAAACACACCTTAAGTGTATAGTTTCAAAAATGCTAAATGATCAGGTACCAAAATCCATTTTTCCTGCTGCCCTGACTTGTAGAAAAAAAAAGGGGGAAAAACCATTGCCCAAGCATTCAACTTTAACTGATGCCCTGGTTTCCTTAATGTTATCCATACAGAAAGTCATGCATTGTTTAAGAGGTGGTGCTGAAAGATCATGGATTTATGTATACATCAATCATATATCAAACCGCATTTCAAAATTTTTTGTTAACTCCTAGTTTTTTTCACAGCTTTTTTGTAGAATGTAGTGGTTTTAACGTGTGAGCTAATATAATTTGTAGATGCATTTGATAGGGGTGTTAAAGAAAAGGAGTGAGGGTTGGATTAACTACTGGCTTTCCTTGCATGCTGCTTCCTCTTCCATCGGCTGTCTATTGGCATGACTTGCATGTCACCGCTGATGAGCCCAATGAGTGCCATGTAATATCTGCAAGGAACATTGATGATGTTCAAGGCATATGCCTGGTGATTCAACACAGCTGGCCATGTGGGTAATCCAGAGAAAAACATGAAAGGAAGATTAAAGAAAATGCAAGTAACATGAAGGGACGAAAGAGAATGTGGCATCATAGCTAGGGCTAATTGAAGAATAGAGCTAAATGTTGACTACGCCACCCCAGAATACTGGGGACTAACCGCCCTAAGGGCGCATAGATTCGTTATCAACGTGGGCAAAGAGACGTGGGTGAAACGTGCAAAAATAAGTAATTTTATTTATCATATGCAGTTACATAATAAATAGTTAAAAAGGTACCATAATCTCAGAATCAACTTCACAGTAACATGCACCATCTGCATCAAACACAACAACATACAATTAACCCAGTCGACCGGAGTGGTAGTATCTGGAGGTACAGGCTAGCTGCTAATTTAATATGAACCCCTATCCCCATACACGCGCCCCCCCACACACGTGAAGATTAGCTGCATACAGACACACGGCATAGGTGTAACCACCCCACACACAATGGCAGCTAGCCACCCATCTCCAGGAACCTCCAACCCCTACAAAAGAAGTCACACAGAAATGGATCAGCACATTTAAAACACACAATATAAACTCACCATAACACACAGAAAACATACAAATCACTGTTCTCCTAAGAGAAAACATATTCAAAACACACCGTTCACTCAATCAACAGTGATCAATACAATGCACGGCAAACTATAACAAATAACAAGCAATCATTAAAGCTGCAAGCAGCATTGAAAGGGCCCTCGCACCCGTGCCACCACCACCCGGTGGTTTTAGGAAGACAGAGCACGGTGGGCAATGTGCATTTAAGTAGATAAATATAGGAGGAGTATGTCAAAGTCAGTTACAAAAATGTCCTTTATTATGGGGATAATAGCATGCATTATCACTCAGATAAGTGTTGCTAGCATGTTTTAGCATGTTTCTAGCATGTTTAGAACTCAATGGCATATTTACTATGTTGCTAGTACTGCATCACAGTGTAAAACATATCACTTCCTGTCTACAGTAGATGGCACTATTACTTTAACTTAAAATTGTCATGTAGATGTGTTCAGGGCAGGACTCTTATCAAACGTGTGAAGTTTGGGGCAGATTGAACATTGCCTTCTTCAGTAACAACAACTTCCTGTTTCATTGCATTAGCATGCTTTAGCATTTAGCTATGAATTGCTAGCATGTTTTAACATGTTTATAACATGTTTATAATTCAATCGCATATTTAATATGTTGCTAGTACTGCACCACAATGTTAAACATGTCACTTCCTGTTGCCAGTAGGTGGCGCTATTACTATAACTGAATATTCTCATGTAGATGTGTTCAGGCCATGACTCTTATCAAACGTGTGAAGCTTGGGGAATATTTGATATTCCATGCCTGAGTTACAGCAAATTCCTATTTAATTGCAGTAATAGCATGCTTTAGCATTTAGCTAAGTGTTTGCTAGCATGTTTTAGCATGTTTCTAGTATGTTGCTAGCATGTTTAGCACTTGCTGGCACTTTTTTACATGTTATTAGGAGTCCACAACAGTGTTAAACATGTCACTTCCTGTTGCCAGTAGGTGGTGCTATGACTTTAACTGAATATGAGCATGGACATGTGTTCAGGACCGAACTCTTATCAAACGTGTGAAGTTTGGGGCAATTTGGACATTGTTTGCCTGAGTTACAGCAACTTCCTGTTTCATGGCGAAACATCGAAATTTGTCAGGCTGCCGAGGACAAGCCCTTTGACGAAAACTCAAGATCTTCGCAATTTAACGTCACAAAGGCCTTAAGATTACACTCACCAAATTTGAAGATGATCAGATTAAAACTGTGGGAGGAGTTCGTTGAAGTACGAGGCCTGAAGATGGCAAAAACTGCACAAAAATCTGAGAGGAAGTTCAAAATGGCTGACTTCCTGTTGTGTTTACGGCTATGCTCCAAGAGACATTTTTTGTAGGTATTGGGCCATTACATATAAGTACCAAATTTCATACACGTACGTGAAACGTAGCGGGAGGCGCACTCCGTTAAACTTTTATAGGTGGCGCTATCGAGCCATTTTGCCTTGCCCAATTCTGAAACACATATCAGATATAAATTTTCGGCAGTTCTGACGCGTGTGCAAATTTTCGTGAGTCTTCGTGCATGTTTAGGCCCTCAAAAATGCAATTCATGGCGGAGAATAATAATAAACGGAGCAATTCCAAGAGGGTCCTCACACCATCGGTGCTTGGGCCCTAATAAACATCAACTCCATTCACAACTATAGCATCACAGTTGAAACGGTGGCCGCAGGTAAAGGCAGACCAACCAGCACACAGTAGCTATCTTTACGGCGTGCACAGTCATCCGGAGATTAATCGTAGAAGCAAAACATACATAAGAGATAAACAGATGGCCGCAAGTTAAAGCCGACCGACTAGCACACCGGATCATCAAGGCGTGCGCAGTTACCAGGAGATACACCATAGAAGCAAAACAGCAACGTAGTCCCACTCAACCGTTCCCCAAGTTAGATTTGTCGCTCGATCCCATTAGATACAACAGGGGAGCCCTCAGATGTGCCGATAACCCTGCCGAGCATAACAATATGTTAATGAAAGTAATATAACTAAGGTCAACAGATATAATTATACATACCGATCAGATGTAATCGGCCCATTCATGGCCACGCGCCATGCGGGGATACAGACGCTCAGTCGGAAACATGCCGCTGTAAATAACAGGCTATGAATATCTCGCTGAGAGCAGCAAGGCTCACACGTAAACAAACTAACGTTAACTGAGCGAATCGGCTGCACGCGCCCAGCAGACAGGGAGACCAGACCGCTGTTAAGGTCTGGGTGGCCACGGATGAAAGTGACATCCGACGCCAAGGCACACATCCGGTTGCCCAAATCCTCTTCTTTTATACGCCATCCCACGGCGCCCAATCAACTACTGGCATGTGCACGATATCTCAGTAGGTGGAGTTAGTCCACCCTGCTACAAGAAGACATCTTTTTAGTGCTGCCCCACAGGAGAAATTGGGAAATATTCAATATTTTATTATTATTAATAAAACCCCTTTTAATGCTGTGTTCTGGCTATTGCAGATAACCAATCAGGAAAGTGTTTTGCTTCTGGTCATATTGTTCGGTGATTAAAAAAAAAAAAAAACAGACCCAAACATTTATTATAAAGGACTGGGAATGGTGAAGCCATACAGTTTAGTTGGTCAGTGAGGTAAAAGTTAGACAGATGGATCATTTGCATCATAAT
This sequence comes from Meda fulgida, assembly GCA_030578275.1. Classification (NCBI taxonomy): domain Eukaryota; kingdom Metazoa; phylum Chordata; class Actinopteri; order Cypriniformes; family Leuciscidae; genus Meda; species Meda fulgida. Next base: position 25,883,654 of record CM060622.1, read on the forward strand.
GACAAGGGGATAACCAAGGTGTTGTATCAAGTAATTGGATAAACAAGCAAACAAATAAATGAACCAACACTGATCATCTCCATTTTTCCATGTAGAAGCTTCGGAAGGATAACAGAGACGGCAATGGAAGACGAGAGAGAACTAGCCCTAGACGCTCCCTACCATGCCTCCGCCTGATTGAAAAGGTGGGTGCGGTTCAATTGGGCTCGGACGGGGAACGCATGTAGTGTGATTGTAAACCGCGGCGGAGCACGGAACAGCTAATACTCTTGTGTGTGCTACTGTCATCATTACGACAGCAAACTTATTCTATTACTACTTGGATTGAACACTTTTCAATAATTCAATTAATTTGAGTATATTTAGGTTTATAACAGGTCTGGTTCTAACTGCAAATTCCTCCATCAAAGTCAGTTGCCTCTGTAATAATATTCTGATACGTGCAGGACAATCAAGTGAAAATTGCTCTGCGGCATAAATTATAAATCTGTTAGGCTATTAGCGAAAGCACATTTCTTCTTCTTTTCTTCAAAACAAAAAGTTGCGTGGCAAATGACGCAAGCATGCTCTGGCCCGGAAAGTTAAGTGCAATTTGAGTGGAGGCAAGCAGGGGAGGGGGGACCATTGCGCCAGGGCACGGTACAAGGCAAACAAAGAGTGAGTATTCCCTTAGTTTATGCGGCAATCATCCGTGAGGGGCTCACGCTTTACTTTCGTTTTGTTGTATGTTTAATGTTCTCCGGTTCCCGCCTCCTCCTTCCCTCAGCCTTTAACCTTGTTACAGTTTTTATGAGATTTTTGTCCTCATTTCAGTTTCAGTTTCAACATTTCAAGCTATAATGATATTTTGTATTTCACTCTCTCACAAACACACACACACACCCACACACACACACACACACACACACACACAGTCACACACAGACACACACTCTCCTCTCTCTCTCTCTCTCTCTCTCTCTCTCTCACACACACACACACACACACACACACATATATCAGATGTAACATACGCTGTGCATTGCTTGTCAAAGATTACTTCACTTTCAACACGTCATTAATATGTAATGCCCATTTTTAAGTGAGTCGACCAATGAAAGTGCTGAAATGCTAATGTCACATCTCTCAATACCCATGGAGAGTTTCAGGATGGATTGAAGCTTGAAGGAGAATAAGAGGCCTGTGGTTTGGGAGGGAATCAATATTTTCACCATGCCTGGTGATTTTCAATGGAATCCCTAAAAGCAATAGAAGAGCGTAGAGTATTAGATCTGAACTGAGTGCCAAATGTACTTTTTAGCCCATTACTGAGACAAGTGTATAAACCCTTGAGGTCTCTCCTTTACATGTGTAAATTTCTCTGACTTAAGTACCCCTTTTGAAGATGAGACAGAGGTCATGTGAGACTCGGTGGCATTTGTCCCACTCCAGCCTTTAACCCATGTCTCACAGTATCTAGTTCAGTTGTCTGAAGCGACTACAGTCAACCGCACTACATGATTTTTCTGACAACTCCAAACATACATGTGTAAAATAAGTAATTGCTTGTGAATATAAATGTCATGCTAATATATTTTACATGCTGCAGTAGTTACAGTAGGTAAAGCATTGGCATTCAAGATTGCATGCTGACTAACAGTGACTCAGACCTAAGGATTAGTTGTTGTGCATAATGAATACCGTATACATTATGAGCTGCAGAAATGTCTCGGTTACGGATGTAACCTTCGTTCCCTGAGTAGGGAACGGAGACGTTACGTTGTGATGACGAATGGGGTTTCGCTTAGACAGCCTATCAACTTCGAGTATTATAAAACGAGCCAATGGCAAAGAAATGCCATGGGTCTGCGGAATTTGCATAGCGTAACTCCTCCCCACCTAGTGGGTATATAAGGAAGTACGCTGGCAACACGAAGTTATGTTAGTTGCTGAGGTGCCGAGACTGAACTCAGGCTGTTCCAGCGTTACAGCAGAAGTGGCAGGGAGACGTAACGTCTCCGTTCCCTATTCAGGGAACAAGGGTTACATTCGTAACCGAGACGTTCCCTTTTGTAGTCACTATGAGTTACGTCGTGACGACGAATGGGGTTCCCAGTCTAATCACGCCACGTTCTCGGCCGTCTTCCAGTGCCCTAAGTCTGAGAGTTTTTGTGAGAGAAAAGCTTGCAGCAGTGCTGAAGCAACCAAGGAGAAACACACACGCGGTTGCAAACCACTGCACAGATCAGCAGGCAGGAATGTGAAACTCGCTGGAACACGCCATCACACCAACACCGACTGGAAGCTGCTTGTCAAGAAGATTCTCGAAGATAGTCAGGGAATAGGCTGCGGAGTGAAGAAGCAAAAACATAACTGCATGTTGCCAGCGTACTTCATTATATACCCACGAGGTGGGGCATAGTTACGTTATGCAAATTCCGCAAACCCATGGCATTTCTTTGCCATTGGCTCGTTTTGTAATACTCGAAGTTGATAGGCTTTCTAAGCGAAACCCCATTCGTTGTCAAGACGTAACTCGTAGTGACTATGAAAGGGAACAAAAGGTTCTGTGCCTGGCATCCAGAGCAAAATCACACAGCCTTGGTTGTATGCCATCTACCATTAGCTGAGATGATTTTTCTACCACCTTCTTTGATTGAGAGCCCATTGAGAATAATATTTGTGCTTGTGAGAAGTTCCACAGAGGTTTTTGATTTAAATTGGACCTGTCATGATGTAGTCTGCGCTGAGCCGTGATGACATAAGTACATGAGATCAGTCAGATTGGTGTGTTTGATGCAGAACAATGTTCTCGCCTCCCTGTTCATTACTCCTCTTGCATGCAAATAAGCTCCTATTGTGGCAGTTCTAATGAGACCTTTTAACAATTAATATAACATATGCTAAAGGGAATAAATGAAAGGCTTACTGAATCGATATGGACAGCATAATGTAAATATTCTCTCTTTTCTAAAGGTCATATATGTTCATTTGTGATGGAAGGGAAGCACAAGGCCCTTTTCCCAGCTTGTAGACATGGAGGCGTTTTGGCTGATTTTATTGGAATTGCTCTGTTCTTGTTTTGCATCAGTCTAGGCAGACTAAATTGTTATTTTTGTTCTGAAAACTTTAATCGGTCAGGATATTATTCTGTCCTCTCCAACTTCTGATATTATTAGTCCCTGGTTTGACATCAGAAACAAACTTGCTGCACACTTTGCAGTGCTGTGGGGAAGTGTTTGACATTTTGAATTTATTTATTACTGTGTTTCTAATTCATTAGAATACCAGCATGACATCCTATTCTGTTGCCTGAATTTGATGCTGGTATGAAATAATTTAGCTTATTTTCAAACCTTATACTGTTGATGAATCTGGTAAAAATAGTAGTTCAAAGTTCAAAACTTTGGGGTCAGTAAGATTTAAAAAATAAATAAATAAATAAATTTCTTATAGCACACCAAGTCTGCATTTATTTTATTTAAAAAACATTGTTCAATTATTGGAGAGAAAAATAACAAAATATTAACTAATGATTTTTTGGTCACAATGTCAAATGTACTATCACTTTTGATTAATTTAACACTTACTAAAAAAAAAAAACTTTGTTACAATTAATGTTACAGTTGTTAAACTGTTGTTACAGTTAATTAAACAATTAATGTTGTTAAACTGAAAATGAGCAGTTATTATTCGTGAAGTCAAGAAAAAAAATACAAACATGTTTTTTTTTTATTTTGTTTTTTTACAGATCTGGAAACTTCAATGATGGATTTCAACAAGTTATTTTTGAAGTACAGTGATGACTTGCTGGTTGGAACTGGGACGCTGGTGATGGATACTTGAGCACCTCTGAGATTAGAAAATGCCAGTGCTGTAATGCTCATGTTTAACACATAGGGAATGTGGAAATGAGTATGAATGCATGTAGATAGGCTTTTGATGGATGGGGATATCAGGCCGCTTTTGGAATAAGATTAACATGTAATAAGAGTTGTTGTGTGCTCTCTATCATGTGTACCATGGGGAATTATTTAGATTCCAGAATACATGGATGTGATGGACATATCTCCCACTGCATGTTTAATGAATAGACTTTACACAGCATTAAATAGTAAAAACTCTGTTTTATATGCATGACTGGTTGCAGCCACTATCTGCTCTTATTTTCATTATGCCAAACATGAACTGCAGGACCGACCACTGTAGGTCATTCCCATTCACATTGGCAATTTAAAATTCTTCCGTGCTAATGCTTCTTTGGATCAACTGAAAATGCAATTCTGCAATTCTTAATTGCTGGCTGTTAATGACTACTGAGGAGGGTGCTTTGTATAAGAAGCACCCTTTTTTAATGCATTCTTCAGAGGAAGAACTAATAACAAATAAAAATAATAATTAATGGACCGCGGGAGTCAGTGGTTGTCACATCATCAAAAATGATCATTTACGCTATGCTTTACACGCTACGTTTTAAAGATGCAAAATAATGCTCAGTATTGTGGTGCAATGAACCCGCTGTATTGAATTAGTTTGATGAATGTAAATTTCGTAAGCCATGTTTTAATTTGGCACTGACTGCCAGTCTAAATGAGTTACAAATCACAAGTATAAGATGTGACTGAAGTGACAAGAGAGATAAGAGTAATCTGTTCTCAAAGAAATACCCAATGGAAGGACATTCTGACAAGCACTTTTGTCTGTGCAGCAGCATTTGCATGCACGGCAGGTTGGTTTGTTTACCTGAAAGTCTTGTTTGTGTTTTTGACACTTAACTCCCTTTTTTCTGTTTTTCCCCACAGACAATGATTATGTTAAGCAAGATTACGAATCTAAGAGATAAAAAACATAAACAATTAAGCGTAAATTATATTTTAGATGACCATGTCAGTGATTTACATGGTACATTTTAGAGTGCATGACAGGTCTTTTTTTTTTGTACTTTTTTTTTTTTTCAGTTTGTGGGCCTGCCTCTATAGCGTTGAATATGCGTTTAATATGATTTGGATGGGGGCTTCATGTCAGCCGTAAACCATTGAGCGAGCACTATAGTGAAACATGAGTAATAAACAAGTACCACCCTTTAGAATCTTGAAGACGAGAAGTGCTGAGAGATTGGTATTTGGGTCAATAACTATGGTCCATAAAAAAAAAAAAAAAAAAAAAAAAAAACTAGTTTAAAACACATGTGCCACATACCGGTATGCCTTATATAGCCTACTCTTTGTATTCATGTTGCCTTTGAAACACTTGTACCAATTCTTTTTTAAAAGCTTACATTTATTAGCTTGAAACATTTTATGTGATGGCACAATCAAGTAAAATGCAAAATTTCCTTAAACCAAGAATAGATGTGAGTGTTCAAGCATATTGGTATGTCTAGCTAATTAACATTAACACTATACATTTCCTTGTTTGAGGTGTACCATAAACCTCACATGATAAAATGATGGTAATATGTATGCGATTGTCTGTCATTTATTTATTTGCCAAACGAAGGTCATTTTCTTCAAATCTGCCACTCACTGATAGTTCCGGGTAAGAGGATACACAGCAGCTTTGCCGCTAAGGCAAATTTATACTTCTGCGTCAAGTTTACTCCGTAGTGTACGTCGTAGGCTACGAACGTAGGCGACACGTACCTTCGTGAGCATTTATACTTCTGCGTTATGTCTGCGTTGCTCTGCAGTTACAGCGCAGAAACGCTAGTTGGAGGGTTTTAATGTTCCACTGTGTTTAGATTCCTCGCAGCTGATCATGTTAGAGTTGGAGCTTATCGAGGTGGAAAAAACACGTTCAGTTGGTCCATTTCCATGTTTCTTTCGGTTAACTTTGCAGAACTTCTGAATTTAAAAATGGCGGGCGGTGCAGTAGAACACGCCGTAAATTTAAGAGGAAACGCGATGCTACCAAGCCGACCAATAATAGATCTTGCGGTCTTCGCGACGTGTAGTTACATTTTTGAGGAGGTGCGCTTCAGGGTACGGCGAAGGGTACGCCGTATGGTACGCGTCTGTGCGTATACTACGCCGTACCTACTGCGCGCACCCAACACAGAAGTATAATTTGACCTTTACGCTCTGTTGTTATGTGTCGTCATCACTGTTCTCATTGGTTTGCTGGCAAATGGGGGATTTAAAGCTGTCCGCGAATCGGAAGGGAAAAATGAGCTGTTGCTGCCAGATTTTAATCAACTAAACTAAACTAAACTTAATATACTTAGTCAAGTGACGAAACTTAACGGAAAAGATAAACTGTTAAAGACTAGTCTTTGCATTTGTTAAAGTCCTCTGTTTGCATTATTTCAAAATATTTTAAAGAATACTTCTATTTTTATTATACTTACATTTATTCTAATTATATTTTACTTATATTTTATTTCTAATAGCCTTATTAATTATTTAATAGTTATTTTAACTCTTAAAAAAACACTTCTGGCATGTACATCTACATTTAAATTGATGTCTGCCTTGGTGTTTCTTATTTGTCTTTGATTTAGATGAGTGTCCTCAGCCGATGCGCCGTACGTTTAAAGGTGAAGCATGTAGTTTCTGCTACATTATTGCCACCTATAGCGGAATTACAAAAATAGTACAGCATATTTTGTGAGTTTTGCGCCTGACTCATCTCAAACACAACTCAACAGCTTTTACAGGTGCTTTTGAAGCCATAAACATCAGACAAATGTAGCCTACTTTGAATAAAATGTCAAACATATTAGGAAAACTTTAGTTGTGTTGCTATGTGTCATGAGAGTAAGCAACTAAGCAGATTACACTCTGAATAGAGCGAATGCGAAACCCATCCAACGTATCTGCACCAGGTGCATTTTTGACATAGGCCAAGGCACACTCAGCATACACAGTTAAAAAAGTCACACCTTGCCACTAAGATATATATATAATAAAATAATTTAATATAATTTTTTTCTTGAACAACGTTTCGACATAATCGATTGCTTCTATTCATGTCATTGACAAACATAACTGACTTTTCAGGTGTTTAGAAGTTAAATTAGTTAAAAAGGTAAATTGCTGATGACTGTTACTGGTCTGTAGTGGCCATTGGCGAGCTAGACACAATCTGTTGGGCCTACTTGATAGGCACCTGCCGACAGCAATGGATACCGACAGCCATTTCCACCCTATTCTCGGCTTCATCCCAGCTTTATCCTAGCTGGCTAGAGTAGGTTGGGATGAGATTGACAGCTCTCCCTCTCTCCTACCCTTAACTCCTTTTACTTTTCAGATGCCCTTGTCACTGATGTCTGGTAGCTAGGTAAGGTCTTCCCCTCGCTGCTCAGCTCTCTTGGAAAAACACTTTCCAAGCCTCCCTGAGAAGTATCACTCTTAAATGCCTCAGCTGAATGTATATCCCTGTCACATGTCGGCATGTATTAAAAAGCGGTGTTGGAATAATGGATCCTCCCCCATCGGGAGACCATTATATTCCCTGTGCCCACTTGTAGCAGTGACAGCCGCTATATGATGAGTATACGCACAAACGCACACATACATTTAGCCACAAAAACACACCCACATGCTCTCACATATTTTATGCCCACAGACTCACACACGCTTGTATGTTTCTGCAGTCGTTTCGGTTGTTGAGAAACACGTATTGTCACCGCAGAATGAATGTATTCACTGTTTTTTCCTGGCATTGCAACCATCCCAAGTAACGCTAAAAAAAAATCTACCCTGGAGTAACATGTAGTATAAATGGAAATCAGGCCTGGATCAGGGGGCTTCTCCCAGAGGGGATGCAGACAATAGAAGGATGGTTATTTACCTTGCATTAGGCCTGGCATAATGTAAAACACAGTGGCTGGAAGCTAGTGCATGTTCTGTTGATAAAGAAGTGAGTTATAGAAGAGGGAATAGCAAATATTTTGGATCAGAAGGTTACAGGAATAATTTAACATAAGCAAATGGGTCTACAAATAATGAAGACACATGCTGCTGGAGAGCGCTTTAAAACAAACAGGCAGTGTATCTTTTATGCATGGCTACATGTGTTAAACACATTTCAGTCCCTGTCATTTTCTCCAAAACAAATATTAATTAAATCCTACAAGAAAGCGAACAATATGGACAACTATTCTAAACAAATATTACCTAATGGATTGCTGTCATGCACTTTTCTCCCCCTTCCCAACAGATGGAGGATCGTTGCTGGACTAGCACACGTTCATAACTCTCTCTTCTCAACTCTTCTGCTTAAAATAAAAGATATTTCCTGCTATGTTGGATTATCTAATCTGTCAGTGAGCTCAGTGTCTGATCTCAATCTGCTTTGTACGAGAGGAGAGAGGGAGCTCTCTTTGCTATGTGGATGGCTAAGCATCATAGAATTGATTTGAGTGCTGGTGCGTGCTCCACCTTTTGGTAAAGATCTAAGATCATGTTGTAGCTTCATTCCCCGTCAGCATGTTCAGCACTTTGAACACTGATCAGTGGATAGCCCCACTCTGATCTGAAGCCACTGAACTGATACTTCATCAATAACTGCCATTTTGTAAACCTGTTGTGAAGAATAAAGACAAGCTGAACTTAGACAATTGTCCGATTTGATTTTCTTTTTTACAAAATGCAACCATTTGAGGCATGCATTTTGTAAAAAAGAAAATCAAATCGGACACTTGTATTTGAGGCATGCATTTTTAAGCCTCAATCCAGAAATAATTATTCCCATTTTTTATTATTATTATTATTTGCATGGTATACACTACTAAATATATAGTTTGGAGTCAGTAATTAAAAAAAAAAAAGAAATTAACTTTTATTCCACAAAGATAAGTTGATCAAAAGAGACAGTCATAATGATTCTATTTCAAATAAATCCTACTCTTTTGAATGTTCTATTCATCAAAAAAAATCATGAACGTATCACTTTCCACTTCATATTTTAAGCACCACAACTCTTTTCAGCATTGATAATAATAAGAAATATTTATAGAGCAGTAAGTCAAAATATTATGATTTCTGACAGATCATGAAAATTAAGCTTTGCATGAATAAATTGCAATAAAAAATATGATAAAACAGAAAACATTTATTTTAGATTTTAATAATATTTCACAATATCTATAAAAGATGGTAGATCAAGAGATATTATGCTTTCACTTTTCATCAGCCATGTTGAATTTCTGCTAAACCACACTGGCATATTAAAATAACTGTTATATTATAGGATAGATAATATATAATGTGATACACTGAATTATCAATAATAGCTTTCAATGGTCTGTGTTTTGTGGACTCCTTGAGGTTTACTGTAAATACAGATCACTCTCTCTTTCAGGAGTAAAAACCATAATATCACTCCTTTTGCTTCTATCTTATAAAACATAGATGACTTGTTGCTTTGGTACTTCTATAGTTGCTTTTATCTTAGAAAACCCACTGAAATGCAGCCTTTTACACAAAGTTAAATTGATTTCTTTTGGGAGAAGACAGGATAAAGACTGACCTTCTTTTAGGCATGGCAGAAAAATCTAGATGCATGTTTGTGGTATGGCAGAATTCAATAAGTCGAACTGTGTTATCTCTGCCTGGAGATGTGAAAATTCTATGCAGGTGCCGTCATAACTTGAGTAAATTGTTTGTGTTCCCGCTTTCTGCCACAACAGTTGGATGAATAAGGTATAACGCTGCACAGACATTCCATATTCCCATCGTGGAGGGCCAGAATAAATGGGAAAGGCAGCCAGTGACAGTTGTAATCTGTTAAAACCTCTGGTCAGCAACTCCCTGGCTCATTTGCTGTGAAAGGGTTTTGCTGATCCCTCACAGTGGCAGAAGGCTGTATTATCACAGTGGACATATGCCCACACAAACACAGAGTCAAATTAAACACAACGTTCTCCTAGTACTGTTTGTCCTTTATTACTTTTCAGCCTCGACATGTAAACATGGCAATGCAAACACATCTAGATGTAAGAAGGATTTATGTAGAGAATTTTAAATTGGTATTTTTAGTTAAAGGCGAAGAGAAGACTCGAGCTCTGCACTGCAGGATTGTTTGTCGAGCATTGTTCAATCAATTTTTGCAGATGATCGTAGATTGTGTTTTTTTTTTTTTTCTTTGACAAACTAGTTTTAGTCTAAACTACACAGACACACACACACCTTGGATTTCCATGGGTTTCCATTGGGTTTTATGGGGACATTCCATAGACGCAATGGTTTTCATACTGTACAAACTGTATATTCTATCCCTTTACACTAAACCCATGGCAGTGGCTATTTGCACTAAGTGCAATAGCAATAGATTCTTTTTACATGTTAAAATAGCATTTTTTTTCTTTGCAATAAGTGTAAATAGATGCTATTTATACTTATGAATTGTCACAAATACTTTTTGCACCTCAGTGTTGTTGTACATTAAACGGTATGTAATAATGGCATAGAGTGTATATTATTATTTTTATTAAAATGATTTAATGGATGCCACCTTATTGGGACAATAAAGCCCTCCGTACACCTATTCCAAACCCTAACCGATAAACACTTTATTATTAAACACGTTAGACACGTTATTTCCACTTTTCAAATATTTTCTAAAACCTTTATTGAAAATAAATGCCTTTCCATTCTGATATGTGATGGGGAAAGGGAGTAGAACGAGTTTGTCACAAGGTGGATTCGAACTCGGGTCGATTTGCATCAAAACATTTGTCATGCATCATTACCCCCCTGAACTATTGCTATTGGTGACAGTTTAGAGTCTTCCGTTATTTTGTATACATGTTCCAACCAGACATCAGTAGGTGGAGACAGTGTAAATAGCCTCTGTCAATAAGGCCGGACTATTTGCACTTAGTCTAAATAGACACTTTGTAAACCCTACCCATCACAGAAAACTTTCGGCTATTTTATTTTTTCAAAAAAGATCATTATGTATGATTTATAAACTTGTTTCCTCATGGGGACCAAAAAGAAATGTTCCCACAAGGTCAACATTTACTTGTATCACTATACTTGTGGGGATATTTAATCCCCATAATGTTGGGAAATTGAATACCAGGACCACACACACACACACACAAACACACACACACACACACACACACACAAGATAACTGTGAAGTTTTTCAATACATTTCTGGAAGTTGTGTACTGTGTTATAAGTAATGTGTACTGTAGATCACTTGAATGTAAAAAAAAGAAAAAAGAAAAACTTTCATCATTCACCCACCCTCATTCCAAACCTATATGACTTTCTTCTGTGGAACACAAAAGAAGATAGTTTGAAGAACATTTTCCAACTTTTTTCGAACATGCAGTGAAAGTTAGTGGGGTTCAAAACAACACTGGACCCCAGAGACAAGAATCACTGTAAATATCTTCTTTTGTGTTCTGCTGAATAAAGAAAAGTCACAAGGCTTTGAAATGACACGAGGAGAGTAAATGATGACAGAATTTTCATTAGTGGTTGAATCGAAAAACCTAATGACATTCTGAGTTTTGCAGACAGGTTTTTAGTCTTATTGTAGTTGCATAACCCAACACTCAATTATGTTTTTTGGGAATCACCTAGAGAGTTGACTCACTGTCTTTGTGCCTATGCCAGCCTAACATTACTGTTTAGGAGTCTGTGTGAGGGCAAGTTCACATTGTTACTGCGAACCCACTTATGTGGGTTGTCGTATGTTAGAACCTTGTTGGCTACAATAGCTTGGTCAATCAGAAATTTCCTGTGGCACAACTGGATCCCAATATACAATAATAATTTAAAAAAAAAAAGGTTCCAAGCTACCTGTGAACTCATGTCACATTTTTTTGCGCAAAAACAGCCTATCGTTGTTGTCCATAGCATGATTTAGAATGACTGACTGTTTTGAAATTAGTAGGATACATGCACTTTGCGTGGCGCTTCTCGTCTGGTGTCCTTCTCTGTCCACACAAGACTGCCACTATTCGTGACTCGTTGCACCTCTGTCAATTTTCCAACAACTGTTGAATTAACACATTCTTGTAATCAACCTGAATGGACATAGCCTATAATGTATATTACCATCTGTTTACACAAATAAAGTTATTGTCTTTATTAAAACTGCTGCTTGTACTTTCTCATTGCCAGTAAGTAGTCTGCGATTTAAGAGAAAACATCCTGCCTGCCCTTAATCGTTCTCTTGCTTCACTCTCTTTTTAGTTGAGATCATTCTGATATTTATCTGAATCACCAAATTCTTGGTAAAGGCATCTTTTTTTATGAACACCAGAGAAAGCAGCAGCAATCTGTAAATTGACAGCCATGTGAATCACAGTGCCCTTAATTATTTTTATTTATTTTTTTGCACAAAAAAGAGACATTAAATGCTAGACATTCCACCAAGTGAGTTATTAGCACTACATTTATTTTAAGATTTTTTTTAAATTTTTTATCAATGATGCATTCTTTCATCTGATACTTTTCCGCTTGGAAGATGCTCAAATGAACAAGTCCACTAAGCTGGAAAATGATATATAAAGGTGTGTGAGAGAGTTTGGGCAGAATTCAAAAGAGGCCGATTGACACTTATTTGATTGCCTTTCAATAGCTGATGGGTTTCTGCACAGCTGACCGGCTCACCAGCCCATGCTCCAATGAGCCGGTCAGAATCAAAATGCATGAGATCTATATTTCTTCACTGCAAACAACTCTTGAAAAACACTTTTCACATCAACAGGTTCTAGAAGGACATGTCATACACACTCACACTCTTAGAGAGAAATAACGCATATTTCTCAAGCCACTTCAAAAACGAGGAATCAATCAGCGTGGAGTGATTGTGACTGTATATCCTTGAAAGAGACATGTGAAGGCCATAACATGTGGAGGCATTAATACATGACATTCATTAAATAAGACTTCCGTGTGCAAAATTTATTGTTATTATAATTATAATTAATTATTAATTTCGCTTTACAGACTAAAGTTTTTTCAGATCTCCTCTATCATTAACATCATGCACACATTGTATGATGTTTTTGGTAGTATGATTGTTGCTTGTCAGACTGTAAGATTTGATCCCAATAAGAACTTGGGTAAAAGTCATGCGCACTGTGTGACATCAACGGCTGTTTATTTGATTGATAAAAACATTGTTGCCAAGTCTTTGGTCATAATCGTCTTGTCAACAGCTCGTAGGAAGAGTGTCAGTGCACAACTGTGACTTAGAACTTCGATACTGTCCATCATTTATTACAAATTGAGAGTAATATGGGAGCTACAATTTTCAGGTTCTATTTGAGCTTCAGTTGGGTTGAAATAGTTGACCTTTTCTGGCTAAACTGTGTGAAACTGCCATACTGCCATACATTTCCCCAAGCCAACTATGGTCGTAAGTGCCGCTGTTATCAGTACAATTCGACTGAACTTGCGTCCATAGTTTTCTCACAATGCGTTTGGAAACGCACCCTTGAATGTTACAAATCCTAATCAAAACTATGCGCCTCATATTATGTGAATTACAAATATTGCACTAAAATGTTATTCTTTAAAACTATTTATGTAAAATGGCTGGTTAAATTGTTATTACATACCATAATTACTCATATTATTTAGCCCTAAAACATTTTACAATACTGCATTCCACTTCGCTTTTTTTATGCCCTTCTGTCTCCTTGACTGATGAAATACATTGCATATGTTTCATGAGTGCCTACTGGTGGAACCCTTGCACTGGGTTGAATTGGAATGCCTGCCAAGCCCTAGATCACTTGAAATCCACTATGGAGCTGATTTATAAAAAATAAAAAAATGAATGCACAATTCTATATGACTATTATAGGTATGCATGTTGGAGAAAATGTATTAAATTACACAAACAAAAAACAAACAAACTGTGTAACAAACAGTCAACTTAAGGTAACAACAAGTATTATGCGGTTAAATCTTAAATAATTCATATATCACACTTGAGTTGTGTGGGGTGGGGGTAAATTAAGAGAGGTTTGCTGTGATGTCACAATTGTGTTGCTTTGTGGTATATGGAGCTGCCTAAAGTGTACATGAGTAGACTCACTTCCTCTGTCAAAATCAAGGGTTCTAGGGTATGTTCATATAAACTTCCATTGTCTAGTGAACGAAGTGGAAGATGTTTCAAAATGGCTGCTGGGATTCTCTGAATTTAAGTGCTTAGGGAAGTTGGTGATTGTGTGTTTAAAAGTGAAGTGGAGGGTTCCGTCAGCTTCACAACCTATTTGAAGGTTCCATGCAACTGCCACTAGGTGCAAAATGTGTAAATCGTATACTAATGTCAGTGATAGTGGAAAGTTGGCTTAAGATTCATTGGAAATTAATAAGCCGTCTGCAACATGACACGATAAGCGATCAAAGACTCCTTATCATTGCATTGAGTGGAATTTGTGTTAACACATTTCAAACAAATGAATGACCAAGTTTTACAATAAGTTGTATGTGGGAAACTTGGAATGGGAATGGGTGTGTGTTTATGTGAAACATTAGGGGCTTTCGCACTGGAGGAACCTTTTCATATTTCCTAGAACTATTGGGGAAGTTCCCAGATTTTGGCGTGTTCACACCGCAGGAACTGGTGGCTAGTTCCCAGAACTAAGTTCCTAGAACTACCCAGTGCGAAAGCCGCTATAGTGGCTAATATGAAGGAACTTTGTTCGAAAAAGCTTATAGAGAACAAATGTAAAGTTAATCACTCATCTTCTATAGTTTGCTTTATGCAAAATGTTTTTGTTAAATAATATGTCAAATAATATCCATAAATATATAAATAAAAATAATATAATAAATGCAAAATATAATAAAAACAATAGAAAGTGTAATAATAAATGCCCACTTGAGAAAAGCATTTGACCTACGAAAAAATAAATGTGTTTCCATTTCTTGCAATTGGTCTCAGATTGAAATTGTGGCCAAAATTGTGCTGTGTGAAATCAGCTTTACAGGAATCTATCTTAGAGCACCATTTGCTCATCTAGTATCCCACAAGCTCATTTCATTGTGAATTGTGTCTTCTATTCTGGCGTGTTGACAATAACAGCTAATGAGGGATCTAATGTAATTAACTGTCATGGCTAACCTTGTGTTAAAGTGTGCTCATCAATCCCCACTCGATGGATGTCAGTGTTGGCTACATTCCTGACTGGTCTTTATGAGACAACGTTGTCAATTAATCACAGTGAGGAACGCATTCGCAAATCCTTCACCTGCTCATTTCTGAAGGCTTAGTCAATAATGAGCTGTGAATCACTGTGTTAAGAATTTGATCGCTCTTCAAATGACCTTTGCCCAATGGGAATCTGCTTACTGTGCCACAGGACATGGTGAAATCCACAGAACTGGAGTGTTTTGATGATCAATACATTGATTAGTTAGGTCAGACAAGGTAATTACCAGCCGCTTTCAATCAATGCGTGACTTTTTTCTCTTCCCCTTTTTGTCAGACCACTACTGAAATCAGAGCAGTAAACATGCTAAAGCTAAGGCTAAATAGCAATGTGTCTAAATGTTTGACGTATGATGCTCTTGTGTTGTATACAGCACCACAAGATGGGTGGCTAGAGTTTTCTGTGGGCATTTCATTTCTGACCGCACAGCACTTCATTGCAGATTTGCAGCACAGTGTAAGTGTAAGATTATGTAAGGTAACACCACTTGTTCACTACACTTGCTGAAAATGAGGCCGAACTGATGATCTTACTGCTTATCCATGCTGAAAATGAAACAAAGTTAAGAACATATCTGTTTTTTTCCTTCTTTTCTTTTGTCTTCTTTCCACCCCAAGCTATTACAGACTCATCTATTAAAGAGAACAAAAGGATGTTTATTTTGCACATTGGCCAGACAAGCATATGAAGCTTCTAATTAGCAATTCTCTCCGCAGCCAGTAAATTATTAATATTCCAATTTATGGCAAAATATTGAAATGCATGCCTGAGAGATCATGGCTGAGAGTGTGACGGATTTTGATTCATGGCTGCGGGGTGAGAGCCAAAGGGCTGTGACCTGAAAGGGAAGTCAGCTTAATGATTCAAACTCAGACTGCAGAGGGTTGTAAACAGACCTGATGATATCTCTGGTGAGGGGCAAATGGTTTAAGGTACTTTATTTGCTTCCTGAATTCATCTCTAACTTGGTCTTCTGGGAACAATGAATCAGGGCTAGGTTGGATTTGCAATTATGAAACAAAGGCTCCAGATTAGAGATGCAATTTTATTTATTTATTTTATTTGTATTTAGTATAAGTACCACGGAAGTCTAAAAACAGCAGTTTTATGATCATGGGTGCAAATATGTGATGTCAATGCATCAAGTGTTGACTATATTTAATTTGTTCGAAGGTTGTTTTTCTCTTGAATGTGTGTATTGAAGGTTGCTGATTGTGGATCAGTTTCAATCCAACATTTTGATAACATTAACAGTTTTTGAAATATATTATTTTGTTATATTGTCTTGAACAGGTTTATTAGAAAAACGAACCTGTGGCAACATTTTTGCAAAACACAAAATGCGTACCAATACGTACATATCACAGCAGTTTCTAACAGAAATGAACACTAGAGGCAGTAAAACATGCAAGTACTTTTAATCGTTTTCACACACAATTATGATTACAGGAGCAGAATTTGAATTAATAAAGACTTGTTTTCACGCGGCTCCTTGTAAAATTATGTTATGACCTCAAAACACTTGGTTTCACTTAATTTTGATGGTCCCTTTAACACATTCTGTTGACTGTAAGTAACGTTGCACCTACATGTCTACTAACTCTCATTAGAGTGTTAGTAGAGTATTAGTAGACTTGTAGGGTTAGGGTTAGAATAAGTTGACTTGTAGTTGCATAGTTACTTATAGTCAGTAGACTGTCTGTTGGAGGAGCATCACAATAAAGAGTTATCAGATATTAAGCAGACAGTTCACTAATACTCTAATGAGAGTTAGTTGACATGTAGTTGCAAAGTTACCAGAATGTTCAAAAGGGACCATCAAAATAAAGTGTTACCAAACACTTTTTACCATAGTGTACGAGTAAACAATGAGTTTACATTACTTAATCAGCTCCATTTGTTTGGTTTTACTGACCTACAAAGTTTGCTCGGTAGCTCAGCTGGTACCAAATTGTACTTGTGATGCGAAGAGCTCGGGTACGAATCCCGTGAAAGACAAGTCATGATAAAAGAGTTCAAAGACAAGCTGAAATGCAATGTTTACAATTGCGTTTTTTTATGTCTCCTTTGCTTTTGTTAACAGTCTCGGGTAGGTTTAGGGTTTAGTGTACACTATAAAAAATATTTTAGCAATTTAGTTATTTCAACTTATTTTTTTGAGTAGAGATAACTAGATTGTCCAGACAACAAGAAATCTTAAGTTTTCTTGTCCTCAACTAGACTGAAAGTTGAATGAACAAGTAAAATTGTTATTTTAACTCAAAAATGTATGTTTAAACAACTGCACTAGATTTTCAGTTGAATTAACAAGTATACTTGTTATTTTAACTTATAAATGTAAGTTGAAACAACTGCACTACATTTTCTGCAGGTTTTACTTCAATTATACTCTAATGCTTTGATAGTAAACTAAACTTAATTTATCTATCTATTTTGCAGTCTGGCAGACTGCATGGTCTTAAAACCTAAACTTCAACCTTTTAAATCCGCTTTAAACATAAATCTTCAACTTCAACAATGTTTTTACAATTATGAGCACGTATTCATTAAATTACACCAAAAAAAATTCCTTACACGTGTCTTCAGAAGAAATAGACTGATACACAGTAAGTGTGACATTTTATATAGTGAAAGTGATTGTTGCGAGTTTTTAGTTCGTAATAAGCGTTTCATAGTCTTCTGTTAACAAATAATATACTAATAAATCATTAGTAAAAGCATTTTTTTTTTTCAGAATTATTCACAGCAAAAACTCCAGTGTTAAATGAACTCTCCTGGGAGTTTATATGGCTTGTTAAAGTTGGGAGTGTTAAAGTTAAAGAGCTAATTAAGTGATTCATTGAGTGATGATTGACCATTATTGAAGACACCTGATGTTAACAAGCAGAATCACCAAAGGAGAAAATCTCATTTTTTAAGCCACCATTATGGTGATCAGTGTTTGCTTTAGTTGGTCTTGTGACCCTTATTTCGTTCACATTATATTTGTTTCGGCTGTTGTATTTGGGTTATAACTGCCAGATAATCAAAGTGAAAAGGTGATCAGACACTGTTGGTTATGTTTTGACATAATCATCAATTGACTTGCATCACAAAGCTCATTTAAAGCCTTATCTCTGACTTTAAATGTATTATGTTGATTACAACATCACAGTGATTCTACAGTAAAAGATCTAGAAATGTCTAAATAATACAAAAGATTTCTGAAAAGTTGTTCTGATAAAAAAAATATATATTTTAAATATACACAGACATAAAGAATCAGTGTATGAATCTCAACAATGGTGACAAACAGAATATTCAATTTGGAAAAGGATATTACTAAGACATTTCAGATCATAATTTATTCATACCGCAATGCATGGTGGGAGCCATGCATGAGTTTTGATTGGTGGCACCCAGATTGCACTGCAACATGCTTTATAATTGTCACCCTAGTTAAGATTCACAGGCTGATTATTGATGTACGTGTGTCTAAATAAAATAATTTTTCAGAGTGTTTCGATCAGAAAAATTTTTAAGAAATAATTTAGACTATATTAAAAAAGCTTGAATATCATCTGCTATAGAATCACTAAAAAAGTCTCAAGTAATGAGTATGTTAAAACGTAACCAACACCATCAGCATCACCTTTTCTCTTCGATCATCTGGCAGTTATAACTCAGATACAACTGCCAAACAAAATCTAATGTTAACAGTTTAAGGGTCACAAGCCCAACTAAAGCAAACACTGATCACTATAATGGTGGCTAAAAATTTGATTTTCAAAACACCACTTTAGTTGGCTGAACTTATTGGATGCAGTTTAGAAAACTTAACCTTAGTTGGCCAAACTTAGATTCAAAGTTTACTTAACTAAATTAAATCAGTTCATTGTACTTTATAATATGTCAGGTAAACCTTTCCAAATTTGTCAGGGATACTTTTCAAAATAAGTTAGTTAAACTCAAAAAAACCCATGCAAAAAGATAACACAAAATAATGAGTTAAGTCAACAAACAATTTTTTTTACAGTGTAGGTGTACATTATTTTAAACTGTGATGAAGCATTCATCTTTAAGCTCCACTCTCCTGAAATTTCCATTCAGAATTGCGGTGATGAGTACAAACACCAACGTAATTTAAATTTGCCATATTCACGTTCATCTGTTCCGGAAAAAAAATAAACGTGCTATTAGTGCCACTCACTGGACAAATAGTGGTGAAACGTGCACGACACAACTTATTTTAATTTCTCACCTATAGAGATGCATAACATAAAACGCCAGGGTGATGCGGAGCTCAGCTTTTCTTTTAGTTTATATAGATATTAAACAGCATAGCTTTAATCAGTGTGTCATCAGTAGGCTTTTTTGACTTTCAGTTTGTTTTGATTTTCCACGTGTTCCCCTGTCTGAGTTTCCCACCACAATCTGTTACCATGGACACTGATCACCTCCCTCACAGCTGCCTGTCATTTGTATCAATCATCTCTGTGTATTTAGTTCCTGCCTGTCTTCTGTTCAGTGTTTGGTATTGTTTGTGTGTTACACTTTGTTACTTTATGTGTTCACACGTTGTCGTACCTGTCTTCCGTGTCTCATCAGTAAAGTACCTTTTGTGGATTATACCATCTTCTCCTGTCTTCCCTGAACCACCCTGTGACACAGTGAGCTTGATTAATAAAGCTAAAGCCAATAATTTGCAACTGTGGAAGTCCTTTTAATAGAAGTGTATTATTAACTAGAACAAAGCACCAACATTGTCATTATGTGCTATTTTCATGACCGTCACCATGATTGTTAGCATGATATTTAAAGAACTAATCAAACAAGTGCACAGCACACATCCTCCCACAGTTGTTATTATGCTGAAAGCGGTGTGTAATAAGATAGCTGACTCAAATTTTGTGCAATTTTGTGTCCAATTGTGTAGGCAACACGACTTGCTAAGACGCCAGCATTACAAGTTTATTATTGGTTTCTTTGGGGTGAAAACTGCTAATTTCCTCTCAAAAATCAAATATTCATTCTATTAATCCATTACCTAAAAAGGAATGTAACAATTTTAATAGAGTTTTGTGTTTTTATGCATCAGATGGTTAGTGAAAAGGGCAGTCCATAGACTGAGGCTGAACACGTTTGTGATGATAAACTTCTCTGCATCCATGCCGGTGGAAATAAGCTCACTATGTTTGATAAATTCATATGATCTGCATTGCACTTTCCCGTGCATAATCTTCCATGAGATCAAGTCATATGGGCAGTTTTCACCACAGGACTTCTTATTACACCTGTGACACATTTGCTGTTGTATCAACACTGAGCATTTCATTCATCCAAATTTGTGGCGAGCATACCACTGAGCTTCTCTGCAGTCAAAACACGCTTTACAGATCATGCACATTGTTTACCACTCACTTCACTTCTTTTCATGTCTTTCCATTCTATTTATCTCTCAGTTTTTCACTCTCTCGTTCCATCTCCAACTATTCCTTCGGGTTTCACACAGCTCATTATAGGGAGGTCCTGCTGCAGATGCAGCAACAGTCATTTCATTAAGAATTTATTGATGAGACCACACTCATGTGGAACACTGTTTACCCAATGATGGAGACTCTAGTCTGCAGTGAGGGCGCCAAGCTCTGACGCTGTGGTAAGTTGGATAAATGACATTACAATGGCCTTCCCATTACAGGGAGGGTGAAACAGACCTATGCTCACAGGTGGGACTGAGCTTAGACTCTGGACTTCTCAGTATGGTTTGAACAAGGGACATGCTGACCTCATCAGTGGGGTTAATCTTAATAGTTTTAGCATCATCTTGAGAATATTATATTGCCCAAAAGTCATTTTTGAGTCTGGTGTAAGACTCATCTTGAACTACTCCCAGAGCAGATGAGTCAGTTAAAGTAGTGCAGTGGGTTAATGTGCAAATCATAATGCCAGAGGATAGTTTAAGACTACATTAGGAATTAATTATTGGTTAATTTATACCTGTGGTATTGTTTAAAAAAAATAACTTTACAGCTGACACTTACAATAAGGGCTTCAACTGTAGAAAAAAAAATTTACTTTTCAAAGTCGTTACATACTAGCTCATCAGTATCATATTTGTGATGCTTTACAGTGCCAGTAGTACTGATTTCTACTTACCAAATATTGCCAATATTTTTCTATATAATATATCGTATATTCTGTTACATTACATTTCAATTTTTACTTTGTCCATTTTATTGTTGTAAAATGTTGTTGAACTCTTTTAAATGCATTTTTTTTTTTTTACATGTATTCATTTTATATTTATTATTATACCCACACATGTTATTCAAATGTTTTTCATCAAATGTTAAAGTCTGCAAATGAAAATTCACCGATTTACTAAATGGGTATTATTGATCTTTTTGGAAACAATTCATCCATAAGCATTGTATTTTTAATCAAAATGACACTCGATCCACGTCACAGTGTCTCATTAGAACTGTCGCCATAGTGATATCCACAACAGGACCCAGTTTGAGTTTCGGCTGAGCCAGGAGACCAGCGTGGAGTTTGCATGTTCCCCACATGTCTTGTCCAGCATCCCTGTAAATCTACAGAGGACAAGCAGTTTGGATGATGCAGTTTGGATGATGATCAAAACATTACTGATCGGTTTGTAATGTTTAACCCATCATCACTCATGCTGCCAAGACTATCACAAGTCAAACATTGCAAATTTGACAACCGCACCTAGCTCAACTTAATCAGACTGTAAGCACATTATACATATGCCTGAAGCTTAAAAAAAAGAAGAAATCACAACCAAATGTCACAGAAGATATTCATAAAAATCATGTACATGATCATTAAATGAAAGATATAGTGCTGGCCTAATAGGACAGATGAGAGTTCGGTCAAGTGGCTTGAAACTCTCTCACACTGGCCCCAGGCCAGCAGACGATCCTTTCCATTGAACTCTGCATTATCAAAATCAACACAGTCACAGTGAAGGGAGATTACGTGCTCTGTTCTCTGACCAAGTGACAGGCAAAGAAAATGAAGGACTGCACTGGCTTTAGAAAGTTAAAATTTGATTCAGATTAATTTATATTGGCCCTCGGTCACTTCATACTAGGCAACGACTAAGCTTATCAGAATAATCTGTCACTCTGAATTATTGGACTCTCTCCTTAGATAAGGCACTGGCCATTATCTTCCTGAGCCAGATTGTACTGTTTAAACAAGGCGATTATAAAAAAAAAAGAATTAAGAGGTAATTAAAATGACAAAGTCTAATTGTATAGCACTTCATTTAATTCTGTACTTGTGACATTGTGACAGCTTTAAAGCTGGAGCTCTATTAATTGGGTAAAAACTATAGAGTTTACACTTAGTTTAAGCTTTAAGTATTTAAACCAAAATATTCGGTAACACTTTATTTTGATGGTCCCTTTTGAACATTCTGGTGACTATAAGTAACTTTGCAACTACATGTCAACTAATTCTCATTAGAGTATTAGTGAACTGTCTGCTTAATATCTGATAACTCTTTATTGTGATGCTCCTCCAACAGACAGTCTACTGACTATAAGTAACTATGCAACTACATGTCAACTTATTCTAGCCCTAACCCTACAAGTCTACTAATACTCTACTAACACTCTAATGAGAGTTAGTAGACATGTAGGTGCAACGTTACTCATAGTCAACAGAATGTGTTAAAGGGACCATCCAAATGAAGTGAAACCAAATATTCAAAAGTAAAATGGAAAAATCAGTATGCAATTGCTAGTCAAAATTGCTTATCCAATATTTTGGACATTTCATAAAATCACAGGATGTGCTATAATTTCTTTGAAGTATTGTGATGAAGAAGTGGACGTCTACTCCCAGCAAGAAGTAAATGAACAATTTATCTGTGTATTCCCCACTGTGTCACTGTGAAATGACTGTTGTGTGCTAATCCATAGGGCCTTGTTGTTAATTATTTTGATGGAGCTTAAAATGTGAGTTGTCCCTTTGAAGACGGCTATAAAACAAAAATAACATTTTAATGAACGGTCTGCTCATCACACGTTAAAATATCTAGAATTAGCACTGATTAATTACTCTGTGAGACACATATCATGTTCTGGGACATGGAAATCCCAGTATTGTTCCATTCCAGCACGTCTTGAGCCACATACAGTATGTGTGTGAACGTTTTGTGGATATGTCTGATAGATTATGACATGATGAGAGCTTGCTTATCTAAATATTATGTTAATTCGAAATTGTGTTTTGCTTTAGTTTAATTTAGCCATTAATTTTTCGACTATTACTATTTCACTTTTGCAACCCATTGACCATATGTAGTCCCGCCCCTTTTACATCGCTGCACTCGTTGTGTTCTGTCCTCCGGTTTGTTTTTCTAAGATCTTACGGATTTTTGAATGAGCCGCTCATTTTAAAATCTTTCCGGTCTACTGTGTTGTGACATCCGCTTCAAACATTACAATGCCCATGATAACTTTCGTCAACTCTACAGTATGTAAATCCACTTCACGAAATTATTCTTTGACAGCGATGCCATAGAAATATACAGCCACTGCAAAAACGGTAGTTTAAACTCAATATTGTAAAAATGCTCCACGCTTGTGTCTCTGGCTCATAAAGTTTATAGAGGTTATTTTTCATTTGAATTCAATAATTAAAAAAAGCATGTTTAAAATGTATGTTTTTGCTTCATTTTTGATTTGTTGATATATTTGAATTGTTGATTATATATACATATACAATTCCTGATATACAAAAATCTAAAAAAACTCTCAACTTGTAAATGCCTTAAACATTTGAAATATAATGGTCATGACGGTCTATCAGCACTGTTGGACCTTAGGTGCATCGAAGTTTGCATTTGTTTTAGTGCAACTCACTTCCTCTTGGGTTTCTACTGGCACAGATCCCAGTCAAACGACAGGTTAAAATTAACATGTTAAACCGACAAACATATTATTAAATTTGAAATGGAGAAGATGGCTGATCATATGATCTCAGCATAGCTGTTGTCATGATGAGAGACTGACCCACTCCATGTAGAATAAAACATAATTTTCACTCTAGTGCATGAGACCATTATTCATGTCTCATAGTTATTCATGGCACGTGACATTTGTTCCTAAGACTAGCACTTCAAATGCTCAGACACTTGAGTAAGTTGATACCATGCTGAAAAAAGGGTCTTGAGTGTTCTTTGCATGACTTCCCCTGCAATGATGCAGCGGCCATCACCTTTGAAATGTTTATGCAAAACAGGCACTTATTGGGTGAGAGTTTCTAGATTTTTATAAAACAGTGTTACATAGCAATCTTGAAAAATATTTTGAGATCTTCAGTCTTTCAAATATTTGTCATGATACTTTCAAAAGTGTTTCTTTTTGAAAGCATCTTTCTTGCTCCAATACTCTGATATTAGATGGATTGTCATCAGTTCTATAGTGCATTGTATTCTGGCTTAATGCTGTTTTTTGCAGACTAGTTTTGTGTCATTAGCTTTTGTTTACTTTGCAAATGACAGTATGTTGTACCCCCATAGTTTTTTGTTATATATTTTGCTGGTATGTATAGCACGTATTGATGGACGAATATGTTCAATCTATCTCCCACAGACAGGCAGCTAAATTGCTGTAAATTCCTCTTAAATTTGTCTCTAAGGTGTTGGTTTCAACTAAATGAAGAGAGTGAATCTGCAGATGGCTATCCGTGTATTGACAGGCGCCTGGATTTAAAGCTGATTATTACTATGACTGACACATGCAAATGGCTGGTCATATTACAGATGTTTGGGGCTTAAATGACGATGTGACGTGAGACGGAGACACTGTTATCTCAGGGTTTGTTGCCATGTTGAGATTATCATAAGCATGCTGCCATCTGACAGCCAGACTTCTACCCTCTCAAATTTTCTGGTTGAGCAGTTGACATTGGATGTTTATTGTTGTGTGATAATGTAATATTATAATTCTGAATAATCAGCTCAGGAAAGTGTACTTTCAAAGTAATGACTGGTTAAAATGTGGTTATAAATGGCGACCAGCTGCTTGGTCTGTTTTCTTAAGGCTTCAATATACTCAAAAGTTCTCCTTTGTTCTTTGCTCAAAAGTAAATTGAAGTTTGGAACTCCTGAGCAATGGTAGGCTGTACTGCAAATATTCCAATTCAGCACGCAGTGTATAAATTATTATTATTTTTTTTTTATTTTTTTTTTACCACGACAGAGATTGACCTAAAAAATGTCCATGTCAAAGAAAAAGGAGCCTCAAAGCATATGCCAATTACGATGATATGTTAAACAGCCATTGCAAATTTCCTAAAGGCTATTGCTGGCAAGCTATTTCAAACCACTGGAACAACTTCAAAACAGTTTCGTTTTGGTCAGATTTTGTTCACAATGACTTCATACGCATTCGTTCTTCGATTGCGCTTGAAGTATTTTGCAGCCTTTAGTAAGCGTCATGGCCTGTCCAGAGCCGCTTGTTGCAGATTTGTTATTGTGATGCAGTTATAACGTTATCACAAAATTCACTTTTACACTATAACCATTCACAAATTAGTTACATTTGGGGTTTCGTTTGTCATCATGTGAGACAGTGGAAAACAATGGATGTTAAGAGTGTGAAAAAAAGTTACCGTACAAAAGTTAAACATTTAAAACACTTCAAAGCTTTTATACTCCTGACAAAATTCAGAGTTTACAACTGTGAATGGTGACACAAAATATCAAAATGCATTTACTTAAAATATATGTATTATTCATGTTTTTCTGTCAAACAAATCAGCATGAGATCTTTTGAATTAATGAATACACTGCTTAAAACTGAAACTGTATAAATATTTAGAATCTGAATGAATTGTGCTAAAGGCACTGTGTGTACAAAAGCATTTTTTTGGCAAGGTGAGTCGAGCAGTGGGGGTTGTTGTTGGAGTTGTACTTTTTTTTTGTTTTCTGATGGAGCACCACTCTCTCATTTTGTTTTCTTCAGATTTCAACTTAGAGGAGCTCTCAGGCAATCCGTCGTGAAGGGCATGATAACAAACAAAGATTGATTGACTCAGTACATAGTGAGGCCAGGTGCCAGCACAGATACTTCAAACACTGCATTTAAATGCTAATATCTCTGCTTCAAACCTGGCCATGTGTCCCTCCTAAAACATCCTAAGGTTTAGACAACAGCATGATAAGCCACATGAGGTGTCTTCCAAAATGTATCATTGGGACAGAATGTTATTCTTGAAAACAACAACTTTGCTGTCAGCAAAACTTCTGGCAAAAGAGAAAATGAACTGATGTTAGAGCAGTGCTCTGATTATTACTTTATTGGTAAATGGCCTTTATTAAAATTTGATGCTATTTTGTCGACTTATAAATTAATCTCTAAACTAAAATACAGTAATTTAGGCATCACAACTTTATAATGTGCAATATAAAAATGGATAATAATTTTGACATTTGCAAAAGATTTAACAATGTTATTAAATGTTTTGTGTTTTTACAGATTTATCTTTTAAAAGGATAGTTCACAAAAAAATGTAAATTGTCTTCATTTACTCACTCAAATGTCATTTCAAACCTGTATGACTTCTTCCAGCCTGGTCTCATGAAACTGCGTATCTATACCACACATTTAATTTCTCGTGCCATTTATACGCTAAAAATTGTTTTTGCGTGTATATGATACGCAGTTTTCGAGTGCATATGATACGCACTTTAAGGCATGTAATACGCACGCACTCCACACCCCTAATCCTACCCAAGGGGTTTACAGTCCGTAGCATATACATGCAAAAAACATGGTACGAGAAATTAAATTTGTGGTATAGATACACACTTTTATGAGATCATGTTGCTTCTTCTGCTGATGCCATCATTCTTCAAAAAGATGTTTTGGAGAATAATGGTAACCAGACCTTTTTGGTGGCCACTGAAAAACAAAACAAAAACAACAGTAGCAAACACTTTTTTTATTGCGTTGGAATGACATGAGGGTGAGTAAATGATCAAGGAACTTTCATTTTTTTGTAACTAGTTCCTTTTCATGTAGGTGCTATATGATGGCAAAGGTAATCTATTGGATCAATAAATTGTGAATTCCTAGATGGTAGATTTGTTTCCTCATTTGATAGCATTTTTTTAGAGTGAAACTGCCTTATATGCAATATGCATGGAATTGCAAAATTGAACAATATGTCATTATTTGGAGGCACAGCAATGTATGAGAAATTATTGTTTTGTATGAAACAATACGTGTCCGGCACTGATAGAATGAGAATGCAGACTGTAAATCACTGACACTGGTCTGATTGCACTCTTCCCCACAGACACAGACACACACATTTGGCAGCTAATTGTTCTGGTTGTGATGGACGGTCGACTCCCGCGTTTCAGTCAAGGAATTAGATTTTTTTTCCCCCCTCTCTCTCAGGTCTGGCTGAATGCCCCATACCAGCACAGCACAATGAGGCACGATCTGTGAGGATCTAATCAGTAGCAGCACAGTCAGATGTCTCCCAGAGCAGGGTCCGAATAGGGCCATACATTGATTGTGTGTGCTGGGTGGAACTTTGTACATTACATTGGGGTCGAATCAAAATCATTAGCAAATTGCCTTACACAGACATTGTTATCTTGATGAAATAGAGATTTTTTTTTTTCCATGAGGACTTTGAATTACTCTTTATAAATGCTCGTTAAGAGTGCAAGCTAACTAATCCGATGTCTAGCACCATTTCGTCCAAATTGACAAAGGGCTCAGTTCTCCATCAGCTATGAATGCTTTCTGTAATTTTCCCCATCCCTCTTTATTCATTACCGGTCTAGAAAATAGACTTTGCATTGACAGAGTCGCAAAGTGCTGTCTTTAATACATGGTCATATATGCCGTGATATATTCTCTGCTATTGTGACTTTCACACTCACTTACATGAGCTTGAATGAACCATTATGGAACAATATTATGGTAAATTTTGTTCCTTGTGCCATAGCGCGTTACATGTCTGTCTCAACAGAAAAGAAATGGCACTGTAAATCTAATAGTGTCTCCTGAGCCACTGTGAATTAATGTATAGCACATGTAGGTAGCCGAATCACATTGAAATGAGCCATTCCAGAACATTCCACATGGATGCATGTATATAGTTTCATAGTATCTGCTGTTTCACGATGTATTCTGCTTTGATGGATACAGGCATGGAAATCAGGTGATTATTTAAGGTCCAAAGTGTGACTGGTAGTGGTTTGCAATATACTCGTATTGACGATATTTTAAAAGTGAAATGTTGATACTGTGTTAATACAACTCATATGCTAGTATGAGGGATGCTGACAATTAATTGACGATTGATTAATTGTCGATAATAATTTAATAGATAAAATGTATCGATGGTCGATTAAGCAAGGTCCTCATTAGAGTGCGTAGTTTTGAGGTGCATGCGTTCATGCGCATAACGTGCTGCAGACACACAAGGAAATGTGATACGTAGTTACGCATTCTAAGTGTATTAATGTGTTCATGCCATGCAGTGGATGAGCTAGCCGTTTATTTTAAAACATTAAAACTTTAGTGACTTACTGAACATAAGAACTACTTACTTGTGTAAATGCCACAATTAATGTACGTAGAATAAACAAAAGTAATAATACTCTGGTTGAGAAGTGATGATTTTCCAGCGCTGTTTCAGCTGTACACTCCTATTCTATGGCGTATGGTAAATCAAGACTTGTCATCAAACCAATCCAAGCGCTCTCCAGCTGTAAAACAGTGTCTGATTGGTCTTTACACATCTTCCCTACTCTCTATATCTACCCACCAAACCCGAGATCCAGTTTCCATTGGTTGACCTGTCAAATGACGTTGGGAAACACTGTTTCATGAACGCAACGTGATCAGATCCCGCAAGTCTATAGCTTTAGCCAAGCACCATGTCATGTCACTCCGTGATCAACGCATTGTGTTGTGTTGTGTTCGGGCTCGCTCGAGACCACCTGCTCAAAATAAAGATATTCAATCTACTATGGTTTACTAATGTTGCAGGAACTTACAGACCAATACATGGCACAAAAGCATCATGTGTATGCTGTTTACACGTGCATCGGCAGCACTTTTTCATACAAATTATTGCTTTTGTTTGGCCTTTAACTGAAACAAATATGCTTGTTGTATTCTGCTAACCGAGACCTTTTCAACGAATATATTACAAAAGGCTGTTATGTAGGCTACTATGATTTTAAATATCACATTTTCATGTTTCTGTTATTCTTTCACCCTGTAAAAGATAGAGCACTTCCAAAATGTCAGCAAATTCAAAGCACTTGTGTTATGGTCATAGTGATGGTCATATTCCCTATATTCACTGTAAAGCCAATCTTCTAAGATTTAAAATGACACTTATTTGGTGCTGGATAAGCAAGTGGATGTTGAGTAAGATGATAATTAAAGCACCACCCACTTCGGATTGAAAAGGTTGAGGTTAAAGATTAATCAGAATTGACTTTAGGATTTTATGTAAATTGACATCCCTGGCTAAAATCTTTTTTACATCTTATTGGAATGTGTCCCTGTTACAGTGTAATAATACATTTAAGTACGGAGTGATACTAATTAACTACATCTACTTACTATAGGGTTAGGGTAGGATTAGGGTTTGGTTTAGGGTTAGTTTCATGTAATTACGCCTAATTTTTAGTTATTACTAAAATAAATACATGTAACATGTATAACAAGGACAAATTAAAATAAGGTGTTACCAATATCTTTACTAACCCAGCACTATAGTAACTATCTGGTTGTTGCTTCAACAGGTGGTGGTATTGCACCTTAGCCATCCATCTTACAACAGAAAAAAAGACTCACTGTGTAGCTACTACTGCCACACAAAATCATGTTTGAGGAGATAACTTGCAAAAATGAAACACTCATTTTTGCAAGTTAAAATAATAAATGCTCTCAGTATACTTCTTTCTTTCTTTCTTTCTTTCTTTCTTTCGTGTTGAAGGACATGATCTATCAGATCTAATGGTACTGATCCGCTAGCTAATTTCAGCACTTCGTTTGCAAGACACTTGAGATGATGTGCGAAAAGCCAGCACCCTGATGCACACAACTGAAGGATGTTTATTTGTGCTTATCACTGGTGGAAGCGAGGCAGCAATGTGATGGAAAGGTATGTTTAAAGAACAGACAGGCAGCTTTCATCTGAAGGCTCGGTGACCTCCACAGCTGTCACATGCGCTCCAGACTCATTTCCTAGCTCTGCTGCGAGAGGGGTGCCATCTCCCTACAATTACATCCGTGGAAAACAGAGTAGATTTCTGCACTCATTTGTTGTCGCCTGGCCACTTTGAAAAAAGATATGAACACAACGGATCTACTTCCCTCACTCACATCAGCAAACACTTCCCATATGTGTAATTCTGCTGTGAGGCTTTGTTTGTGAATGCCTAAAAAGAAGCCCAATATTTTTTCATCACCGCTCAGCTCAGTAACATGTAATAAATAAAAAGAAATGAGAAAAAAATAGTAAGCACATTTGTCTCTCTTTATTCGTGCGGCAGATATCCAGCATGGCTTCGTTCTCTCTCAGCATTTCTAGCCATTTGCCGCACTTACGTTCCTGGTACCCTTATAAAAATGTGCATATAAATAAACATAACTTAGATTGTGCACTTTTGTTGGTAGAGATATTGAGCGAAATAATCTCTTTTAGCATTTGGCACGCACTTCGACTATATATAATGGACGTCAAGGCCAAAGGAGAGCTTGAAGTCACTCCACAAGCCGCCCTGGAGAATTTAATGTTTTATATTACCTCCACTAAGCACCAAGTCTCGACCCTGCTCACCGGACGCCACAATAATGTAGCTTTACATGATAAAGCCAGCATGAGAATAGAGCCTTACAGAAGAAATGAAAATACTATCATGGCCACAACCAGAGTTGAGGACAACACAGGCTGTGATCCAGAGAGGGTAAAAGCCACAGGGATGTGATAAGAAGCTCATAAAACAGAGCTGTCACCACTATATAGTTTATTACCGCACAGTTTCTCGTCGGCAGCTCCGCTAGCCAGATGCAGTTCGTATGGGAAGTCTGTCCCTGGCTAGAGAATGACCTTTCAGTGTGGTAATATGGGGGGGAAATCACTATATACTCGAGACAATAAATATTCTCAAGGCATTTTTAGATCTCTGAAGATTTATTATCTCCAAAGCAAGTTGAAGAGGGAAGATGTGATTTATATTTGATGCTGCAGGGAAATAGAGAATGAGTCCTTAATATTTTACTTAGTTCAGAGGTCAGGTCATCTTTAATGATGGTGCTAAAATAATTTATTTGAACATCTAGCATGATAACACTTGGGAATGAAGTTTTTAATTGTACAATTGTATAAATCTCTGAAGAGATGATCAGTATCTGGCAGTTATGTAGGGCATGGTTTCTCAACTGGTGGGTCACAAGACCGTTTTGAGTGTGTAGTCAAAAAAACAACGTGATTGATATCTGCAATACATGTATGTTGGTTCTGTTCTGTTTATCGCTGCGCTCCCTGCTCTTATCCATGTTAGGCTGCATGGATGGGCAGAAAGTTCTTGCTCAGAACAGAACACAGCTTTTTCTACAGTAATAGAAATTACTAGGGCTACTGGATGGAGGTTTTAAAATGACAGGCAATTGATGAGTGACGGAGTGTTACATCACCCTTCCATCAGTTTCAGTTGTAAACTCACACCACAGACTCAGTTGTGCTGAATTTAAACTCCCTGCCAAATTATTACCTGGTTACCTAATCCTAACTCCACTCCCACACCTAATCCTAAACCTACCTATGCTGGGGACCTATCGGACCTATAGACCTATAATAGTTTGGCGGGGGTCAGAACTCGGCACAATTCGGCCTCTAGAAATCCCTGAGCCTAGGGACCTGTGAAGATCTTAATCCACTCCTGCATGCAAGTAGCATGTTCATTCTATTCATCAGGATCAGTGTCCGCTATATTAACTGTGTTAGTGTTAGTACTGTTAGTAGATGTTAGTACATGTTAGTACTGTGTTTTTACCATGGTAACTGTAGTTTCCATAGATTCCAAAATACCACTTTATTTTATTGTGCTATTTTCTATATTTTTGATGACTGTGGTGGCTCACACCGACTTAATGACTTTATTATATTATGAAAAACTAGTTTGGAACTGTTGTTTAGATCCTTACCTTATACTCAATATATTCATCAGTGTTAGTGATATTCTCACGGGTTTTGTTAAGTGAAGTGGGACAGACATTTTTGAGAAATACATTTTCTCGCTTTATGCCACCAACCAAGTCTGTTATATTATCAAAAAAGAGCTTACATACAGAATACATTTGTTCTATATTCTTTCCACTATAGTATTTGCTGCTGGAACTTTTTTTCTGTTTATTTCTTATTTATTTTAAAATGTAATATTTCGAGATCTCAAGTTGAATATCCATTTCTCTTACTATATATTAAAATAAATTGGTTTAAATGATAAAAGTAAATTTAGGCATCAACATATTCTAGTTTTCTTGTTTTGTTTTGAATGTATTTAGAAAAAAATAGGATATATATTTGAAAATCCATAAAGCCATTTATTTTTTAATAGCACAATAATATAGGTAGTAATAGGTTATTGACCATAACATGTCAACTATTATTGGTTTAATTTTAACATATGCTATAGCGCTGTGATGATGAAATTTATATTCTGTTCATGTTCAACTTTACTGCGGCTGACAACAAAGATCAGCAGGTATGAAATATGAACAATATATATTGCTTTTACAGCAATATAAGATTTACCCTTTAGGGGAAGAGTGGAATTTAATGTTGTTCAGATGTTCAAGCATTTTCTTTCAATTACATTGTAGCTTTAGATCTATACAGGTTGTTATAACATATATTTACAGCAAACTGTGGAAAACAAAAAGTTGAATGTTGAAAATGAATATTGGTTATCTAAATGTTG
Source organism: Meda fulgida (assembly GCA_030578275.1). NCBI lineage: Eukaryota > Metazoa > Chordata > Actinopteri > Cypriniformes > Leuciscidae > Meda > Meda fulgida. The sequence goes on from CM060622.1 coordinate 25,916,744, forward strand.
AAAATTGTGTCATAACTGTCAAGAAATGTATCAACATGGGATGTTGTTATTTTGCTGCATGTTGTATGTTTTCGCAGGTGGCACAGATGGTCTGGGTCATGTCACACAGCAGCCTGACTGGCAGGTGTCATGGCACTTGTCAGATGTGCTGTCTCACACGATTCCTGCATTGCTCTGCAGATATCTCCACCGGGTGCAATGTGGCAGTTGTATCCTGTGCCATTACAGCCAGGGATACATGCGCCTGTCACTGCGGTGACAGGAACAGGCTTCTTCGTTTTGCTGCAAGGCGGTTGGCACGATAAGAGAATTGCGTCCTCTTCGTCGGGGTTTGTGTGGGCAGCCGTTCTCTTTCCCTTTTCATTTCAGACATCTCATACTCCTTGTTTATGCTGGGTGGTCAAGTGGCAGTAGAGAATGAATAGATTTTGCTGGAGTACCAGCTGCCCAGCGTTGGCATTTTTATTTTTGTATTATTCTAATGAGGCCGATAGATGAAGGAATCAAACACGCTCTTCAGCTGATCATGGGTGGGAGCAAAGTTGGGCACATAACCAGCCATAATAGAGGTCATTGTTATCCTTTTAGGGAAAACAAAGCACATAGTGAGGGGAAATGTATGCACTTTTTTAAGCATCTAAAATTCATAGGAATGAGATTCATAGGAATGTGCAGTAGTCTATTTGAAACCTGAGGATGGAGCAGAAAAAAAGCAGCAGTTGCAAATGGAAATGAACTGACAGATGCTAAAAGACTTTTATCCTATGACTTGCATTGCATATCAGGCAGCCACCACCAAGACTGTTGTGGTAGCATAATAACAGATCACCAGGATAAATAAAGCAGCTATTTATTATTATTTTTTTATTATTATTTTTTGTTGTTGCAAGCTCTATAATATAAATGGCAGGGCTATTGTGTCTATTAAATTTTAGACATACCACTCATGCAATGACCTTTTTCTTGGAGAGACAGAAAATAGAGTGTGATTCAATATTCAAAGGGGGGAGTTGTCCTTACAGCGTAGCATGTCAATACACAGAGATGATTGGCCGACTTGCAGTGTTATTGCCGCTCATCGTTTTAATGCAGGGCACGCCATGACCCATAATGCCCATGTGCATTACATCTTCATTAGGTCTATTATCTGAGCCCTCGCTGACGTACATCTTAGAGACCCTGTCCTCATTGACCTTTCTCAAATTTGCCCTTTGTTCTCTCCCTCAACCACATGCTAAACTGATAGTTTAAGATGCCCCGGCTGACAGTGCAAAAGGCTTTGCAGTGAACTTTGTGTATTTGATTGAACATGTGCATGAGAAGAAAAGTGAAAGCATATTTGGTATAATGTAGTTTGTTTATGTTACTGTGACTGTCAACATTTCAGAATTTGGGAAAGATGTGAGAATGGAGATAAATATAGATCAACAAGGAGATGCGAATGAATAAGAAACAGCTGTGCTGCTGTGGGAATGAGGTTGTCATCAGGTCCATGAATCAACTGGGGCCTGATGTATAAATGTTGCGTACGTACAAAAAAAGGTATTGAAATGTGAGTACGCACATATCACGATTAATACAAAATAAACTTGTCTTAAATATGCGGGGGGGGGGGGGGGGGGGGGGGTTCCTGGAATGAGTGTAGTAATGAAGTAAACACAATTATTTTAAACTCGGTTTTCATTTTGATATACAAATTTAGATTAAAAATTCCACTCTCATTAATGGAGTTAAGCACACAAATTAGTCATTATCCAGAAGTTGAAGAAAAATTAAAATAATTTAGATAAACATTTGAGCTGCTTTTGAACACTTTTCCCGTGGCATGCTATGTTTTAATGTTTTACAGTTTTCCTTGATCTTTTGACACGTAAGAGGTCATTGCGCTATAAAAAAATTGGTTTCACTTCATTTGGATGGTCCCTTTAACACATTCTGTTGACTATAAGTAACGTTGCACCTACATGTCTACTAACTCTCATTAGAGTGTTAGTAGTGTATTAGTGGACTGGTAGGGTTAGAATAAGTTGACATGTAGTTGCAAAGTTACTTATAGTCACCAGATTGTTCAAAATGGACCATCAAAATAAGGTGTTACCAAAAAATATCCTTTAAGTTACTCAAAATGTCCTTCTTAGTCCAAAAACAGTTTTTATAGAAACCATGCTCAGAAAACGACTTGTTTTCGGATTGTGTCACATTATTATGTGGTAACGCTTCCTTTTACAGTACAGTACTTACAGTGACAGTGTACTTACCTAGAAAGTACTGGCTAATATAAGGTAAGTAGATGGGTTAGGGGTAGGTTTAGGGGTAGGTTCAGGGTTAGTACCTAGTTATTACCCAGTAATTGTAATTACTAAAATAAGTACTGAGTATGTACATGGGTAACTGGACTGTAAAAGGAAGCGTTACCTATTATGTCATAGTGTGATGAAAGACTGCCTCTGCTCTGCAGAAGAAGATCAGTCACTTATACTGTACATCACTGCCTCTTTAGCCCCGCACACCGTTTGCATGTCATGATGTAGGCCTATAGTAAATATGAGATACACAAACACATGAATACTCCAGCAACAAAAGGATGAGATGCCTCTGAGGATTACAAGATGTTTTGAAGTGTGAAGTTGTGGAAAAACAGTCTTTGTATTGCCATCCTTTTGATCCTAACAGAAAGAAAGCATTGATGAACTTTATTTTTAATGAAGTTCCAGTCAGATCACGTCAGTAAGACACTGTTCATTTGTTCAATTCATTTTACTCTGGATTTGTTTTTAAAACAAAACACAAGCTTTTCAGAGAGACTGAAAATAAAAGATGGCACAGTGCCAACTTCATTGGATCCGACAGTAGGCTACTGTCCCAACACACAAGCGTGAGTAACACTGTTTTTACCATGTGTCACTATTACTTTGATACATATAGTTTGAGTATTTATACTATGAAGCAGTCAAACTTAATGGTTGTGATAGTTATGATGCTGTTCTTTCCATTGCTTTGGCATTAATGGAGTTAATGCGTTGGGATATCAGATATATTGTTTTGATCAAATCCATTCGATAATCCTTAATAAAGCTTCAGTGAGCAACATATTCTGTTTTGTCATCGTTTAGACATGACTACATTGTCATTCGCAGTGTCTTGTTTTAATAAAATGAAACATACATTTTTCACTTTATCGAAAAGGATGAACTATTAATAACCCAGAAGAACAACAGTGTGACAAACAATGTTACAATCATTCAATAAAACAAAACAGCAAGTCATCCTTAAGTCAATTATAACTGTTTTGCCACAACAAAGGCTTTATGATACATTTTCAAAACAATTCCACATGTGTGGGGATGTTGAAAAATATTTTAATATGCAAAACTGTTCATAGCAGTGAGCTTTACTTTCATGTCTTGAATAAGGCACACCTAAAAACAGAGTGCTCTTTTTTTTAAGTCAGAAATGTGAGGAAAAAAAAGTTGCAATTATCTTTTACATTGTTTTATTTTGTGGCGGAAATAACCTTCCATAGTGTCCATTAAAAATATACCATAAAAACAACCTAAAACAAATGTTTACCTTATAGAATACAAATTACATAAATTAGATTGGTTTAAAATAATTACAACTATTATTGGGCCAGTGGAAAAGAATGAGAATAACTATACAATTTAGCTTTTATGAAAATTGTATAGCCTTTATTTATTTTAAAAACAAGACAAGGTCACTGCACAGTCACACACACGCAGGATGTAATCCACATAAAGTTTTAACAATGAGGTCCCAGGTCTAGAGAAATGTCAGCGGGTTCAGAAGTCAGCATTTAAGGTGATGTAAATTAGTCGATTTTCCACTGATTCACTGTGAAATGACAGTGTACTACATGTAAGGTGCTTAAGGACAATTACACTTGTCAAACCAGAGAGCAATTAGGTGTGCAGCCCACACAGGTTCAAATGAGCCAAGTTGGACAGAACTTCAGTGCAAATGGCAATAAGGGGACAATGAAGCTGCTATCAGTATTTCCAGGCATGTAATGCATTCAACCAAATGTCTGAGAAACTTTTGCATTAGTTATTTTCAGTATCAAGGCTAGGGGTTGCTAATCATGATATGAGGACTTTGGCACAAGTCTAGAGTTTTCCAAAAGCCCTTAGCTGCCATGCTGTTGACGTGTGTCACAGGCTACCGCTTGCAAAGGCCATTCCATCTAAAATCCATCTGCACCCACTTTGAACCAAATGAGAGAGCCAGCCAAGCTAAGCATGAGGATGGATTTGTCGATTACCCACTCCACCTACCCCTACCCCTTTCTCTCGCCCTACACCCACTGAATCTCTGATCTGCCTCTCGCTAGTTCGATTACGGCACATGGAGCTGCAGAGAACAGGGCTCACCCCTTTCCAGCAGGCTACTGTTGAAAACGGCAAGCTTCCTTTATCAGATTATCTGAGAAAAGGGGCCCTATCTGCCTCTGATTTACACAGATCAATTCTCCATTAAAAATGAATGTTGCTTTACAAGTTTAACGGGTGTAGAGGGAGGATGCCGTGATTTCTGCTGTCCTGGCAGTTTGCTGTGTTGAATGGAGGCCCATCAATTGGAGTATTCGAGAGCAGCTTGTGGAAAACGGGAAGGCATGAATGAAGGCAAATTACTTCATTCCGCTGTTAGAGATATCACTGAGGAAGCTGTAATTTACAACAAGACAAAACACCTCACACCTTCACTGACTTGCCACTGTGAGTGTGTGCTTGAATCATGGAAGTACTGTAAAATGACTACAAATTAATTTCATTCACATTTAAAAAAAACATTAGTCCCCAAACCTCTGTGGCCATTTGTTTCCATCACACTAAGGAAACTACTCAATGCTGAGATGCCATTTAAAATCAATGTCCACATTTATACTTAGAAACTTATTTTACAAGGAATAACAGAAAAGTCTAAAGGACAAATAGCACTTTGCATCACCAAAATATTCATTGTTGGATCCTGAAACCTTGTCCTTGCTGATTTGTACAGTTGAAGAAAGAAAAGGTTGTTTCAGTATAATATGCTTTATTGGTTTAAGATTTTTTTAAATAATATTATTAATAATAATAATACATTGCAATATAATTCATTGTTCTTGATTTTACGTTCTGACGTTTGCAACGCTTTTCGCATTGTATTCTGATGTTCCCTTTCGTTGTCACTCCGAGTTACGTCGGATGACGACGAATGGGGTTTCGCTTAGAAAGCCTGTCAGCTTCGAGTATTACAAAACGAGCCAATGGCAAAGAAATGCCATGGGTCTGCGGAATTTGCATAACGTAACTCCGCCCCACCTCGTGGGTATAAAAGGAGGACGCTGGCAACATGCAGTTATGTTTTCGCTTCGGAGCCAAGAAGTCCTCTTCACTCCTAAAGCCATCTCTGATTTCGTCAGCTTTTCACAAACGAGTTCCTCTGGTGTTGGTGTTGTGGGCGATTCCAGCGAGCGCGCGCTTCCTGCTGATCTGTGCAGTGATTTTGCCAGAGAGTGCGTGTCTCCCCGGCCGCCTCGACATCAGAGTGTTTCTCTTCTCACTAAAAGAGCTTGCACGCGGCACGTCTTTTTAAAGATGCCTCGCCCGTGCACTTCTGGTTGCGGCAGATATGTGTCTGACTCTGATGGGCACGAGCGCTGCTTGGTGTGTTTGGGCATGGATCACGCTAGAGCAGCGCTCGTGGATGAGTCATGTTCTCTCTGCGGGAACATGACCATCGCGTCACTAAGGTCGAGACTCAGTGAACTCGCAAGAGTGAGAGTCCCCTCATCCACACCCCGATCTAGTGCTCCCCCGAGGAGTACTACTTCGGCTGGTGGCCAGGGTGACCTGAGGGTAACGGTCTGGAACCAGGCGCCGACTATGTGTCCGCGACCCCAGCCCCCCTCCTCAGTGACGGTGCCCGCTAGTGAGCCTCCGATTCTCGCGGGACCTTCGGGTGCCCCGCGGGTTTCGGTTGAAGCTACAGAGGAAGATGCCATGTCTGTAGCAGCATCACAAGGTGGGCTTGATTCTTCCGGAAGTGAAGATTCAGCGCAGCTGCCACCTTCCGGTGTGCATATGGCTGTGCCTGATTCGGATCCGGAAATGACGGCCATGCTTTCCCGGGCAGCCGCGAGCATTGGTTTAGAGTGGAGGCCTCCACCCTGTCCCGAGCGCTCGCGGCTGGACGATTGGTTTTTGGGTAAGGCTGCCGACCCCCGTGGTCCACGGCAAACCCCAATACCATTCTTCCCGGACGTGCATGATGAGATCTCGAAGTCCTGGAAGACCCCCCTGTCTTCTCGGGACCGCTCGCTGATCCCATCCGCCTTTCCTCCCCTCGATGAGGCGGCCGCCCGTGGGTACACTGGGCTTCCCCCGGTTGAACGCTCTGTTGCGATGCAACTGTGTCCTCAGAGTGCTTCTTCTCGGGGCGAGCCTAAGCACCCATCCAAGGCCTGTAGATTTTCGTCTACCCTGGTGGCGAAGTCTTACAGAGCGGCGGGACAGGCGGCTACCTCTTTGCATGCTATGGCCACTCTGCAGGTCTACCAGGCCCAGATGCTCAGAAACATGCACGAGGGCAGGGCAGACCCAGGGCTCTTCAATGAGCTGCGTGCCGCAACCGACCTCGCTCTCCGGGCGACGAAGGTAGCCTCACGCTCCCTGGGTCTGGTGATGTCCACCGCGGTGGTCCAGGAGAGACACCTGTGGCTGAACCTGGCTGACATGCGGGATTCCGAGCGGACTCGTCTGCTCGATGCGCCCCTGTCCCAGGCCGGCCTCTTCGGCGGCGCAGTTGAAGATTTTGCCCAACAGTTTTCAACTGCACAGAAGCAGACTGAGGCCATTAAACATATTCTGCCCCGCCGACCCGCTGCTGCCTCGTCGTCGGTCGGGCAGACGCCTCAGCCTGCTTCCCGCCGAGGGCGCCCTCCTAAAGCTCCCGCCCCTCCCGCTAAGCCCAAGCAGCAGCCTCCACCCGGGCCGACGCGCGGAGGAAGCCGCAGGAAGGCGCCCCAGCCCTCTCCAGCCCCGCCCCCCGCCAAGCGCCGGGTTAAGCGGCGCTCCTGAGACGGGCTGCTCAGGGATGATGTCTGTTTCACAGGAGATGGTAGCAGGGCCACTCCTTCCCCCGGTGGAGGGCCGGGGGAGAATCCTTTGTTCTCCACTCCCCGCTGCTCACCCACGGGTGGGCAGCACCCTAATGTGGTTAAAGACAGAAACAAACCTCTCATCCCTGAGCACACAGAGTTCTCGGACGACCCAGAGCGCCGCCCACCAGCCGTGCTCTCCTCGTCCCCCTCTGTCCCAGAGTCGGTTGACACGGCGTGCCGCCCACGGGCCGTTTCGTCCCTGTCCCACTCTGTCGCCAGACCCCTGGCAGAGCAGGCCCCCGTGGAACGCTGGTCCTTCCCTGGCCTCCTCTGTCAGGGCGCGGAGCTTAACTGCGCCCCCACACCGGATCGCTATGCCGTCCACGTCCGGGCCAGTTACTCCGCTTCGCTGCCCCTCCGGGGGGACGCCGGTGGTCCGCATGACCCCGCTGGTACAGTTCCTGGAAGCCTGGCTAGAGCTTCCCCAACTGTCCCGCTGGGTCGCCCGCACCATCCGGTTCGGCTATGCGATTCAGTTCGCACGGTCTCCTCCCCGATACAGGGGAGTCCGCTCCACTTTGGTCGGTGGCAACGCCCCGATCATGCGAGCAGAGATTGCCACTCTGCTGGCGAAGGGTGCAATCGAGACTGTCCCTCCAGCCGAGATGAGGTCCGGCTTCTACAGCCCTTACTTCATTGTCCCCAAGAAAACCGGTGGGTTACGACCGATCCTGGACCTGCGAGTATTGAATCGCTCCCTTTACAGGATGCCGTTCAAAATGCTCACCGCCAAACGCATTTTCGAGTGTGTGCGGCCCCAGGATTGGTTTGCAGCGATCGACCTGAAGGACGCCTACTTTCATGTCTCCATTCTCCCTCGTCACAGACCGTTCCTCCGGTTTGCTTTCGAGGGACAGGCATATCAGTACGCGGTTCTCCCGTTCGGGCTGGCCCTGTCCCCTCGCGTCTTCACGAAGGTCGTCGAGGCAGCCCTTGTTCCCCTTCGGGTTCACGGGGTTCGCATCCTGAACTATCTCGACGACTGGCTGATTATAGCTCACTCTCGAGACCAGGTTTGCGAACACAGGGACCTTGTGCTCCGGCACTTAGCCCGTCTGGGCCTTCGGGTCAACTGGGAGAAGAGCAAACTTTGCCCCGTGCAGAGGATCTCTTTTCTCGGTATGGACATCGACTCGGTCGCCATGTCCGCGCAGCTTACGAGCGAGCGCGCGCAGTCACTGCTGACTTGTCTGAGACAAATACAGGGCAAGAAAGCGGTTCCACTGAAACTTTTTCAGAGGCTCCTGGGGCATATGGCATCTGCAGCCGCGGTCACGCCGCTCGGATTGCTTCATATGAGACCGCTTCAGCTTTGGCTTCGCGACCGAGTCCCGAGGTGGGCATGGCAACAAGGCAAGCTCCGAGTTCCAGTGACTTCGAGCTGCCGTCAGACCTTCACCCCGTGGTTGAACCTCAGTTTTCTCAGGGCTGGTGTCCCCCTGGAACGAGCGTCGAGGCATGTTGTTGTATCAACAGATGCCTCCACCACGGGCTGGGGCGCCATGTGCAATGGTCATGCTGCCGCGGGCTCCTGGACAGGACCCTGCCGCCTATGGCATGTGAATTGCCTCGAGTTGCTGGCAGTACGCCTTGCTCTGCACCGCTTCCGAGCGCTGCTCATGGGTCAACACGTACTAGTCCGATCAGACAATACCGCCACAGTAGCGTACATCAACCATCAAGGTGGTCTACGCTCCCGCCGTATGTCGCAACTCGCTCGCCACCTCCTCCTATGGAGTCAGAAGCATCTGAGGTCCCTTCGTGCTATTCACATTCCCGGAGCCCTGAACCGTGCTGCCGACGAGCTGTCACGGCTTCAGCCCCTCCCTGGAGAATGGCGACTCCATCCCCAGTCGGTCCAGCTGATTTGGGACCAGTTTGGCGACGCACAGATAGATCTGTTTGCCTCCCGCGACTCATCCCATTGCGCCCAGTTTTATTCTCTGACCGAGGGCACGCTCGGCACGGATGCACTGGCGCACAGCTGGCCGCGGGGCCGCAAGTATGCGTTTCCCCCAGTGAGCCTTCTTGCGCAGCTCCTGCGCAAGGTCAGGGAGGACGAGGAGCAAGTCCTTTTGGTCGCGCCGTACTGGCCCACCCGGACTTGGTTCCCCGAACTAGTGCTCCTCGCGACAGCACCTCCTTGGCCAATTCCTCTGAGGAAGGACCTCCTTTCTCAGGGACGGGGCATTCTATGGCACCCTCGTCCCGATCTGTGGAACCTCCACGTGTGGCTCCTCGACGGGACGAGACAGGTTTGAGTACCCTACCACCTGCGGTGGTGGCTACCATCACTTCCGCTAGAGCGTCGTCCACGAGACATGCCTACGCGTTGAAGTGGAACCTATTCGTCAATTGGTGCTCTTCTCGCCGAGAAGATCCCCGGAGTTGTTCGATCAGTCTCGTGCTTTCCTTCCTTCAAGATGGGTTGGAGCGAAGGCTGTCTCCCTCCACCCTCAAAGTTTATGTTGCCGCTATTGCCGCTCACCACGACTTAGTGGAAGGTAAGTCCATAGGGAAGCACGACCTGATCGTCAGGTTCCTGAGGGGGGCGAGGAGACTGAATCCTCCTCGCTCTCCTCTCGTTCCCTCTTGGGACCTCTCAGTGGTTCTAAGTGCCCTGCGGAGTGCTCCCTTTGAGCCTTTGCAATCAGTGGAGCTTAAGTTCCTGTCGATGAAGACAGCGCTCCTGATTGCATTGGCTTCTCTCAAGAGGGTCGGGGACCTGCACGCATTCTCCGTTGACGAAGCGTGCCTAGAGTTCGGGCCGGCCGGTTCTCACGTGATCCTGAGACCCCGGCCTGGATATGTGCCCAAGGTTCCTACCACTCCCTTCCGGGACCAGGTGGTGAACCTGCAAGCGCTGCCCTCGGAGGAGGCAGACCCAGCCTTGGCACTGCTCTGTCCAGTACGCGCTCTCCGCGCTTATGTAGACAGGACGCAGTGTTTCAGGACCTCAGACCAGCTCTTTGTCTGTTATGGTGGGAAGCTGAAGGGAAAGGCTCTCTCAAAGCAGAGGTTGTCTCACTGGATCGTGGACACCATTGCTTTGGCTTACCAGCAGCAAGGTCGACCGTGCCCCCTTGGTGTGACCGCCCACTCCACCCGGAGTGTGGCATCCTCCTGGGCGCTGGCGCATGGCGCCTCGCTGGCAGACATCTGCAGAGCTGCAGGCTGGGCGACACCGAACACATTCGCCAGATTCTATAATCTCCGAGTGGAGCCAGTGTCCTCTCGTGTTCTCGCTTCAAACAGCTAGTTCCGGACCCGCTCAGGTGTCTTCGCTTGCTCGCCATTCCACTCCGCGGACTGGATACGTGCGATATTCTGCTCAGGTGAGCTTCTCCGAAAGCCCTGAGTTCCTCCAGCACCCCTGATGCTAGCGCCAGTGTCTATTGCCTGGGCGTCGGCTAGGTGCCTCCGTGTGCATGGTACCTCCCCTGAGCTACCCCCACATGTGTATTTCCACTGTAAGCCTCTTGGAGCATGTGTCTTTCCCTCGGCAAGCCACCTTGCCACCCCTGAGGTTGAAATATTCCACCTGCGGCTGGACACCTCAGAGTTTCTCCATATGTTACTATCAGGTCATATGTGTATTTTCAAATGCCCCCCCCCACTGGGTTGGTGATAATTGCATATTTCCCCTTAAAAGCTTGGGATATGCTTCCCAGTGTACCTTGGTATTCCTGTGTTAAGTAGGAGTCCTTCGTCCTAAGATCCCGAGGGCTCAGATTTTTCGCAGGGCGCTGGAAGACAGCTGTGAAGGTGGCGTGATTTGACTGGTAACCCCATTCGTCGTCATCCGACGTAACTCGGAGTGACAACGAAAGGGAACGTCTCGGTTACGTATGTAACCCTCGTTCCCTGAGTAGGGAACGGAGACGTTACGTCTTCCTGCCACTTCCGCTGTTCGCGGGGATCGCCCGAGTTCAGTCTTGGCTCCTCAGCGATAAAACATAACTGCATGTTGCCAGCGTCCTCCTTTTATACCCACGAGGTGGGGCGGAGTTACGTTATGCAAATTCCGCAGACCCATGGCATTTCTTTGCCATTGGCTCGTTTTGTAATACTCGAAGCTGACAGGCTTTCTAAGCGAAACCCCATTCGTCGTCATCCGACGTAACGTCTCCGTTCCCTACTCAGGGAACGAGGGTTACATACGTAACCGAGACGTTCTTTAAACCTCACTAGTATTCTGTATTCTGCAGAATTAAACTGTATCAGTAGTGTAGACACTGACTCTGTTTAAATAAGCTGCCTGAGACTGAATCTTAGATCATCGGCCTTCGGGAATTATAGACTGGAAATAACGAGAAAGAGAGAATATCAAAAGCCTTGTAAATAATAATAGGAGATTGAGGAATGTAGTCAAAAAGAAATTGTTGGAACGGTGAAGATAAAATGGTGACATTCCCAGAGCTACTAGCCAAAAATAAATCTCCCCGTAGCTGGATCATTAGATTTTCAAAAAGAAATTTTGGATGATAAGAGATGTAATGATAAGGAATAAATTGAATAAATCTGGTAATGTGTAGAAAAATACATTAAAGAATTAATGTTTTCCCTCTAAATGATATTATGCTTCAGCAAACACCTCATTCTACAATAGAGTCCTGTAAACTGAAGAAGATGCTTTTTTCTGTCTCACACCTTTCAAGGACACAGGGATGGGAAATGGCTGTGCAACAAAGTTTTTGGGGTTTTTGCAGTTTCACCTGACCTCTCTCCAAACCTTCTCACATATTTTCACACTTACATTTGGCTGGAAATAGGTTCTATTATTTGGAATAGATGGTACATCTAGACCTGTGAAATGGAGGCTGTGATCTATTGAACATATTTTGTGCTGGGATGATCTGGCTTCGTGTACATACTTCAGATGCCATTCCCACCTCTTCTCAGTATTCTGACACCCTGCTGCTCCTTGCCCTCTGTAGCACACCAATTGGATTACTTGAATTCCAAAAGACAATTACAGCAAGTCTTTCAGTTGTTTGAACGCATTGACACGTCACAGTGTTTACATCGCAACAATACACTATATCATGGTATGATATCATACATGTACATTTGATTATCTACGGTATTGAAAAAAATGGAACTGGATGGAGAATATCACCTTAACGTCTCTTCTCCACTTCAGCTGACTGCCATAATCTCAACTTGTGCCACACACACATGCTGTGGAGAAAATGTCAAGAGAGAAGTAAGGGTGATGTGAGGTAACTTTGGATATCCCAAAATCGTTCAAATCTTAATTTTAAAGACCTTGATATTGATTATTAAATCCCAAGATCAGTCTTTTAGTCTATGCTGTTTTGTTGATGTTGCAGTTGATGCTTGGATAAAGCTTCAATATTATTTTAACACTCCTAATTTTAATAATATACGTCTCAGCCGTTACTGAAATTGTCTGTTATTTTGGGACGAGGTAGAGTACCTGATGTTGTGCATTAAGCTATTAGTGATGTTGCATTTATGGAGTGGAACAATTACCTTAATCTCATTTACTTTTACAGAACCCTTTCCCTGTTTTTTTTTTTTTTTTTTTTTTGCTTGATTATTTAATGGTTTGCTCTCAGTCAAGAAAAAATCTAAAAGGACACAAAATATACTTGTGTCTCTGTAAGTATAGCTATAATTTCATTGATAGTTTTTTTTTTGTCTGTCACTGTAGTTTAAATGAAAATTAACCAGAAATCAAGATTCAATGCAGATCCCAAATAATTGCCTTCTAGCTACCTTTAATCTTTTCCCTGCATAAACTGCAAATTATTAAATTAATATTTCTATACAAGAATCAAATAAAAATATATATTTTAAAAAGTAAAAAACAATGTTTAGAATAGAACAGAATAGAAAAAAACATATTCCACTTGAGACAAAAAATAATGTACTAATTAATGTCTAAATGTGCTAAAATAAATTAGCACAAAGCAACTCAGTGTGGTTGTAGTGAGTGTTTTGTAGTAGTAGTGGTGGGAGAAAACTTCTGTGTGACTTATCAAACAAGTAAAAATATAAAGTACAAGATATCGGTAGCGAGCGTTGGTGACCAAACTGGTGGCAGATCTGAATGCATTTGGCTTAACGTTGGGGTAACCTTGCGTATATCAGCAAAGAAGTGGATTACAGTGTAAGAAGAACAAATAATGAATACTAATATGCATGAAGAAAATAAGTGGCCAATTTTGATCTCATGATGAATTTTAGTTGAACATTGATGATGAATTTAGGTGAACATGGCAGTTTTCTGTCTGGTACATCTAACGTTACATTGAAATATTAACATACAACATTATGACAGCTGGTACATTTTTCATTGCATCAGGTGGTATACATTTTATGATTTTTGCACAAGAAATATGACAGTACCATATACGGAAAGAGAACATGGGGGAGATTTCAGTTTTCGCGGTCTGCCGCCTCATCACTCAGTGTGTTGATTATCTGCTCTCTGGATCATCTTATATGAGGGCCAGCAAAATTGGCAATTGATTACCCAATTGAACCTGACCACAAAACCAGCCCACTGTTTGAAAGCGGAGAGACCTGCATCCCGTTACCACCGATCGACCGCCCCATCTAGTCTAGCCAAATAAGGTACTCTGCAATGTCGTGTGGAGCCTCTCAGGAACTGGCCAGAGCTGAAGACTTACTTAGGATTTACAACCTGTCTTCTGAGTCTACAGATATCATCTTCCTGCTTCCAGGGATACTGTTCCGGCATAAAAAGAATTGTGGTCATTAATTACTTTTAGGCTAGGTGAGCTAAATGCAGGTTCCTGAAAAGTAAGGCATCTGTCCAACAAGACGGTTAGAGCTGACGTATTTTCATTAATGCCAAAGTAATTATTTTCTGTCCTGTCAATATGACAGCATCATCTAACGAAGGTTAAACAAAAATCAATGCATTGACTGATTAACAGGAACATTGACATTTACCGAAATGGATTCTCGCAGACCTTCAAGTTTGCTTTTTTTCCCCTAATTATATGAGGGAATTAAGTTTCTATCCAAAGTGCTGAGTCTCCATTGCCCCGTAATAACCCTCTTCCATTAGCTCAACATCAGGAAAGGACGTTTTACTGGATTACATATAGGCTAAATACATAAATGGGCATCATGTTAACCTAAGGTCTGCTTTCTGACCAAATCAACACAAAGTTCACTTTGAGACAAGCAAATGTCTGTATGAGTTATACATTTTCCTGATAGACCTTGATCACATTTTACATAATGTATCCCTTTCTTCAATGTGATCTCTGGGACGTGGGTGCATTTGAAATGCTGACAGCTTCTCAGCTGAATTTACAGCTCCAAATTTACAGCTCATATTTTCCTTAAATGGCTGGCAGTTGAGTAGGGGTTCTTTTTGTAAGAAGTGTTTCTCTTTCTTTCAGCTGTCAGGCCTCCTGATTGAACAAACCCATTGAGAATGACATACAGTGGCTTTGAGGGAGCAAAAATGGGGGATCCTAGACACTGCCTGATTGATGACTTGATTGTGGATGCCAAGTCTGTAAGGGCAGAATTTTTTTTGAAAATATTAATTTTAGTTTTGAAATTAAGCAGTCACTAACCTGTGCTGTAGTACGGATTCCTCATTCTCACAGTAAATTAATTTAACTTTTCTTAGTGCAGGACGTGGGCACCCAGTACATAAAACATTCATGCCGTAGTCAATTCACGTCTATATTTATAGCAAAACTTGTCCTAAAATAACATCCAAATAAAAATTACACAGTAAATTGCTGATCTAACCTTTTTTTTTTTTAATGATGTAAAATTTACCTTAAGTTATCTTCTTCCTTTATGACAAATATTGTACATACGAGGAAAGAGGAACATCATAGTAATTTCATTGATTTGTTTTGGCGATTACATGTAATTCATTGATACCAAGTGCATGCAATGGCAAGACATATTTGTAGAATAGTAATGTTAGATTTTCCCCACTCTAAAACTAACACATTTTCGAGATCCATGATTTAGCCTATATATAAAAATGATTGTCAACAAAAGGTTAAAAAGTCTAATGACATATAATTTTGATTTAGACATATTAACAGATGTACATTTATATTTTGTTAAGGCCTCTTTCATGGGCCATCATCAAAAAGACATGGTCAGTGTCACTCTGAAATTATTTTCTTACTAAAACTATACCAATTTGCATTCAAAGGGCATTTCACTGTTAAAAAAAAATATATTTTGGATTTTGAAGTTCCTATGCTATCCAACCATCAAAGACTTGGCACATGAGAGAGAAGGATTTCTGATTCATCACAAAGCACATGTTTACTGCTTTTAAAATAACCTGACAGCCTTTTTTTTTTTACTTATACTTTTATGCCAGTTCTACTCAATAGTTGTTTTTTTTTTTTTTAGCCCTGTTAAAATCCACTGGTTCTGGATAGGGGAGGGTTAGTGTTTAGGGAGAAGCTTGTCAAAAGCAGGGTTGCCAGACACCTCGCCAGAAGCAGGTTTCTGCTGAAGAGGCTTGGACTCAACCGTTGTCTTGTGTTCCAGCAGGGACATGTGAGAGCTCATAGCCAAAGGACCAGCATGTGCAGACTGTTGGGAACCATTTTAAAATGACTAACTTCATCTGCCGCAGTGTATTGCATGTTAGCCAGAGGTGATCGAGTAAGGAAGAAGCAAATAAAATGGAGAGCTACAATCAGTATGTCCATACATTTTGGAAGATTGTGATTTCCTTACACGTGTGGCTTGAATTGAAATCACATTAGAAAGCCAACAGAGAAATCTTGAATGGGAGTTGGGAGCCGAATTTTATTTCTTACTCACTCACTCACTATACGATTCAATTAGTATTAGGTATCGTGAACTAACAATGAACAATACTGTACCTTTACTCATGGTTAACTCTTAAATGCATGAATGTTTTGCTAATCATTATTGCATATTCTGGTTTTAAGTGACCTGGATCTATATCTAACATGGATTGATCTCTATCTGTCGTGGTAATACACAAACATCCTGATATTAGAGTAACAATATTACAGAAGAATAAAATGAAGCATATGTTGTAACCTTAGCTTGGAAGGGTTCAGTTTGAGCAGATGTTTTGCATCATCACTGTCCTCATCAGAGCTCTTTTCCCAGTACATTCAGCATCTGGCTCATATTCACAATCTCAAACATAGTCTCAAAACTATAATTTTCAACATTTTCAAAATCAATATTTTGGTCGCTGACAGCTTCTTCACCAGATCCACCATCAAGTGACAGTGACACTAATATTTGATTGTACAGTACTTGCTCTGCAGTAAATCACTGAGCCATTTCAAGTTTTACTGATGATACTTCCTATTCTTTTGTTTTCTGCCTGCGGTAACTATGAGTGAAACGTCACTTCATCATTGTATATCAGACATTGCCACTTTGTGGAATAAAGGTGAATTGCACTTATTCAGTCATTTCAGTCAAATGTTTGATTATTGTTGTTCAGATTTTGTTTAGTTATTGTTAAAACAGTAATATAGTAATACTTGTCATTCATTAAATTAACAATTTAAACTTCTGAAATACATTAAAAAAATTAATAAGTATTTAAATAACTTTTAAAATGTAAAATATTCCTGCAAAGCTGAATTTTCAGCGTCATTACTCAGAAATCATTATAATATGCTCATTTGGTGCTCGATTGTGCCGCTTAATATTTTTGTGAGAACCATTATGCTTTTTGTCCAGGATTCAAAAGAAGAGCATTTGTTTTGTAATAAAGTAAAATTCTTTACTGTCACTTTCGATCAGTTTAATCATCCTTGAGAACAAATGTGTCTCTCTTTCTCTCTCTTTTTTTATATGTTTTGGAAGTTGCACTAAAAAAATCCAGTAGTCTTAAACTGTTTTCTCCTTTAACAAGCTGTGCTTCAATATAAATATGCTTATGGTACCACAAATGCAGAAGCATGTCAGAGCAAAAAAAGCATAATTGTTTTAAGGTTGCATAAAACCTTAAGGTTAAAATAAGGTTTAAACAGCATACAAATATGTTCTTATTGAAAACAATCCTGTTGCTCTGTGGGATATATTTAGCTAAATGTTTGTTTGCAGTACGTGAAATTAGATGCAATCAGTGTGTGTATGAGGTTTGATTTACACCGAGACACAGCAGCCATTGTGATGAACAAAGTTTACCGCTCTCTTCTTGTTACATGCAGCATTGCAGCATTTCACTGATAAAATTTGTCATTGTGTGAAGTTTTTGTTGTTTAAGTACTAGATTCATTAAATTAGGGAAAGTTCAATATCTACGCACACGCAGTAGAGTTTAGTCAGATTAGCTTGTAAATAGTAGGTTGTGTTCATTTCTGAATAAGTGATTCATTAGTCTGGGATGCTTTTACACCCTCACGCTTGTTTTTGGATCACGTTTCAAATCTGCAACTATCTACACAGAGTCATTATATGCTTTATGCTTCATTGCTTGAATAAGATTATTTACTTGCACTGGAGATGTAGATAGTAATCAACACAGCCAGAAACTCTCTCAGGGAATGCCCTCTAATTCATTAAATGGGCAATCGTCACCAGGCGCTGCACTGTTTTTAATGATGTGACACAAAGATTGTTGCACCACATTCTTGACGAAAAGAAAGCATGTGTTAGGATATTTTTGAAAATACAACGTTAAGCATTTTTTTGTACTGAGCCTACCATAGATCATTAAAGCATTATATTGGAAGCTTCATATGATGAGTAATGGGTCGCAGCTGAATATTTGGGTTTGTGAGTGCAGAACCTTTTCAATATATTGAATCTTTCTTAGCAATATTAGTTGCTGATCTTTTGGGCCCATGCATTTTCCAATTGCTATTGGATTCTAGAGTTTTGAACTTACTCGAGATAATATTATAGTGAGTTGCTGTGCACTGCTATCTGGACCTCTGCAACTAGTGGTCAATTTATATTCAGTAATAGGTGTGTTCGACTTAAAGCAGCACTTTAATGTCAAACACCGATCGGTCTGTGTAGACCGATTTGTTAAAGATTAATAAATACGGTAACAAATGTATTTTCAGATTTAATTTTACTTTGAAAGTTTTGTAGTTTTGTTATGTGCTTTTGTCATTTTTCCCCCAAAATATTTCTATTTAGCTTTTTTATTATTCAGTTTATTATTATTTTTTTAATTTTAGATAAGTGTAATATTTATTTATCTAGTATTCATATTTTATTTGATTTCAGCTTTATTTCAATTAATAATTTAAAAAATAGTTTTGGTTAACAACTGTATGCAAATGTATTTTTTAAACTAAATGTCATGTTTTATTTTTGCTTTTCTATCAACCATCTCTGGTTTCTAAGGTATTGCCGTTGACTCATTTGCAAACCCATATTGGTCACCCACTATATCTGCAACACATATAGATACCACTGGAAGATGGACCCCAAATGTTCTGCCAGCTCCTGTTTCCACTCATTCCCCATCACAAACAGCATAACAGCTCTCTTTTTGTCAGTAAAAAAGAGCCAATGACTTTCCTGTGGTAAAAAAAAACACCCTTTCTGCTCACAATAAGATGGCTTTATTGCACACCAAGTTAGATTAGACAGTGTTGCAGTGCATTTCTTCTGCTGAATCTTAAAGGCCTCATAGAAATGTGTGGAGGCAGAGCTAATCGTATAATTAATCTTTAGCGTTCATCGGTCTCTGGGATGCTCACCATAGGACTATGATCATGGACTGTCATGTTGTCAGGAATTTAAACAGACTACCACAACCCACAAGCACTCCCGGAGAGACAACATTGTTGATCTAGCACCTCCCAAAGCTTCTGTGCACTTTTGAGTCTGCATGGTCTGTCAATCCAGAGATTGTTTGTGCAGTTTCTTGAACACAGATTGACGTTTCAAGAATTTTTCTTCCCTACATTTATGACATTTTTATTTTCCTCAATATCCTCGATAGTGTGCTTAATTTTAGAGAACACAAAAGAGAATTGTCTGACAACAGCTTTTTTATTACGTGCGGTTACTATTTATTTATTTTAGTCACTTTCTAGAGGGACAGAGAAATCCTGCTGGCAAACAATGAGTACTGAATTCGGAAACATACTATTATATCTGACGTCTCAACTGACTGGTCAACGGGATATAATGCACAGAGAAAAATAGCAGCGATTTGCATGGAATATGTAGCACATGCTTGTGATGAACATAATGAGGGCACACTCTAAGCACCCTATTCCAACTTTTGTGTCTTTAATAATTTCAAGAGAACGTGCTAACCCAGAAATGTCACCACTTGCCATGGCCCTGCTGAATTTATTTGCCGGGAGACATGTTAGCTGTCAATAAGACCAGAGAGCTGTGCTGAGTGACAGATCGGCATAGATTTCCCCATGCAGAGGTCTGGGTTATTGGGATTAGAATCACTTCCTTCCCAGAGACAGTTCTTCTTTCTTGATTATCTCTGCCTCAGAGCAGATAACCTGTCGGGACAGTAGCTCATGCCAGACACATGCTGGAAACTCACCATTCCCTCTCACTTTTGGCTTTGATGGTATTGTGCTGGCAGGATTTGGTTTTGTTTTAGAGCCTCTGCCTTTTTTTTCCCCTCTTCTTCTTCTTTGAGTAGTGTAGTCTTTATCCATGAACCTGGGGTGATGTTCAACACTCATAAAACATTTGATTTACAAAATTAAATCTTACCTGTCATTGCCTTCTGTCCACCAAAGTTCAGTCAAGGTTTAATATTATGTCCTTACATGAATCTGTAGACATTTGGATATTAGAAGGTGTCTAGTCTAGTGCCTTTAACCTATCTGCCACAGTTCTACATTATAACATTGTATATATTTAAAAATAAAGAATAGCAATGGCTGGTTGCTTAATAAAAAAAAATCATTTTTTTTTATTCAAGAAGAATTTATTTTATTTATGATATAATTATTTAATTAATTATAATAAAAAAATGTTTTACATTATATAGTAGACAGGTTACGTTTTTATTGTGTGTGTTATTTTCAAACTAATGGCACAATTGGATCTAATTTTTTATGTTATCAAAGGTAAATAAACATTTATACGTCTTACATTATATAAGACTTTAAGACATGCTATACTTCAGACTTACCAAGCGAGTTATCAAACAGTGCACATTCTTCTGTAGCGTGGGATTGCTCAAAAGAGGCAGCCCTCAGGTGGGCTTAATGTAGGACTGTCTACTTGAGCAAATGGCAGCTCTCTCTGCTTGAGTGTGTGGTGAGGTGGGACTGCCTTCGACTTCTACATGAAGATAAAGGGGTCATGCCACGGACTTCTCCTTCAAAGTGTTTCAGAGGTTGATGAGAGGTAGAATCAGTAGAATCAACCCTAAGTGGAGCCTCTTCAATGTTATTGTTTATCCCGATGATTGCACACTCTTATCCCACAGCCTCATGTCAATATGCTCTTCCTCAAAAAGCAGCTCTTTTATGCAATTATTTCCTCTATTCTTCCCTCATGCTGCTTTTCCAGCTCTCAAATTCAATCTGATCTTTGTATTGGAATTACAATTTGTATTGACCTCGTTGTCCACTCTTTACATCTTTGATGCACTTTATCTATTATCGTGATTCACAGTATGTATTTATGTAAAACCTTTTTTTCCCACATCCCCCCCCCCCCCCCCCCCCCCCCCCCCCCCCCCCCCGATTTAGATAAATCATTAGGGAGGTATGAAAATTGAGGACAGCAGTTATAATCATTCATTATTTTTCCGGCATGTGCAGGAAACGCTAGATGTACTAATGTATTTAAAACCACACAGTGACCTTGATAGTGATGTGTATCCATTTTGGAGCAGCTTGAATTTTTGGCTTAGACTAACTGTTCTGACATGTAGCCACCCGGATGGCTGTCAACCCCTGTCCGAACAAGGTCATTCCACCCAGACACGATCTTCAACATGACAAGTGACATGTATTTAACACCTTAAGTTTAAGACCGATTCAAAAAGTGTCTTGTTTGTTGAGAATCGTTCAATAACACCTTAGATCCGCAACATAAGTTGTATTCCTTGTATATGACACTTTGCCTGTAATTAAACATATAATGAGAAATAAGTACCTGGACTAGATTAGTGCTTGCTTTGAGCGGGTACAAGGACGGAGGACTTTTCATTCTTTATGCTGTCAGAAAGCATAAAGCTGTATTTCTTCTACAAGTGCTCGACTGGATGTGGGTGTCTGCGCTTCCTTTGATTAGGACTAAATATTTGAATGTGCTTTAAGTGCATTAATACTTTGCATTTTACATTTCTATGAAATTCTGCCATTATATGCGGACACTACTATTTACATTATGTTGGCAACCTTGTGTGGTACACAGTTAAACTCAATCTCCCAGTCTATTCAGTGTCTTGAAAGTAAATTTTCAACACATTTTGTATATCCTGAGCTGAGTATGGGTTTGACATTGGACAGCTCAAGCTGTGTTTTGTCGTTTTCCCTTGTGACAACACAGCAGTCACCCAGGTCCAGACACAGAGGGATTTCAAATATGTCTCAGGGACATCTAATCTCCTCTATTATTGATGCGGTTCCTGGCTTGTTATGGATAGTAAAAAAGGGACCTTTCATCAAGAGATTGATTTTCAATTAATTCATCATCTCGATTCTTCAGTTCTCTATAGTCATTATGGTGACGGTATGTCTTATTTACTTCTTTAGGGTGACATCTAATTAATTCAACCACTCCGGAGATGGAATTCATCCAATCCACCCCTCAATGGCGCGTAATGAGGAAACATTATTAATTCACCTCAGACAGGAAATTACCCAGGTTGTGCTTTTTTTAGAAGCCACCTGTTAATATAAGTAACTTACAAGTAATATTATTTATCAATCTGGGGTCGGATTCATAACAATTGTGTAACTTAAGAATAAAGTTAAGAATATTTTGTATTACCAAAAACATTTCTAAAGACAAAACTTAACTTAAGAATGTGTGTTCCTGGAAAGAAAGTTCTTAAAAATCATCATAAGAAATCTTGAAGTTAGGAAAACCTCCAACTTGCCTTAAATCCACAAAGGTAAGATGTTTATTGGGTTGTTTGAAATATTATGCATTACAACATAACACTAGCTTATGCATATAATAACTGTACATATGAGTAAACTTGTACTCAGTCTGAAGTGGCAACATTGATCGATTGATGTAAACAATGATCGTCATAATTCTGTCTGATGTGACTTTTTGATGAATTAGAAAGACAGTAACAACTTTACAAAAGTAAAATCAAATAATTTTTGATTGTGTAATTACAGCCTAAATTTCAACACATTATTCAGCACACATGGAAGTGCCGATATGCAGGACGTGTTCACTGTAGTAGCACACATACACTCTCTCTCTCACACACACACACACACACACACACACACACACACACACACACACACACACACACACACACACAAACACATACAGGATTTATTGACTCTAAAGAAAACGCAAGAGAGACGGAGCACAAATTAATGTAACAGACTGCTCCGTCAGACTGGCTCTTTAAAAATAACTACATAAAATACACGCCACATTAAAAACGTATTCCAGAGTGTCGAATTTCCATCAAGCCATTCCTGAAAAAAAAGAGTGTGCACATTTTTTTATTTATTTAACGGTAATCTGCAGGCTGTATAAAAAGATTGCCTTTGAGGTGTTTTTCATTGAATTGATCAGCGAGTCAAGAACTTATTAAGAACCGTTGATGAGTTGCATACAGTGACATTCTTCCAAACCTCTAAGAATTTAACTTACAATATTTCTTGAAGTCTTTCCTAAAATTTTCATGAATCCATCATAGTCGGACAACCCTGTATTTCTTCAGTGGCGTAAACTGATCTATTGCACATTGTGTTGTTATCTGTGGTCAGTGTCTATTTTTACTCATGCAGTGGTGGTCTGCAGGGCAGTGACTGGTGGTATGTGCCTTTTGCACTTTCTCTAGCCTCCATAATGTCCAGAGGTCGGGATGACCCCTGAGATTGATCCCTTGATAATGACCATACGGCGAAGGCTGATCTCAGGTCGACTTATTGTGGCAGAGGTGAGCAGCCCCTACAGGAACAACAGCAAGAAAAAAACAGCAGAAATAGGGACAGCTTCAGTCAGGCATGGCCAGTCGATGTCTCTATCCCCCAATTCCCTACAGTGAAACAAAGCAGCAGGCAAGAAAGGCAGTATAAACTTTTTTTTCTCTCCATATAATTTTCTATTAATTTTTGGTGCACAAGCTGTTTGGGTATTGAACATTCTGCCAAAAGGATTCAAGCGTGTTTCCGTTTGACTGTATCCAAATCCCAGGATTCATGAATATAAAATATTTGATTGTACTGTATCTTTGGATTAGTTGCTGCATTAATCATGCTTTGTAGTGTTTCACAGAGAAACTGAGGCCATATTGTTTGTATGGTTTTAGCATTGAGTGCTACTGTGATCTTCGTCTATATTGCAGATGGCTTGCTGGGTTGGTTTTTGTACTCTTTACTCCACAACAGAGCCATATTCAGAACAATGTTTGGGTAGACGCTGTGGCAGGCCATCAATTCAAGCTCCTCTCATCCTTAAATGGATAGATTCTGTCATCATTTACTCACATTTATGCTGTTTCTTGTATGACTTTTGTTGTTCTGAATACAAAAGCAGACACCATTAAATGTAATTCTATTGACAAAGACAGTTTAAACATTCATCAGAATATCTTTTTACATGTTCAACAGAAGAAAGAAAGTCATACATTAAGTCTATTAAGTTCTGTATAAATTACAAATGTTTGACCTATAAGGCCCTAAATGGTTTTGCTCCTGTGTATTTAACCAATATTATGTCGTCCTGCAATCCATCATGCTCTTTAAGGTCACAAACCTCTGGGCTTCTGGTAGTACCAATGATATTTAAGTCCCCTGCAGGAGGGAGAGAGTTTTCGCATTTGACTCTCCCAGTTTAAATCTAGATTAGATACATCTCTGTAGCCAAGCATTCACATAATGCATCTCATAACCTTATACTCCGATTATTTAAGAACAAATGCACATGACTATGTTTGCTTAATGTTATGAACAGCAGCTACGCTAGTTATTTTCCATTTTGTTTTATGCCCATCCCGATATGACTAGAGTTCATCAGCTCCAGTTTGGATCCAGCCTCTTATGAAGACTTCAGATTCCCAACACCTGTGAAGAGATGACTTCAACTCCTGAGTGGTCTTCAGTTGACACAAGCTCTGAATCAACATGCACCTATGCTACATTTTCTATATATCCTAATTATTTTGTTAAACATGTATTCATTACTTCACTGAGCTCATTGTTTCTCCCTTAAATTAGCTAACTGTGTGATTTGTATATGCACATTTCTGAAACACAGTCCCCCGCTGCTTTGAAACGTATATCGTATAAATAAATGTGAATTGAATACAGGCTTGGAATGTCATGGGGGTTAGTAAATGATGACAGAATTATTATTTTGTGTGAACAATCTCTTTAAGTACCTGAAGGACACAGGAAGCCCCATAACATGTCATAAGTGTAGACAATAAAGATACCACTTTTGGCTAAAAAAATGATTCTGGGGAGATTATGGTGTTAAAGAAAAAAAAAAAACAGCCTTGTATCCTCTGGACAATATTTAATTGTGTGTATCGTTCTAATTACTCTGATATGTCTAGAGAGAAGCACGACAGTTAGAGAAGCCACTCTTAAGCAACTAATCTCCCCTTAAGAATGTATACGTGATCTACCTTTTGCCCCTCAGATAATCAGCATAAATTAATCTAGGCCTGACAGCTGTGTGTGTGTGATTGTATATGAAAATCAGTGTTCCGTTGCAGAGGACACTCGGAGATAAGAGGGAGAGAGACTCGGGGCAGACGCAGGGTCACACGGAGAGTGTCTTGTCTCATTTACATTTCCGGTTGTGACACAGGAAAGGTGCATGCTGGAGACGTTATGTTCCTCACTCTCTGACAGCATCCTGTACGCCAAAGGGTTTCATGAGTCCAACTATACGTTTTTTTTAATCTCTCAAAAACCTAAAATTTGGGGGATTTAATGTAATCAATATGTAAATTACGCTGAGACTTGCAAAATAAGCCATTTTATTATGTGTAATGTTGCTTAGTTTGGAATCTTGCATGGTATTCTGTTTATTTATCATGCTTCTGACTATTAACAGAAATGACAAGGCATCACAATTAGAAATGGACTACCTTTTGTGTATGTTTTTGAGTCTGATAGAGATAAAGAGCCTCCTTGGTTACTGCTGCTAACAAGCCTCACAGGACAACCCATACACTAAAAAGTTTAACCATGGTTTACTCAATTTTTACACTTAAAAATATTGATTTAATTTGAAAGCAGTGAAATAAATTACATACACTGTATGAACTGAGTAAATGTAAGTAAAAAGTAGATCTGAGTAACTGCATTTGGTACATTAACAAATAAAATTGAGTAGAATTTATTGGGGAACAACATTTAAAAAAAAAATATGTACGAGTAATATCAACTGTTTTTATTTATGAGTAATATTAACTTTTTCCATTTCCTTTAAACCGTTGTAAAAAGATATTCCATACAACCACCGGTACATGACATTGGCCTTTATTGTCGATGAGTAGCCTACAGCAATAACGTTACAGCGAATTTTATACAGTTTTAGCATAAACAATATTGCCTACATATAAACTCATGTAACAAACATTTTAGATGTAAAAATTAAACATTTAAATATTCAAGTAATTCAAGTTTAATCAACTGGTCTGTTATCCAATATCCACCGGATCATCGCTGGTTCGCGTGCGGGAGTTGGACTCGCGCTCTGCGGGGAAACTTCTAACTTTATACCGCCGTCCTGCGTTTCACTCAGAGCCGAAAGATGCTGCGACGCGACTCCAAAACCTCCTAATAAACAAACAGTGCACAGTTCTGAGAACATTTTATCATCCAAATTAGTTATATTCATTATCTTTAGGAATATAGTCTTGTTATAGGCGTTACAATAACGTGAAAAGACAGTCGCGACAATCGTTTAACTTAGTCACATGTGTATGTTCTTTTGCTTTAAATAAAATGATTTAAACCACAGTAGTGATTTTATAGATAAAATAAAACATACACAAACCTGAATTTCACAGAGGAAATACACCAATTCTGCACTCCGAGAAGAGAAAACTGTTCTCGATACCGGAGAGAATTCAAACAGTCACTCAACCGTTAAATCGTTGTCACATCAGAGGGTGGGGGAGGGTGCATTGTTTTAATTGAGTAAACTTACTCAATTTCTTATGTATGTGTTAAATATGAATAAAATTGATTTGAATAAAGTAATATTTGTGGTTCTTGAAACAGATCCGTTTAATTATCCATTCTCAAAATATTTTAATGGAAATGTCACAAATAGACTAAGTATATTTTAAATAAATAATTGGTTAGTAAAATACTAAATTCTTTTATTGAAAAAAAAAATATATAACTGAACATTTTAGACAAAATTAACTGTTGGATTTTTAGTCAACTATTTTTGTATGTTCAACTCAAACTATCAAGTAAATGATGTTCAGAGATTTTATTAAGTTAATAAAGTTAACTGTTAATGTGATATTTACTAAGCCACTGCATTATTTTTTAGAGTGTATACATGAATTGGATCATTTACTAATAAAGCTCATAAACTAAAGTGTTATATAACATGTTATCATTAAGTAACCTGACAATAGTGTTTAGCCTATACTGTATTTTTAGATAAATTATAGAAATGAAAAAATATATATCAGAAAAATCTAAACTCAGACCCACCAGAGACATACATTGAGTTTAGGGTCAGTTCTATTTTAAATAGTGATATCATAGTAAAATGATGATGTCCGTAATTGCACTTATTCTTTAACAGTAGGCTACATTTTCAAATGTTATAAATGCATGTTATGAATTGACTATAATTAAAAAAATACAACAAATATTTAAATGTAGTTTTAATTTAGCCAAACCAAGAAATAGCCTAGCACACCCAAGGCTGAAATTATTATCTCCACAAAATTATTTTAAAAAAAGTTTAAAAGGCGTCTTCAAAATAAACAGTTTGAACTGAATCAACTGCAGATGTCTAATAAAAGTGGTATTCAAATAATGGACCATTGTTTTGACGTGCTGCTCACTTAAAACTGTAAACAGTCAAATGGTGCAATATAGACACTTTCCACCATCGGGCCGAACGGTTCTCGTTAAGTGACCGTTCCATTCCGTGCTGATCCATACCAGCTGGGACGGTTACGGTTTGATTTTCCACTGTAGGACTGATAACGGCCACTCTTTGGAATGTAGGCTAATACAAAATCGTTTGTCGTTGCCTAGGTATCGCAAGCCTTTACAGACGATATGAGATAGCGACCTCTTTATGAAGGATAGTCAGATATTTATATTTAATTGTATTATCAATTTGTGTTTACATCTCTTAAAGAGCGCGCTAGAGAGAAACTGGTATAGCCAGGCAACAGACTGACCAATCATGAGTTGCGACGTCACTTTACGGATTCTTCCAGGAAAATTCAGAACGGTTGGACCTTGCAGTGAATTCCGGGCCGAGAATGGTTTTTAATCGTGCCGTAACGTTACCAGACTCAAGTGGAAACACAACTGGAACCGTTCGGCCCGACGGTGGAAAAGCGGCTAATAATGCCGCGGTCCAGATGGAACCAAGCCGGGGTCTGGTACCGGACTGCGGGACATAATTGCGCCATTTTACCATTTCTACAGTTTAAAGTGAGCAGCTCTTCAAAACAACGGAGCGGTTCACACCACAAGTGCTCGGGGTAGTTTGTGGTAATTATCTTTCGGCGCTACATTCTCTTATATTTTAATCTAGAGCCAAACACGCTTCATTCAAGCCCTTTCCGTTCTGTGCGCGTTGCTTCTCTCTCCTGCTCTCTCAGACTGTACAAGTATTTGTATCTGTCATAGAGATGACTCCGACATTTTGTGACAATTAACTGTGGTGTCTTTAGATGTTTGTTTTTTTCTTCTCCATTTAGCATTATAATCAGCATATAACCAGCATTTCATAATAAACAATGTTATAATTTGGAAAATTATTTAGAGATGGCCAAGGAAGATAGAACACTTTGAAATTAGAATTACTATAGTTAACTTTGTTTTGTGCTCATGATGAGAGTTTTGATTATTAGATTATGCAAGTTTTTTGGTTTTAGTAGTTTATTTTTCTGAGTGAAATATAAAAATGACACTTTTCTTAAGAGGTAGGCTAAACCTGCACCCCCCTGTGTCTCAGTCCCAAGGCCTTCTATGTGCCAGTGTCTAAATGTAAAATAAATAAATCAAATAAAAAATAGCCTGATAAAACATCTGCGCTTACCTCTTTATTATTAGACTATATCCAGTTGGGAGATATATTTACTTTTTTTTTTGGTAAATATTGGTAAAAATTCAGAACATCACTACTTCGGCTCTCGGGCCCAAGATTCTCATCTTTGATGACTATTTTGAGTGTTTAGTATTTTACAAAGTACTATGGCTGCCCCAATAAAAGGTACTGTCCGGACCTCTGCTCGGAAGGAAATATAGAGACCGGACCTCTTGGAGCTTTAATTGAATACCTTTGACTTAAAGGTTTAAAACAAACCCCTAACCAGAAGAATATCAATACAGTGCCTTGAAAGCAGATTGAATATCAAGCTGTAAAATGCAACTCATCAATTAAGTCATACTTGAGTCCATGGGAGAAGATTAATTTCCTCCCTCAGATATCACTGGGCTATTTTGGCCTTTCCCCCCTAAGCCAAAACATCACATGTTCTTCAATTTAGACAAATTGTATAGTTTAATTTTACCCCTGCTTTCAACCCATTTCATGGCCATTTATGCCTGTAATCTGAAGCTGTGCTGTTGGTCTGAGATGCCAAAATATGTCGCCCACATTCCAGAGTATTTAGTCTGCAGTGGAGTTAAAAGTGTAGAATAACAGTCGAAAAATGTTCAGAGTTAAAATAAATGTTCAGAACTGGAGCAGCCCTCCCTTCCCTTTATCCTCCCCCGCCTGCCTGAATTCTTCTCTTTCCATCTCTCCCAAACTGACAGGTCAGTCTGTTTTACTTGGAAGAGGTCCGGGTGGAACAACATTGAGATCGTTTTCGACAGGAAACTGCAGCAGCTGACTTCCATTAGGTAAATTGTGAGGAGTTTCAAATTAACAATCTTGTATTGTCAGGTACAATTACCAATGAAATCCAGCTTTCTGTTGAGTGCAGTGAAATGATAAAATATAAAGCTCAACTTGATGTCTTATAGCGCCGCTGGTTTCAATTACTAATGGTCTAGGAAGTTAGACTGGAAAGAGCGTGTCTGAGGCTGTCAGTGTGAGCCTATAAAAAGCCATACCCATGTCAGAGGGGACAATGAGACTTTTGATGCCTTTAATGGGAGCAAATGTGGGTCACTCATGAATAAACTTACTCTTTCTGTAACCTTTTGCGTTATACAGCCCAGTAGAAGTGTTTTATTAATGTTTCAGTCAAAATGAATAGTTTACCCCCACATTTCTCTACATTTATTTATGACCCTGTGCAAACAGTAGCGTCATGAGTAAATCTTGCTAATTTTGAGGGCATTAAAAGGTCATTTTTTTGGTCACTTTTTTTTTTTAGGCTGCATAGCCTAGTTGAAAATTATTTAAAGGGATTTTATAAATATATGCAGATAATATTATTGTATATCTTAACTAATTTTAGTGTTTTGTTCTTGCCCCATATTTAAAAATGTTTAAAAATATAATATATTTCCCTCATATTTTGATGGTTTAATCAAACTTATAGCGTAATTAAAAACAAACATCCTTCCGGACGTCACTTTTGGCCACTGCTGTATATAATGTGTAATACACTATCATTCATAAGTTTGAGGTCAAACAAAAATGCATTAAATTGATCAAAAGTGACTTTTACACACATCTTTTGTAATGTTACAAATATTTCTATTTCAAATATATCAAATGTTGATATATTGAACTTTCTATTTGTCAAATAATCCTTAAAAAAAACCATATTGAACAATATGAGCAATATTATGCAGCACAACTGTTTTCAACATTGATAATTTTAAGAATTCTGAAGCACCAAATAAGCATATGAATGATTTCTGATGGATCATGTGACACTGAAGAATAGAGTCAAGATGCTGAAAATTCAGCTTTGCCATCACAGGAATCAATTTAAGTTTAAACTATATTACAATAGGGTTAGGGTTTAAAACAGTTATTTTAAAATGTAGTAATATTTCACAGTTACTTTTTTTTTACTGTATTTTTATTAAATAAATGCATGCTTTGTAAGCAGAAGCATATACACATTAAACAATCATACTAACCCCATATTTCTGCTTCGTAGTGTGTGTAATTATGCGCAGTTAAATGGAATAATCTACTTTTGTAATAATATAATATAATTTTGTCATTTTTGGCTCTCACTTTTTCAGAGGGTTAAATACATGAATGGTTATTAGGAAGGTAAGGGCATTTCCACGATGGCTAAGATCATATATCTTTTCTTCATCTTGTGTGAGAGCTCTATTTAGAGTGCCCCTTCAGCACCAGGAAAACATGGCACAGAACAGCACTAGAAGGGGCCACCAGGCCCCTAATGGAGAGTGATTTATTGAATGGCTTTGGCTTGCTGTTGGCCCTGGGCCTGTCTCCAAATTGAGCACCTGGTGCTGCATGGGAAAAGTTAATATGATATAAATTGATACTGTGGCAGTGGCCGTGGCAGGGCTCGGGAGGCGGCATGGACTCATGCCTGCTTCCCTACGGAGATAGGACCAGATGCTCCAGTAGGCAGGCGGAACAGCATGGGAACACTGAGGTGACAGATAGGCCTCACGTGAGGCTGGAGGGGTGGGCCAGAATCATCTGGCTGCAGATGTTGAGCTGGAGTTTCTAGTCATTGGTTCTGAAACCATCCATACTGAAACAGAAGACTGGAAAATTGTAAATAATGGCGAGATGCTGAAGCCGTCTTGCGATTTATGGTGCTTTGACAGAGTGATTATGCTTGACTTAGTTCACACATTACTGTTGTTCGCTACAACTAAATGAATGACTTGTAGCACGTGGTATATTTTTATCATCCAAAGGGTCAGCAAAATACATTCAAATATGAGTTAACTCATTATTGGGGTAAATGTGTTACTAGACATATCTTCAATTAGTCACATCAAATTATTAGGACCCAAGCACCGAAGGTGTGTAGGCACCTTTTGTAATCTTTGGCGTTCTGTTATTCTAATTATTCTTCTGCTCTGGAAGTCTATGGCAGCCCATAGAACCGCTTGCAGGAAAGTTATGAAATTTGGCACACAGATAGAGCACAGTCTGAACTGTCACCATAGCAAATTTGGAGTCTCTAACTCGATCCCTCTAGCGCCACCAACTGTCCAAATTTGTAATCATGTTTACGCTAATAACTTTTGAACCTTAAGAGCTAGAAACAAAATATTTTTTCCTCTGATTCTTCGGCTCACAATGATTCAATTGAACCATATGACAGCATTTTAAATTCTGCCCATTTTGGGCATTGGACATTTTGAATTTTGTCTTAAAATGCTATATTTTACGAACGCATTGGCGTAGCATTACTAAACTCGGTATGTGTCTTCAGCACCATGCCCTGACACTACTCAAAATGTTTCAGGGCAGTGCCACCTTTTGGTCCTCCTAGTTGTTCGATTCTCACCAAAATCGAATCGTATCATCTTCAAACCGTGCAGAAAAAAAGTTTGGGATTTCGTGTTGATAGAAGAAACTTTTTCGTATAGCGCAGCAACACATTTGAGGCATGATGTCAAAATGTCTCTTTAGGGTGTATCCCTGAAGTGCTTTGATATATTGACCCCAAACTTTGCATGTGTCATTGTCATCTTACTCTGGTCACACCACAGTTACATAACAGCGCCACCTATTGGTTTATTAAAAGTAATAAACCATTAGGCCTAAATTTACTAGTGATTGTTTATGAATTTTCTGAAATGTTGCCTAAAATAATGTCTTAAACACTAGAACTACCAAGGCAGTCATTTTGACTGTTTTACAATTTTGTAATAACTTTTTTGAAATAAAACCCATGCAACTATAGGACACTGACTTTTCCTAATGTGTCTAGCCTATATTTTATTCTATCATTGCTATTTTATTAAAATTACAAGACACACAAGAGTTTTGAGTATTTCTACCTTGAATGGCCATAACAGTCATACTGACCGTCTGCATTAGACCGTGTGTCATTTGGAGAAACTGCCAGAAAAACAAAACAAAGGACTCTTGTGACAAATGTCACAAGGTTGTGTGTGGGAGCTGCACATGGAAGGTGGAGATTTCCTGTGTTGTCTGTAAGTAACTGATCCACAAGCGTCAGTGAAATTGATGCACACTGTTTGCCCCCAAAACAACCCAATTTAGCCCGCTTAGTGGAGCATACTTTCACTATGATTTAACAGCATGGAATTTTCATTGTAATTTTACAGCATGATATTTTTGGTTACTAAATCAGTTTGTTTTCTCGCAGTTTATTATATTTTAATATTATTTTCCATTGACGGTCAGAATGACTGTTTTGGCCAGTTTGGGGCTTATGCGTTTCATATGTGCCCATAAAGGTTTTACCTATGCATTAATATGCATATTGGCGATGTTTTTGTAAGTTATTGCATTCTAATATCCAAGGATGAATACATTTGTTTTAATTTTACAAAGAAAATAATAGAAAATTTATAAATTTCGACTTTGCATCTGTAATTACAATAGCTGTTTTATGGTTGTCGATTAACTAATACATTTTCACATACATTAGAATTAAAATGTGTTTATTTATAAAAATGTATGTTTATTATTACCTATCCTAACATTACAGATCCATTTATTCTTAAATTTGATATAGCTTATTTAAATTATATGCAAATAATGTATGATCGGTCATAATGAGTAGTTATAGAATTAGTAGTTATACAAGTAGTTAAAGAATTCCGGTAGTTGTAGTTGGTCTGATGTTCCCAGCCATGTTGGCATGACATATTTGTGTTTGGCCCCCGATAATTGTTGCTTGCAGCAATATTTTTTAGGGGTGTAATGATATCCTCATGTCACGATTCGATATGTCACCATACTGAACTCACGATACAATATTATTGCGATACTCCAAGACATTTGATAAAAGGTTTACAAAAAATTTACTGTTGATTAAAATGCTAAATTTGGTATTACATTGTGAGTGGAAATTAAATGGTGACACCAGAATAAAAATATTCATGTTTCTGAAGCTGAAAATACACAATTATTTTAGACGAATATACTTGCACTCTGTCACTGACTAAAAATATTTAAAATAATGTTTGCCACTTTTTACTGAAAACAAGACATTTGGCATTATCAGGACCCACAAATATTCCCCCATTGCATTATTATACATTATATTCAACACTATATGTATATTAGTTTATGTAGTACTGACATTAAAACTCTGTAAACTGGAATTTTTTCACACATTAATTTTAATTTTGGGTAGATTATACATGATACATATTGTCACTATCCACGATATTGATGCATTTTTGTATTGCGATAATATGACTCCTTCAATTTTTTTTTGGAATTATACGCAACCAATCTGCGTATTTAACATTCTAAACATAAATATAAACAAATAATATTATGTATCTGACAAGATCAGATAGATTGTGCTTAGCAACCTTTCAATATACATTACCATTGAAAAATCAGTAAGAATTATTTATTGAATAAATGAATATTTAATTCAGCAAGGACACATTAAATTGATAAAAAGGTGATAGTAAATATTTGCAAAAAAATGCTGCTCTTTTGAACTTTTTATTAATCAAAAAATGCATCACAGTTCCCTCATTGATAAGAATAAGAAATGTTTCTTAAGTACCAAATCAGCACACTGAATACTGGAGTAATGATGCTGAAAATTCAGCTTTGCATCACAGGAATAGATTACATTTTAAATATATGAATATAGAGAACAGCGATTATTTTATATAAGGTGGCAGGTAGCCATTTTTAACCTGTATAAACCCGGTGGAGTGACAGAAAATCCAGTTTTAGCATTTTTCCGGTTGTCCCTTCATCTAGAGAAAGAGAGAGATGGAGGGAGAAAAATGAAAGAAGAAAAAGTGCCTGTTCTTTGTAGGCCCCCCCTGAGGACGGTTGTGTCTTGACAGCTCACTCCCACAAACGAAACGGAGTGCCAGATCCATTCAGCAGCCCTGTTCGTTTCTCTGTCCCTATCCACTTCTCTTACCCCAGCAAATCAGGTGCTGAATATACAAAACCTATGCCCACTGGCAGCCTCAGACTCCAGATCAGTGAAAAGGGGAATAAAAGAAAAAAACTTTTATCTGGTATAAAAGTATTTTTCACTATATTTCTTTCTCTGCCTAGCTACATTCTGCCAAACTCCCAGTCAAAAGCACACAGGCTTATCCAGAATAATCTTCTAAGGGAATTCCGCTCTGTAACTCTTCTTAGTACTCCCGTGTCAATACAAAGTCTTGCATGGATTTGGTTGGATTTTCCACTTTCCTTCTCCAGTTAGACTTACAAATATTCCTGCCTGAGTGCATTTCACTTTTCACAGATCGCATGTGATGTTTGTTCCATAGGAAACAGGAGTGTTGAAATTTGATTGCAGTCTAGACTGCGGACTGGAAGAAATACAAATGTGAAGAACTAAAGCCACTTATATTAGCTTTTTGTTGTTCAGTTTCACAGTTCAGGATGTTTTCCAGCAGTACATCTGACCCTAGTCATTATGGCTTCTCTGAAGTGACCAAAAAACCCACATGGATCCTACAAAGGACTATGTCGATGTATTTATTCAAATATTTATCTTTAACCCAGACTCGCATTCCTCTGCCTCTTCAGAGATTGTTCACTCACCACATTATGTTTTCATTGTGTTCTGGCAGAGCACGCAGATCTCGACTTGTGCGGTAAATCCCGATGTTAAGAAATACTGAGACTGTGTCAAAATGTTATGAGCCTCTTCTCTTGGCTGTGTATTTATAAATTTCTTTTCTCTTTCATCCACACCTTGGTGCAGAATTTGAGTAGTTTCTGAAAATAGTTGCATAATTTGTAAATTGAAAGCTTGTATTACATTTTAAACCTTGGAATATTACTTATTTTAAACCTAGAATCTATAGGCAACATCAAATATTTAGCCATAAATTAATTATATGTAATGAAATTAGTGGCATACTTATTACTCGTTTTTAAGAAAGTGTAAGTAATCGGTTTATTCATTTAGATGAATTTAGCTGGTCAGTCACTCTGCTTTGAACTTTGGCTAAGAAACGCTTAACAAATTAGCGGATTATTTTTCACGCTAATGACAAAGTGTTGAATGTTTTTGGTCTTTGGTCTTTATTCCCAAGCACAAAGATCCTTCACATGCTCATTCAATGAATCAGCTGGGATGATTTGCAAGTTTTCAACAGCCTGCATGTGGTAGCTTTATTTTTATTTATTTTTTTGGTCCTGGCTCTTACTGCTTTATGAGTGTATCTGGACAATATTGAGTTTCTCTGGTCTATCCTTCCACCCGTGTAGGCTGATGAGTCTTGACATCATGTCCTCTATGAGGCACCACAGTCTCTGTCATGAGTGCAGTTCTCTGTACTCACTTGCACTCAAGGAGTGAAAACACTGGCTTTTGGCTTCTGAAATCACAGTGCCACACAGCTATTAAAATAAAAAATTTACACTACCTAGACATATTTATGAAAAAAAAAAGAAATAGAAGAAAAAAAATAGAGAGTGTGGGAGGTGAATGGGTCTCTCTGGAGTTTATATATTATTTTTTAACCCTTTCATGCATGAATTATGATAACCTCAGTCAGGAATTTTTTCCTTTGTGTTTTTATTGCTCTTAGGGCATGAACAACCAGATTTGTCCACTTGAGTGGACAGCATGCGTTTATGGTTTAAACTGAAGAGATACTGTATTAAACATAATAGAATAATCAAACAGATCTAGTGTGTGTATTTAATAATCCAATTAATAAAATTATATAAATCATGTGAAAACTATAAAATATATACAAAAAATAAAAATGTGAAATGTTGCAGAGGCAATTTAACTTCATACAAGTTGTACTTCGCGTATCTTTGAAATCAGAACATGAGGACGTGCTTCCATCAGAAATTTCTACAGCCTGTCAAGGTACAATTGTGGAAACCACTCAGATGCTCCCTCCAGTGAGTCAGAGTATGTCAATTTACCTTTATTAGCTGATAATTCAGATTATGTTCAAGATGGACACATTTCTGAGAAAATCTAGCGATTAGGTGTTTTCAATCTCATCTGAAATGAGCAGTGTTGGGGTAACGCATTACAACATACATAATGCAAATCAGATTAAATCAGATTCCTTTTTTGATGTTATGAGTATAGTGATGTGTTAAAAGTAACGTGCATTACGTAATCAGATTTTTTTATATGTTACGAGTAATGTATTACAAGTAAAATGTATTACGTAATCAGATTACTTTTTGATCTAACAAGTAAACAGATTACAAAAACGTGCATTACGTAATCAGATTTTTTTATATGTTACGAGTAATGTATTACAAGTAAAATGTATTACGTAATCAGATTACTTTTAGATCTAACAAGTAAAGTAATGCATTACAAGCAACATGCATTACGTAATCAGAATACTTTTTAATCTAACAAGTAATTAATTACAAGTAATGTGCATTACGCAATCAGATTGCTTTTTGATGTTACGTGTAAAAAATGCATTACAAGCAACATGCATTACGTAAACAGATTAATTTTGGATGTAAAGTAATGCATACAAGTAACGTGCATTACATAATTAGATTACTTTTTTGATGAAATGAGAAAAGTAATGCATTACATTGATGTCAATGAAAATTACATTCTAATAATACAAATACATTTATTTACAAAAACAGCATTCATAGTTTAAGTATGAATTGTAGCTGAAATATAGCCATTGATGCATGAGGTCCACTATAGTGGACAGATGATTAATCAGAATTTTAACTGTGATATGACTCATTAGATATTGCTTGATGCTACAGTCTCCTAGGATAGAAGGAAGGGTTGGATATTCCGGAGCAACTTGACATTTCTGACTGTCCATTGCTATCTTGGTTTGGAGGGGGGGGAAAAATCGACACACCGCGGCTTGCAACTTAAAATAGGATGATGTACCAGGTTCCACTGTAGAGATTGATGTGCAACTATGCCATCAAAACCCATGAAAATGCTTTTTTAATAGCTGTTCACTGTATGCTCTAAAAAAGAATCTACAATATTTGAAATGTTTTATTGGTCAGTCCATTTAAGGTCAATCAGAAATTTCCATGTAATATAGAGATCGTTCTATTACTATTGCTCATAAATTGCTAATTTTAATAACTAAAGTATACTATTAAACCATTTAGCAACCACCTAGAACATCCTAGCAATCACATATAAAAGGTTTGGGCTCAGTAATTATGTTATTTTATTTCATTGTTACAAATATATTTATATTTAAATATAATAATTAAAACCCGTTCTTTTGATCTTTCTATTTTTCAAAGAATCCAGAAAAATGTATATCAGTTTTCACAAAAACAATTTTTTTTAATCATTTCAACATTGATACAAATAATAAATAATACCTGAGCGCTAAATCAGCATATTAAAATGATTTCTGAAGGACCATGTGACACTGAAGACTGCAGTAATGATGCTGAAGATTCAGCTTCGCCACAACAGGAATACAACACATTGTGAAAAATATTAAAATAGAAAATATTTTTTTTGCATTGTAATACTATTTCACAATATTACTAATTTTACTGTATTGTTAAAATAAATGCTGCTTTGGTGACCGTATAAAAGTCTTTTTTTTTTCAAAAACATTAAACACATCAGACCCAAAACTTTTAAAGATAGTATATAACTCCTGAGCAACAACATAGAATACATTTTGCACATGCAAGCAGGATTCACATTTTCTTGAGAAAATGCAATGTGCAATTTACACTTTACCACTCCAGTATTTGAATACAGAACAGAGAGGACGATTCAGTATTTCTCTATACTGGATAATGTTATAATTTATAGCAGATTTCTATTGGTTGCATAATGATATCAGGGTTACTGCTTTAACCAGTGCAGATGCCCCCTAAATAAGAGCAGATAAATTAAATAAAATGAGGTAAAGCTTCTTGCTCTTTCTGAAATATGAGTCCCTGTAGTCTCATACATATATTATTCATGTGCTATTCAACTTATGTAATACTCTGAAATAACTCTATAGTGTTAATTTCAGGAACGTACCTTATTAATGTCTACACAGACAGCTCACTGGAAGATTTGTTTGTGTTTTCAGTACTTGTAGTGGTACACCAGTATGGACTCATACGTGTGGTTTGCACATCTTTTAGTCAGGGGAGATGGAGACAGAGATTCAAGCTCATCTATGGGAGGCAGAGTTCACACAGTACCTGGTCCAGTCCAACTGCTTCATAACTTGATCAAGTCACCCTTCTCTTCACGAGAGACTGTTTTAAAAAAAAAGACTGCTGCTGACCACTGAAAACGGCTAGTACAGAATGAGTTTGGCCAACAGTTGCATATGTTACTGTGGAATGAAGTATTATTTATCCATGATGTGAACCAGGTGGACTTCAAGTGAGGATAGATGTGGCGAGCCGACAGTTTCAAAGATAAACTATGAAATATATTGTGCAGAATGATTTTCAGTCTATACACAAGAAGATGATTTACATTTAAGTCATTTTAGCCCAGCCACACTCTGCAAAGACCGTTATAATGGAATACTGATAAAGCTAGGTCATTAAGAGTCTAACCTCTCCCAGAGGTGATTTTTTTTTCATTTCTGAATAATAAATAATATGATGAGAAAATCAAAAGCTAGAGAGAGAAAAAGATTTAGTGGAATGTTTTCAGTCCAGAGGTCGTTTACGCTCTGGCTATTTGTCAGTGCTCTGTAGCTTTGAATGACTTGAAAATGACCTGCTTTGTCTGTTCAATGGTCATCCAGAATAATGCAGTGCAGTCACACATAAAACCTTATTGTGCCAACTACATTATCATTCAAAGGTTTGAGAGAAAAATAAAACTTTTATTCAACAAGGACGCATTAAATTGATCAAAAGACAACAAATACCTTTATAATGTTACAGAATATTTTTGATTCAAATAAATAATATTCTTTCAAACTTTCTATTCATCAATGAATCCTGAAAAAAAATGTCTCATGCTTTCCACGAAAATGTTAAGTTGTACAACGTTAAAACACAGGCCCTGCGTCACGTTGTTTAAATAGGAAATGCATTTGCGCCAATGAAAATGCTGGTCTGAAAATGAGGTGTGCTCAGGCGCATTGTTTGGGCGTTGGTATTTTGAGGCAACTGAAATATACTGTGCCATTGACCAACCAAAACCTGGTCTAAAGTCAATGGCGCAGTATTTTTTTATTTTTTTAAACGCGTGTACACTCTGCTTATTGCACACACAGGGACACGCAGCAGAACACTAACTAAAATATTAATATTGTGTACACAAAGATATGGTGGAATCCAGCTCGTCATGTTGGTCTGCTTGCGGTCTTTAACCTCGCGCATGAGCAGATCCGTTTGCTCTCTGGAGACGCGTTCAGTTTTTCCGCTTGCAAATTCCACCATGTAAATAGTGAATCCGCCATGGTGCGAGCGCAGCTGGCTTTTAAAGGGAATGGGAGACGAGACTCTGAGTGTTTTTTTGGACGTTATGTCCAAAACACACCCATTACTCATTAAAGGGTCATGGAACCCAAAACCAAATTTTCTGAGATTTTAACAGAGGTATGTGTGCTGAACACCATTGAACACAATGTTAGCATCTGTTATATTTAATAGTAGAGTGAAAATGGTTAAATTTTAGTTTTTTTCCGCTTTTTCTGTCTTCCAGATTTAAAATCTTCGTGTCAATGCACTGTGAGTGCGTTGATGACTCATCGGTGTCTCATAATTATTAATGAAACTGAGTTTTCATATCCTATGAGAAGACACTGTATCTTAATTATTCATGACACCACGTGGATCTTTCCAATGACAGACATGTCAAACTGTGATACCGCGTAGTAGATGAGAGAGACAATCATGGGACACAAGTGTTTGTTTTCGTGGTGCAAAAGTCCAAGTGGGTTGAATATGTTTCCCCGCGATGCTGCCAGGGCTAGATGGCTCTGGGCGGTTGGTTTAACCACGGACACATCAACCACGGACACATCTAAACTATATGTGTGCTGCAAACATTTTTTGTTTGAGAGAGAGCTTCGAGAATGGTGGACTTCGGCCTTGTTGACGACCAATGTAGGTTGTGTCTTGCGAGTGATGCGGTACCAAGTACCGAGGACTTTTCTATCCCTTCAGAGGTATGTGTGTGTCTAAAAAAACAGATTTTTTTTAAGTGGAAAATTAATTATTTTCAAATATATGAATTTATAGTGTGTATATAAACAACTATATATTTTATAATTACATTATTATACATGTACGATTACTGTAGGCTAATATATGTAGTAGGGCATTCAGTTACTTCTGAAAGGACAATAATAAAGTGTCAGTGTATTTCATTAGACTTTAACTTTGCCAGCTCTAAAAAAAAAAATCTAGCATTTCCTCACGTTTTACCACTGATTTTTAGTGACAGTCAATATGCATGGGCCACTGGCGATGACAGTGATGGCCATACCACACCCACTCCCTCCCTTCTTCTCAAAGCCATCCACGCCCATTTAAGTTGCATTTTTCAAAAAGATTGTGAGCTAGACTTGAGCTGAAAGAGGGGGGTTTCATGACCCTTAAAGAGAATAGGGACAACCCTTTTAGACCATGTGCCAGATGCGCCGACCATTTTACCTGTCGTTAAACTAGCAAAAGTGGATTCAAAGTGCTTATTAACATTAAGCGCCCTATTTTAATGATCTAAGGTTTTTCATAAAGATCACATTTATATGCCGAAAAATTCTTATTTTAATCCATCATTCATATTATAAAATCTTCATTTACAGACGGAGCATAATGAAATCGTTTATTTATGGTTTGTGATGCAGCTGCTGTCATATCCATTACAGTTGGTCATCTGCCTCATCTTTCAACAAAAGTTTCTTTGCAAACTCTCCATTTCAATAGGCCTACATCTGACGGCTTCGAGGATGTAAAAATAAACCATCCACTTGTTTCTGATTCTGTGTTCCTTCTGAAGTCTGTAGGGAGACGCAAACGAGCTGTTTAAACAAAGCGAACGTTCTTTCACTCCTCCGTTGACCGTGCATCTATATACTATATCCGGTGTAGACAGCCCCCGGGGATTATAACATTGATAAAGTTAGTTTAACATTTGACGTTCGTTAGACATTCGGTTTTATGCCCATTAAACTCTCTGCACATTTCATGTTTTAAGCCCGAACCAACTCAGATATGTCTAAAGAAACGTTAT
This sequence comes from Meda fulgida, assembly GCA_030578275.1. NCBI lineage: Eukaryota > Metazoa > Chordata > Actinopteri > Cypriniformes > Leuciscidae > Meda > Meda fulgida. Next base: position 25,958,473 of record CM060622.1, read on the forward strand.
CAGCAAGATGATAGAAAATTGTCCATTTCTTGTCTATTACCGGCCACTGTACCATCGATGGAAATAAGCACAGTTATAATAGCTAAATATGTGGGAGAGCGTTGCTATAGAGTGACTATATTGGTAGCTAGGGCTGGGACGGTTACCGCATTACCGCAATACCGCGGTCACGTGACCCCTACCGCGGGTCTGAGCTAGTCACCGTCATCACCACAAAAAAAAAAAAAAAACTTCATAAAACTTCATCACTGCATTGTGTCCCCACCACTTTTGAAACATCTCGCGGCACGGATGTACCAATACAAATAAATAAAACATCTCCAGTTAACTGTAGTAGAGCATTAATTTCGTTCGTTTGTTAAATAAGAGGCGATCTGAAATGTGTTCTTTTTTAAAATCAAGTGACCAAAGTGCTCGTTGCCGCGGATACAGTGTTCTGTTGTGACTCGCGCATAGTCTTCACTCGGTCCGGACGCATGCTTCAATCCGTTGCGGAGAGACTCTCTATTCGTTACGGTGAAATCACAAAACATAACGCACAAAAAACGTGTCCCTGCTTGATATACAACCACTAATAAACAATCGGTTTTGATGAGGGGGTAAAAACTACTTAGTGCGGATTAGAACCCAGAACCTCTGACACGCTTGGCAAAAGTTCTGCCACTGAACCATTAAAGTACATTGGGTTAGTTGTCAGATCTATGTATTTATTCAAGTAAACAATTCTCGCCACTAACAACATATATTAGATCCCAATAAACGACAAATTAAACACAATTTACTACTGTATACTATGCACCACCCCCCAAGTTTTGTGATCCGTCTCGCCACTATTGTAGCACTGATCACTTTGAGGTGGGGATACATTTGGCTGGTGCTTATAGCGGTTTACCGCGAGGGAATTTCTTGCTTTTCAACCGCAGTAAGAAAAAATCCATACTGATTCAAAACTTAAAACATCATTTTGTAATTGAAAGGCTTCAGTGACAATATCTAGTTATGGTTACACTTAAAATAGTTACAAAATAGATGTATGAGATGATAAAAACTTACACCATTAATCACACCCAGCATACTATATATGTTACCTGAGAGAGAGTGAGAAAGAGAGAAAGGCTTTAGAAAAGAGAAGAGAGAACAGAAGCCCAAGCAAAAAGAAGAGCGAGAAAAAGAAGCGAAGAGCAACAGTTCAATCTACTTTTATCCTCTCCTCTACCATGTGACTGAAACCCAAAATGTGAGACATTCAAACTGACCAATCAGAGGCTTCCCCCGCCGTACTAAAGGTGTGACACTTGGCAGACCATTGATTTACACACCTTGGCTTACAGGCCTTGAGCACTATCAACACCTCTTTGTCATTAGGATTACAAATGGCCCTTGTGAAAAGAAATAGAGCGGGGTTGAAACAGTAAAGCAAATGTCTTTATTTTCTATTTGCTTTTAATGGGACGCTGTCAGCAGGCGGGACCATCATGTGATGATGTATAACTATTCGTCAATGTTTTGCGCTGGAGGCAGTCATATGCAAATATATTTGCCCGTGTGACGTCACAGACCCCACAATATCAAAACGAGCTAATTGTGGAGCTTGATTAAATAAATACTTTGTGTACAAGATGTGTTAAGCTATGAAACTTGCGGGATGTTTTATTGACAAAGACCTCTTTTATGTCAAATGACGTCAAGGCAAATTTGATTTCTCGTGTGATGACTCCTTTAACATGAACTAACAATGAAAAAAAAAAAAACTTCTAAAGCTTTTATTAATCTTAATGTTGATTTCTACATTTACCAATCCATTAATAAAATCAAAAGATGTATCTGTTATGCGTGATTTTTTTCCCCAAACCACTTCAGCGGAAATCCCGCCCTGCAGCCGATTCTACAGTTTTCATTGGTCATGTTAATCACTGTACTAATTGCCTACACCAAACACTGATCCCTAAACCTACCCGTCAATGTAACCTAAACCAATGAAATCGGGTGCAGGGCGGGATTTCCACTGAAGTGGTTTGGGAAAAAAAATCACGCATCTGTTACAGGGTTTTTCCTGGCTCAAAATGATGATGTGGTAAATGTGGTAAAGTCGTAACACTATAGGGGGGTCCGGGGGCATGCCCCCCTGGGAGAAAATTTTGCACATTTTAAAGATAAATGCATTAATCTGGTGCACTCCGCACGTCATTATGGAACGTTTTCTGGCTCAAAATTAGGTGGTAAAAAAAAAATCCAGATCATGTGTACACATGAAAGTGTACCGCGCCTTCAACTGGCTGAAAAAAAAAACACTTTTTACAAGCATGTTTTTTGTTTTTTTTTAGGTATTTTAATAATCAGATAATTTGATTTTATTTACAGTTCATAGAGGCCAGTCAAAGCCACCGGCTCTGTGTTTTTTAGAAAATCTGAGATGGTAAAAAGTCATGTTAAACGTCAATTTTGCGTTAATGCACTGCTTATGACCACTTGATAACTGAATACCCTCTCCTTACTTGTGTAGTGCACTCTGACACTGATCCTCTCCCTCGCTGGTCATTTTCACTAATTGTGGTTGTGCATTACTTTCAGACCTGATAAATTTACTTAATTTCATCAGTAACATGAATTATCACTTTGTAACTGCTTGTAATTCTCAGATTGTGTCTGCACTTTCACCTGCACTCATTGTTATCCTCCTCGCGAACTCGCTTAAAGTAATCACTGATTCTACCAAAGCTGAAAACATTAAACTAATGGGTTGTAACATTCATTTAGGGAACCTTTTTTAAGAAATTGAACATACTTGGATGGAAAATAAACAATTTACCTGAATGTTCCCCAATTCACAAAAAGACAATGCTCTTTCATTCACTATTTTTTCAGTATTCAGTATTTCTGTAATCACTAATGTGATTACTGATGAAATTATACTATAATTTTTACATTTTCATTGATGAAATAAAGTCAAAATTGTCTAAATTGACTATTGTGCCTACAAATTCCACAAAAGAGGGTCTCAACAAATTCTGTTTTTCTGATGCGAGACGTTTATTTTGAACGATGTGCATAAAAAAGCGGTTGACTTTTCTGTCAGAGGCTAACGTGACTGCCTGAGAAAAAACACTTTGTAGGCTACCTGATTCAGTATCTGCTGTCAGATGAGATGTTGTCAGGCTATGTCAGTGTCATTATTCTAACGTTATTTTCGTAACTTATTTCGAGTTTCCTCACCTCAGAAAAACTAACTTTCCTGTCCTGTCAGATGTTACTGAGCTGGTAACATCTGACAAGCCCTGTGGGCCTATATCACTTGAATGTAAATAAAGCGCAAAAAAAAAAAAAAAAACTACTATGCAACGTAAATTAGTAAGCCATGAAATTACAAAACAGTAGTAAATTACGTGCCTGCTAAGTTACTTGTGATAGCTTATTTTATAAAAACGCCAGAAAAATGTTGGACTATTGCCTAAGTCAGGCTGGCTCTATGGATATATTTTAAGTAACTAAGTGTTTTAATTTCACAACAAAGCCAAAGCTTAAGAAAAACACTATCGGTACCTGGCTGTGACAAGTGAAGGCACTTCGATGCTGCGGAAGGAAGGTGCTTCTTGACTTGCGTGCGTCTGTGGTGGTTGTGATGACTGACAGGAGATGTTGAAAAGGGGGAGGGGCAGCGGCTCGTGCGGTTTCACAGAAATTTACCTTGCTCCGTTCGAGACTAGCAAGTTTAAATGCTTTTTCTGATGCCGTCGAAATGCGCAGAACGGTTTGAGAATGGACACAGGCCGTGAACCCGCAGCGGAACCGTGTCGGTGGAAAGAGGTATCTAATCATGTGATTCCCTGACTTGAGTTTTGTCGAGAGGCGGAGGCGGCCCGAAATTTGACGGAGGCGGCCGCCTCATAATTGTCTATGCAGGAAAAACCCTGTGTTAATATTATTTAATTGACCAGAGCAAACATGAACTAATACTGAACAGATATATTTCTGTTTTAAAATATATTGAAATAGAAACTTGTTATTTTTAATCAGTAATAATAGTTTAATGTAATAGTTCACAATATTGCTGTTTTTACTGTATTTTTTGTACAAATATATACATCTCTGGTGAGAATGAGAGATGGTGTAAAGTGTATCTCCAAATGCTTTTCTTACATTTTTTTACATAGTCGTGACATTTAAATGCAGTTTCCATTGATTCTTTTCCTCCATTCATTTGCTCCAAATGCCTTGGAGAGTCACTGCGAATGTTAAGCGCTCAAGAGCAAAAAGGCAAACATCACAATACGGAGGGAATACATTACTAATGAAATGTGCGTACAGTTACATCCACCACCTGGTTTGAGACTGGCTCTTATCGACCTAGATATGCAGGATGCTTGTTGGCTGTTTTTACATTTCTTTAAAATTAAGCTTTCCATGTAATGCGTGGCAGGAAAAGATGATTAATGTCGCCTTCCAATAGATCTTTTTTGTAAATGATTTGCATGTGTTTGGCAGGAGCGAGATAGTATTGCATATCCTGCATTCCTCCATACAAATGCAAAATATGTGGTATCTCTTTAAGTAGTTCAGCGCTGTGCGTGGGGTAGTCCAATGGTGCATGAATATGCTCTCCCTACCTCATGCATATCCTGTGTGACAGTGATGGAGAGCGGGTACAGTGCCTAACCTGGGTTGAGAACCGGCAGCAGATTAGACAGGACCACCTTGAAACCTCAGCTCTGTGTGAATTCGGACAGTGGGGGGAGCCCGTCTGTGCCGCCTGTCTCTCAATTCACACCCGTGACTATCTTTCAGCTCATAGAGCGAGACAGGAACTGACATACTGCAGCTTTATAACTGTGTTAACTGCAAAGCATTTACAATATAGTGTGAAAACTGAAACGCCATACTTGAATACAATGAGATTTGAATGTATGACAATAAGAGATGTAAGTGGCATGCAATTCTGTGATAGCAGAGAGGCTCATTTCATCATACAGTATCTCCACACACATGAGATGGTGCAACCCTTCACAATGATAGATGTTTGTTTCAGCCTCACATCCTATATATTCAAATACACTCAATAGATGTTTTGAAACCTGTAGCAGCATCAAATAAGAGAATATCATAGTTCCCATGCCGCATCGATGTTTGGACAGCAGGGGCAGCAGATGTGGCAGGATTTTCACCAGGATATTTATGCTTAATACTGGAGGGAAGCTGGCATCTGTGAATATTTCAAGATTTTATGATTTACAAAAATATTATATATATATATATATATATAACTATTATATTATTATTATTATTATCATGATTCTGTTTTAAGCTGAACGTCAGTGAAAACAATCAAATGTGATGTAGAGCCCGACCGATATATCGGCGGGCTGATATTATCGGCCATATTAGGGATTTTCCTAACCATCGGTATCTGCATTTATAATGGCCGATAAATGAATATTTAAAAAAAAATGCAGGTGTGGTGATTCATGTAAGGATGGCGATGCCAATAAAGCACATAAAAGCTGTCACAAAGAACTGATAAAAGTAATGATTGTGAATACATCAAATATAGGAAGGAGACATTTTTAATTGTTTATTAATAAACAAGTGTTGTCAGTCAGTGTCACTGCAAAGTTGACAACGCTGACTTGCGATCTTCAGTGAACACGCCATTGTCACGGTGTAGTGTGGGTTGAAAGAGGACTCAAGGCAAGAAGGCTCCAATGCAAAGATTTACTTATAGCAAAACTCAAACGCAGTTAGGCAAACGGGCAGACAAAACTCACACTAACACAACTAAGAAAGACTAACAACCGACAAAGACTGAATGAACTGAAGGCACTAAATACAAGTACAAATCAAACATAACAAGGTGAAGACAGGTGACACAGATGATGATAACGATGAACAGGTGGATGATTGAGGGAGTAAGTTCAGGTGTGGAGACAAGAGGATGCTGGGAAGTGTAGTGAAGATGACGAAGACAGAATGGTGCAGACATAACTGTGACAGCCAGAGAGAAATGCACATTTCATACGGATTACAGCAGAGAGCAGTCTGTCTTTCGTTTTGAATTGTTCTGTTTAAAAGTAGACATTTCAATATAGATATATTTCTCAGGTCTATACGCTGAGTTTTGGTTCATTTATGAGACGAGTTGCGGGCGCTTTTCGCGTCTCGGGTAAACAGCTGTTGCGACGCGAGCAATAACGGCCGCGTCCGGTGTAGACAGTGTTGAAGCTCATTCTGCCTATAACACTATGTTACACAAGCAATCATTTATATAATTATAACACTATGTTTCACGTTTAGTACATTTTGCTTACTACCTATTTAAAAATAGTATAAAAGTACTGTACATATTAAAAACGTTTTAATTATTATTAATTTTACTTTAGTAAAAAGATCTGAGTTCTTCCTCCACTGGTAGAGATTAGAGGAATTAAGACTAAAAATAGAAGATAATAAGGTATTGTCAGTGACACTTTTGATATATTTATTGATACAAGTTATGTTTTATATAACGTGACTAAATTAAAAGACAAAGTATTTTATAACATGCAACTTGGTTACAGCTCAAATGTATCATTCTCCTTCTATCATTCACCCTGTCTCCATTACATATCTTTGTCACACAAGTGTTTGATCACCACATTTGAGTGATCATTGCAAAACATTTTATATATTTATTCTGTTTATACTGTGTATTCTATATACAGTAACCATCAAGTTTGTACACACCAGTAGCAAAGTGTGTCCAAACTTTTGACTGGTACTGTACTTTAATACACATACATAATATTGCTACTGTATTATAATATACAAATAAATAATATCGGTCGATATATCGGTATCTGGCATTTTTTATCGGTATCGGCATCGGCCCCCAAAAATCCATATCGGTCGGCCTCTAATGTGGTGTAATATTTATGAAACGGATATTTGCTGCTATCAGATCATTACAGAGAAGTGCATGAAGTCTCAGTAATGCAATATAAAAATATTTAAAAATATTCAATTTAAATGCCAAGTACAACCTTGAAATATTTTCTATTAGTGGTGGGAACTATTTCTGTGTTTTTTTTTGGTCATCATGGTCATTCATGCATTTTTTTAAATGCATCTCTAATGTTAAATGTAAACATACTGTACACTATTGTTCAAAATGTTGATTCAGTAAGATTTCTTTTCATAGAGAGAAATATTGTTATTCAGCTAGAATGTATTACATTTATCAAAACGAAAAAAGTTTATTATGTTAATTTTTAATAAATAAATGCTGTTCTTTCTGTTTATTAAAGAAAAATCCTGAAAAAAGTGTATCAGTATTGTTTCCAGTAAAAATATTAAGCAGCACAACTGTTTTCGACATTGATAATAATAATAATAAATGTTCAGCTTTGCCATCACAGTGGTAAATGACACTTTAAAATATACGAAATATATTACAAACAGTTATTTAAAATTGTAATAATAGTTCACAATATTACAGTTTTGATCAAAATAAATGCAGCCTTGGTGTGCACATACAACTTCTTTGAAAGATTTACTGACCGCAAACATTTAATCAGTGTACAAATCACTTCAATTTGAGGGAAATGGTAATTTTGCTCAAGTAGGAAGTAAATAGTAGTTATCGTATTTTACTCAGTTAAATAAATCAGTAAATACTGAGTGAAACGAATCATATGGTTCTACTCACAGAAAAAGCAAAGAGGACAAATTAAAGATTTTGTGAGAACTCATGGTTCTTTGGTCTTAAATACTGTTAATTGGAGAGCACACATGACAGCTTTGCCACTTTTTTTGTGGAGCACTTTGTATTTTTTCCACAAGACAGAATCAGAACAATACAACTGGTCTCAATAGGCTGGACATTTGGGAGAGAGAGCCCAGTCGGAATGCAAATGAGGAACACTTATATAAACAGGCTCCAAAATACACAAAGGCTGAGGTTGCTTGAAAGGGCTTTGGAAGAGCTGCTTATAAAAGAGGCTGTCTTGATGTCTGGGATAAACGAACTGTATATGCTATCCTCAATGCACGTCACTTCTCTTGGTACTTTTGAACACTCTACAATGTAACATACTTTGACTAATTTTGTTCAAATTCTTTAGCTATCAGTTTAAGTCATTCAGATATGATATGCAAACCACATATTTTTTTTTTTTAAAAGACTGTAAGACACCATTTAAGGCATTATTAAATTAACCCTTTAGGCGCCAGAGGTTTTTTCCTAAAACGTTCGATTTTGACATCTTAATTTCAAAAGGCTATATCTTAAAAGTGAAAAAAGATAGATACTTTCTGTAAATTAGATAAATATTAAGGATGACCCAAACTCCATGTAGGGATTGCATTTTCCATCTAATTAGCATATTATGATGTGATATGGTGGCAGAAATCTTGGATTATAGAATTTTTATGAAAAGTCACGTTTAAATGATAAAATACAGCACTCTTTCCCCCCAAAATGTCCATCACCTTCTGTATGCTATATTTCACAATACTGAATGCTCATGTATATAGTAAGTGGTAAACAAACTGTGTAAATAATTACTAATAAATGGTAGAACAAACCGTATGCATGTAGTGGTTGGCCTTTTGCTGTAGAGATTTTCCATTTACTACATACAGTAGGCACTCTGATTCCATGTTTGGGGCATATATTATTCATATGACACACAAACACAACTAGACAAGACCTGTTTAGTTCAAAGATCACTCGCGATGGCAAGCACAGATTATGAGTGAGATGATTCGAGCAGCGCGAGCGCGGCCAGATCTGCCTCGCGCGCGCGCCGAGTATGCACACTATTGCGACTCCCCACCCTGCCCTCACGTTGCCCCCTAACTGTACTATGAATACTTCGACCTCGTCTAACATACCCACTGATAATTATGGCGGCAAATCAATGTCAATAAGAACCGAGCGCACAACTGATGCTGGCACGCGCGGTAAATGACTTTCGCGAGAGGATAACAGATCCACACGCGAGGAAACGGGGAGTCGCGAGCTCATTCATACCCTGCGCGCGCTCATGACATCTCCTCTGCACGCAATACAAGCCCTCGTGCGCGCGCACGATCATTCCACACGCTCTCGCGCTCTCCTGCTGCTTTTGCTCGCTCGTACAATTTTATTTTTGACAGTCGAGGGGCGGGACTCCCCTTTACCGGAAGTCAGTTGTGATTGGACGCCTGTCCAATGACTTGTAATTCACTTGACTTGAGACATCACTTAATTTGTTTTATGTATTGTGGTTAATTAATGTGTAATGTGATTTAATGCATTGTTAATATATAATATATTCTTACCAGATATTTTTTTTAACAGAAAGTATTACTAGTGATTGCATTGTGGTGTTAAGAGATATTTACAGACTGTAATGAAACATTTCCATGGTTATTAGCATTTTAAATCTACCAAAATTCTTATACATTTTTACATTTTATATGTAAAACACTATGATTTGTGTTATTGGCTTAAAATATTTAAAATAAATTGCAGAAAAAGTCATATTTGCTGTAGTTCACCTCTACCACTAGACCCCCATTTACCACTATTTACTTTTTTTCAGACCAAAATTAAAGTGGATCTGAGAACCTCAGAATGTAAAAAGTGTCCATTAAGGGCTTTGGATGAAAGATAAATTACTTGTTTATATCAATAAGCAAGAGTTGTTGTGTAAGCTTTTTGTTATCATCCTGTGTATTACTATTATGTCAATTTTGAGTGGTTCATTATATTTTCTATTAAATGTAAAAGGGGTTCTGGCAGCATGAATGCATTTTTTTTAAGATATGTTATTTGCAGATGGGGTTTAATAATTTATGCTGTGTACTACTTGCCTCATTCTCTTATTAAGTTATTAGCTTACAAAAAGTTAGATGATTAAGATCACTATATAATGTTGTAATAGCTTTGCTGGGTTTAATAATTTGCTGGATTTAATATTGTTTCTCTGTATTCGGTAGTAAATTCTGAAAAGGCATTTTTTAAGCTATAATTAATGCTGTGTACTGTATCTTAACTTGAGAAGCCAGAACCCCTTTTACATTGAATGGAAAATATAATGAACCATTTAAATTATGTAAAAATTCATAAGAATTTTGGTAGATTTGCAATGCTAATAACCATGGAAATGTGTCATTACAGTCTGTAAATTATCTCTTAACAACACAATACAATCACTAGTAATACTTTCTGTTAAAAAAGTATCTGGTAAGAACATATTCTATATTAACAATGCATTAAATCACATTACACATTAATTAACCACAATAAATAAAACAAATTAAGTGATGTCTCAAGTCAAGTGAATTACAAGTCATTGGACAGGCGTCCAATCACAACTGACTTCCAGAAAAGGGGAGTCCCGCCCCTCGACTGTCAAAAATAAATTTGTACAAGCGAGCAAAAGCAGCAGGCGAGAGCAGATCAAGCGCGAGAGCGTGTGGAATGATCGTGCGCGCGCACGAGGGCTTGTATTGAGTGCAGAGGAGATGTCATGAGCGCGCGCAGGGTATGAATGAGCTCGCGACTCCCCGTTTCCTCGCGTGTGGATCTGTTATCCTCTCACGAAAGTCATTTACCGCGCGCGCCAGCATCAGTTGTGCGCTCGGTTCTTATTGACATTGATTTGCCGCCATAGATAATAGACAAAGTCTCCACCACAATACTGTCGCCGCGATCGCGGAGAGACTGATAAAATGACTCACTCTCACACTAGCTCCGCTTTTGATCGCACTGATTCAATGCGCTCTAATTCGAACATTTTGTGTAGAAACATGACGTTTTTTTGAGTCGGGGATGAAGTATGACATGTCTGCCATCCAGTGGAACGAATTTTGACACCCAATTTGACAAAATCGGCCGTTTTATTCAGTGCCGCATCTCGTCGAGTAAACTCGACCGTGGCGCCTAGAGGGTTAACTCAATCGCTAGACAGGTGTCTAACTATATTATCACTTTTAACAAGAGACAAGGGAATTTTTTATTTCAGCCAGGCAGATGTGGTTCTGGCCTCATTCTTTATCCAGTCAATTACAGGAGCCCATCTGCAAATTGAAATTGTGGTTTCCAACTCGGAGTAAAGATATAAGATTGTCATTGTGACTTTGTATGTCACACTCTGATTAAAAACAAGAATTATTTCTATGTATGGAAATGCAACTTTATTTCTCACAATTGTGATTTTTTTTCAGCTGTGACTTTATATCTCATATGTTTTTTTTTCTTTTTGTAAACTTCTTTTAAAATGTTGCAATTACCTTTAATTTATTCTGACAGGAAATACTTGAAATGAACAGATGTACAGTAGCAGTTGTAGGCTACCTAATTTATTAAAAGTTCATGCCAAAACATGAGTAATGCAACACACCCACACATACCCTATCAGCTATATTTAGTGATACTTGCGTATTTATACACCTAATAATTTATATTGTTGCATTGTTTTTCTTTTTCTAGCATATGTATGGGTAGTATTATCACAAAGGAGTTTTAACATGTTATGTTAACATGTCTTGTATTTTTCCAGGGCTGTGGAATTATCACATCACCACAAAATCCCAATTTAACATTTGAATATGCTCGTTGTCCCAGACAGTTGCTCTGTTGTTGTTTTTGTCTTACATAGTTTCGCCTGTCCTTTTCTGGGCCTCTGGGTCTTTTTTTTTTTTTGTTCTCTGCCATGTTTTTCACGCTGTCTCTTAGTCTGACCATGAAGTTGTGACAGGTAAAGCAATCTTCCTGTCCTTTTAGAGCTGCAATAATGTGCTAGGATGCTGTGAATATTAATGGCCTCATCCAACCTTGGCCTCCGCTGAATGACAGGGATGGGAAATGCAAGCGGGAATCTAATAAGACCTGATTGTCAACATGGAGTTGTTTGTTGCTTTGGCTGCAATTAAACTCCCAGGCCTCTGTTTCTGTGTTAATGTGGAAAAATGAGCAACACAGCAGCAGTTGGTAATCATTATGACACAGAAGGTCAAGTGCTTCGGCGGGGAAAAACTATTGAAACACCAATGCTTATCACCATCCATCCATCCATCCATCCATCCATCCATCCATCCATCCATCCATCCATCCATCCATCCATCCATCCATCCATCCATCCATCCATCCATCCATCCATCCATCCATCCATCCATCCATCCATCCATCCATCCATCCATCCATCCATCCATCCATCCATCCATCCATCCATCCATCCATCCATCCATCCATCCATCCATCCATCCATCCATCCATCCATCCATCCATCCATCCATCCATCCATCCATTCATGTCCCCTTGCTGCTGGCCCCCAAGCCGTCCATATGCACGTGCATACCCAGGCGCCATGCTATCTATATGTCTGTATGTCTGCCCTTCTATTGTTCTATTTAAATGTTTTCTGAACTGGATTTTTTTCTACTGTGACATCCAATTTAACTCTTTCCCCGCCAGCATTTTAAAAAAGAAAATGGCCAGCCAACACCAGCGTTCATTTTCACAAACTTTTCACAGCCCCATACCTTGTCCTGGGTCGACATTTCATTTAGTAACATTAGGCAGTTTTGATTTATATGCTGTTTAATGTTGATGATTGTGTTATATGGATACAATTACATATGATATTGCTTGTTTCTGCATCTTGTTCACATATGTTTTGATGAAGAGATTCAGTACTCTGTCAGAAGATGTGTCATAGCGCCCCCTACAATATAACAGTGAAAACATGGAAAGCCAGATATTTCAGTCAATGGCGGGGAAGTGTTTTCTCACAAATGACAGAAATTTCCATTAATGGCGGGGAAAGAGTTAAAGTCTGTCAGACGAAAATTGTTCTTATGAAGTGCGATCTTAAAATATGCGCAAAGTCCTCTGCCAAACATTATTTTTGTAATTTGTAAATAAAACAAAGATTATTGGAGTATGTTTTACAAGAAAATATATTTTAGTATTTCTACTAAAGAATTTAATTTGTGAAATTTACTGGCGCTTTCTGAGTGAGACTTGTCTCTACATCATTTTTTCTCAGTGTAGTATTTCTGTATTATAATTGATTGCACTGCGAACCAAGATACATTGTGAGATAAATAAAGACTTAAGGCTAGCACCTACCTGACTATAAATTGAGCTTTGCAGGTATATGAGGCAAATTTACTTCCGCAAATCACATAATTCACTGTAAAATCTTTGGTACTGTATGGACATGAGTTGAATGAATCCAAAGCCAACCTCTTCACCTTTATCAGATTGTATGACCACATGAACTTCACATTTTTAAATTCAGGCTTTATTATGAAATATAGACCTTTTTTTTATTTCTCCCCTGTCATTGTGACATTTAAATACAAAGCAGTTTCACTCTTTTGTTCTAGGCAGAGTTTGCTGTCTTATAAGTCTACCTTTGGAACAATGAGAACTCAGCCTTTGTACCTCAGCTTTGGCTTTTGCCAGAGGCTAGAGAGACAATAGGCATTTTTGTAGCAGAGGAAATCCCAATAGATCTGCTTTCTTGGACTTTTTTACTCCTAAAAGCAGGTCCCAATCAAAAGAAGCTGAATTCTGCTAGCTCAATACAGTAACTGAGAGCCAGACGCCTCTCAGGATTGGATATGCTGCTTGAAGGTGTAGTTGCTCAGAAACGGAGTGCCTGATCAAATTACTTTGTCCTGTTTTAGCACATTAGATACATTAGAAAGCCTGGAAAAATAATTATGTTTGAATTATTATTGCATTTTGTTTTGATTTTTTGCACAATGAAGTGTCATACTTAAATGTAAGCATTTGCTGTTCATTGATGTTTGAGTGCACTGTAAATTTCATTTGATTTGTCAAGGTGCACTATCAATTAAATTAGTCTTATCGTCCTACTTTGCAAAGTAATTTAAAATTGCAATTTGTTTACTGTACCATTTAAAGGCTCACTTACAGTTATTATTGAGTCTGCTAGTTTGAAGTTTAAATATCTGAACAACTGAGGGTAACTGAGAGATCTTATCTCCATCTTTTCTATAAAGTTACTAAAGAATTGTAATACAGCTGCATATTTTATTTAGCCAAGAGTGCTTTGTTGCAGAAAGGTCGTTTTCTAGTAGAAGACTAGATTTGAATGTTAATGGATACACATGTAGGCTAAACATAAATTATTTGGTAAAATAAATGAAATTTATATAAAGTATCTTTAACTATGAACTAACATTTAAATTAATTATTCAAGTAATAATGTATTTACATTATACTTATTTTTGGAAAAAAAACCTGCATGTAATTACAGCTGTAATTAATTTCTGTAATTATGTCTTACACCGTTGACTCTTCCCTTATACCTTAACCCACCCTTAAACCCATGCCACCAAACCTGTCCCTTACCCGTACATTTTACCAACCAACCAACCAACCAGCCAACTTACTTAAGATTTTTGTTTTTTAAAACAGAATGCAAGAGAATAAATTTAAAGACGAATTTTAGATATACACACAAATATTCTTTACAGAATAGCTTGGGTATAGACCTAAATAGGTTTATATGTAACACTGGATCATGCTAACTAGCTGCATCAAAAAAGAGACCACAACACTAGAGAGCTGTACAAGAACATGGTAAAAGTTCACACCCCTGGCTTGGAGTCACTTGCTACACAATCACTAACCTTACCTTGTTATCTGTTGCTTTGGGGGCAGGATAAACATTATAGATAAACTGTTTACTAAAGTAGCTAACTAAGTAATTTTGCCATTGGTTAATGAAAGCATCGTTTTAAAACACTGTGAAGGAAATAAACACCTATGTGAAAATACAGCAGTGTGGCTTTAAGCAAGACTGACCTTACAATATCATCCAGTTATACATTTTTCGAGAACTCTACACCTTTAAACTGCACTTTCCTGTATTAGTTTGATTCGTATTATATATTTCAATTATTCTGTCAATGTTGATTATCTGGTCTTCTCTATTTAAAATATTCCCAAATTGGAAAATCTTTGTCTTCCTCTGCAAATGTTTGAGCTGTCACATAATACAAAAAACTTCATGGTATTGTATGACAGAGACTATATTGCCTGAAGCTTCATTCAGATCCACAAATGCGTATTGCATATTGCAAAGCATTTTCTTCACGTTCAATCTTTTTTTTTTTTTTAAGTGATAGCTTGTCCTCTTTGGACTGTCCATGGTTAACCAACTCAAGATCAGTGAGACACTCCAACATGGATTTTGTTTTCTGAGAAGCAATCGCAGAACGTCTGTATGAGAATGTTAAAGGCCCACTGAAGTGCCTTGGAACGCGCAGCTTTGTATGATGCATTGACGTAATTTCCAATGAAACAGGAAGCTAATGTGGGACATATTGAATGGGTCCTCCGCCTTTTCAAATAGCCAATAGCGTTTAGTTTAGTTTATTTTAGTTTGCAAGTCGTACCTGACAGCACCATGGAAGTGAATCCGAGTGCTGTTGGATTCAATAGTAGAGGTGTGCACAAATTCTAGCCATTTCATTCTTAACCAACGTACAGTTGGAAAACGGAATAAAACTTGAGTGTTTGAGGAACCGAACACACATCTCCAACCCATATTGCTCTGTGATGTACGTGTCAATGGTAGTGATGTGCGGTTTGTGAACGAATAGTTCTTTTGAACCGGTTCTTTTTAATGAACCGGCCGAAACAGTTCACCAAATCGAACTGAATAGTTCAAAACAGTTTGTGTCTTGAGTCAGCGCTGATCCACAGTTTTCTAAAGTTACTTTCTTTCGGACGTGCCTGACAATGCCTCCAACAAGAAATAAAACAATATCCTGGAGTATATGTTTGGTAAATTTTATCCTTTACCACCTCTGTATGACCACAGCTCATTTGAATCGCATTCAATTACCATCACTAGTCCTATAAAAATCCATTTTGTAGATATCTATCGTCCCCCCAGGTCAGCTTGGCAGTTTCTTGGAGGAGCTTGATGTACTACTTTCATCCTCCCCTGAGGATGGTACTCCTCTCATAGTTCTTGGAGACTTCAACATCCACCTAGAAAAACGTCAGGATGCTGATTTCCACACTCTGCTTGCCTCATTCGACCTCAAATGAATATGTACTGCGGCTACTCACAAATCAGGTAACCAATTAGACCTTATTTACACGCGCCACTGCTCCACTGACCATACACTGGTCACTCCACTGCTCACCTCAGACCACTTCCTCCTCCCTCTCAGCCTCAACCTGCTTCAGAACACAACACACACTCCTCCACAGGTCACCTTTCCCGCGAAACCTACGCTCACTCTCACCCTCTCGCCTATCCTCGTTGGTCTCATCCACACTTCCACCACCTGATAAGCTCTCAACACTAGATACTAACAGTGCAACTGATTCTCTTTTCTCCACTTTAACATCCTGCTTGGACAACTTCTACCCCCTTTCTTCCAGGCCAGCCCGCACCACACCCTCTGCCCCCTGGTTATCTGATGTTCACACTGGTACCTTTCCCACAGCATTTAAGCAGGCTCGGGTAACCCCACTGCCTAAGAAACCTACTCTTAATCCAGCACATCTAGAAAATTACAGACTGGTATCCCTTCTTCCATTCGTCGCAAAGACACTTGAACGAGTTGTTTTCAACCAGATCTCTTCCTTTCTTACAAAGAACAACCTCTTGGACAACAATCAGTCTGGTTTCAAAAGTGGACACTCAACTGAGACTGCTCTGCTCTCAGTAATTGAAGCTCTGAGACTGGCAAGAGCAGCTTCCAAATCATCAGCTCTCATTCTGCTGGATCTGTCTGCTGCCTTTGACACAGTTAACCACCAGATCCTCCTGTCAATCCAGCCCGATCTCACGGCAATTCGTACAAATTTTACGAGGTGGCTAATTCGTAACAATTCATACGACCTCACTCGTATGAATTTGTACGATTTTTGCTAAATCATACATATTTTACGAGTTGCCAAACTCGTATGAATTCATACGAATTACCTACCCCTGACCCCCGCCCCTAAACATACCCATCACGCGGGTTTAGACAAATCGTACAAATCCGTACGAGTGAGGTCATATGAATTCGTACGAATTAGCCACCTTTTAATCACTCATACAAATTCGTACGAATTGGTCGTGAGATAGCGTTGGTCAATCCTAAAGATGAAGGGCATCTCGGGAACCGCACTTCAATGGTTCAAGTCTTACCTCTCAGGTATGTCCTTCAGGGTGTCATGGAGGAGTGAGGTGTCGAAGTCACAACACCTAGCTACTGGAGTGCCTCAGGGCTCAGTGCTTGGACCACTTCTCTTCTCCATCTACATGACATCACTAGGATCTGTGATTCAGAAACATGGCTTTTCCTATCACTGCTACGCTGATGACACAACTCTACCTCTCATTCCAGCCTGATGATCCGACGGTAGCTGCTCGCATCTCAGCCAGCCTGATAGACATCTCTGGCTGGATGAAGGACCACCACCTTCAACTTAAGCTTGTGAAGACAGAGCTACTTGTGGTCCCGGCCAATCCAACACTTCATCACAACTTTACTATTCACCTATGCCCATCATCCATAACTCCATCAAGGTCAGCCAGGAACCTTGGAGTTGTTATTGATGATTAATTGAACTTCACAGACCACATTACTAGAACTGCCCGGTCCTGCATATTTGCCTTGTACAACATTAGGAGGATCAGGTGCTTCCTTTCAGAGCATGCTACACAACTCCTTGTTCAAGTGCTTGTTCTATCCAGATCTCCTGGCTGGTCTGACAACTTGCTCGATCAAATCTCTGCAGCTAATCCAAAATGCTGCAGCTAGAGTGGTCTTTAACGAGCCGAAGAGAGCACACATAACTCCTCTACTCACAACATTGCACTGATTGCCAGTTGCAGCTCACATCAAAATCAAGTCACTGACGCTTGCCTACAGAACAACCACTGGCTCTGCTCCTTTTTACCTAAACTCATTACTTCAGACTTATGTGCCATCCAGAAACTTGCGCTCTGGAAGCAAACGTTGTCTTATGGTGCCATGTCAAAGAGGCACAAAATTTCTTTCTCAGACCTTTACCATGACTGTTCCCTGCTGGTGGAATGACCTACCCAGCTCAACCAGAGCTGCTGAGATCGTAGCCATTTTCAAGAAATGGTTGAAGACGCATCTCTTTTGGCAGCACTTGTTCCAGTAATACTAACACTTTCTCTTCCTTTCTATAAAAAAAATAAATAATAAAAAAACCTTTACGGGTTCTGCGTTAGATTAAACTGAGAAAGGTTATAGCACTTACATTTTATTGTACTACTGTTGGTTTAACTCCTTCTATTGTTCTCATTTGTAAGTCGCTTTGGATAAAAGCGTCTGCTAAATGAATAAATGTAAATGTATATATGTTACTCCAGTAACTCCAACAGTTTACTGAACTGAGACATGTTGTGCTGAGAGAACGGATAAGCACGAGTAGCTGATGAGCATTTATGTACTACCGAACATTCAGGTACAGCCACGGACTATGGTCGCTTTGGCCAGGTGGCATTTATAGCGAAGGGGCGGGAGTCGCGGGACGGTTTAGATTCTAGAGAATATTTGATGTACGTGGTGATGTCATAAACATCTGTGATCCATTTTAGTGGACGTGAGAGACTTTAAGTTTTGAATGTTTATATATCTCCTAAATGCGAATTTTGTCATTGTTGTGGAACACACCAGCTTATTTATAACTAAAAAAATAAAATTTTGATTTCAGGGAGCCTTTAAATTTTCTGTAAAGTAGTTTGCATTATAAACAGTCCTCAGGGTTCTCTCATATATTCCTGATACTGCTTCCTTTGTTGATATGCACACTACCATTTAAAAGTTTTTCAGCATCATTTTGCTTAATATTTTTGAGGAAATTAATATAATATTTAATATAATTTTGGTGCTTGTTACTTCTGAGCTGATGTTCATGACAATTATGTAGAATTAAATATTTTAGAGGTGTATTATTAGTGAATACGTATTGTGACAGTAAGTTATGAAAATCATATTTCTTCTGTCTTTAATTCTTAATAGGCATGAATGCAGGAGAAAAAAATCACAAAAATTAAAGACTTTAAAGAATTTAATGTAATGAAATATTAAAGTTGTTTCATCATGTGGATCCCGGGTCATTTATTATGCTATATTACTGTAAAAATACTGCTGGGTGTCATTAGAGTAAGTGCTCTTGTAAGAACTGAGAAAAATGATCATCACTGGAACGGGGTTGTTTTCTGCATATGCACACACATACAGTCGTGCTCAGAATTAATGGTACCCCTGGTAAATACGATAAAAAATGGCTGGAAAAAATAAATCTGCATCATTTATCCTTTTGATCTTTCATTCAAAATATTGGCAAAAATCTAAACTTTCATTGAAGTAAAAGAATAGAAAGTGGGGGGAAATCACATTATGAAATAAATGTTTATCTCCAAAACACGTTGGCCACAATTATTGGTACCCTTTTATTAAATACTTTTTGGAATCTCCTTTTGCCAAGATAACAGCTCTGAGTTTTATCCTATGATGCCTGATGAGTTCGGAGAACACCTGACAAGAGATCAGAGACCATTCTTACAGAATCTCTCCAGATCCTTCAGATTCACAGATCCATGTTGGTGTTTCTTCTCTTCAGTTCACTCCACTCATCAGGTCTGGGACGGTCATGGCAGAAGCTTCATTTTGTGCTACTTAACACATTTTTGTGTTGATTTTGATGTTTGTTTTGGATCGTTGTCCTGATGGAAGATCCAACCACGGCCCATTATACGATTTCTAGCAGAGGCTGTCAGGTTTAGATTTTTTATCTGTTGGTATTTGATAGAATCCACGATGCCATGCATGTATCTGAACAAGAAGTCCAGGACCTCCAGCAGAAAAATATGACCACAACATTAAAGATGGTATATTAAATTGTACACATGGGGTACTTTTTATCCTTGTGTGCACCAAACCCATCTTGCATGTTTGCTGCCAAAAAGCTATTTGTTAGTTTCATCTGACCACAGAACCCTGTGCTGTTTGAAGGTCCAGTCATGTCTGACAACTGAATTTGCTGGGGTTTGTTTTTGGATGAGCAAGGAGGATTTTTCTTGAAAACCTCCCAAACAACATGTGGTGATGTAGGGGTTGTTTAATTTTTTTTTAATAGGCTTTCTGAACCCAAGACTCAACTAATCTCTCCAATTCTCCATCTGTGATCTTTGGAGAGTCTTTAGCCACTCAAACTTTCATCCTCACCATGCATTAAGACAATATAGACACACGTCCACTTCCTGGCAGATTTGTAACATCTTTAGTTGATTGGAAGTGCTTAATTATTGCCCTGATGGTCAAAATGGGGATTTTCAATGCTTTAGCTATTTTCTTACAGCCACTTTCTATTTTGTGATGCTCAACAATCTTTTGATGCACATCAGAACTATAATCTTTGGTTTTACTCATTGTAATGGATGATTAAGGGAATTTGGCCATTGTGTTTCCTCATATTTAAACTCCTGTAAAACAAGAAGTCATGGCTGGACAATTTCATGTTCCTAGTCACCCTGGTGTGCAAAAAAAAGGTAAATATGAATGGGAATATACTTAAGAGATATTTTACTCGTAAACAATTCTAGGGGTACCAATAATTGTGGCCAACTTGTTTTGGAGAAAAACATTTATTTCATAATGTGATTTCCCCTCCACTGTCAATTATTTTACTTCAATGAAAGGTTTGATTTTTGCCAATTTTTTGAATGAAATATCAAAAGGATAAACGATGCAGAATTATTTTTTACAGCCATTTTTCATCATATTTACCAGGGGTACCATTAATTCTGAGCACGACTCTATCTAAGGCATAATTTACAATTGGCTGGTCATTATCGCAAAATAAATACTAACAGAGTGATCAGGAGCCTGCCGTGAAGCCATTACACAGCTGCTTACCAAATAAATATATAACTGGACTTGAAATATTGATTTGAGTTGAAATTATTATAATTTTTTATGTAAGAAAAAGTGTTATGAGAGGCATCAGATGAGGACAGTAATGCTTCCTATTACAGTTTAACGGTCTTAATGGGGAAAAAAAAATCAGCAGAATGTCCTAATTCATCAATCACAATCAAGTATTCTAGTGAGCTGTGCAATAAATACAGATTATCACCTATTTGTATTCAGTATGTCATGCACTGTATTTTTTAGTTGTTAGATATGCCAAGATTTGGTATTGTTTGAATTTAATCCATTCTAACATATTTTATTTTATTAGAATATAATATTTAAAATAATAATGTGAAAATATTGATGACATAATACTTACTAGTTTTAACATTGAAACAATACTTTTCTGTAAAGATGCTTTGAAACAATATGTATTGTGAAAAGCGCTCTACAAATAATATTGAATTGAACTGAACCCAAAATAGTCAGGTAACTGCTGAGGAAAAGTTGGACTACATTAAATGCACAGCCCTGCAAATATGACATTAGTTAGTCATTTATGTAAAGGTTAACTCTTTCTGTAACCTCTGTGTCCTGCTGTATCAAAAAAGCTGTGCAGCATGTTGGTTCTGGCCAATAGTTAAGGATTTGGGCTTCTAATACTGAGGTTAGAAGGTTCAATTCCAGAAAAGGGTGATCCAATAACTGGAGAATTACTGGCATCCCACTTCTGCCCCGGAACAGCTTCACCTTTGAGAATGCACTTAACCCATGGCTTGCTCTCTGAGGATGCAATTTCTGTACTGTGAAGTCACTTAGGCTAAAAAAAGTATGTGCTATAAAAGACAATAGTTTTAAATATGTTGCAGTGTTGGTACGTCTGTTAAACGTAAAATATTTAATTGTTTTGCATTCACTTCTGCAGTTTTCACAGTTTTAGGCATTTTTTATTTGTCACAATTAATACACAATTAGAAAAGTAAATGATAAATTCCTCATGTACAAACAAAAGTACAGAAAGTCTTGGGTTACAAATGTAACCATGGTTCCCTGAGAAGGGGAATGAGACATTGCGTTCTAGGATGCTTATGAGAACCCCTTCAGTGTGACCGGTGTCTGAAACCTGTGTCATGACAATAACATTGGCCGGCCACAGTCTAAGACGTCACTACTGGTGCAACCAGAGTATGAAAGAGCACATGTAGTACAAGTCAACAACTTCTTTTGTCTGAACGAGATGTGGGCAGGCATACCTGAATCATGGTAGCAAGACCCAGTGTCTCGTTCCCTTTCTCAGGGAACCATGGTTACATTCATAACCAAAGACGTTCCTGGGAACAAATACCCACTCCGCCATGCTGAGAGAATAAATGATGTATAGGGCTGTCACTTTTGTGAAAAAAAATAAATCCTGTTCGATTTTGAGACCTAAGTGTTTAATGAATCAATTGTAAAACGATTGCTTCAACATGGCTGTGTTTACGATTAGAAATGTCAAACAAATTTCACCTATGTAGGTGATTGTAGCCCGAATCTGTATCTGTATGCGTGAGACTGTCTGAATACCGGCAGAATTCACATTTTTGTTGTAAAAAGAGACACATTATGCAGAAGTATAATTCGCTGTTATGTGTGTTTATCAGAGCCTGCAGTTGCTGTGTGCAGCGCGTTCACTGCTGGCGTATCGTGACGGATGCGCTCCGAGAGAAGGTCGTTAAAATCGATTCCCTATTTTCATTTTCAAAACTTCTGTTGGTTGGTCCAATCGATTGTGCAATCGATTTTTGAATGTAAAGTGACAGCCTGAATGCTGTAACAGCTAACATAAAGCCAATGACTCCAAGGAGCAAAGATCGGAGTCACGGTTCCCCATCCTAGAGGCTACGCACCAGAGGCTGTCGTGACTCTATTCCCTAGTGCCAAAAATCTAGACTACATACCCCGCAGGCAGAGTTCAGGACCAGGTATTATTCCGAATACCTTCAAAGGAATATGGCCAAGGATAAGGAAAATGCCTGACAACTCGACACTGCTATCCGAATGGATCTCTGGGGAGACCGTTAAAAAACAGTTAACCAAAGAGGTTAAAAAAAGAGCCTACAACATCCAGCATGATGACCCTCTATAGCGAGAGGAAGCCCAACTATGCTTTACGCAAAAGACCACTAAGGAGGCTCACAGAGAGCCATACAACTTGTTCATGTTATCTTATGCGGAACTCTTGGGAGCAGAGGTCTCTAAATCGAGAGGAAACCTAACAACGCTTCCCTAAGGGTGGTTCCACCAAGGAGGCTCACAGAAAGCCATACAACACGACGTGACCACCCAGACTGAGCTCTAAGAATGGAGCCCT
The DNA here is from genome assembly GCA_030578275.1 of Meda fulgida. Lineage (NCBI taxonomy): Eukaryota > Metazoa > Chordata > Actinopteri > Cypriniformes > Leuciscidae > Meda > Meda fulgida. The sequence continues at coordinate 25,981,718 of CM060622.1, forward strand.
CAAGCTGGGTGCAAGCTGCGACCACTTGGAAAGAAATGTCTTTGTAGGATCTTAAGACACCAAGCACTCCTGAAGGTGCCTTATGACAAAATAAGGGTTTGTAATCTGGGGCAAAAAAAAAAAAAAACACTTCCTCTCGGGTTCTTGAGATCGAAAGAGCAGTGCGAGTTCCCATTAGAAAGGGAACTGAGCAAAGAAGGTATATTTCTACCAGAAACTATTTGTTTTGCTCTTTAAACGAAAATTTTACTGACTATAAATAACTTTAAACTTTATAAATGTAAATCTGAATAAATAAATGTAATTCTGAATATATAAATGCAACTCTGAATATATAAATGCAATTCTGAATATATAAATGTAAATCCTGAATATATAGTTAAAACTCTGAATATATAAATGTAATTCTGAATATATAAATGTAAATCCTGAATATATAGTTAAAACTCTGAATATATAAATGTCATCCTGAATATATAGTTATAACTGTTAATATATAGATATAAATAGTAAATAAAAAAAATGTAATCCCGAATAATATAGTTATAGGTCAGAAGATAATTATTAGCCCATAGGCAAAAGGTCCTCAAAGTCAGTGGCCGTGTTGTTGGCTTTTTACATAGTTCAACATGGCTGACAGGGCTCGGGAAATTGTCAACAATCTGTTGGCAAGTAGTGATTTTATTGAGACAGTTGAAGCGGCATGTGATATGTGATCCTGTCGGAGACACGAAGATCATCCAACAGTGCGCCCGTCACAGCAAGCTCGACTGTCCATCAGACTACTGAGGAGGAGGTGCGGTCACTTTTCAACCGTGGCGCTTCAGCACGCCCTGCACCTGCGTATAATATTCACTATCTATGTAATAACAATTATAACTATATATTCAGATTTACAATTATATATTCAGAGTTATAACTATATATTCGGGATTTAAATTTATATATTCAGATTTACATTTATATACTCAGAGTTATAACTATATATTCGGGATTTACATTAATATTTTCGGGATTTACATTTATATATTCAGAGTTATAACTATATATTCAGAATTACATTTAAATATTCAGAGTTACATTTATATATTCAGATTTAATTTTATATATTTAGAATTACATTTATATATTCAGAGTTATAACTATATATTCAGGATTACATTTATATATTCAGAGTTTTAACTATATATTCAGGATTGCATTTAATTACTTCCTGTTTGGCCCCCCATACTAATACAATATATATATATATATATATATATATATATATATATATATATATATATATATATATATATATATATATATATATATGATCCTGCCAGTTATAGATTACACTATAGGTTTTATTACAGAACTGAATAATTTCACAAAGACAGGTAACAACATTGTAACATTAATCATAGTTTTTCATAAAACACATTGAGGAAGGCCATATCTTAACATTTAGCTTAAAGCATCCCTGAGGCATCAGTTGTTGCTACAGTAGAGCCTGGTCAAAAAGGCACTGGACTTGTTGAGCCTCATAAACCCCAGAGTCATTTCTATTAAGTTCAAATCTACAATGAGGACTTTGTCATCCTAAAACACTGCTAGCAAGAGTCGACTTAATTCAACTTCAGCCTCCTTCAGTGTGCATGTTGACACAGTTGGATTTACTATGTATACAGTTTTCCAGGGTTAATCTGATAAGCTCTATGAAGTCCTTCTAATGAAATCAAACCTTATACAAACAAATGAAGTGTGCCTAGGTTATTGTGTTTACATTGGTGAGTAGGTTAGGAAATAGTGAGCAAGAAAGAAAGAGAAGGAAAAGTTTCAACATAAACATCACACTTTTAAGAGTCTACCAGAGGCTTGTGCTAGTTTTATTTTATTATTAATATTGGAGTTCATACTGATTTTGATTTCAGTATTTATATTATTTATTATTATTATTAGTACTAGTAGTAGTTGCATTAACACTAATGTAGTTTTTGCTAACAACTAAAAAATATTAAAAATATATATTAAAAATTTGAAATAAAGCTGAAACAAAATAGAAATATTTGATGAAAAGTGAAAATAACAAGTGAACTAAGTAACAAAGTACAATAAGTTTAAATACTAAAATTACTAAAGCTAAAATAAAAATAAATTAAGACTAGATAGAAAAATAAATAACAAAAACATAAGAAACTTAATAAAACAAACTAAAATTGGTAAATATTTAAATAATATATAATTAGTACATTATACTATTATAAATAGTATTTAAATAGTTCTAAAATTAGACTGAGTAGCAGTAGCAATAATTTTGTACATGGAAATATTTTGGGATGAATATCAGTTTATAAATATTTCTCATGGCAATAAAGCACATTAACCTCAAACTTACAGAGAAAAGTGAAGTGACTTGTGAATGTGACATTGAGCATGAATTGGCCTTCTTGTTTGCATCTGAGTTACAGTATAATGCTTTTTAAGTCAAACAACAAGGTTGTCTAGAAGATTAATTTAATCTCGTTAAGTAATTAAAACAATCAAGCTCATGGTGCAACACAAACTACAATTGTAAATCCTGAAGCCTCTAATTAATTCATGACCAGATTTCCCAAAGGAGGTTTAAATTACAACAGCAGCAAATCATCTGACATATTGTAGACTACAGGAATTTCAGCAGTTCATGTAATGCATTGCGATCATATGTAGATGGTATCACGCTCGGTTCTTTTCACTAATAGTGTCAGGCTGGCTGCACAACTATAATATAGATATGATCCTTTTGAATAGACATGTTGAATCTTTAGTGATTCTCCAGAGGGCCGACTGGGTGATTCATTGGTTTTGGCTGGAGGCCTCTCGGTGCATTGTAAGTATCAATATACATTTGCATCAGTACACAGTCTATATAGTCAGCCAGTCTTCCAGTGTAGGAGCTCAAGCCACATTACCATGATCTAGATGTGTCAGCTGAGCCCAGAGGCCTTGGGAACAGCTTTTTTTACAGCTTATGTGACAGTACTTTGCTGAAGAGTGAGTGGGAATGTATAGATAGAAACACGTACCGTTTTTTTCTGATATCATATTTGAAAGGCTCTACATTTCAGCTGTATTTAGAGTAATACATTTTTCTAGAATTCAGATATAACTTAATTAAAAGAGCACCACTGAGCTATGCATAAAGTAATTGCAAATTTGACTGGTCTTTAAAATTGAAAACAAATGTCTTTTTAACTCCCTGCTGGAGAATTATAACAATCTTTCTTGAGAGCACTATAAAACTAATATGAGAAGATTAGGTAGTCCTGCTACTTTCTAAAAATTGGTTCATCCTTATTGTTGGTTTTCTTATTAAGACAGTCTTTATACAGTGTAGTGACATCAGCATGGCTATTTGTCCAGTAGTAATCTAAATGTAGTCACATTTCCTGAGGGTCTGACCACAGGGGCCAATTTACTGGAGCAGTCGATTAATGCTCCCTTTGATGCTACTAAATCACATTCCCATAGGCTGTTTCTGATGACCATACAATGAAAGTGGGAACTGAGTGTTAGATATGAATGTGTGATTTCAGCTAAAGGAATGCATGTGCATATATATATATATATATATATATATATATATATATATATATATATATATATATATATATATATATATATATATATATATATATATATATGCACATGCATTCCTTGAATGGGAAGTGAATGGTGCTCATCAACTGTTTGGTTACCAACATTCTTCAGCATATCTTCTTGAACTATCCCCTTAAAACTTATCATGAGAAACTAACTAACTAAATAAATAAATACAAATAAATAAATAAAAAAATCCAATATTTTTTCTGTCACCCATATAAATAAACTGTGACCTCAGAAATGACAACGAATTGCAAAATGTGTTACAAGGAATTTCACAACATGAAATAAGTAGAGCACATTCAATTTAAGCATATTCTGACCTGATTTTCTTTCTTTACACTCTTCAAAATAAGTCTCTAGAGATGTGTGTGAAAACCAATGTCATTTTATTAAAGTAGATGTATGTCACCATAATCATACAGTCAGTTTGCCCTATATTAGTGTACTTTAAACAGATGAGGTGTGAGTAACAGCATTAAGAGTGTATTAAAATGTTAGGTTACACTATTTTGATAGTCCACTTTATGCATTCTGCTAACTATTAGTGACTTTGGAACTACATGTCAACTAACTCTCATTAGAGTATTAGTAGACTATTTGGTTAGGATTTGGGCTAGTAGAATAAGTTGACATGTAGCTGCAAAGTTACTTAGTAGAATGTGAAATATTGTTTAGAAGTGAAAACTTTTTTTGTGTGTGACCCTGAATCACAATTTACACATACATTTATAAAATATCGTGCAAAAGTTTTTGTATTTCAGTAATTCAAATTAAAAAGTGAAATTAATATATTTAGTATATATAATTATATACATATGCATGATTATACTTTTCAGAGGGCCGACATTTCTGTATTTAAAATCCTTTTTTTTAATTGATTTCATGTAATATTCTAATTTTCTGAAATTTTGAATTTGGGGTTTGCATAAGCTGTAAGCAATAAACATCAAAATTATAACTTTTGCACGATATTCTATTTTTTGAGTTTCACCTGTATGTATATATATATATATATATATATATATATATATATATATATATATATATATATATATATATATATATAATTACCTCATTCTTTTTAGCTAATATTTCTTTATGAAAATAATTGTTGATAATGTTTGTATTTTTTTTCATAATATCTTTTTCATTACCATAGCAATTCCAGTCTCTGCACTTTATCTCAGTTATATCTTTTCAACTACATTGTTATTATTTTTCACATTTACTTATATCTAAATAGTGGCACCTAGGCATTAGATATCAAATAGAGATATTGCTTTTCCTGTACAGAGAAATGATAGATATACTGCTAAAGTGCAGTCATGATCTGTCATGATGAATTGATAAAACGGATGCATAATTAATGGTTCTGATATTGATGAGATGCTTCTTTACTAAAGCAAGTAAATTGTAGATATTGTTTGTCCATCATATAGAAGAAAAAAAATGCTGTTTGGGATTATTACTATGATTAAGTGAAAGAAATAAAATTGAACTGCACAGCGCAGCTGGTGTCTGATGGTTGTAGTGGGCACCAGCCAAAATTAGCCCCCAACAGACTGTGCCCGAGTGAGACAGCATGCTGGTTATTCAGATTCAGGCCGCTGGGTAAAATTGCAATGATGAAATACATTGTGTATTCAAGGCATTGTTTTAACAGTGGGACCGCCGTTCCAACGACTTTGAAATACTAAACTCAGACAGTTGGCGGATCCTGGTTAAGGTGAGGCGTAATTTGGGTCTTACTTGAAAATCCTCTGTTATCCTAAAAAAGTAGCCAATTTCCAGTTGCCTTCAAAAAGACAACAATGCCGGAGTTTCAGTTACAGAGACGAGGTATTAGCTGAAATGGAGAGTGGAACATGATCCTCAGCTGTGTGCCTGTGTTTATTTAGCAATCCTGGGTAAGTCTGGCTGGAGGAGACGGACCATAAATGTCAGTGAAGGGGGACTGTGTTTTATCCTCTTTCATAGAGTGGATCCGCACATGGGATGGCATTCATTAGAGATCGTAAAAGCTCAGTTTCAGTCTTTACGGGTCACCGTTCTGTGTCTTAGTCATGCTCTAAATGCACGTTTTACTTAAATTACAGCATGATATCATTTCTTATTTCTTGTTTCTTGGTGGCTGCACTCCCAGGACATTAATCTGGTTCCACTTTCACATATAAAATTAGTCACCACCTGCCTTTAAATTCACATACCTATATGATAGTCTTTGTTTTTCTTTGAAGTTACACTTAAATTGCTGGATCAGATCTACTACTGTTACATTTATTTCAGTCTAACATAAACGGGAAATGTACAATTTCCTGCTGTATTATCTATGCTTTCTTCCCAAATTCACATAGCAGTTTTATAGATGAGGAAACTGAAAATGGTGTTTGGCAGGGTATACAGTTACATGGCAGTCCGAATGTGTTTTATTGTTTGTTACACACCATTTACGCTGCATACAGGACCAACAAGTGGCAAACTTACAGTTTGAAGGAAAGGTTTTCACATTAGATTTTCACAACATGATTATTGTGACCAAAATAATTCATTATAATTATATTATTGCGATATCTATGGAAATAATAATAATACATAAAATAGTAATAATAATAATGCCAGTGAATCAGACTCAAAATACGAGTAGGCTATAGGGAGATGAAGATCGATTTTGTAACCATAACTGTTCAAAGGTGAACACAAAGATCTTACTGTTGATCAGCACTTCATGCAGACAGAGGTATCTTTTTTTACTGAATCCAAAAAAAAAAACTTGCACACTGAAGTTTTTGAGGTGCTTTCATCTGTCATCTTCTCTGACATTATTTTTGTATAGCAGTAGTAGATACACACTGGCTGCATCCAAAATCGCATACTTCCCTACTATATAGTTGTTGAAAAACGGTAGGCTATGTCTGAATTCACAGTACTCATAAAGGAGTGGGCAAAAAGTCAGATTCTGAAGGGCTCATACGATATGAGATTCTGGACACGTTGCCATCCCATAAGGCCACAGGAAAGAATTTGTGAATGGCAGTAAAGTGATGCAACTGATGCTGGTAGGTCAAATGGCAATGACAACATGGCGAATGTAGTACGTCCGGATTGCATTCATACTACATACTTTTTTAGCATTTGCAAAGTAAGAAGTTATTAATTCAAAATATCTACTCAAGAGAGAATGCAAATTCGAACACAGCCACTGCGTCTGTCTTCTTTTTTCCATGTTATGACAGATCGCAACCAACGTTAAGCTTGCCACATATATGTTGCAGATAGCTACTAAAACAATTAAAACATTTTATATATAAGCAAATCTGCAATGCTGGTATTTTATGACACCCCTAGATTTAAGTCTTTCTACAAAATATGTACTTTCTCATTGATTAGTGAAAAAATTGGTCCCCAATCCAGTCCAAAATATAATTTAAAAGTTGACAGTGTCATTAAGGACATAGAACTGGTTTGTGTCGCCTCAATGTGGGTTTGTTGCACCTCACATGGAGATAAGCCTCGCTTTGGTTTAATGCGGGGAGCTGCTTCCTGTCTCCCCTCCTCAAGTAGGTCACAAATGGTCTCGCTGCAGACTCTGAGAATAATCCCATCTCTTCATAGTCTGGGGGATTGTGATGTGAGGAGAAAAAAAAAATCCTTTTTTCCACTGATGAGCTCTGAACCCTGGATATTTTGTAGCGACAATTTGAGGACTTTGTGATAGGTAATTCGTGCTCGTACGCAACAATTTGCATAATATGGTACAGAGAGAACATTTTTAAATAATTGCCTTGTTAACGGTGAGTTGAGTAAATGTAAGAAGTGTGGAAAGTGTACATTCTAGAGGGTCTGGAGTTGTAATAACATCAGCCATATATATATTCATATGGTGTAACAGTCAGTTTCCTCACTTAACACAGAACTGTAATTAAACTGCATAAGTTTGAGAAAATGTATTATATCACCGGACACATGTTTGTGTCATAGTTTCGGTCAGATTGTGTATAACCCTGGGGAGTCTTGTAATAGCCCTGCAACCAGGTGGGTTTATTGATTAAAGCTGTACTGCACTTAGAAATATGTAAATCTGTGCTAATTAGATTTCATTCACAGAGAAGGCCAGTTTCTGAAATGTCATTTCCTGGGTAGCTTAATAAAAGACAGACCTGCTGCTTGATCACAGAAAAATCATTTACAATTGGAGAAAGAGAGAGACAGCGGTAAAGAGAGGGAATGTTCTTTAAACTGGATTTTAAATCTGATAATCATTATCATAAATCAGCTTTAGTCATTAAGGAGCATATAATATATCAAGAATGAGAGATTAATGGAGCTGGACCTGATAAATTCCTATTTTCCGACAAATCATTGGGTAGGGTTAGTCTAATACTCACATAATTAGCTTACACTGTTGAGGAGTGATTGATATTTGCTGTCTTGCTAGAAAAAAGAGAAAGCAAGCGATAATTGCAAGGGACGTGCAGCAAAACGGTTATCTGTATATATAAACACTACTGTTCAACATTTGTGGATTTAATCATGGCAAAGCTGAATTTTCAGCATCATTACTCCAGTCTTCAGTGTCACATGATCCATCAGAAATCATTTTAATATGCTGATTTGGTGCTCAATAAACATTTCTTATTCATCAATGTTGAAATCAGTTGTGCTGCTTAATATTCTTGTGGAAACCGTTATACTTTTTTTCAGGATTCTTTGGTGAATAGAAAGTTCACAAGAACAGCGTTAATATTCATTAGAAAACATATGTAACATTATAAATACCTCCACTGTCACTTTTGATTATAGATATGAAACTATATTCCATTTATACTTTGCATATTGCAAAAATGTATTTTACAACTCCTATGAATGTCTAACAAGTATTTATTTATTTTGACGTCATCATTTGGTCCTTAATGAATAAGGTATTTAGCTTTGGGCAGGTCCCTAGTAAAAAGAAAAAAATAACACTGTTAATGTGGCTTTAGATAGAAAGCTGTTGAGTGTCATGGTCTGTCATGTGCTAAAGGACAACCGTAGGAGGCCTATATATGGAGGGCTGTGTTAGGCTGTCTTATTCATACATGTTCCATATGTCTACAGCTGATGATTGAAATTCCTCAGACCGGCTGACCCCAGAAAACTCCAGCTGGGACTGTTGTACATGCCATTTTATGGGAATTTATTGGTTGTGCACATTTCTGGTAACTTACTGCTCTCTCTCATTTCTGGTAACTTACTGCTCACTTACTGCTCTCCATACATCTTTCCTTGACCCCCAAAATACGGCAGACAGTGGTAGCCTGTTTCCCAACAGAGCACAAAGATAACAACAGATTACGTAGGTAACATAAATCCCTGATGTTTTGGTGCCAGGAACAAGACATGTTACTCACTGAAGAATTATTCAATGGAAATGCTGAGAGACTGAATGGGAGATGCTTATGATGAAATAATCATGTGAACAATCTCAGAATCCATTGATAAACCATCCGGCTGCATCAATACACTCTCCCACCTGGCGTAATCTGTTTCACCTTTTAGAGAAATCCCTCTGCATGCCCTATGGTCCACACAAACACAGACATTGTAGTTAAAAGCCTTGAAGATCAGGAAGAAAGCCTCAGCTAGGCAGATAGAGTTTCTTTTTAAAGACCTGCCGGGATAGAAGTGTTACAATCAGCGGGAACAATCGCAAGAATATTCCGGGAACCTTCAATCCAAGGGGCAGGGTAACGGGCACGGCGGTCCATTTCATCCATCAGGGATGATGCGTGCTGGAAAAAGAGTTCTTTCTAAATTAGGTTAGGCCTCTCTCTAACCACAGCACATCTCCAGCCTCCTCTCTCGAACACATCCATCTTGGGCTGGAGAGGTAATGTGTTCCTAAGTGAGTTAACCCACTACACAAATTTGATTTGGTCCTTAAACATTACATCACTCTTTATATCTCATTATTAATTAGCTGGGATTATGCTTCAGACGTTGTGTTTAGAGTGTCTCAAGGTTATCGAAAGAGGTCCTCTCAGCCCATGGTGTATTTAATTTCATGTGTTTAATTAATATATTGCAGACTTTTAAAAAGCCTGCCAATAATAGATCTTTCATGAACCACATATGACCCTTTGCTTCTCTGCTCTGGTTCATGTTCCTGTGATGATCCATAACTCAGATCAATCAAAAGTGCAGTGGTAATCTGTCGAAGACCGCACTCGTCTGTCAAAGTGTCACTGCCGCTGTTTCTGAGGTTCATTTGTTATGTGAGAGATTAATTAGAACATTTTCTTGATAGTTTGATTTGAAATTAGATTCACAGATCATTTATTTTTGTAGATGTAACGTTTGTTTCGGTTTACATCCATACCAATGACCTGGCAACAAAATAATACCATGTTTAAAAGCCTTTTTAAAAAGTTAGGTTAATTCCAGGTGGTGACGTCAATTTATAAGCATCCATGCTTTGCATTCAGATTACACGGCTGAAAAATCCTGTATTGTTGGTGACCAGCATAAGGTATGCTTTGCATGCTGGTTGCTGGTTACCAGTATGGGAAGTGGGAGTGTTGGTGGACCAGCAAAACCAGATCAGTTTTGTTTGAGAACGGCATGACTATCTTGGTCCTCCAGCTAGACCTGCACTGTTCCAGCTCTAATTAGCATAAACCAGCCTGGACCAACATGGAATTCATGCTGGTTTATGCTTGGTTTTTCATCAGGTTATTCTACTTACTTTGAGTTTGATGTTAGAACTTAAAATATATTAAAAAAAAAAAATCAGCGGAAAGCAGACTCCTCCCATGTTTGCAGTTTCTACGACTGTACACATGACAACACATTTTAATAAAGTCAGAGTGATATATTTTACTCACTGTGGTTGGATGCACTTCAATTTGCTAAGTGTTTTTTCCTAAGTGTATCACATGTGCACTTCAATAAGCTGAAACAACACTGGTTAAGGTGTTTTCATGCTGGGGGAAATCGGGGTAATGGACAGAAATCTAGGCTATTGATTGGTTTATTCTTAAGCTGTTCATGACCTTAAGATCCGATTTACACTGTAGCGAAATCGAATAACGAACTGGTGTGACTTCATTTTGAACAAAATCAGGCCAAAACGAAGTTTGAAACAGCTTGCCAAAGCGAACTTTCCGAAAAAGTGATGTATTTTAACAATGTCATCTAATGGGTATTTGTATGTATTTCATATTATTTATACATATTATTAAGAGGTTATGTTTAGCTTTGGGGATAGGCTTAATGTATTTGTAAATATTTGAAGGAACTTTTAATACTAATACAATTAAGTATTTATTATTAATTTACATCCAGCCAGTTGTTATCGAAGAATAATCCCTTACTCTGTAATAACAACTGGTTGGATGTACATTATCCTGCTTATTACATAGTTACTTGCCACATAAGTAAATAATTAGACATACTGATCTTGATCTGAGTCAAAATATTTTATTAGCTCTTTAAACGCAAAGCTTCAGCGGAGAAAGCAATTAGTAGCAAGTGGCAAGATCAAACTAGATGGACATTTAAGGGATACAGTACTGTCATACCACTTATCACATGGTATTTCACCACACAAATATTTATGGGGATAAGATAAATTGATTTGAGATGAAACTGATTTAAAATGGTACCTGTTTGTTAACTTCTAAACCATTACAGTGTACTTGAAACAAGAGAGAGTGAGTATGCGATACCGGATGACATAATTGTACACAAAATATTGATTTGAGTTTTAATATTGTATTATCTCACCAAACGCAAAACTTCCATGAGGAAAACACTTTGCTATAGCTAGTATATTGGGGCTTTGAATTGATATTTTGATATTTACTTTGATAAAAAAAAAAAGAGTCGCCAGCCACCGCCAGTATTTTTTGGTAATTTTCATATTTTCAAACATTTTCAAAAATCATGGCACACTGAATATTTTGTTGTTTGAATATCTGAATATGCAATATATCAAAAGAAAGAACAGCTAGAAAATTCTAGCCTAATGCATTCTTTTTTTATCAACACGTGAATGTGGGTAGGTTTCATTAAACAGCATAAAATCAGCAATATTCTGAACAAAAAGCTGAGGAAATATAATTTTTGTCAAATAATACGTCTGGATCTAATTACAATGAGCAAAACATATAATAGATCGAGTCCATCAACACCCCCAAAGCTTTACAGTCCTTACCACTTCCTGGGTCGACATCTTATTTGGTAATGTTAGGCAGTTTTGCTGTTTATTGTTGATGATCACATTATTTTTCATATGCATCTGCTTACAAATGAGATTGCTCGTTTCTGCTTCTTTTTGCCTGTGTTTTGATCTTGAAATACTACTCATTCAGGAGATGTGAAAACACAGAAAGCCGTAAAATCTGGTCAATGGGAGGGAAGCATTTTCTCATTAAAGATGTGATATCTCATCAATGGCGGGGAAAGAGTTAAGCATTGTTTTTAGTATTTGCATGCAAACACACTCATTGGGAGGTGACTTACACTCTTGATTTGAGCCACTGGTATCAGATGAAGTCACTAAGGGCACTTCAAAACTCTAAAACACAAAAATGTTTCAGTCACATATGAGATGTTGTTGAGTCACTGTAAATGGAAACTTTTTTAACCTCGTGGTTGGAAACAGTTACTGTTGCCAAAAGTTCACTGTTAGATCCTCCACCCATCAAAGTTGTTTGAAAACAGAGCATCACGATTTATTGCAGTTAGTGGAGGTTTACCTTGCTAAAGGAGAATGGTAATTACTGTCAATGCTTTTAGACAGGAAAGATGATACTGGTTTCTTCACTTGTTTTATAGAGTCAGCTTGGGCACTTCATTTGTCCCTTGAACTCACTTGTTTTACCCAACACCCTAAAGTCTGACCTCAATATATTTGAAATGAGATCTGGAAGTCTTCAACCCTCCCTCAGCCCTCTTTCCTGCTGTGTAGTGAACTACTGGGAGTTGCTCTGAGACATTGTACCCTCTCTCCCACCCCAAATCTTTAGTGCATTAATGGACCCTTTGTTTGCATGAGATTAGCTCCAGTCCACAGGGTATTAACTGGAAATGAATCAATGTGTGAGATTATTCATTTTAACATTTTGCTTGTGTCAGTAACAGTTGTTTAAAGTGCCAATTAGCTGAAGTTGCTCATACCTTTTCTGTGTGGATTGAGCCAAACAAGCCTGCATAAATCAACATGTAATTAAATAACTGAGTATGAATAGGCACGCAGGATTTTAAAATAATGTGAAATCTGAGCAACTAAAACCAAACCAATGCCTTGAAATACAAATAATCAGGTACCATTATGTCCTATGTTTGAACTTAGTGATTTATAAATTACCAGCAAATTTCAAACCTGTTACTTTAATTCAATAATTTGTGATAGTGTGAATAGATGTTTAGCTAAACTAGCACTAACAATATAATGCTACATTATGCATACATGTGGGTTTCATCTGAAGGAATATAAATATGCATATTAATTTGTACAGGTTTGGAATGTTATAAGGGTAAATAATGACAGAATTGTAATTTTGGGTGAACCAAACATTCATTTAACATTGCCAGTCAACAATGAAATCTTCCCCTGACACAACCTCAGGTTAACTGACCTACTCAAGGCTACAATGTCCAGCATGACTCAAGATCCTGGAGTTCACTTTAATGTAGCATAAACCTGCAGTCTGTTTTAAAACCCCAGATTCCTAATGAGTTGACAAGCACTATCGATATACAGGATATGCCATTCTTCTGAGAGAGAGAGAGAGAGAGAGAGAGAGAGAGAGAGAGAGAGAGAGAGAGAGAGAGAGAGAGAGAGAGAGAGAGAGAGAGAGAGAGAGAGAGAGAGAGAGAGAGACAGAGACAGAGAGATTTCACAATGAAATTTTCATTAAAAAGTACTTTTCTCAGAATCAATAATTTTCCATATTGAAAAAGCATTAAATGACATCCTGGTGGCTTAGGGGCTTTTTGCAACTCTCCACTGTGTTGACAGAAACTGTACAATGATGCAATTCTAGATAAAATAGGTGCTCATCAACTTCCCAGGAGACAGTGTGACAGACAGATCATGACACATAAACTGCAGTAAATAAAATTTCTAACTCAGTTTCTCACATGGCACTCATTCCAAACCTATGCTGCCTATGCAAATTCTTAAGCCCATGTGACCAGTGTCTGGTCATATGTAAGGATTTTCAAATCAATATGTAGGTTAAACCTGATTCGTTACTGTAAACTTTTGGCCCTTAAACCATTCAGAAGGGTGATTATTAAATATAAGAAATATCATGGCAGGTGAAACGAGAGCCCATGAACCTGGCTATTCTAGTGTATTACTGTTAGAGGAGGAGAGAGAGAGAGAGAGAGAGAGAGAGAGAGAGAGAGAGAGAGAGAGAGAGAGAGAGAGAGAGAGAGAGAGAGAGAGAGAGAGAGAGAGAGAGAGAGAGAGAGAGAGAGAGAGAGAGAGAGAGAGAGAGAGAGAGAGAGAGCGAGCGAGCGAGCGAGCGAGCGAGAGAGAGAGAGAGAGAGAGAGAGAGAGAATGAAGAAATACCTTCTCAGTACCTATTCAATGCACCAGTTCCAGGAATGAACATGAAACTGTGATTTTTTTTTTCTCATAATGTTATTTACCCCTAAGACTCTGTAATCTGTTTACATGGCTTTTAACTCAGTGCCTTTGGAAAGTGCTGTTTTAGTACACTCACTGGGAGTTTATCTCTACCTCACTGCTATGAATATATTTATTTATAAAATTGTGCTTGTGAATGCCTTGTTTCTGGGAAACAAAAGAAACCACAAAACAGTAATTTATTAGTTTTTTTTTATTTTTTATGTAGCCGTACATCAGTGTAAAAAAAAAAAAAAAAATCACACCCATGATAAAACATTATTCAAGTCCATGCAAGAGTTGATATATAATCATGTTGTCACGAACATGCAGTTATTTTGATGTTCATGGACTTTAAGTTTGTATTCTCAGTCACATGTTTTCCTTTGTCTTAGTTTCCCTCCAATCATTAGTTTCTATGGACACTGATTAGTCGTCAAAGCTGCTGATCATTTAGTTCATTATCTCTGTCTATTTAAGTTCCTCGCTTTGTATCACTCTGTTATGTAGCAGCTGAAGCAGAGACAAAAGCAGGATCCACATGCAGCAGTGTTTTAATAAAGACAAGGTAACCAGACTCAGGAACAGGACAGCGTGCATACAGCATTACAACAATACAAGAACTCACAAAGACTGGACTGAAACACAGGGCTTAAATACCGGGGCAAACGATCTAAACAGGATAACAAGGGGGCGTGGTTAACGGGAAACACCTGGGAAGACTAATAGACAGACAGGGAACCACTAAACATGACAAGACAAACCCACAACGTGACACACTCATTGTTCGGTCACGTTTACGCATAGCGGTTGGTTTAATTTGCTTATCTTGTTTGTATTTCCTTCTGCGTGGATTATTAAATACGTTATACCTGATCTTCCTTTTCATTGTGTGTTCCTTGCAGCCGTTGGTGACACATGTACGCATGTACATAATGGCGACGAAGTAATTAGGCCATATTTGAATTAAATGAAAAGTGTGTAATTATTATTTAATTAATACTAATAAATGATTTCAAAACTTCTATTCAGTCATGCTGGTAAAACTGAAATCAAGAACATAGATATTTTTTTTATAATCCTGCATTGTTTTTTTCCCCCTCTGTTGGTTTAGCACAGAAAATCAATGCATTGCAAAAAAATTCAGAGAAATTATAAAATAAACTAGAATAGGAGAGTTTATCAAGACAAACTCTGAAAGTTACTTAAATGACAGGGAGGTTATGGTATGCAGGCAAGTCTGAAGGTTATATAAGCCTTATGTAATTTGAATGCTGGGCAGTTTTTATGTGATTTAAAGATTGATGGTTATTTACTGTAAGTTATATACAGTATAAGTTACATTGAGTGGTTCCTGTGTTAATAGGAGTTCGCTGAGCAGTTACTAAGGTGTTATGGGTGGTTACAAGGAGGTTAAGAGGCAGTGATTGGTTGTTAGGTAGTTGTTAAGGTGTTTTAGGAGGTTGCTATGAAGTTGCCAGGTAGGGAGCTACAGTAGGTAATTGTTGAGGTATTGAAAGTGTCAAGGTCTGTGCGTAGGACATTGCTAGGCAGTGAGTGGTGTCTTGGCTACTAGAAAGTTGCCAGGCAGCGAGTGGATTCTAGTTAGTTGCTAAGATATTTCAGGTGGTTACTAGGAAGTTTCCTGACAATGAGATGTTGTTAGGTAGTTACAAGGGTGTTTTTGGTGGTTGCCAGGAAGTTGTCAGACAACGAGGGGTTGCTATGTTACTATGATGTTACTCGGATGCGGGTGGTTGCGAAGTAGAGTTGTTCCGATTCCGATACTAGTATCGGAAATGCTGCCGATACCAATAAAAATTCTGGCATCGGTATCGGCGAGTACTTCTTCCAATCCGATACCATTTTCTTAAACAATACCTAGTTATGCACGCTAGCTTTGCTTTATGCTGCAAATCGGAGATCAATTCTTCTTCGCTGCTCTAAACAGTGGTTGCTTGTGGCAACACAGGAAGTTTTGCACAATCAGAAAACACGTGCTATCAGTATGTCCGCTGTTTGACAGTATTTCAGACGGGACCAACCAGCCAATAAAAAGGCCAGCCATATGTCTCATATGCCATACTGCAATTTCGAGGGGTGGAACAAGTATTAACAACTTCAACACGAGTAACTTAAAGCATTTGAAGACGCGTCACCCCGCAGAACACGATGGTTACACAAAGGCAAGGGCAGAGAAGAATGAGTCGCGCCAGAATCAACAATCTCTGGAAGCGTCATTCAAACAAAGAGAAAAGTTTTCAAAAGACAGCCAACGAGCGATAAATATAACCGACAAAATTATCGCATTTATTGTTCTGGATGACCAGCCGCTGTCAAAACTGAAATGCTATTTATTTAACAAAATTGTTTCTGAACTTTAAGTTATAAAGAGATTATTTTCTTATATTATTCATATATAATTTTTTAGATTCCTAGATTTATTTCTTGCACTTTTTTTATAGTTATATTGTTAAACTAGAATGTCTTTTTCAGTTTACAGTATTAGATGTGTGACTGCATTTGAAGTTCTTTTTCACTTAAGAAAAATAAATAATATATTGCTCTGAAATGTATGTCAGAGAATAAAATACTCTAGGTCACTGTATGTATTTGTTCATGTTTAATTAAGGGATAAGTCTGAAGCACACCATAAAATAATTCTATCAATTTATACAGGGCTAGTATGAATTGTAGCTGTATAGATACACACCCAGGTATCGGATCAGTACTTGGTATCGGACGATACCCTGTATCGGGAAGGGAAAAAGGTTATCGGAACATATCTATTGCAAAGTAGTTGCTAAGGTGTTTTGAGAGGTTACTAGGCTGTTTGCAGGCAATGAGAGGTTGCTAGGGTGTTTTGGGTAGTTGCTATAAGTTGCTAGGCCGTGAATTATTCCTAGGTAGTTGCTAAGGTTTTTCAGGAAGTTGTTTGGAAGTTGTTTCACAGACGTACTTAATCCTGTCTGAATGCCATTTCTGTGCTTTTCTCACACAACCTCAGTAAAAATTCCTGGGCAAATTACCTTCTGTTTTTCGGCAAACTCAGCGGTCCCCTGAGAAATCTAATCCCGTCCATATGCTAATGTCTGTGATTGCTGATGTTGTATTATCCTAATGCTTCTGTGTTTTTTTGACCTACCTGAGCTACCATTTGTGCACCAGTCTTTTCCATACTTTCATTTCATTTCAACATGAATGTATCATATTAAAAATGTAATTATAAAATTAATAAATAGAGCCAAATAGTGTAAACTGTGAAGACTGCCCATTTTAATATCTGTCAGGTAAGATACTTGTTTAGATGCCTCTGCTCACTTATTATAAACTTATATGAAGTTTTTTTTTTAATAGGGTTTTAATAATTAATAAAAGTTACATCAATAATTCATTTTTTTTATTCATACATGATGCACACAAGCATAGCAGATAAGCTTAGATAAGGTTACATTTAGAAATATTGGTCTTAACCCACATTTGAACAATAGCAGTGTGTCGTCTTTGTCGAGTGAACATAATAAACAATCACAAACGTTCCCATTGCTCCTTCTCTCTGATTACACCCCCTCTGTCTCTTTACTCTTTTTTTCTATTCCCCCACCCCCTCCATCTTCAGGTCACATGACTGTCAATGCCTTGTTTGTTCTCTTCCGAAAATTCTCGGACTATATGTGATTAAATGTAAATATCATCATAGCCACACGCCATCTCTTTTCCTTTGGGGGGGAAATCTAAAATTCTTTTAACCAGTTAACACAACAACATCTCAGCACACACAACCTTAAAGAGTGGCTGAAGATGGCCTACAAAAAAGAAGAACAAAAAAATACAACACAAAATGAAGCACATTTCAGTCAACCCAATTAATTAAAAGAACAAACTAAACCAACTAACCTGTTTTTAGCTATTAAACGTGTCTAGGCATTCTGATTTTGTATTGTGTGCAATGGCCCACGCATGGATTCAAGGACATGTGGTCTTAATTAGAAGCGCCAAATTGATCTAAGATGGAGGCAATAAAAAACACATTCTTCCAACATTTAATGTTTTTTTTTCTTCTGTTTTCAGTTTTAAAATGAGAATTGGAGATTAGGGGTTTCCTGTGACCCTCCCCAACCCACTTGATGAATGAATGAAAGAAGCAATGGAGACAGTTCACCTTCTCTGTGCCGTGTTTCAAGGAGACTTTTGATGATTGTTGTCAACTACAGCTAACCAGATTAAATGACAGCCTGGGTATCAAAGTTAGCTTTTACCCTTTCCAGGGTTCTTGTTTCTCCTTTCTTGCATTATGATTAAGGCTTGCTGATGATGAAGCTGTTGGGAGAGGCTTCCTAGGGCCATGGCAGACGTGCATGGCGAGAGCTTCACTCTCACTCCATCATTGTTTGACAGAAGCGTGACTAGAGTGTGGCGAGCCCCGAAAACACACTCACAAAACACTCACCAGCCACCTTGAGGTCTCCAGCCTGCTGATAAATTACCAGTCCTTTTTTTTTTTTTTTTTTTTTTTTTTTTAAGATGGCACTTTCCCAATGATGACACACAGCCATAAATGGACATGTCTTTCTAATTAATGGGTTTGGCTAGGCCCTCAATTCCATTGAAGACAAAACGTAATGCTACTCCTTATAATGACATTTTAGAGCAGTTTTCAAACCTTTTGATGGCAAAACCCTAATATGATGATCCCCTTGCGAAAGGACCCCCTTCTTTAAAGATTAAAACATATAGCCTCCTCATTTTATCAAGGCTATATTTTGTTAATCGAATATAACTTGATTATACATTTTGGCAACACTTTAATTTGATGGTCCCTTTTGAACATTGTTCAAAACTGCATGTAAACTAACTCTCATTAGAATATTAGTGAACTGTCTGCTCTGCTAACTCTTTATTTTGATGCTCCTCGAGAGATATTCTACTGACTATAAGTACCTTTGGAACTACATGTCAACTTATTCTAACCCTAACAGTCTACTAATACTCTACTAACACTCTAATGAGAGTTAGTTGATATGTAGGTGCAATGTCACTTATAGGCAACAGAATGTGTTAAAGGTAGCATCAAAATAAAGTGAAACCAAAATGATAAATTTATTATAAAATGATCTGATTGGAATCTGCTTGGCTGAGAGGCCTTAGCAGTATCAGCACTGTTTGTATCACTCCGCTTGTCTTTCTAGACTGGCAGCAAAACCCACCATCATTTTTAAAATACTACTGTTGTTGTGTTACAGAATCTAGCTTCAGGAGTTTTTCAGGCAAGAATATAGTTGTTTAAATCACAAATCTGCGGTTTATTTATAAAGATAGCAACTATTTGAAAATTTGCTCCGACGTTTTCGGATTTGGGAGATCCAGGCGATTGCCGGACAGTCAACGCTTATGTACACCCGCCGAGAACAGCCTAGTCCTTCTGACATTTGCTGCTGTTTTTTTATATCTCTGTAGTGGTTAGATGTAATTCGGTATCCATGGGTGTATCTAACGTGCAATCGTTGGTCTCATGAATCTATTATTTGTTCCCGGGGAGATTGTTTTGATGAGGGCAATATGACTCTATATCAGCACAGCTGTTTCTATGGCCACATCACAGCCATGCTGATAGAGCATGGCATATCACACCTCCTGCTCATGTGATATATAATTTCATTAATATAACATTTATATTATCATAAAAAATATATATATATATTTTTGATTTTTTTTTTCTGTTTTTTACAGGCTTACTGAAATCCCCACTGATACATGGTCCAACATATAGCGAAAAGTCTTCCCAGAATACCGGAAGATGTTTACACCCTATTAATAACAATTGATTTGAAATTAAATGTTCATCAACACATGCTGTTTTGGAGTCCACGTGCTTTTAGCATTCACAAGGAGCTCCAATCTCATTGCCAATGATTAGATTGATCAATTAAGGAAGAGGCAATGGTCCTCTAAGGGACAGCTTCTCCTTCATCAACAAACCCAATCCCTCACTGTGTTTAATGCCTCAGTTAGGCATATATATATATATATATATATATATATATATATATATATATATATATATATATATATCTACCTATCTGATATATAGATTTATCAGTTTTTTTTGCTCATGCTCTCAAAACTGCTCTGGGAAATGCAAACATCCTTACTTCTCTGACCCTTCCAGACCTGATCTGAACTATGGGAATTTTAGTGCTCCATTGCCCGTGGGAACTATGGCCTTGCTGATGGCACTGGATGACATCACTCAGGGGACATCTGGTTAATGGGCATGTCCTTGTGCTGGCTGGCAGACTCAGACTTTTTTTTTTTTTTTTTTTTTTAACATGCTCGCTGCAGTTTGTGTTCTCACACAGTTTATGGTAAATAGGCCACAGGGAAAATGGGCGGGGGAATTTATAAACCCCCAACATGCCATACTTAATTTTCCAAAGGCTGATCCTGACAGAGTGATAATCAAGCGTTGCTGTGATTGGAAATATTTCAGCCCGCAGTAGCATTTTAATGCAAACGGCTTTAATTTGCACCGATAGGGGCTGTAATTGGATTTTGATTGGACATTAATGAAGATGCACACCCTCTGCGACGGACACGGGCAGTCATCTGTTTTTAGGGATGCTCACAGACACTAAAAGAACACCCATACTTTCCGGAACAAGTTTTAAATTGCCTATGCAGCAATACATAGTCAGCTATTAAACATTATAAAACCTTCATCCTTCTTCCAGCCAAGCCCCATAGACACCAAAACGACTGGACTCGAATTATAAGTCTCACGGTTTTTGTGGTGTTTTTAGTATTATGATTGCTCTCATTAAATAGACCAGGGCTTTTGCTCTTTAAGTAATACCCAGCTATTCATTTGTGGGATTTTGCTTCTAGATATTTTGCTTGTGTGTAAACATCTGAATCTGACATATCTGAGGGATTAATTAAGAAATATGGACATCTTGTTAATGAATCAGTTCCAGGAATAAATTGGTAGAGCTTTCAGATTATGTTATGATTAGTTTTTTTTTCTCCCCCTTACTTCAAACTGGCTAAGCTGTTCAGGCTAAGTTGTATAAATCGAGGTCAGATGTGATGATGATAGGGGTGCGTGTGTGTGTGTGTGTGTGTGTGTGTGTGTGAGGGTGACTTTTTCTCTGCTCTTCTAAATGTAGAGGAATGTTAATGAGAAGCAGGCCGTGGTAAAATGCTCCACTCGTCTCATGCTGCTCTCTATTGAGCTTTGCCCTTGTCGCTGTCCCCTATTCATTTATCTCTCTCTTATTCCCACATGAAGCCTTATGCCTGCCTGACCACAAGCAGACTACCGTCACAGCAGTCTGCTTTCACTCACTTTTTCTTTCTCTTGTTGCATCTACATGTGCATTTTTACCCATGTGTCTAGGTTTACTTTTAATGTGTATGACATGATCACTAATATACCTTATTTTTCCAGTTACTTAGCGTTTATTAGTTACTGTCACTTGGGTAATGTTTTTGTATAGTAACTGAGGCTTGGGCTTGATTAGTGGTGTAAGTAAATAGTTCTAAACACTAGAGAGTTGTAACTAGATTTAAATTGGATGAAACCGCCTCAACATTCCCAACAAAACAGCAAAAACATTGCGCCTTTGTGTTAGGAGACTCTAAATCCCCTATTCACCACCCTTACAAACATTAACCTTGAATGTACTGTAGTAATGTACCATGGTTTGGGCAGAAATGTGGAATATTTATATTGAATACTATGTTATAGTCATTTATATTGCATTAAATTTATTAGGTGGCCATAGGAATATACTGTATATTTAATTTTTGTTATGGAATTATGGCATTTTTGTGAAGGTGTGTATAGTTTTTACCTGCATGTTTAAGCATTTTTTATACAGTGGTAGTGAGTGTGTAGCCATGCATGGTTTTACCTGTGGTTCTCACTGTCATAAAATTTTCATTTAAGCCTATAATAATTATAAATAAAATAATTCTTACCAATAGCTAAGCAAAATTAATACACCACTTTAAAGTTATTTATTATGTTGGTTACCACATTTCCAGGTAAATATAATATTTTTTTAGGTTTACTTTAGCTTATTTTTTGATACTGTTATGTTTCAATAAATAATAAATAATGTTTCAATAAATAAGCTAAACCCACCGGCCCACCTCAACTTTTATATAATTAATCCGGCCCTCGAATGAAGCTAACTGAATAGCCCTGTTGTTGGGTCAAAACCTAAAAAAAATGTCTTGCAATAAATATTTTTACATGTGGTAGAAACTGAATAATTGATTCTGGACTGTTAAATTATTAAAAAAGAATGTATGCCTATACCTTATGCACTTCAGAGAAGTGACATAGGCTCACTGTTTGTATTTATGCACCTCATTCAGTGTGAGACATTCTTTAATCCTGTGACACCAAAACCTGAACTTTTAAGCTATTTATTTTAGTAATGTTAGCCAGATGACCTTCAGTCTAATCCCGGGATTAGTGTGCAGTCGTCTGGTGTTGACATTGATCTGTTTTTTCTCCGCGCCAGAAATGGTTAAATGATATCCCTTCGTGAGAGAGTGGTCTCCAGTCAGAGCAGACTCTAATAGAAGCAAATGCCTTTATCCCAAAGATTGCTGTGCAGCTGCAAACAATTAGGATCTCAAGGAGGACAGGCAGATTACATTTGCATTTGTATAGCTTGTGTCTGTGGCAAATGCCACTATATAGCCGGCTCCAAAACTTGCTCATTATTTGGAGAGGAGATCGGCACACACCTCCATTAAATGCTAATGCTGGAAAAATGATCCACAAAATTGTTTTTTAAGTGTAGAGAATCATCAGAAACTGAAATCGGGTCATCCAATTTGAAGTTTGCTAAGAAATGCACATAAATAATATGCATAGAGTAAAGGCTTCTTGCCAAATGAAATCTCCCTACAATTGTATACCTCAGAAAAACAGCAGTGGATTACAGTGTGGACTATTTTGGATGAAGTTCTAGATCATCATGAACGCAATTGTGGTTTAAAATACTTTTAACGAAGGTTCATTGAGAACTTTTCACTTCTTTACAGTAGTACCCACCAAAAATGTCTGAGCTGATCTATTTATGTAGTCTACTGAGGACTGTATCACACGAGTAAATTAACTTGTCTTGTCTTTTTCGTAGGGTTTCCATTATTGAATTGGAAATTTGGACGTGCCTCCTTACAAGCATACAAGCAAAGTGATTTATTATGCCTGAAAGTAGTTTCGTAAATGTGTGTGCAAATTAATAGCTCTGAAAAACAGGTATTAATCTGATTTGTTTGTGTGTATTGGCTGCTCTCACTGTGGCAAAATGAAGACAGAAGAATATACATAGACAATCTCCATTCTGGGCTGCTGACATGTATTATTTGTGAAACAGAAATTGGTTTGTTGTGCAGAACACAAAATCATAACTGAACTTAATATATTGTTGTATAAACAAACACAGCATACTATAAATCTTAGCGAGAAAAATACAACAATGCAACTGTCTTTCTTTGGTTACACCTGTGTCTTTTAGTTAAATGAATAACTCCACTATTTGTAGATATGCCTCTGTTACTAGTGGCTGTTACCAGTGTTTACCGTGTATACCTGACCAAAGGGGTCAGTTTCTTTTTATATATATATATATATATATATATATATATATATATATATATATATATATATATATATATATATAAAGAAACTGACCCCTTTGGTCAGGTATACACGGTAAACATATATATATATATATACATATATATACACATTTTTATTCTGCATGGATGCATTGAATTGATCATATTTATATATATATATATATGACTGCACACCAAAGACTGCTAAAATTCAGCTTCTCCATCACAGGAATAAATTACATTTTAAAAAGGACTTATTGTGCTTTTTTTTAACCTTTTTATTTTGTTATTGTAACACTACACTTTCAGAAGGTGAATTGATAGAAACAGGAACTAAAATGGAGTGCATTTCCCAAAAGCATCGTCAGCCAACTATGGTCGCAAGCTCTATTGAACTCTATTTGAACTCTAATTGGTAACGAAGGGAAACACATTTTCAATGTAATTTTTATCAATTAAATGCAGCTTTGGTGGCCATAGAGACTTTTTTTAAAGCATTAAAAACCTTACCAACCCCAAACCTTTGAACAGTAGTGTATGTTCATCTGCAATAGATTATAAAACACAATTTGTTAGACTGGACAAGCAAATCAGTAGCTTCTATTTGGGATGTTAGTTAATAGCTGTATTGTCTCCTTTCCTGTGTGAAAGCTTGTTTGAATGTGCTGCTTGTTGTGCCTCTCCTTTTGGGCTTCCATTAGCATGTCACTTTACTCTTTCTGTCACCAGGTCCCGGGGGCTGAGCAGTCCCGTCAGTCTTCCAGTCCTGGAGGTTAAATTCTCCTCTTAACCAAGCTCCAGACATATAAGTCATGAAATGAGGCAAATCATCCTGCTACTTAATTACAAAACAGGCCAAGGCAACGCAGCGAGGCAAAGCCTGGCTCAACGCTCGACTGCGATAAATTTCATGAATGAAGAGCTCGCTTGGAACCCCAGAGGCATGCAGTTCTACATCTGTTTTCATCCTAAAACTGAGGCTGCTCATCCTGCTTAGTCATCTTTCTCCATGGCCTGCAGCTCATCATAGCGCTTGGCTCTACCCCTTGGCCTACAGCTCAAATGTACATTGAGATTAGACCAGAAGCCCTGGAGGTTATCAGACACTTTTTTTTTTTTCTCTCCATTCACCTGCTTCGTCTTCTTCCATTTTTGAATTTCTTAAAGAAAGTATCTTGTGGATGAAAGAAAGTACTTAGTTCAGCTGTGTTGTAGCATGTCTGAGGCAGTTTTGAGGTAGAGAGTGTTAATTAGTTCCCAGTGTTTGCTGCCGATAGCATGATTTCTATTTGAATCCCGCAGATTTCAGGATTGGAGAAGGCTGGCATTAAAGGCTATAAAGCTTAGGCTCAGAGCATTTCTTGAGGAATCAATGCCTTTCTTTCATTATCAGACTAATCAGTTGACTGAGATGATAATGACTCTTGTGTCTTCCGCTCTTGTTTTTTCCTGCCAGTTGTGTTTATTTAGCCCCTTAAATGCAAATGTGTAATTAGCTGGTTAGGCTCAATTACTTTTAGAATGGTGCGAATTGCCTCAAAACATGTTCAAATCACTTCCCATTTCTTCTTTGCTTAGCATGAAACAAACATTAGACCAACCTCAACCAAGGGGATACATTAACAGATTTGGAGAGATTAAGAGATTAATTGAGAGTTTTGGAGAGTATTAGAGAAAGAACAATTAAGGTGGTAAGCACCAAGCTGGGTATTTTGGACATGACAATTTATGCATTGATTATTATTTCATTTTTTTGTATTGAGATTGTGCATGATAACTTACTTTCTAAAACAAATATAACATTTCAGAGGTTGTATCTATATCTATATTTATTTTATTTTTTTAATTAAAAATTGTAATGTTTAATTTAATTATTATTTTTATTTTATGTTCTATAATTTTTTTTCAACATCCTGGAACCTGATTCCTTAATAGAAAATATTAATTTGTAGGTCTTGTTTACAAGGTCATATCAGATCAGTTAAAAAAGTTTTTTTTTTTTTTTTTGGAATACCAAGAATGGCATGTCTTAGTGTAACACACACACACACAGTCTGGTTCGCAATCTTTGTGGGGATTCTCCATAGACTAAATGTTTTTTTTGTTTTTTTTACTTACCCATCACAGAAAAAAAACAAACAAAAAAAAAAAAACATTCTGTATGATTCATAAGCTTGTTCCCTCATAGGGGCCTCAATTTAGGTCCCCACGGTGACACATCCCTGTGCATGCAGGTTGAAGTCCCCACTGGGATAGAAAGATAAGCACGCATACACACACACATACACACACACACACACGGGGTGAAAAAAGACAGTAAACGTCTTGACTTCCACAATTAGATCA
This sequence comes from Meda fulgida, assembly GCA_030578275.1. Classification (NCBI taxonomy): domain Eukaryota; kingdom Metazoa; phylum Chordata; class Actinopteri; order Cypriniformes; family Leuciscidae; genus Meda; species Meda fulgida. The sequence continues at coordinate 26,007,949 of CM060622.1, forward strand.
AATTCAGAGTCTAATGTAATTTGCTTTTATTATTTTCTCAAGACTCTAAGTATCCAACTTATTAGATTCAGGCTTGTAACTGCTTGCCTTTCATGAAAGGTTAAAGCAGGTCTGAGTTGAATTAGAGACATGCAAGATGAATAATACAATTCAAATTCTTCACTTTGTAGGAGGAACAAATTGGTGGGGAACAAAGTTGGTCAACTTTATGTCCGTTCACCATACTTGCATTGACTCTGTCTAACAGAAGACAGTGTGTAAATATAGCATACATAATATGTGTGAGAAAGAGAGAAATGGAGAAAGGATTGAAGGGAGGTTTCATTTGCTATTGATTTAAACTCTGGGCTCTCCTCCCTGGAGAATCCCCCCTCTGTTTGACACAGTGGCCAATACAAGTTCAATCAGGAACATGACTCGTACAGTGCTGCTTTTAGATTACGCACAGATTTTTATTGAGTAAAATGATCCTGGCTTTGTTGTCACTATTGTAAAAGCGGACAGAACCGGAGCAGAGAATGATGCAAGTGGCTAAATAAATAAGCAAAGTGCAGTGATTTAATGGACGCGAGGGCCTATCAGGTTCACTGTGGTTTCCTTCCCAAACAAAAGCACTCCATATTCACCCCATCCCAGCAGTCACATATACTTTTATGGAAGAAAAATGTGCACCAGCAGAAGAGAGGGCTGTGTTTAGGTTTTCTTTTTTTTTCTCGCTCTGTCTTTTTCTACCATCTTCCTTCTCTTATAGAGATATACCACATCATTCTGGCTGCATGAGAGAGCGTGGCAAGGCTTCAATCAATGTCCACGGGCTGTTTCCTATTAAACAACTCATATTCAGCACTATGCAGGAAATGTGCTCTGCAATCTACCAAACTATTCCACCAAAGTATGTGCCACAGGTTTAACAGATGATTTGTCCGAAAGTGTCAGCTATTTTGAGGGTTTCTGCATTTATTCTATTTTACTTATTTACTTTTATTTATTTTAAAAAAAGGTTATTGTATAAAAACTGTTTATATGGACACATCTGTTGTCTTTTTATCCACTGTTTATGCAGCAAATAATTATATAAATAACAATCCAGTTGAATTTTATATTTCTCTCCACAAACCCTAAAAATCCATGGTGAATTTAGTGAAGGGACAACATTTCAGAGAGCACTACTGTTAGGAAAATGTAGCAGTTTAAAGTTCTTATTACCCTGCACAATGGCACCATAGTAAAACCGGGCCATCTTATTAACTATTTAATATTTTTTTTGTGCGTGTTTGCTCTCCACTTTTACAGCCCCATGTTATACTTTGCAGTCACACTGTTTCGATTTATTCTTTCCATTTTCTTATAAGAGTGAACTCGTGGAACGCTCTTCCACGCTTCAAAGTCCTCTCCATCACTGTGGTGTCTTGTTGTTATTACTTTGTGTTTTTATTGCAGACGAGAGAAGCTTAAAATGTGTGTTGCGGTTTAAAATCAAATGACATCAGAGTTTCCTTACTTTCTGCACCATTTCTGGGGGTCAGTTATGAAAAGGATTATTTTCTTAAAGGAACAGCGTAGCTCTGAGTCAAATGTGTATATTTTCGCAAGCCTACTTATAGGCCCTGTACACGTGAGCTACTCGTAAAAGCTGTTGTCCCTTTCAAAACCCATCTATAGTGCTTTAGTTTGAATTGTTTGCCTCAATCATAAACCAATTAACTCTCTAATTGGTTCCACGTGCAGATGCTTTCAAGTCTTTTATCAATCTACCAGTTTGAATGAATTTGGACGGCAACATTTTTAGTAAACCCTTCTCTTTCTCTTTATGTGGTAATTGCCTTTAACAGCCTGGATCTGGAGTAATTAGCTCCCTTTGAAACATAAATAGAACAGTAGTGACAGAGGAGAGGTGGCATTCTACAACACGAGCCACTGCAACTCTTCTCTCCTCGTCTTTCATGTATCATTCGGCCTATGAGAATACCAGTGCCGCTAATTCCTCCTCTTTGGATGCTTTTAAGAGGCCTTGCTTATACAGTCTGGGACTGTGGTACACAGTTACTAAAACAGATTTACAGGCTTTAATAAAACACAATTTGTGGTTAAGCTCCGGGAGGGCAGTCCTTTGCTTTTTAACAGGAGGCCATGATCTTATTTCAGCTGCTCTACAAAAGATGGACAGAAATCACATGGTACAAAGTGTTTTTTTTTTTTTTTTCTCCGTCTTTGATGTTCACTTCTTGGACAATGATGTGAGTGCCAGCATGAATAATTAAAACTGTATGAAAACACTCTTAAAAATAAAGTTTTGGTATTTTACTGTCACGCAGTCACCAGATCAGCACGCTCCTTTTCACTATTTAGCGGTCTGCCTCTCTCTGTACCGTGACAGTTACATAAAGAATCTTTAAAATCAATGCCTTTCCAAAAATTAAATTTTATTTGGAAAGGGGTTCTTTATATTATTCAAATCGTATGCACACTAAGAAAAAAAAAAAGTTTGATTTTCACTGACAGTTTCTTTGTGGAACTCAAAATGTTTCTTTTATGGCATCATGGTGAAACTCACCCTTTTGGAACCTTTATTTGAATGTGTTCAGTTGAAATATTGCTGCTTTAAAATACACTGTCTAGACTTGTCACTTCAATCTTGATTCACCCAAAATCCTTCAAGTTTCTTATAAATGTCTTATAATATAAATTATAAGGCCTAATTGTTTGATTCACTTGCATTGATATAGTCAGATATTTTCTTTCTGAGTACCTTCTCAAACTTTCGCTGCAGCAGAAGTTTATTCCTGCTTTGTAAATATTTTTAATTTCATGATATTTTTCATAATGATCATCTTCGGCAGGAAAGTGTATTAAAACTGACGCTCTGCGTGTTCCGCGTGATTGGCTATTCACTGCACGTGACACTTTCAGACACACGCTTACTCACATACTCTGGATCAAATATGAGTTGACAAAACCTTTATACAAAACACTGTGAGCCCGTTGAACCTGATTTAAATCAGGTTGGATTTGTATGGATTTGTCAACTCTGAACCTACTCTGAAACTTTGACTCTGAAAGTTTGTTCAACTAGCTTTATGCAACAGGCCTCAGAAATAAGTTACCCTTTTACTCCGATCACGCAGCCTCCCATAACAGCTAGAATTAAATGTAATGCATTCTCCATTTAGCATTATGTTTGTTTTGTTGCTGTGCTCTTATTGAATAGAATATTGAATCATGAATTGATGCGCTTTGATGGACTTCCAAAGACATTCACTGCCATTATAAAGCTTGGAAGAGCTAGAACATTTTTTTAAGATAACTATGATTGTATTCGTCTGAAAGAAGAATGCCATATACACCTAGGATGTATTCAGAGTGATTTTTGGATGAACTATCCCTTTAACACTATACCCCTGGTTTCACAGACAAAGCTTAAGCCTTGTCCCAGATTAAAATGTGTGTTTGAGCGGTTTTAACAAATCAACTTGCACTGACATATCTTAAATTATGTCAAAGCCATTGTTTTGTCTCAAAATGCACACCAGTAATGTTAAGGCACATTTATAAGCTACTTAAATGCCCTAATTGAACTAATGCCTAATTCTGGCTTAATCTAAAGCCTGTCTGTGAAACCGGGCTATAGTTGTCAGCATACAGAAGGAGACAACACAGGTAATGGTAGTTTATTAACAGATAGCAGAGAGCAAGTGAGATAAGCAGGTGAGTGTTCAGCAGATAGATCGCTTAACTTGAAGAACTGACAGTCTGTGTGTATCTTGAAGGTGCCGTGATGATGATCTGGAGACGAGGAAAACGAAAGATGATGAAGACAAGGAATCGTAGTGGGTATGGAGCCAGGTAAGTTGTATGGTTGGTAACAACAAGACCAGATGATTTGGGGAGGGAAAGGTGACCGCTTAAGTACTGTGTGTGTTGATGAGCTGTGTGCAGGTGGGCTGGATTAGTTTTCAGGTGAAGCTGATCGAGTGGGTGGAGCTGAAGGGTCTGGTGTTGATGAGGGTGTTGCATCCGTGACAATAATGGCACAGTTATGCTTAGTTTTGGTTTCGTTTTCTATCAGTCTCTTTAATCGCATGTTTGCCTGTGTTCCTTTGTTCCCTTTTTCCCTCCATAATCAGTTACCATGGATTTTAGTTAATCATCTGGTATATTTAAGTTCCTCACCCTCACCCATTATTGGTCTGGTATTGTTGGTGTTTGCTATTCACTCTGTCTCAAGTTGTTCACTTCTGTTAGGTGTGTGTGCGTGTGTGTATGTGTGTGTGTCGGCTGGAAATGTACACTCTCATTACCCATGGCACCTAACCCCCAATTGCTCCCTGGGTGCTGCAGCAAAAAAAAAAAAAAAAAAAAAAAACTGCCTACTGCCCCAGTGTGTGTTTATATGTATAAATGTGTGTTTATATATATACAAACACACATGCATATACATATTTATATATGTACATTTTACTATGTAACTTTGCAGCTACATATCAGCTAACTGTTGGGGTTGGGCTAGTAGAATAAGTTGACACGTAGTTGCAAAGTTACTTATTGTCAGTAGAATGTCTAAAGGGAAGAATCAAAATAGTGTTATACCTTCCAATTCACTTATAAAGCATTAAGATAAGTTCTTTAAAAAAATAAAACCCTATGATAAAAACAAAAATATCTTTAGACAGTTGAACAGATTTCTGTTGAGTCAGAGCACAGGCCTATTTACCTATATAAACAAACAGGTTTGGAATAGATCTCAGCAGTGAGATCCAGATGTGTGTGATTAAAGCCAAACACCTGCAATGAGAATCAGGCTGGAGAGAGAGTTGCGGTTTAAATTTACTGCATCCTGCTTAGCTGTTTATTGAGCTCATGGCTGCTTCCCTTCAGCTAACACAACTCATGCATCACTAAAAGGGGCTATTAGTCATTTAGATAATTTGAATCCAATGAGAAAATAAGAAGGGGGGGGGGGGTATATTTAAAAAAAGGGACTGACTGTCCTCTGAGACATGTGGTTAAAGAAACAGAGAGACAATGAGCTCCTATTACCTAATCAGTGTGAAGAGAGGTATTCAGCGAGGAAGGGGGAGGTGAGAACACGCAGTACTGTAATTCTGAGAGAATAAATGCTAGATTACCAAATGAATGCAGAATGGCTGGCAACTAAATCTCTGGCATCCATTCAGTGCCACCTACAACTCATCTCATATACCACCTGTGCTGAGACAGTATGTTTTTATATTATATATTGTTATATAATATGTTATATAATGAGTGAGCAAGCCAAAATGACAGTGACAGGAAGAAGAACTCCATTAGATGTAGGGAGAATATATATAATAATTATAATGATGCCATTAAGATGTTAGTAATAAATTAACACAGTTAATTTGTTATTTCAGTAATGTTTCAATTATTAGGATAATGAATAATTTGTAGTTTTTAAAAAAAAAGTACATTCCGAAATGACCAGAGATGCGTTAAAGGATTTGGCTAGTTTAGACCGTAGTGTATGCTTGATTTTGTGTCATATGGTTTGATATTATACAAATAAATGCATGTCATTGATGCATGAAAGCCTTACAGCTGTATGTCGGTGGGTATGATATGAGGATTCTTAGTTTACTTTATGTTAGTCAAAAGACCGAGCAAATATGGTGTGACATAAAATATGACAGATCAGTCATGCATTAGTATGTAGGTTGTATTTATGATCTGTAACTACACATAAAGCAATTATTCACACTGGTTTAATTACAGTACTCTTTATGAAGTTATCTGCACAATTATAATTTTAATTGAGACTAACTCCAGCACTGATTTTTTTTTTTTATCACTCTAAAAGCATAATGTACCTACAGACTATCTCTAAGCCAGATTCAGCATGAGGCAGCTATAAATATGTCAAGTGCAGAGGGAAAAAGAAAAGTGTTAGGGAATGAGGAGAAGATAAATCCCATAGAGAGAAAGACAAAGTAAATACATCAGAACCGCTATTATTAAGCTGGGGAAAAAAAGTGCAGGACTGTATGTGCAGTAGGGTCAAACAGTCAGAGACCAAATGTGATAATGCCTCTATATGTATCAGAGCATCTTAAATGGAAATTATTTCCTTTTGTACAATGAAGTTTGCATTGTCACTGTTACAAATTTGTTTTCATTTGATGACAAATGACTGGAGTTAATATGTTCTGTTTTATCAAATAATAAGCACACATAAATAAACACACAGACTAATATAATGAATGGCTTAATTTAATTTGTAATTACTATGAAATGAGTAACATTTATGGGGAAAGGCCATTATATTCTTAGAATACAGTTGTATAGAGTTTATAAATTATATTTAATTTATATTTAATTTTTTTTGTCCTTAAGTTTACATTATTAAATGCCAAGCAAGCATATAGGGAAACTTTAAATATTATTATTTGTTCTATTCCAGTGAATATCTTCTTGTGCTTAAAGAGGTTGATGAGTTAAAGAAAGAAAGACAACCACATAAATCATTGCGTTGAAAATATTTTTCGGAGTTATGTTGTTTTTTTCAATATGGAAGGGGAAAAAAAAACTTATCTAAACACAGTCCCAATAAGTCTTTATCTTCACCTCTATTGCAACTCAACCATGCACATTGGGATTTTAAAATCACTTTGCCGAAAGGACAAACACTGGTGGAATGTAACACTCCTGATTGCATTATGAAGACTGGGCAAATACTTTGAATATTGACGGGATTCACTGTTATAATATAGAGTATATAAACAAAATAATAATAATAATGATTCTCTCTGTCTCTACCAGAATTCATTGTGGGAGATGAGGATGCAAAATTAAGAATAAAGATGATATACGGCTGTGATTTACAAATCAGCTTGACTAGCACCAAACAAAACAAGCAGTAGGGCATGAAATTGCATACTTTATCATATCCTACTGGATAATTGTTTTTGTGATTGCTTTTCTATATTTGCAAAAGGGCAATGATTGATATGAATGTGTGTTAAGGGGCATTATTGGTACTTTTGGCATGAAGCTACAGCTGATGTTCCGGGATCAATCTATGTTTCCTATCAATCTAATTAATTCCATATAGTGTCGTAATCTGAATTGCGCATGAGGGCTTGTGGCTGTTTATTTGAGAATGAGACAAAAGCCTTGCAAGAAAGAGAACCAGTGCTGGGTTGATTACTTACAAAATGTTGTCCATTATTGATTACAAATTACATAATGAAAATTATAATCGGTAATATAATACATTACACATCTGTAATATAATCTGACTACTTTTTGATTACTTTTAAATTACTTTTGACTTAACTCGTTGATCACGTTTATCACATTGATTTGAATATGATAATCTTGAACCATATTGATATAAAAAGGGAAAGAAAATATTCCATTCTTTCTTTGCAAGAACATGAAATGTTTTAAACATTACATCAGGGTTACCACATTGGGTTTGTGAAGGTTTTGTAAATGAATGAAAAGCTATTAATTTGTTAAATCTCAAAAATGTTACATTTACAGTAAAAAATAATTACTAAAATAAAAAAAAATAAAAAAAATAAACATTTACAAAAAAAAAATCAGTTGATTATGATGTGTGTCACTGAATGCTCGACAACGCCTCCTCCTGGTTTCACTAGATCCCTCTCTCCTGCATACTAGGACTTAATTTCCCTAATCACCTCATCATGCTTTCATCAGTCTCACCTGTGCACCCTCAGCTACCCTTTATCTGGACTGCTCTGTTCATTGTTACTTTGTGAAGTCTTGTTCCCTATCGGTCAGTCACTACGACGTAGGTCATGACTGACCAATAGGAATCTCGCCAGAGAGGCCAATCTACTTCGAGTGAAACTAAAACAGGCCAATGCACATTGGCGTGCAATCATTTGCATCAGCTGCGCGACCTCGTTAGCGCGGGTATTTAACAAGCAGCTGAGCGATTGCACAGTTAGCTTTTTGCTTCGGAGCCAAACACTTCGATGCCTCTACTGCAGTGGAAAACTTCTACAGGCTTTTCTTTTTTGAACTTCTCTCTTTTTTTTCTGGTGCTGGGCGCGACAGCACGGCAGCGTGAGCAGCCTCCTCTTTAAAGAGCAAACAAAAAAGCTGTTTTAACGGCTGGTAAGATCTCCCAGCGCACAGTCGGGTGCACATTCCCCTGTGATCGCTGAGGCTGCTCCCCTGCGTGCTTCAGCACCAGTGAGAGTAGTCCCTAAAAGAGCAAACACAGATAGTTCGCGTCTTTTTCAAGATGACGTTCTATCTGTGTGTTTCTGGATGCGGTCGTTACCTGGGATCGCGGGATGGTCACGATCGCTGCCTTGTGTGTCTGGGCCTCGAACACGCACAGGCAGCATTCGTGGATGAGTCATGTACCCATTGTGGGAAGATGACCATCTCAGAGCTGAGGTCGAGACTCTCGTTCCTGCAAAGGGGCGGAGTCCCCGTGCCTGCACCTCGGTCCAACCCCCCTTCGCGGGTTGCTTCCGGCAGTGACATGGGTGACTTGAGGATTACAGTGAGCGCGCTTCCTTCGGGGAACCAACCCCCTAGGAACCCCCACTCCTCTCATTCTCTGCAACCAGTTCAGCTGCCAACGGAACGCGCCGGACCATCCTCGAGATGCGTACCGGTCGTTTCGTTCGGCGCTCCCCGCGACGACCAGATGTCGATCGCTGCATCGGAGGGTGGGTCAGACCGCTCCGCGGACGACGGCTTGGAGCCGCTGCCTCCTTCGGGTGTGCCAGCGGTGCCCGAGTCGGACCCGGAGATGATGGCCATGCTTTCCCGGGCCGCCAACAGGATCGGGCTCGTGTGGAACCCTCCACCGTGTCCCGAGCCCTCGAGGCTGGATGATTGGTATCTCGGGGTGGCGCGCGCTGGTTCTCAGCAACCCACTCCAGTGCCTTTCTTCCCGGAGGTGCATGAGGAGCTCACGGGGACGTGGACGGCACCTTTCACTGCCAGAAACCGTCCCGGTGGCTCCTCCTCCCTCACCACCCTTGATGGCGGGGCAGCTAAGGGATACACGCGTGTCCCGCCAGTGGAACGGGCCGTTGCTATGCAACTGTGCCCTAACTCCACTTGGCGTGGGGAACCGTGTCTTCCTTCACGCGCCTGTAGGTACTCGTCGGACTTAACCGACGAGGCTTACAAGGCCTGCGGGGAAGCTGCCTCTGCCATACACGCTATGGCGTTGTTGCAGGTTCATCAGGCTAAGGCACTGAAGGACCTGCACGAGGGTGGTCACGACCCACAAGTTCTCCAAGAACTTCGTACCGCGACGGACCTCGCGCTTCGTGCGACGAAGGTTACCGCGCGGTCTGTGGGTCGTGCGATGTCCACTTTGGTGGTCCAGGAACGCCATCTCTGGCTGTGTCTGGCCGACATGAGGGAAGCCGACAAGCTCAGGTTTCTTAACTCCCCCGTGTCCCAGACCGGCCTCTTCGGCGACGCGGTCGAGAACTTTGCCCAGCAGTTCTCGGCTGTACAGAAGCAGACTGAGGCGATCAGTCACATCCTGCCGCGGCGGTCAGCTGCTGCCTCCACTCCACCGCCTGCGGCTCCTCAGTCTGCTCGTCGCCGAGGGCGTCCTCCTGCGTCTGCCCCTGCTCCCGCGCCGCAGCAGCAGCCTCCAACTAAGCGGCGCCGTGGAGCCAGTCGCAGGCAGGGCGCCCTGCCCGTCCAGGCCCCCGCCAAGAAGGGCGGCAAAGCCAAGAGTAAGCGGCCCTAGGACGGGCGACCCGGAGATGGAGGGAACTGCTCTTCAGGAGACGATGACCGCATCGCTCCGTCCCCCGGAGGAGGGCTGGGTGGAAAATCTTTTTGTTCCGCCGCTGGCCTTAAAACCAGCGGTACCCACATTTTTAATAAAAGAGCAGTTTCTACCATCTCTGGGTCGGAAGGGGACCCGGAGAGCAGTGGGGGGACAGAATCCTCACCACTCTCATCCGCCTCCTCTATCGCCAGTGAGCAGCAGTGTGCAGTTCGAGAACGCCACCGAGCCGCCTCCTGCACCTCCTGCCCTGTGGAACCAGGTAAGTGCTGCACAGCGCACACAGACCCCGCTACGGGCCGCCTCCCAGAGAGAGCCCCCCGAGCCGCGTCCCTGTGTTCCACCTCGCTGCCCCACTCCGGGTACGCCTGCGGTCCCTTTGGTCATTCGGACCATCAGGCTCGGCTATGCGATTCAGTTCGCCCGGCGTCCCCCCAAGTTTCGGGCCATCCACTCCACTACAGTGAGAGCAGCCGATGCCCATGTCTTGCGTGCGGAGGTCGCAGTCCTACTGGCGAAGGACGCGATAGAGCCGGTCCCTCCAGCCGATATGAGGTCAGGGCACTACGGTCCCTACTTCATTGTACCCAAGAAAGGTGGTGGGTTACGACCGATCTTGGATCTGCGAGTTTTGAATCGGAGCCTCCACAAGCTACCGTTCAAAATGCTCACGCAGAAACGCATTTTCGAATGCATCCGTCCCCAAGATTGGTTTGCAGCGATCGACCTGAAAGACGCGTACTTTCATGTCTCGATTCTTCCTCGACACAGGCCGTTCCTGCGCTTTGCGTTCGAGGGTCGAGCATATCAGTACAAAGTCCTACCCTTCGGGCTGTCCCTGTCCCCCCGTGTCTTCACGAAAGTCACGGAGGGGGCCCTTGTTCCCATGAGAGAACAGGGCGTTCGCATCCTCAACTATCTCGACGACTGGCTCATACTAGCACACTCTCGAGATCAGCTATGCGAACACAGGGACCTCGTGCTCAGGCACCTCAGCCAGTTGGGTCTTCAGGTCAACTGGGAAAAGAGCAAACTCTCCCCTGTGCAGAGGATCTCTTTTCTCGGTATGGAGTTGGATTCGGTCACTCAGACAGCGCGCCTCACAGAGCAGCGTGCTCAGTCGGTGCTGAACTGCTTGAACACGTTCAAAGGCAGGACGGCGGTCCCACTGAAATTTTTTCAGAGGCTCCTGGGGCATATGGCAGCGGCAGCAGCGGTAACCCCGCTCGGCTTGCTTCATATGAGACCGCTTCAGCACTGGCTTCACGGCCGAGTCCCGAGATGGGCGTGGCATCACGGCACTCACCGGGTGGCAATCACACCGGCCTGCCGTCAGACCTTCAGCCCGTGGTTAGACCTTTCGTTCCTTCGGGCAGGAGTCCCCTTGGAACAGGTCTCCAGGCATGCTGTGGTATTCACAGATGCCTCTGCCACCGGCTGGGGTGCCACGTACAACGGGCATGCAGTGTCAGGGGTGTGGACGGCTCCCCAACTGCATTGGCACATCAATTGCCTCGAGTTGCTAGCAGTACATCTCGCTCTGAGCCGCTTGAAAAGGCCGCTACGGGGCAGGGACGTACTGGTCCGCACGGACAACACTGCGACCGTTGCGTACATCAACCGACAAGGTGGTCTACGCTCCCATCGCATGTCGCAACTCGCCCGCCATCTCCTCCTCTGGAGTCAGAAGCATCTGAGGTCGCTTCGAGCCATGTATGTCCCCGGCGTGCTCAACCGTGTGGCCGACGAGCTATCACGAGCTGTGCTTCCGGGAGAGTGGCGACTCCACCCCCAGGTGGTTCAGCTGATCTGGAGAGAGTTCGGAGAGGCTCAGGTAGACCTGTTTGCCTCCTCAGAGACCTCCCACTGCCAGCTGTTTTACTCCCTGACCGAGGGAATACTCGGCACGGACGCACTGGCACACAGCTGGCCCCGGGGCCTCCGCAAATATGCGTTTCCCCCAGTGAGCCTACTTGCACAGACACTGTGCAAAGTCAGGGAGGACGAGGAGCAGGTCCTTATGGTGGCTCCCTATTGGCCCACCCGGACTTGGTTCCCGGAACTCATGCTCCTCGCGACAGTCCCTCCCTGGCCCATTCCTCTGAGGAAGGACCTCCTGACTCAGAGACGGGGCACCCTATGGCACCCGCGCCCAGACCTCTGGAAACTCCATGTCTGGTCCCTCGGGACGCGGAGGTTCTAGGTGACTTACCCCCAGAGGTACTTAACACCATCACTTCAGCACGGGCGCCGTCCACGAGACGTGTTTACGCCCTGAAGTGGAACCTGTTCGTCGAGTGGTGTTCTTCTCGCCGAGAAGACCCCCGAAGATGTTCGATTGGGTCTGTGCTTTCCTTCTTGCAGCAGGGGTTGGAGCGTAGACTGTCCCCTTCCACCCTCAAAGTACATGCTGCCGCTATTTCTGCTTATCATGACCACATAGATGGCAAAACAGTTGGAAAGCACGACCTGGTCGTCAGGTTTCTTAGGGGGGCGAGACGATTAAATCCTCCTCGACCCCCCTCCATACCCTCTTGGGATCTTTCCCTGGTGCTTCGAGCACTTCAGGATGTTCCCTTTGAGCCTCTGCAATCAGTAGACTTAAAGCTTCTTTCCATGAAGACTTTGCTGCTGGTTGCATTGGCCACTGTCAAGAGGGTAGGAGACCTGCATGCATTTTCGGTCGACGAATCGTGCCTAGAGTTCGGGCCGGGTGACGGCCACGTGGTACTAAGACCCCGGCCTGGCTATGTGCCCAAGGTTCCTACCACTCCCTTCAAAGACCAGGTAGTGAACCTGCAAGCGCTGCCCTTGGAGGAGGCAGACCCAGCCCTGGCTTTGCTCTGTCCCGTTCGCGCTCTGCGTATGTACGTGGACAGAACTCAAAGCATCAGGACCTCAGATCAGCTCTTTGTCTGTTACGGAGGCCAGCAGAAGGGAAAGGCTGTCTCCAAGCAGAGGTTGGCCCACTGGATAGTGGATGCCATCGCCTTGGCTTACCAAGCTCAGGGCGTGCCCTGCCCGCTTAGGTTGCATGCACACTCTACGAGAGGCGTTGCGTCCTCCTGGGCGCTGGCACGTGGCTCCTCGCTAACAGATATCTGTAGAGCTGCGGGCTGGGCGACACCTAACACGTTCGCTAGATACTATAGCCTACGTGTAGAGCCGGTCTCCTCCCGTGTTCTCACCCTAAACGGGTAGAAGCACTGAGAGGTCTGGCTCTGTCGGCTTGCTGCACCCTACTGTGCACCCTTATTGCTCCAGAGTGAAAAACCTGTCGAGTCCTCCAAAACCCCTCGGCCCGGACTTGGCGGAGCGTCCGGCGCCAGGCCCTTATCCGTTGAATCCTTGAGAACCGGATCTGGGCTGGGCTCCATATGTGTGACCCTACGGGGATCCCATATGTGTATATATTCCACGGATGCTCCTATCGGAAGCCCGTGTCTTTCCCTTGGGCTAAGTCACCCATTATTTCATATGCAGTACAGCCTTCGGGTTAGTCCATATGTATTTCCACGTAACTCTTTGAAGAAGTGGCTTCCGCAGCGTTCCTTCCTAAACAGGAAAGGCACGCTTTCCCAGTGTTATCCAATATGTCACTGTGTGGGTTATCACGGAACAACAGTGTCAAACTCTCTGTGTAGGCCTCCTCCTATCGTCCTTCCAGGCAAGAAGGTGTAGAGGCTTGCACGGGGGCGCTGGATGGGGTGCAGCAGCTGTGGCGCTTTGGTAGGGATTCCTATTGGTCAGTCATGACCTACGTCGTAGTGACTGACCGATAGGGAACGTCTCGGTTACATATGGTAACCCTCGTTCCCTGAGGGAGGGAACGGAGACGTAGGTCCCGTCGCCACATCTGCTGCCGCCCGCCGGGGCGGCCAGCTTCTCAGGCTTGGCTCCTCAGCAAAAAACTAACTGTGCAATCGCTCAGCTGCTTGTTAAATACCCGCGCTAACGAGGTCGCGCAGCTGATGCAAATGATTGCACGCCAATGTGCATTGGCCTGTTTTAGTTTCACTCGAAGTAGATTGGCCTCTCTGGCGAGATTCCTATTGGTCAGTCATGACCTACGTCTCCGTTCCCTCCCTCAGGGAACGAGGGTTACCATATGTAACCGAGACGTTTTACCAACACTCTGTCTCTAGCTCGTTTTTTTCGGATTGCTCAGTTGTTTTGACTTGGACTCTGAACTAGTTTTTGAACCTTTGCTGCCTGCCCCTGACCTTTGCCTGTTTGATGTACGTTTCTGGAATTGCCCTTTCCTGTGTACTGAGTTTGAGTTTGCTACCACCCTCGCCACGGGCTTTTGAGTTTTAGTACTGCTTTTCCTTGTTTGCTTACCTGTATCAATAAATTACTGCGAATGGATCCGACCGCCTTAGCCTCTTCGTCACAATGTGTGGCCTCTCAATTTTCTATATAGCTGCCTGACTAGATAAAAACTACCACTTTTGTGAATATTAAGTAATTATGTAATCAATAAAAAAGTAACTGTAATCTGATTGAGTATTGTAAATCTAATACTAAACTATTTCATTTTTGTAATTTGATTACTTTATTCAGATTACATATAATCAATTGCTACCCAGCACTGAAGAGAACACATGGAGTTTTGGGGTTTGTTGGCAGTTTACTCTACGATGGAAGCAGAATATCCAAACTACAATGTGACCATTAATAGGGCTATTTCTTGAGCAACATATGGTAAAGATCAATCTGGGTCAGGGTACTTGCCACACAATCAGCGGCCATAATAACGACTCACAACCCCGATGAACCGTTCATTATTTTCCCATTCAAGTCAAAGTCTAATACACAGAAAGAAAAAAAAAACTATTTTTATTTGAATATGCTTAGAATTTGAAGCTTAAAATTATACACATGTTCCCATGATTATAGCCCTTCACAAAATTCCTTTTCTCTTCATTTGAACACCAAATGGTGCCTGAAAATAAGTGCAAATATTCCAGTGTAAGACTCCTCTGTTTGCGTAGATGTCCTCTAATCTTTTAATAAATAGCACCCCGCACATCGTGCTTCATCCTGAATTTTCCATTCTTATCCATGGCTACACAGAAATGCTTGATTGCGGTGCTGAAGCCCTTTTGAGCACAATGTGGAGCTTTTCTTTCGGCTTTATTTCGGTGTGTTTTTCCCTCCTCAGGAGCGAGAGAGAGGGCCGGGTATCCCTTGGCACAATTTCTGCGCTAACAGTTATATGCCTCATGTCACTCTGCTCTCCATCCAATCCTGTATCTCTCAAGGATTCACTGGTGCAGGTAAATGGAAAATAGCATTTATTCATTCCTCCTGGTCCTCCACGTTGTGTTTACCAATAGCACCGCTCTACTGTGCAGGGCCGACGGACAAAATCTCAGCCCCTCCTCATCCTGTCACCCCAGCAGCTGCTTTCTCTTTCCCTTTGACCTTCACCGTCTTATGCTTTAGAAGACGAAAGGCTAGTGTGGAAAAAGTTTGCTGCAAATTGATTTGAAACTCTCACAGTGTTTATATGCGGAAAATACACAGATTTGCTCCTGCCAGTCTGAACCTCCTGTGAAGCGGCAGAAGTCTCACTGTGATGTGGAGGATTGACAGGCTCAGTATTTCTAAGCAGAAAAGAGATTCAAGTCTCTGTGTACACCTGATGACTCACTGAAGGTTTATTCTTTTCCTGTCTTTCCACACAAAGTGTGTGTGTGTGTGTGTACGTGTGACTGTCTGTTCTTGGCATTCTGAGACCTAATTGGACTACATCACATTTACACAGTGAGACAAGAAGGTCTGCCAAGCTTCTATATTTCCCTGTCTTGCATGCCTATTCTGTCTTGTCTGGGCAGAAAATTAGAAATGGCAATTACGCTTTGCACCGCTCACCCCTTGTTTGTGTATTCTGTACGATATTATTTGAAATATTAATGAAGCAGTCATCTCGTTATTTCAGATTATTAATTGTCATCATAAAACTCACTGCAAATTCATTCCCGTTCTGATTAGAAATATTAGACACATTTCACGTGAAGAATTTTTTTCTGAGGTGATGTTGAATAAAGAGGGTTGTTAACAGTTGTGTTGCCAAAGGCAATATATTTACATTTGGCTTAGACTACTGTTGTAACAAATATTCTTATCAAATAAGTTGACTGGTTATGGTTTTCACTTGAATTAAGCTCAAAACTAACCCCAAACTTAAAATTTCCATTTGCTAAATGTCATCTTGTAGTCCTCAGACGTAGATGACCAGCGCTAGTACACTCGCAGCTGTGCATTTAGCAGTGTGTTTATGGTTGGGGCTCTCAGTCCCCGTGTGGTTCCTCTCTTCTTTGTAGGAGCTTGACCGCATGACTGCTGGCAGGCTGAAATGTACTTTTGTGATTTTTTTCTGAAATACGAGAATTGGTTAGCGTGGCGACACAGTCTGTATTTTGGTGAGGCGGAGGAGGAGGTGGAAAGTAATAGACTCCATATGTGCGCCTGCCACGTCACTGCTCATTGATATTGGCTTTCTCTTGTGCTTTGAGAATAAGGCTCAGTAAGAAAGCCTGATGTGCTGACATTTTGAGCTACTTTTGTTGTGGTTCAAACAATTCTTCCAACTAATTAGAGGTAATTCTGTCAGTCTCTGCCATGAGTTTAGCTGAACACCTTGAGAAAATGTGCTTAAATTATATTTTTTTATGGTTTTTTGCCCTCTATCTACTTTGTTGACAGTTGGTTTTCAAATATGGTACATCAAACAAATCTGAGTAATCAAATTACTGTTGTGACACATTTCATAAATATACACTTTGTCACGTTTATTAACCCAGAAAATGATATCCGGGATTATCTGTCATGTTAGATGACATGTCACTGGCATTCTTTCAGGTGCAAAGCAATACATGTTCATTTAGACAAATGTCTAACTATCTCTGTCAGATTATTTCTTGTTTATTTTCTCATGTTTTACATGGACACATTGCCTATTGTATGTAGACACAGTGACAGCATTACACTTTTTTTGAGATTCCAGAAAATAAGACGGGCCTAATTTAAACTCTAACATTGGTAATCAAAACTCACAAATTAAATATCTTTATACTACTGGGCTGTTAAATGCTTGAATCTGATCGGTTTATGAACGTTCTAAGTTGTGGAATTGTTTTCAGGGAAACACACGGCTAAAGTAGTTCCAGGCAGCTCTTGACCACATTACAGTTCAATATCACTTCATCAAATGATTTCAGTTATTTCAAAGGTCTTAACACCCTACAACAGCAAAAGAACCACAAACCAAAATGACACTGACCAAGTAAATCAATATAGTAACCAATAGGATAAAAATATCAAATTATTTTCATGATTTTACCACAAAATTACATTTTATTATATGGACAGAACACACTCTCTTTCTCCTGCTCTCTCTCACAGAAACGTGTTGTCAAAGCTTCTCTGATGATTTTATCAGTAAAAATAGTTTACCAACTGAAAAACAACAAGACATTTCTCACTAGCTCTGTTCTTGGACCAGATAAACATACAGGTTTGCTATTAGTAGAGACGCTGCTGCCGAACTGATATTTCCTACTGACACATACACTACAGCAAAATATATAAATAACCAGTTATACTATAACGTAGAAAATATTATATATATATATATATATATATATATATATATATATATATATATATATATATATGTATGATTGGAAATGTTATATAATGTTGATGAATGTTTATTAGTTAGACATTGTTTTACTGCATAGCTGTGCAAAATAAACTCAAAAATATAAAAACAACTTACTGCAAACATTCTTTCCTGAATGAATGACTGATTGACTGACTGAATGAATTATTTATTTATGTATGACTAGCAGCTTCTGAGCATCTCAGGCATTTCCATCATTGGAAAACAGTATCCACACACTGCAACCCAGTAATCTGTTGAATATGTAATGAATAAATGCAGACTTTTTTGTTTGTTGATGCTGAAAGTATGAAAGCTTCTAGTTTCTAATGCAGTACCAAACAGACTAAAACTTTTCTTATTCATATGACAACTTCACTGGCTTAAAGCTACATCAGTCACGATTCAAGTGTTTAGATGGAGATGTTGGGGAAACCATAGAAACCGTGCATGTTGTTATTGGTACGGTATTGCAATTAATTACATTTAAGGCGAGACACTACAGGTGAATAGGGTAAACAATTTAAATAATAGATATCTCCATGAAACTTTATCAGTTGATTACTTACACAAGTATATTAAAAAATGTATTACAAGTTTTTGAAATTTGTATGTTTAATTATGCAAATTAGGCATTATCTCATTAAAAATGCACAATTTTGCATATATTTTCGGTAGATAGATCTGAACATATGATAAAGCCAGGTGCAAAATTATTCTTTAATTTTGTTTACACACAAGATGAAAAAAGAATTTCAAAGGGATTTCAGGATACATGCTTTCATTACTTAGGAAATCAAAATATACTGTCCATAGCTTTAAAAAATAAATTATCGACATATTTTTTTTATTAAAATGTCACATAAATCAGGCCAGGAATGATTTGAATACTGCTAAGTGTATAACTGGAAAGTTTGGTGTACATAGGTGCTACACAGGCTGAGATGTTTGTACTGGAGAATGACAAAAAACTCATTTTGAGAAAACAGCAGTTAAAGATTTGTAATGTAAAAAATCCTACTTTTTTTAGTGGAAACAACTATTTACACACACAATATCTTATCAAATCATTAGCAACAATAATACAAACCACCTAAATCACATTACAACTTATATGACAGCATTTATGGCCTTCAACTGAACAAAAAAACAGTCAAAAACACACATCTAAATGTCAGAGCACGTCACGTGATGCATCTGAACGAATCACGTTGTCAGAAATTGACATCAGCCAATGAGATTTCGGTTTTAGAGTTAAATGCCATTGTACTTTCACGATTTGTTGCTGATAAAAAGGAAATGACCATATTTGGATCCGACAACAATGTACAGGAGAGAGAGAGCTTTCCAAAGGTGTATGTGATGACAGGGTGCAGACCGCGATCGCAGAGCAGCATGTTGATTTAGAACGACAACTTTTTTGTTGAATTTAGGAGAAATATACAGATGCAAATAGACAAAGTGAAGTAAAATAAAGACCTTAAAATTTTTTATTTTTTTTTTTTTATTTTTTTTTTCACCACAAGTCTGAAAGAAGACATGTTATTGAAGACAAATAGCCCAAAATCTCAAAATTGACCAGTGGAAAAAAAAAAAAAAAAAAAAAAAAACGATGCCGTGTCTCGCCTTAATAAACATGAATTAATAATGTAAATTATTAAAGTAAATATGGTTCAAACTTCTGAAGTCTGTTGCAGGGGATCTGTACTCTGTCTGCTGAC
This sequence comes from Meda fulgida, assembly GCA_030578275.1. Lineage (NCBI taxonomy): Eukaryota > Metazoa > Chordata > Actinopteri > Cypriniformes > Leuciscidae > Meda > Meda fulgida. The sequence continues at coordinate 26,027,114 of CM060622.1, forward strand.
TTTTCAAGACTTTCCAGAACACTGGATTATTGCTTCTTTGTATACGAGCCATTTCAAATTCCTGATTTTAACAGTTACAGTTCCCTGTCAGTCGCTCACGTTCAACGTAACGTAATTTGGATCACTTCAGGGAGCCCTATCATCTTCGAGTATCTACAGAACGAGCCAATGAGCGTTGGCGTTGATGTTGCGCTTTTGTGAATAGTTAGCGCTAATATCGAGACTCGCTTACCTCAAGGGAGGTGCAGTCCCCTCGCCTGTGCCCTGATCTAGCGTATATATATTCTGGACCTCGGAATAGACCTACTTCTCAGCATGACCAGGGTGATCTGAGGATTACCGTGAGAGCTTCCTGCCGAGGCAATCTCCATTGGTCCCTCATGCCTCACAAGCGCTACCGCCGTTGGAGCTTCCAAAGGGGCGTGCTGGTCCTTCTCATGGATGACCAGTCGTCTCCTTTTGGGGCTCCGCCTGACGATCAGATGTTGATCGCAGCAACGGAGGTGGAGCTTCTGTCTTCTGGAAGCGAGGATTCGGCTGTGTTGCCCCCTTCAGGGAGTGTAGCGTTGCCCGAGTCCGATCCAGAATGGGTGGCTATGCTTTCCCGGGCTGCAGAGAAGGTCGGGCTTGTGCGGAACCCTCTACCGTTGGTCCTGCTTGCAAGGTGTCTGGGAGCCTGGCTAGCGCTTCCCAGCCCATCTCGCTGGCTCATCCGTACTATCAGACTCGGCTATGCGATTCAGTTCGCCCCGCGCCCCCCAGTGCTTAGGGCAGAGATCGCAGTCCTACTGGCAAAGGACACGATCGAGCCGGTCTCTCCAACCGTTATGAAGACCGGCTTCTACAGCCCGTACTTCATTGTACCCAAGAAAGGCGGTGGGTCACGGCCAATCTTGGACCTGCGTGTCCTGAACCGGTCCCTTCACAGGCTGTCATTCAAGATGCTTACGGAGAAACGCATTTTCAAATGCATCCGTCCCCTAGATTGGTTTGCAGCGATCGACCTGAAGGACGTGTACTTTCATGTCTCGATTCTCCCTCGACACAGACCGTTTCTTTACTTTGCTTTCGAGGGACGGGCATATCAGTACAAAGTCTTACCCTTCGGGTTGGCCCTGTCGCCCCTTGTCTTCACGAAAGTCTCGGAGGCGGCCATTGCTCCCATGTGCAAGTGTGCTGTTCGCATTCTCAACTACCTCGACGACTGGCTTATCCTGGCCCAGTTGAGAGAGCAGTTGTGCGAACACAGGGACATGGTGCTCAGTCACCTCAGCCACCTAGGGCTTTGGGTCAACTGGGAAAAGAGCAAACTCACCCCCAGGCAGAGGATCTCTTTTCTCGGTATGAAGCTGGACTCGATAAACATGATAGCGCACCTCACCGAGGCCCACGTCCAGTCAGTGTTGAACTGCGTGAGTACACTCAGAAACAGAACAGCGGCACCACTGAAACTTTTTCAGAGGCTCCTGGGGCAAATGGCATCTGCAGCCGCGGTAACGCCGCTCGGATTGCTTCATATGAGGCTACTCCATCACTGGCTCCACGATTGAGTCCCGAGATGGACGTGGAAGAGCGGCTCGTGCCGGGTCCATTTGACCCCGCACAGTCACCAAACTCTCAGCTTGTGGTCAGACCCTTCGTTCTTGCGGGTAGATGTTCCCCTAGAACAAGTGTCCAGGCATTCTGTGGTCACCACGGATGCCTCTGCCAACGGCTGGGAGGCCACGTACAACAGGCATGCAGCTTCAGGTCTGTGGAAGGGGCCTCAACTGCACTGGCACATCAACTGCCTTGAGTTGTTAGCAGTACATCTTCCGCTGGGCCGCTTCAAAATGCAGCTACTAGGAAAGCATGTACTGGTCCGTATGGACAGCACTGGGACCGTTGCGTACATCAAGCGTCAGGGTGGTCTACGCTCCCGCCACATGTCACAACTCGCCCGCCATCTCCTCCTTTGGAGTCAGAAGCATCTGAGGTTGCTTTGTGCCATGTATATTCCGGGCCTGCTCCACCGTGCAGACGACAAGCAGGTGCTACTGGGAGAATGGCGACTCCATCCCCAGGTGGTCCAGCTGATTTCCAGGCACTTCAGGACCGTACAGGTATATCTGTTTGCCGCCCCGGACACGTCTCACTGCCAGTTGTTCTATTCCCTGACCGAGGGGACCCTCGGCATGGATGCTCTGGCACACAGCTGGCCCCCGGGCCTACACAAGTATGCGTTTCCCCCAGTGAGCCTTCTTGGACAGACCTTATGCAAGGTCAGGGAGGACGAGGAGCAGGTCTTGTTAGTTGCACCGCATTGGCCCAACCGGACCTGGTTCCGGGAACTGGTGCTCCTTGCGACAGCCCCTCCCTGGCCCATTCCTCTGAGAGAGGAGCTGATCTTTCAGAGACGGGGCACCCGTGTCCTGACCTCTGGAAACTCCATGTCTGGTCCCTGGATGGGACGCGGAGGTTCAAGGTGACCTATGCGTTGAAGTGGAACCTGTTCGTTGATTGGTGTTCTTCTCACGAGGAGAACCCCCGATCTTGCTCAATCAGAGCCGTGCTTTACTTCCTGCAAGATGGGTTTGAGCGAAGGCTGTCTTCATCCACCCTTAAAGTGTCAGTTGCCGCTATCGCCGCACATCACGATGCAGTTGAAGGTAAGTCGCTGGGAACGCACAACCTGATCTTCAGGTTCCTGAGGGGGGCGATGAGACTGAATCCTCCGCGCCCACTCTCTATACCCTCTTGGGATTTGTCTCTGGTCCTTTCGGCATTTCAGAGACCACCCTTTGAGCCTTTGCAGTCAGCTGAGTTAAAAATTCTGTCCTGTAAAACAGTACTCCTGGTTGCATTGGCCTCCATCAAGAGGGTAGGGGACCTGCATGCATTTTCTGTCAACAAATCGTGCCTCGAATTTGGTCCGGCTAATTCTCACATGATCCTGAGACCACGGCCCGGATACGTGCCCAAGGTTCCTATCACTCTCTTCCGGGACCAGGTGGTGAACCGGCAAGCGCTGCCTTTGGAGGATGCAGACCCAGTCCTGGCTTTTCTTTGTCCCGTCCACGCTCTGTGCCTGTACTTGGACAGAAAGCAAAGCCTCAGGACCTTAGATAAATTCTTCTTCTGTTACGGAGGCCAGCAGAAGGGAAAGGCGGTCTCCAAGCAGAGGATGGCCCACTGGATAGTGGATGTCATCGCCTTGGCTTACGAAGCCCAAGGCGTGCCTTGCCCTCCCGGGTTGAGAGCCCACTCCACTCGGGGTGTCGCTTCTTCTTGGGCACTGGCACACGGCTTCTCGCTGACAGACATCTGTAGAGATGTGGGCTTGGCGACATGTAACACGTTCGCTAGGTTTTATAGCCTACGTGTTGAGCCGGTTTCTTCCTGTGTGCTCGCTGCAACCAGCGGGTAACACCGAAGTTCCCGCTCTTGTGTCGGCTTGCTGCGCCACTCCCCTATACATGGAGTGGATACGTGTGCTTTTCTGCTCCAGTCAAGTTCCCCACCAGGCGAACCCTGTAGAGTTCCTTCGCACCCCTTCGGCAGTCAGATGTAGCGGAGCGTCCGACGCCAGGTCTAGTGGTCGTATGCTTGTCCTCGTATGCTTGTGTAACTTGTGCTAGACTGGGTTCCATATGTAGTGATCCCTGCGGCGATCCCATATGCGTATTCTTCCACGACCAGCTCCCTGCGGTTAGCCCGTGTCTTTCCCTTGGCAGAGCCTGCTCTGCCGTCACTGCCCGGTGTTGTCTCCCCCTTCTCAGGCTGGAGCCATCCCAGTGACATTCCATATGTTACACTATCCCCACCCGCCACTCCATATGTGTATTCTCCACATGGTACCTCCCTTCGGGCAGGATGTGGCTCCGCATCGTCCCCCTCCCCTGGAGGGGCACGCTTTCCCAGGTTTATTCAAGAGTTCCACTGTCTGGGTTATAATGGAACAGCAGTTCGAACTCCCTCTACGCCGCCTCAGCCAGTTGGGGGTCTGAGAGTATTGTGTAGGGCGCTGGATGTGGCAGCAACCGAGGTGTTTTCCATGGGATCCCAATTACGTTGTCACGTCGACGTTACGTAGAACGTGAGCGACTGAAAGGGAATGTCTCGGTTACTAATGTAACCCTTGTTCCCTGAAGGAGGGAACGGGAGACGTGACGTCGACGTAATTGGGATCCCATAGAAAACACCTCGGTTGCTGCCACATCTAGCGCCCTACGCAATACTCTCAGACCCCCAACTGGCTTGCTGACCATCACTGTACGCCCGTCACTATCTCGGCTCCTAAGCGAAAAACAATGTGTGCGTGCGCCCGCTTCCTGTTTATACCCGCGCTGCGGGGCAGAGCATGTGATGCGATTCACTCACGCCAACGTTCATTGGCTTGTTCTGTAGATACTCGAAGATGATAGGGCTCCTTGAAGTGATCCCAATTACGTTGTCACGTCGACACTCAATTTTCATTTTTTGGGTGAACTATCCCTTTAAGACTTGCAGTGTAAACACAGCCAAATAAATTAGTGTAATGCATTTTTAGATCTCACTCGTTGTAAATCACTAAAATGTCAGACAATCAGCAACAACTTTAAACAAATGCCAAAAACTCTGGCTTTGGCCTACACAGCAGCAACTGACATAAGCAGGTCTTCAAGTTTTACATGTCAGACTGAAATAAGAGTAATGCCTTTCTGCTATGGGGACTAAGACGATGAGCTAAATACTTTGTCAATTTTTGAGAAAGCATTTAATGGCAGTTATTACCACAGATTAAATGAGAGAAATTTGTAAGAACAGAGAGCATATTCACATCTCATAATCTAACTGTGCCCTTATTGGTGGAATATTAAGACCCATGATGGGTTAAGCACAATTAGCCTTCAATTAAAGCTTGTTAAGTGTTCTTTGAGAATATATTTCTGAACTTAACATGAAGTCATCAGAACAGAAAAGAGGTTTCATATCTATAATCACAAGATGCTTTTCAACAGTCCACATCATCTTTTGTACATTTTGTATGCCTAAATAGGACATGAGACCTCGTACAGTCTTTGTAATGGCAGTTCTGGAAATGTGCTCTCTCATAGAAAGATGAGATGCTATTTACTTAATTCTGCCAGTGAAATGGTGTGACTGACAGATTAATGGCAAGGTTTTTGACAGTCAGCCATGGCATCACAGTGTGGGAGACTTTCTGAAATGAAAATTAGACAGCGCTACTCTTCCGCATCCATATAATTTCACAGGTAATGCCTATGATAACTAGGATACTTTCTTTTGAAGATACTGACTAATTACTCTGTGCCATAGCTCTTTTTTTTTTGGGGGGGGGGGGGGGGGGGGTTGTTGGTTAATGGATTGTGAAGTTACTTTTTTAGAGGAATCACAAAACACATCAAAATGCACTGCAGCACTTGTCTTCCATTTAAACCAGTTGAACATGTTATTAAGGGTGAGTACTTGTAACGTTTGGTTTTGGGGTTTGTCTCATGTTTGGGTTTTCATATCTTTTAGTTTGAAGTTTGTTCATGTAATGTGATTCCATGTTCTTCTCATGTGATCATGTCATGCGTTCATGCCATGTTAATTACGTAACAATTCTGAACTGTAAAAAGCCTTCACATGCTTGAATAACTTACATTTTCTGAGAGCTATGACTTGTACCACCTGACCACTGCAGATCTAAGGTGTGTTCGACTTGAAGAGCCACTGTGCAGACCGTTTAGTGACATCAAAGTGTTAGAGCGATTTGAAAGCATATGGAGCATTCTTCACAGAAATTGCAACATGGCGTGAAGGCAGTATTAGTAAATGTATTATGTTCGTATAGGTTTATTGACTTGTTATCAGTTATGTCTTTTCATTGGTTCATGTTCTTTAGTTCAAACTTGTTATTGGTTGTTGTTGTCTTTCCCCTTGTCCATGTATCTAAAGGGTTCAGCACTGAAGATTCAAAATTTCATCTTTTAATATTATTTTATTATTAAATATTATGTATCTGTATTATTATTCTTTATTAATATTCATAATCAGTTGTATCATCTTATGAAGTTTCAAAAGCATGAGTTTGAATGCATGAGGGAACTATAGATAGCATGGATCCATGGGATGATCATATGTCAGACAGGGGGAAGCTATATTTTGCTATGGGGTGTGTACAATGTAAGTGCATCACAGATGTAAACAACAAGGATAGTTCTTAATATGGAAGTGAATTGTGACATGCTAAACATAACGTGTACGTATGACATACGTTCTAATTTTAAGAAGCTCAGAGCAACATGTTTTGTTACCTTACAAGGAAGCTGTAAGACTCTCTGTGATGTATAAAAGCTCAATCTTACTGTACTACCTCAGAGAAACACGGAAACGCATAGACCTGGCATGAATACAACATCTTGAAGTTTCTCTCCTGACATATAAGAATAAAATCTTTCTTGGCAAGATAACTGGTGTCTGGTCCCGTAAATCAAATAATAACGGGGAAACAAAAGAGGCTTTAATTCCAAGTCTACATTTGGCGTCACGAACAGGATTGCATCTTCAGGCATTTGTCTCAACCATTCAAGGTAAGACTTTTTCTATTCTAAATAATTCTAAGTCTGCCTGATGATTGGACATTGACTGAAACTGCTTAAAAGAACTGTGTTATTTAAAGTACCAGTTGTTTTGCCAATGAATATATGTGTCAGAAAAATAAAAATAATTTAAATAATTAGAATGTGGCTTATTTGAGTTGCTCTGGTCAGTAAACCTCTGAATATTGAATGATGCTGGGGAAGTCTTTTTCATTTTTGAAAAAAAATGTAGAAAGTGGATCTTTTTTAGGGAAAAGACCATCTTAGTCAAATTTTGGAAATAGCTGTAAGGCGATTTAGCAATTAGCTTGTAAGGTGGTTGGAATATGGCGAGATTGCGATAAAGGGCAGATTTATCTCTAAAATATATCCAATACACAAAGAATCGTTTCAGAAGAAGACGAGGATAGTGTGACAAGCAGTGATTTATAGCGGTTTACAGTGGCGGGTCTGTGCTTGAAGTTAGTACAGTGCAGTATAAAAAAATACAAATAAACCCTAAAACGTAAATACGCAGAGGATTGAACCCTTAGAAGAAGGGTATCAATGGAATAGATGCTAGAATTGCATGCATTCTGATTTTGACAATAAAGCTGTTCAGTGTTTGGAGGAAAAGACTGATCTGAGAGCAACTTTAATGTGTGTATATATATATATATATATATATATATATATATATATATATATATATATATATATATATATATATATGTGTGTGTATATATGTGTGTATGTATATGTATATATGTATAAATTAATCTGAATTAAGACAAACAAAAAAGAAAAACAGAAAATAGAGTTGTTTTTTTGTTTTTTTGTTTCCCAACCCCTTCTTTGTTCTTGAGAAATTAGAACAGGTGGAAAGGGAGAAAAGCAGAGGGCCTCCCCTGGAATTCACACACACACTCCCTCACAAAAATAGCCCTGCTGTTTGAGCACACAGACACAGAGTGACAAATAATTTGCAATGGCAGAAAGTGGATTTAACAGCAGAACAATATCTGCTTGGTACTTAGAAAGAAAACAGAAAAAGCAAGCTAAGTTTTTGAAAAAAGGACTGGACATTAACACATCTATGGATGTGCAGTTAAGCTGGCTTGAGTCCCAGAAGGACTCTATCAAGTCAAAAGTATTTCCAATCCTAGCTGCACATTGGATTTTGAAACAAGGTGGAATTTGTTGTGGTATCAATGGGTGCCCAGTCCCACTTGTTGAAGCAATGAAGCCTCAAATTGAAGCATATAACAAATTGAACAAAATTATGTCTATTAAATGTTCAGATGGAGAAAATACAACCAATGATGATTAATTTGATCCAGATTGGACGAATATAATAACTGAAGCTGAAAAGAAATATTCACAAGCACCAGTGAAATCTGCAACAACTGTAACGCCTCCTCCTTACAACCCAATTTATCCAATTTTGCCTGAACAATATACAAATTCATCTAAACCTCTGACACAGCCTCAAGCTTCGAGATCAAATGGAGGTCCAGTTGACAAAATGTATATTGCATCTGCACAAGCAGCTCCGGTAATAACAAGATCTAAAACAGTTCAGCCAAACAGAGACATGCTGCGATGTACACCAGTTCGGAATTATGATTCTGACTGGGGTGATGAGACAAGAGATGACGACATGATCACAATTGACAAGATCGGTCCTGAATTTTCTTCACCTGTAATTAAAAGGGAAGGATCTGAAATGATGACAGAAGAGAGACCCTTCACACCAGGAGAGCGTCAATCCATTCTCACGGCCTTGCCTCCTCTGAAGAGACAAGATCCAAACACAGAGTTTTGGCGAGAATTAGACTCATTGATTGAAGCACATCAAATGACATTAAGAGACATACACACCATTGTGAAAGCTAAAATCCTAAGAGACAGATGGGAACGCTTGCCAGCTTCGATAACAACCGCCCAATGGATAGATTTGTGGGTTGATGGCCAGGGACGACCCCTGGGTCTTTGGCAAGCATTAGATGTGTTCCGAAAAGAAATCCAGGAAATCTTAGGCAGTGGTAAAATTCCTTTCACATTAGTGACATTGATTAAGCAAAAGGATGATGAATCTCCAGATGAATATGCTCTACGTAAGTGGAATGCTTATGAGAGATGGGCTCTCTGTGCCAAGAAACAACCTGACAGAGATGATGTACAGTTCACTGACATACTTGTGGATGGACTTAGCACAAAATACCAACAAGCCTTATCACTTGGAGTCAACCCAGGTGAGACATTTGACCAAATTATGCAATGGGCTGGCCGCTTAGAGATGGCTATGAGATCAAATAAAGAAGAAGGAAACAAGCCATATCGAAGAGGAGTGGCAACAGCTCAATACAACAAGGACACAAAGAATAGGGTGATTTCCTGCAGCAACTGTGGAAAGCGTGGACACTCAAAAATAGATTGTTGGGCTAAAGGAGGTGGAGCAGAAGGTCAAGGTCCATCATTTAGACAGGTCAGTGCAAAAAACCATAATGAAACCTCTCAAGGGAAGACGTGGACTGAAGCACAAGTCCGTCAGCTCATTGAGGGAATTATGCGTCCGCAATAGGAATCAGCGGCCCCCTGTATTAGTAAGAAAAGAGACAATCGCCTTTTCGTCAATGCATTAATAGGGGGCCACCCATGTGACATCCTTGTTGACACAGGCGCAGCCATTTCAATAACAGATCTGAACCTACCTACAACAGAGGAAACTATGGATGTTGAAGGAGTTGGAGGAGGTATAACAAAATTCCGCAAAAGTATTCAAGTTCCACTGCAAATACATGAAGATGAAGTCTTATGGACATCTTTCTGGGTTGGGCCGAATTCACAAGGAAGCCTTATTGGCATGGACATTCTTCCATTGTTAAACATGATCATATTCACTGACAGTCGTCAAATCGCTACAACTGCTGGGATAATACCACACGAAGATCGCACATGTAATCTAAGGTCTGTTGGTACAGCAAAACCAATTATCAGAAACTGGCAGAAAGAAGGTGTGTGGGGTCTTCTTCTGTGCAGTTTATATCCGGATATTTGGGCTAAACACAAATTGGATTGTGGTAAAGCCAACATTGATCCCATTGTTATTGAGGGACCGATACATGCCCCTCATAAACAATACCCCATCCGACCTGAAGCAAGACGAGCCGTGGAGGAGATAGTGGCAGACTTGGAAGCTGAAGGAATCATCAGACAAACTTCATCTACCACTAATAGTCCTGTCTGGCCTGTCAAGAAATCTGATAACTCATGGAGACTAACCATTGATTACACAAGACTTAACAGTGTAACACCAAAACCGCATCCTATTGTGGCCAATCCTGCCACCATTCTGAATGACATTCCAGGAAATGCTAAAATTTTTACGGTACTGGATGTACTGTCGGCTTTCTGGTCTATACCTATAGACAAAAGATCTCAAGAGAGATTAGCCTTCACAGTGGGCGCAAAACAGTATGTTTGGAACAGACTCCCACAAGGTCTTAATCTTTCTCCTGTTGTATTTCATAGAGCTTTGGACCAGTTCTTAACGGACTAAAAAGCTGAAATTGAGAAATCAGGAAGTGTCTGCCTCCAATATGTTGATGACTTGTTAATTGCAAGCCCAGATGAAAACAGCCATGTATTTGCTCTGAATGTTGTCCTACAAGCCCTTAGGAAAGGGGGATTCAAAGTTAACCCCGATAAAGCACAGCTGGCCAAATCCAAGGTTATCTATTTGGGCCAAGAAATATCTGTGGAGGGAAGGAGAATGACAACAGAGCGTGTAGAGGCATTACGACAACTTCCAAAACCTCTAACAGTTACAGGAATGCGGAAGGTGATGGGACTTTTCAACTATTGTCGTCAGTATATACCTGATTTTGCTAGCATCACCAGCCCCCTCATCGACCTGTACAAGGGAGGAAAGCCTGGAGTGGAACATATAAACTGGACACCAGAAGCTGAGGAAGCGTTTACTTCTATGAAAGCAAAACTGACTTCAGCCCCAGCATTGGGACTTCCTGACGGACGGTTGCATTTTCATTTGTGGACCAGGGTAGGAGATGAGACATATTCAGCAGTACTGTGTCAAAAACCAGGTGATCGATACAGACCAGTTGGATACTTTTCCACAAAGATTCCTGTCACTATGATTGGGCAACCACGATGTATACAAGCCCTCGATGGTGCCACATGGGCAGTGGATGCTGTTGAGAATCTGATAGGAGCACAAACTATCATATTGCACACTCCACACAGTATAGTGACACTGTTGAACAACACGAACATCAAAACCATAACTGATGCAAGAAGAGCAAAATGGGAAGCAACTTTGTTGAACAAAGATTTAAGAGTGGAAATCATCAGGGACACGACTCTTAACCCTGCAACAATGATGCTGGAACCACACGAGGGAATACCACATGAATGTGAAAAACAAGTAGAAGAAGATAGTCTTGGTCCAGTTAATCCAATCCCTCTTAAAAACCCAGACAAAGAGTTATGGGTTGATGGATCCAGTTATTATGTTGATGGAAAACGACATACTGGATGGGCTGTAGTGAAAGGAGATGGAACTGTTGTAAAGAAAGGAGCCCTTTCTGGGAAATTTTCAGCACAAGTAGCTGAACTTATAGCACTTACAGAAGCCTTTGAACTATCAGAAGGAGATCGAGTCAACATCTATACAGATAGTCGTTATGCTTTTGGCGTGGTCCCTGACTACCTTGCTCTGTGGAAAAGACGTGGACTTATCACTAGCAGTGGGAGCGAAATACAACATGCTTCCATAATTCGTCGTTTGATTACAGCATGTTACTTACCCCGAGAAGCACCCGTGATCAAAGTAAAATCACATCAATCTGACAAGTCCAAAGAAAGTCAAGGAAACACGGCAGCAGATGCAGCAGCTAGAGAAGCAGCTCTACTTCCTTTTACTCCTGTTACCTTGGTAAAGGAAAATAGCAAGGATAATCCTGAGCTCCATCTTCTGTCATATCAATTGGAGACAGATGAAGAGAAAGAACAATGGATGAAAGCGGGAGCGAAAGAGGATGATCAAGGTATCTGGAGAATTCCAACAGGACAAGTGGTGATGCCTATCGGAACAAGAAGAGAACTAATGCAGCTGTATCATGGAAAGGTACATGCTGGAGCAAAAGCAATGAAATCTCAAATCAGTGAGACTTGGTGGTGGCCAAGAATGATGAGAGACATTGATGATTACTGTAGGAGATGCTTGATATGCCTCAAAGCAAATGTAGGAAAATCTGTAAAGGTGCGAATGTCACATGCACCCAGACCAACAGGTCCATGGACACACCTCCAAATTGATTTCACAGGACCTTTATCACCCAGTGGTGGGTATCAATACATACTTGTAATCATGGACAGATTTACTAGATGGGTGGAAGCATATCCTACAAAATCCTGCACTGCTGAAGCGGCAGCACGAGTAATGGTGGAAGAAGTTTTTCCTCGCTGGGGCCTTCCATAGGAACTTGATTCTGACAATGGAACTCATTTCACTGGGAAATTGATGAAGGAAGCAATGAAATTGATGGGAATTAAACAGAAATTCCACATTCCTTATAGGCCGGAAAGCTCAGGCTGGTTGAACGAATGAATAGATCTTTGAAAACCGCTCTTACCAAAGCCATTCTGCAAACTGGCCAAGGCTGGCATAAGTTATTACCTGCTATTCTGTGGAACTTGAGAGCAACTCCAAACCGAGTTACAGGACTAACCCCTTTTGAACTAATGGCGGGAAGAGCAATGGTTCTACCTCCTGATGCTCCGCCACCAGCGGGAACAGGAGGAGACTCTACTTTGTTCCAAGAAAAGTTACGCCGCTATCTCGCAATGCTAGACAAAGCTACTAAAGACAATAATAAGAAAGTGCGAGAAGCTCAACAGCAATGGGATGAAAAACACACCACTACTGACATTCCACACATTCCCGAGTTAGGTAGTTTTGTCATGATCAAACGAATTGCTAGGAAAGGTTTAGAGCCTAGATGGGAAGGACCATATGAGATACTCCTAACTACTGATACAAGTGTTTGTCTCAAAGGGAAGGGTGTAGGAACAGATAGATGGTATCATTGGTCACAAGTTAAACCTTGCTTAGTGAATGAACAAGATGATAATGATGGCTTATGGCCTGAGATTGAGCAATGTTCATCCATTAGTTTTAAAGATTGGGAACAAAGAAGTGATGTTAATTATTTCTCTGCTTCCATTTCAGGAATCAGTTCCATTGACATTGATAAGAGATGGTTGCAAGTTATTCTCGATACCCAACGACGATGGTCATGCTAATAATCCAAGTCCTTATATGTGTTACTAGAAGGAAAAGTACCAAACCTGTCAAATTGATTATTTCTAACCAAATGGATAGAACTAAGAATGGGACATACAGCGTGAAATAAGAGATTTTATGCAAAACACTACCTCACAAACAATGAACATCCGCTTACTGATTTTCAACCCCAAGGGATAGGATCCTTTAACGTCAACGTTTATTTTAATTTCTTGTTTTGGTTCGGAACTGAAGGATTTAATTAATTAACGAGTTAATTAATTAATGAGTTCAGGCACGGGCAGAAGACTTATTAGTTTTTCTTTTCTTAGATGATTGGGGTTCATTTTAAAGACATACACATAGATATTAAAATACACATAGTATACGGGGACATAACATGGGCTGGGGTTTTGTTCTTTGTTTTGTTTCTCTGTTTCCATTCTTCTGTTCTTTCTGTCTATTTTCTTGGTCTGCTATTTCTTCTCCTCACTATCACTTCTATAGGTTGGCCACCTGGGAATGATGGTGTGGAACTGACGGCCGTAGTTCCAGTGGAGGGAGATGAAGATTCAAAATTTCATCTTTTAATATTATTTTATTATTAAATATTATGTATCTGTATTATTATTCTTTATTAATATTCATAATCAGTTGTATCATCTTATGAAGTTTCAAAAGCATGAGTTTGAATGCATGAGGGAACTATAGATAGCATGGATCCATGGGATGATCATATGTCAGACAGGGGGAAGCTATGTTTTGCTATGGGGTGTGTACAATGTAAGTGCATCACAGATGTAAACAACAAGGATAGTTCTTAATATGGAAGTGAATTGTGACATGCTAAACATAACGTGTACGTATGACATACGTTCTAATTTTAAGAATCTCAGAGCAACATGTTTTGTTACCTTACAAGGAAGCTGTAAGACTCTCTGTGATGTATAAAAGCTCAATCTTACTGTACTACCTCAGAGAAACACGGAAACGCATAGACCTGGCATGAATACAACATCTTGAAGTTTCTCTCCTGACATATAAGAATAAAATCTTTCTTGGCAAGATAACTGGTGTCTGGTCCCGTAAATCAAATAATAACGGGGAAACAAAAGAGGCTTTAATTCCAAGTCTATAAGCACAAAATAAAAATTTTGTCTATATATATATATATATATATATATATATATATATATATATATATATATATATATATATATGATGTTTCCTAACAAAGTTCGGGAGGAGCATGTTCAGATAATTAAACACATGTGGAGCACATTCAGGTAATCAAGCCTAATTAGACACGAGTGGAGCACACTCCCAAATCAATGAGGTAAGAGGTATATATTCAGCAAACTTAACTCAGTTCTTTGACAGTCTAACAGCATCCCTCCACCACCCCATCTCCTCACTTCTTCTCCTAAATACTCTTACAACAAGTGGGTTCGGGCAAAAATTTCCGAGCTCGGAGCCCTCCCCCTGGACAGCACGCCAAATACGCATAATCTTTACTCTGTTTAATTGATGTAAATGTGAACTCGTGAAATATATATATATATATGTGTGTGTGTGTGTGTGTGTGTGTGTGTGTGTGTGTGTGTGTGTGTGTGTGTAAACGCGTATGATTGTATGTATGTGTATAAATACACACACATATATATATATATATATATATGTGTGTGTGTGTGTGTGTGTATAGAAATAAAGAAAATAATTAAAAAAAAACATGTACTAATAAAAACAATGCATATCACTATCATTTGAGCCCCTCAATCACAGGAAGCAGAATATGGCAGGCAGACTCTTTTTAAATATTTATTCGCATGACAAATAGTACATAGTTTTCTACGTTAATAAAACAGTTGAAATTCTAACCCCACCACCTTATAATTTAAAATTAACTAGTGAAACGAAATGAATACTCAAAAACAACCCTGTGCGTTCACACTAAAGGGATCGGCTCATTTTTTAACCTGCTTTTTCATCCGGTGCTTTGTGCTCTGGTTCAAATATCCAGGAGGTCTGCTAAAAGTAAATGTAAAATACTGAAACCATATAGACTTTTTTTTTTTTTAAATGCCTGCTCTCTTTGATTCTCCATCTAGTCTCACAGCACAAGGTGATAAACAGAATAAATTCCTCTTCACTTCAGAGTCTGTGGAGGTGGAGGTGGTAAGTTGGACTTCTGCAAAACTGTTCGTTTTCATGAGCTGTCTGTTAAGGTGACCTTTTATAATTTAAAACACCCTGGACAGAGTTCTCTAGACAAAACAAAAAAAAGAGAGAGATAGCAACAACAAACTGTCTCGCTGTATGCAACAATTCGTTTGCTATGGCATTACAATTCAGATGCAAACCTCAGGTTGAAAGTCATAATTTATTTTTGGTATGCAATAAAAAGCTCCTTCTGACTGAAGCCAATTTCTGTTCCTATGAAACATATTTCGAAATGTATTTTATGTTGCACTTGACACATCTGGAATCCAAAATGTTTTACCAGTGATTTACACATTCTTCAAGCAGGTGGAAGGTGTCCTGGCCATCGAGGGTGATCAATTCAAATATGTTCGAGGTAACACTCACCTTCCCACTGCCTGCAAAATGTATGACAAGTTGCTTACTGAATGACAATTAGACTTTTATGATTTCATGTCAGCGTGAATTTAATTGCTGTACTGTAGCAACCTCTCTCCACACTCAAATTATATTGCCATGGGCTAGAGGACAACTTGTTTTATATGCTTGAAAAGGACCATCCCATCCGTAATGCCATTTACATCAAACCTCACTGAAAGGCATGTGATCCATTTATATACAAAAATCCACCAAGAACACAGTTTAAAGTCAACAGTTATTGCTAAGGATACAGGTTACCGGTTTGTCTGTTCATCTTTACTTTGGCTCATAAGAGCTCCTAACATTCAAGTAGTCTTTTGGTATGTGGGGAAACACAAATATTAGAATTCTGAACTATACTGATAAGAGACTATTATTTTCATCAATGAATTTCATAAGTTAATCTACCCATCAAAACATTACACTTCTTTTTCTTCGTTTTGGCCATTTTTTGTAGTTCTTTGTAGTTTTTCATGTTGATTAGTCTTCCCCAGGTGTGATTGATAACTTTTTAAGCTTGTTTGCTCCTGTGTATTTTAACCTCTGTGTTTCGTGTGTTCTTTGTCAGGTCTTGTACTATATGGATGTACGTTTGGTGTGTCTCAGTCTGTTCTCGGTTTCCTGGTCTCGGTTATGGTCTTGTTTATTTTCTTATTATACTACTTTGCATGTGGATCCAGCTCTCCATTTGTTTCTTGAGTTTACCCTGTGTTACACTTTTACAATTTTGTGTCAAGTTTTTGGTTTCACTTCATTTGGATGGTCCCTTTAACACATTCTGTTGACTATAAGTAACGTTGCACCTACATGTCTACTAACCCTCATTAGATTGGTAGGGTTAGGGTTAGAAGAAGTTGACATGTAGTTGCATTACTTATAGTCAGTAGACTGTCTGTTGGAGGACCATCACAATAAAGAGTTTTCAGATATTAAGCAGACAGTACACTAATACTCTAATGAGAGTTAGTTGACATGTACAGGTCCTTCTCAAAAAATTAGCATATTGTGATAAAGTTCATAATTTTCATAATGTAATGATAAAAATTAAACTTTCATATATTTTAGATTCATTGCACACCAACTGAAATATTTCAGGTATTTTATTGTTTTAATGCTGATGATTTTGGCATACAGCTCATGAAAACCCCAAATTCCTATCTCAAAAAATTAGCGTGTTTTTAATACAAAAAGTCAGCCTTCAAATAATTATGTTCAGTTATGCACTCAATACTTGGAATCCTTTTGCAGAAATGACTGCTTCAAAGCGGCGTGGCATGGAGGCAATCAGCCTGTGTCACTGCTGAGGTGTTATGGAGGCCCAGGATGCTTCGATAGCGGCCTTAAGCTCATCCAGAGTGTTGGGTCTTGGGTCTCTCAACTTTCTCTTCACAATATCCCACAGATTCTCTATGGGGTTCAGGTCACGAGAGTTGGCAGGCCAATTGAGCACAGTAATACCATGGTCAGTAAACCATTTACCAGTGGTTTTGGCACTGTGAGCAGGTGCCAGGTCGTGCTGAAAAATGAAATCGTCATCTCCATAAAGCTTTTCAGCAGGTGGAAGCATGAAGTGCTCCAAAATCTCCTGATAGCTAGCTGCATTTACCCTGCCCTTGATAAAACACAGTGGACCAACACCAGCAGCTGACATGGCACCCCAGACCATCACTGACTGTGGGTACTTGACACTGGTTTCAGACATTTTGGCATTTCCTTCTCCCCAGTCTTCCTCCAGACTCTGGCACCTTGATTTCCGAATGACATGCAACCACTGAGCAACAGTCCAGTGCTGCTTCTCTGTAGCCCAGGTTAGGCGCTTCTGCCGCTGTTTCTGGTTCAAAAGTGGCTTGACCTGGGGAATGCGCCACCTGTAGCCCATTTCCTGCACACGCCTGTGTACGGTGGCTCTGGATGTTTCTACTCCAGACTCAGTCCACTGCTTCTGCAGGTCCCCCAAGGTCTGGAATCGGTCCTTCTCCACAATCTTCCTCAAGGTCCGGTCACCTCTTCTCGTTGTGCAGCGTTTTTTGCCACACTTTTTCCTTCCCACAGACTTCCCACTGAGGTGCCTTGATACAGCACTCTAGGAACAGCCTATTTGTTCAGAAATTTCTTACTGTGTCTTACCTTCTTGCTTGAGGGTGTCAATGATGGCCTTCTGGACAGCAGTCAGATCGGCAGTCTTACCCATGATTGCGGTTTTGAGTAATGAAACAGGCTGGGAGTTTTTAAAAGCCTCAGGAATCTTTAGGTGTTTAGAGTTAATTAGTTGATTCAGATGATTAGGTTAATAGCTCTTTTAGAGAACCTTTTCATCATATACTAATTATTTGAGATATGAATTTCGGGTTTTCATGAGCTGTATGCCAAAATCATCAGTATTAAAACAATAAAAGACCTGAAATATTTCAGTCGGTGTGCAATGAATCTGAAATATTTTAAAGTTTAATTTTTACCATTACATTATGGAAAATAATTAACTTTATCACAATATGCTACTTTTTTGAGAAGGACCTGTAGTTGCAATGTTACTTATAGTCACCAGAATGTTCAAAAGGGACCATCAAAATAAAGTGTTACCAAGTTTTTTTTTTTTTTTTTTTTTTTTTTTTTTAAGAAAGTCTTGTGATGGACAGGACTAAAATAAAATGTCACAATAATTCAGTAATAATATTTCACAATATTAGTATTTTTACACTAATTTTGATCAAACAAATGCAGCCTTGGTGGTAGTAGACGTATTTAAACAAAATATTGAAAGACCTCAAACCTTTGAACGGTAGCAAATAAAGTATATTAATAAATGGTATAACAGTAAACTGTGTGGAGAAAATAAATGGAGATTTTTTTTATTTTTTATTTTTTTTTATTAGGATTTTAATGATGAAATTTAAGTAAGCATTAGATCATAACAACGATATGCACTATATGTTCTGTAAAAATATAGCAATACCAGTTCATCTCTAATATCAACCAATATAAAAATAAATAAATAAAAACTCGAAAAAAGGTGCCTATATACTGACCACCTTGTGTTAAGTACATCGATAATTTGTGAATGCATGATATACCCCTCCAATGCAATGAAACCACACTAATACAGCCAATTAAGATATTCAGTTCAAGGAAAGAATAGTCAGGAGACAAATGGGAGTTAAAAACCATTTTCAGTGTTTTTAAGTTTTATCCATGCTGAACAAATCAGAAAGATGAAAAAAAAAACTGCAGTATCTCTTATCTATCATTCTGGGTTTTACACTGAAGAGTATGAATGTTCTAGCAAGTTTTCCTCTGCACCAGCATTCCAATATTAGATAGGCTCCATAATTCGATAGAGCTGCTCAGGTATACAGCTGGGAGGGGAAACTGGGACTGATTCAATCTGCTAACCTCTTGTGTTAGCCCACTGTTGATAGGAAGTCAGGTCAGTCATGCCCTAAGGTCCTGGCCTCGCTAAGAGAGTTAAAGAGCAATTCTTCTGTGAGACCTCAGCCGAAACCTCATCTGCACTAGCCTCTTTGACAGAGATGTGCTTATAAGTTATTACTTTATTGTACTTTTATTGTAGCAATTATAGTAAACTTGTTGTGAGTTCTCTGGGATTATTTCTCAATGGTCTCTCTGCAAAACAATGGCTGTGAACTGCACGGTCCCGTAAGGCTGCGACTGAGAAAATAATTTAGCTTAAGTTTGGCTATTTCCTATAAATTTGTCTAACAGCACCACAGTCGGCTAAAACAGAAATGGGTAATTATCGTAGTACACAACATAATCAACATATACCAGCAGTGAAATCTCTCTGCATTTTGAGTGCAAACGTTTTGGATGCGGGGGTTTCGTAGCCACTTGCAGATGTTTATATCAAGCTCTACTTCTGCATGATGGGAAGCAGAAAATGACTGATTACTATCACATATTTAAAGCACTGAAGCAGTGACCCTGAGGAGGCTGGGACTGCACAAGAAGAGTGCCACCGTACTGATAGGAATCAGTTTGGATGATGAGTAATTGTGCACACAGAAACGCTCAAGCACTTCTAATTGGATCCAGAGCACTATTGTTTCATAGGTGTGAATGAACATGTGACAACTTCACAGTCCTGGAAGTATACTATTTTTTTTCTTTTCTTTTTACCATGTAAGAAATTGTGTTTTAACTTTTGAGTTTGGCATTAAAATAGCATGCTACTATTGAATGTACACTATAAAACCGTGATGTCATCGTCTAGCTTGGTTCAATTATCATATAATGGTGTCAATACAGGCAGATCAATAATATTGTTGAATATTAAATTAAATGTTTCCAACTAAGCAAGCCAAAAGCCAAAGGTAAAAAAGGCGACAGTCGGAAGGAACCAAAACTCCATCAGGTGACAGAATTCAGATTGGATCACAACATTCAGGATATTTATCCAGTTTCATCTGTTTGAAGATTGGAGTCAAGTTACACAAACCAATATCACTTTCTTTCTGCTGTTTTATATCTGTTTTATTGGAGTTGTAACAAATTAGCTCTATGAAATATTAATAATGAATAATAACTTGTTATGATTAATTATGAATATTTGGGTCAGTTAATTGGATTAACTTGATGTAGCTAAATTAATATTACAATCAATTAATCAGTTCGTCCAACAAACTCTTTTGATTATTCATTTATTCTAAGAAAAGGCTATCTACCACAGAAAAATAATTCTTTCTTAGCATGTACAGTGCTTAGAGCATGTAACAAGATCAATATCATAAAAGAGACTTTGTTTGCAAGCAGTGAATCAGAACCAAATACATATTGTGCACAAGTTTGATTAACTAAATCACAAACATAACTAAACTAAACTAAACAGACATACATAGATACATGTATAGGTAAAATGGTGAGTGATAGAATGGAACTGGAAGCAGGAAATAGAACTATGGAGAAGATCCATTTAACTATGAAAAGAACCATCAGCTTATCTATTTTCAGAGCACTTCATTTAAATTGATACTTGTATAGCTTTAAGTGGGAAAAATTCTTGAAGTTGTCGAAAATTGAATTCGTTGATGGTTCTGTGAGTGTCAAATGTGGAAGTCATCTGCTTGCCGGCCCTGGGCCGCAGAGGCCACACAGAGCACCCAGGAGAAGGGAGGAAGTCGGAAGTGTTGATGGTTGGAGACGTTGTGCCCAACTCCTGAGATTGTCCTTGGTTCTGTTGTGGTTGAGAGAGTCTTATCTCTCTTCTGAATGAGCCCATGGTCACACCCGTTTGGGGGTCTCTGCAGACACCCACCTGAAGAAGCAGCCGTGAAGTCCAGAAAACAAGAGATGAGCTGATCTTGTGATCAGTGATTTTTAAAGCATGAAGATGTCACTACCTCTGGGGGTCTGTGGGCCAATAATGAGAGTTTCCTTTGGAGGGAAATTTTGACGACGCATTATTCTCTAGGAGGTATTTGAATATGTAATTTCATTGGGTGTTTAAGAGAAAAATCTTCACGATTCTTATAATACTATTGTGTCACAAAGTTAGCAAAAATGTAATGTAAATTAACACATGGGGGACAAAGTTTGGAGTTTATATAGGGCTGCACGATTATGACAGAAATCATAATTGACAATTATTGCCTAGAAATTGTAATTGCAATTATTAATTACGATTATCACAATTTACATTGAATGATTTTTGGACAGCTTTATGCCATATAGTTATATCAAAATAAACCAGTTGTAAATTCCTCCTGATAAACGTTCATTGGTTTGGTTTCTTTAAATAATTTGACATTTGAGGGTTAGTTCACCCCAAAATATAAATTCTGTCAGTAATTACTCACCCTCATGTTGTTCAAACCCCGTAAGACTTTTGTTCATCTTCAGAACACAAATTAAGATATTTTTGGTTAAATTTGAGCGCTGGATTACTCCTCTATAGGCTTCTAAGGGATTGAAACTTGCCGGCCCAGAAATAGTCCAAGTGGCTACAGTGCTTCAGTCTTAAGTTAATCATGCGACGATGATACTTTTTGTACGCAAAAATAAACAAAAATAACGACTTTATTCAACTACCAGTATTCGTTTTCTTCTCTGTGGGCCTCGAGTATGTTCACGTAGTGTAGGAGCGCTTTTGTGTTGTACGTCACACACATCACACACATGACCAGCGTCGGCCAATAGTGAGCCTACGTGTGACGTACAACACAGACGCGCTGCGCTGTTACACTACGTGAACATACTCGAGGCCTACCAACAACATGAGGGTGAGTGTAGCAATGTTCAGGGAAGAAGGAGGCGGGAACCGGCGAAGAATCAAAATATAATTTATTTTAAATAAAACAAACAAACAAAAATACCGCCAGCAGCCCCTCGCGGACGACTGCTGGCTACCGAAAATAAATATAACTAAAGTAAAATACAAAAACAAAACACAACTAAAATACAGGCCTGTTCCTCTCTCGATCATCAACGTCGTCGCTCCTCCTTTATGCTTCCGCTCCTCCGTGAGAGATGCGAGACCGGTGTGCCTAACAGGTGTTGCTCATTAGCAATCGCACCACCGGCCTCGCGCCGTTCTCTCACGTCCCTCGGCCGTCCTGTTCGCCACATACCCCCATCGCCCCTCACAGGCCGGGGGGTACCCACGAGGCTGTGCCTACTCCCCCCCCCGGCGGCGGCGATCCCTGGGGAGTATGGACAGACAAACCGAGGGAAACGGAGACGGAAGCATGAGGAGCGACAGATCGAGAGAGGGGAGAGAGGAAAAAAAAAAAAATTGGTCCGGTTCCCACAACGCGCTGCCATCTGGTCCCCCACCAGCTGGCGATCTCCTCCGCGGTGCCTGGCGGTGACGCTGGGTAGCCCTCGGTGGACGGCTCGACGCTCCTCCGCCGCCCGGTGGACGGCGACGGCTCCTCGGGTGCCTTGGGCAGACGGCAGGAGTCCCCCGCTCCCTGCTCCTCCCCTTCACTGGTGGACGGCAGCAGGCTCCGGCCCACGGCGAGCGGCGGCGACTCCTCCTCTCCCTCCCGGATGGCAGCCGCCCCTCCAATACCCAGGCGGCCGGCAGCGAGCTCGACCGTCCCACCGGCAACTCACTCCAGCGCCCCGCCTCGAGCGTCCGTGGCCGCGAGTCCCCCGCTCCCTGCTCCTCCCCTCGCTCGGCGGATGGCAGCAGGCTCCGGCCCACGGCGAGCGGCGGCGACTCGCGCACCATGCTCGATGGCACCGCGGATTCCCCACACCGGCGAGGACTCTCTGACAGCGCGTTCCTCCCTCTTCCCGGGTTTCGGCACCAGTGTAGCAATGTTCAGGGAAGAAGGAGGCGGGAACCGGCGAAGAATCAAAATATAATTTATTTTAAATAAAACAAACAAACAAAAATACCGCCAGCAGCCCCTCGCGGACGACTGCTGGCTACCGAAAATAAATATAACTAAAGTAAAATACAAAAACAAAACACAACTAAAATACAGGCCTGTTCCTCTCTCGATCATCAACGTCGTCGCTCCTCCTTTATGCTTCCGCTCCTCCGTGAGAGATGCGAGACCGGTGTGCCTAACAGGTGTTGCTCATTAGCAATCGCACCACCGGCCTCGCGCCGTTCTCTCACGTCCCTCGGCCGTCCTGTTCGCCACAGTGAGTAATTACTGACAGAATTTACATTTTGGGGTGAACTAACCCTTTAATGCTATAGAACAGCAAAGTAAAATATAATATTATAATGTTACACTAACTAAAATTAAAACAATGGGGGGAAAAATTTAAATAAGCTGTAGAAAGAAAAACACATCTTCAGCAAACAGAATAATGTAAGTGGACTTTTTGTAATTGTGCCTTTGTACGATTACATAATTGTGGCATCTATAAATCGCGATTACAAATTTGATTAATTGTGCAGCCCTAAGTTTATAGAGACCAAACGTGCCACACATGAATTTGGTTAACCATAATTTGCAAAGTTTGAAACATTAACCCATTAGAGTTTACCAGAAAACATAGGCCAAACCACATACAAGGAAAATCATGAGATGGGAAAATTAGTTCCCTATCGGTCAGTCACTACGACGTAGGTCATGACTGACCAATAGGTATCTCGCCAGAGAGGCCAATCTACTTCGAGTGAAACTAAAACAGGCCAATGCACATTGGCGTGCAATCATTTGCATCAGCTGCGCGACCTCGTTAGCGCGGGTATTTAACAAGCAGCTGAGCGATTGCACAGTTAGCTTTTTGCTTCGGAGCCAAACACTTCGATGCCTCTACTGCAGTGGAAAACTTCTACAGGCTTTTCTTTTTTGAACTTCTCTCTTTTTTTTCTGGTGCTGGGCGCGACAGCACGGCAGCGTGAGCAGCCTCCTCTTTAAAGAGCAAACAAAAAAGCTGTTTTAACGGCTGGTAAGATCTCCCAGCGCACAGTCGGGTGCACATTCCCCTGTGATCGCTGAGGCTGCTCCCCTGCGTGCTTCAGCACCAGTGAGAGTAGTCCCTAAAAGAGCAAACACAGATAGTTCGCGTCTTTTTCAAGATGACGTTCTATCTGTGTGTTTCTGGATGCGGTCGTTACCTGGGATCGCGGGATGGTCACGATCGCTGCCTTGTGTGTCTGGGCCTCGAACACGCACAGGCAGCGTTCGTGGATGAGTCATGTACCCATTGTGGGAAGATGACCATCTCAGAGCTGAGGTCGAGACTCTCGTTCCTGCAAAGGGGCGGAGTCCCCGTGCCTGCACCTCGGTCCAACCCCCCTTCGCGGGTTGCTTCCGGCAGTGACATGGGTGACTTGAGGATTACAGTGAGCGCGCTTCCTTCGGGGAACCAACACCCTAGGAACCCCCACTCCTCTCATGCTCTGCAACCAGTTCAGCTGCCAACGGAACGCGCCGGACCATCCTCGAGATGCGTACCAGTCGTTTCGTTCGGCGCTCCCCGCGACGACCAGATGTCGATCGCTGCATCGGAGGGTGGGTCAGACCGCTCCGCGGACGACGGCTCGGAGCCGCTGCCTCCTTCGGGTGTGCCAGCGGTGCCCGAGTCGGACCCGGAGATGATGGCCATGCTTTCCCGGGCCGCCAACAGGATCGGGCTCGTGTGGAACCCTCCACCGTGTCCCGAGCCCTCGAGGCTGGATGATTGGTATCTCGGGGTGGCGCGCGCTGGTTCTCAGCAACCCACTCCAGTGCCTTTCTTCCCGGAGGTGCATGAGGAGCTCACGGGGACGTGGACGGCACCTTTCACTGCCAGAAACCGTCCCGGTGGCTCCTCCTCCCTCACCACCCTTGATGGCGGGGCAGCTAAGGGATACACGCGTGTCCCGCCAGTGGAACGGGCCGTTGCTATGCAACTGTGCCCTAACTCCACTTGGCGTGGGGAACCGTGTCTTCCTTCACGCGCCTGTAGGTACTCGTCGGACTTAACCGACGAGGCTTACAAGGCCTGCGGGGAAGCTGCCTCTGCCATACACGCTATGGCGTTGTTGCAGGTTCATCAGGCTAAGGCACTGAAGGACCTGCACGAGGGTGGTCACGACCCACAAGTTCTCCAAGAACTTCGTACCGCGACGGACCTCGCGCTTCGTGCGACGAAGGTTACCGCGCGGTCTGTGGGTCGTGCGATGTCCACTTTGGTGGTCCAGGAACGCCATCTCTGGCTGTGTCTGGCCGACATGAGGGAAACCGACAAGCTCAGGTTTCTTAACTCCCCCGTGTCCCAGACCGGCCTCTTCGGCGACGCGGTCGAGAACTTTGCCCAGCAGTTCTCGGCTGTACAGAAGCAGACTGAGGCGATCAGTCACATCCTGCCGCGGCGGTCAGCTGCTGCCTCCACTCCACCGCCTGCGGCTCCTCAGTCTGCTCGTCGCCGAGGGCGTCCTCCTGCGTCTGCCCCTGCTCCCGCGCCACAGCAGCAGCCTCCACCTAAGCGGCGCCGTGGAGCCAGTCGCAGGCAGGGCGCCCTGCCCGTCCAGGCCCCCGCCAAGAAGGGCGGCAAAGCCAAGAGTAAGCGGCCCTAGGACGGGCGACCCGGAGATGGAGGGAACTGCTCTTCAGGAGACGATGACCGCATCGCTCCTTCCCCCGGAGGAGGGCTGGGTGGAAAATCTTTTTGTTCCGCCGCTGGCCTTAAAACCAGCGGTACCCACATTTTTAATAAAAGAGCAGTTTCTACCATCTCTGGGTCCGAAGGGGACCCGGAGAGCAGTGGGGGGACAGAATCCTCACCACTCTCATCCGCCTCCTCTATCGCCAGTGAGCAGCAGTGTGCAGTTCGAGAACGCCACCGAGCCGCCTCCTGCACCTCCTGCCCTGTGGAACCAGGTAAGTGCTGCACAGCGCACACAGACCCCGCTACGGGCCGCCTCCCAGAGAGAGCCCCCCGAGCCGCGTCCCTGTGTTCCACCTCGCTGCCCCACTCCGGGTACGCCTGCGGTCCCTTTGGTCATTCGGACCATCAGGCTCGGCTATGCGATTCAGTTCGCCCGGCGTCCCCCCAAGTTTCGGGCCATCCACTCCACTACAGTGAGAGCAGCCGATGCCCATGTCTTGCGTGCGGAGGTCGCAGTCCTACTGGCGAAGGACGCGATAGAGCCGGTCCCTCCAGCCGATATGAGGTCAGGGCACTACGGTCCCTACTTCATTGTACCCAAGAAAGGCGGTGGGTTACGACCGATCTTGGATCTGCGAGTTTTGAATCGGAGCCTCCACAAGCTACCGTTCAAAATGCTCACGCAGAAACGCATTTTCGAATGCATCCGTCCCCAAGATTGGTTTGCAGCGATCGACCTGAAAGACGCGTACTTTCATGTCTCGATTCTTCCTCGACACAGGCCGTTCCTGCGCTTTGCGTTCGAGGGTCGAGCATATCAGTACAAAGTCCTACCCTTCGGGCTGTCCCTGTCCCCCCGTGTCTTCACGAAAGTCACGGAGGGGGCCCTTGTTCCCATGAGAGAACAGGGCGTTCGCATCCTCGACTATCTCGACGACTGGCTCATACTAGCACACTCTCGAGATCAGCTATGCGAACACAGGGACCTCGTGCTCAGGCACCTCAGCCAGTTGGGTCTTCAGGTCAACTGGGAAAAGAGCAAACTCTCCCCTGTGCAGAGGATCTCTTTTCTCGGTATGGAGTTGGATTCGGTCACTCAGACAGCGCGCCTCACAGAGCAGCGTGCTCAGTCGGTGCTGAACTGCTTGAACACGTTCAAAGGCAGGACGGCGGTCCCACTGAAATTTTTTCAGAGGCTCCTGGGGCATATGGCAGCGGCAGCAGCGGTAACCCCGCTCGGCTTGCTTCATATGAGACCGCTTCAGCACTGGCTTCACGGCCGAGTCCCGAGATGGGCGTGGCATCACGG